>JAWZYV010013330.1:0-621101 GCA_038373885.1 Cheiracanthium punctorium | reverse complement strand
TTTAAATTCTTGGTAATGATCTTAATCGTAAGTGTTCGGAAAGTCGAGTGGAGTCACTCCAGATTTTTTGTAATAAAAAGAGACTTTTACAGTCTTTGTATAAATATGAATTTAGTATCAGATTTAATGGAACTAATTTTTAGTTTTTAAAAATGCGAGGCAACATTATTTTTTTGAGCAAACAAGCATGAATTTCGTAGCTTGTGCATCCAGCTCGTTGAACAATTTTTCCCCGAATTTTTTATTGCTAAATGAAATTAAATACAAAACTACCAAAAAATAATAGTATCAGGTTGTAACGAAAGTTTTCCGCCATATCTGCCTGAAAAACTAACTTCTTACTCCTTAGATAACTGTTTTTGAACTTTCGGTACCAAACCTGCACAGTGTCACATGCTACAACAATAGTACTTAAAGCTGTACTCCTAATTCGTTGATATTCTGTAGCTGACTTTTTGCAACACAACTGGAAGTCAAGGATGGTTCTAATCCTCTAGAGTGATAGTTCCATTTGGGACACCTTATAGTTAACGGTAACTCTATTTTTTACAGATTTCACAACACAGTGTTATAAAGTAAGCCTCTTTCTTTCAAATGGTAAAAATCGTTTAACAAAATAGGAGCCAATACGCCAACAAGAACTGTGTGCTGACGATGTTTGCGGTGGCGGGAAACTTTCGTTACAACCTAATATTAGTGTAAAATGCGATGAGAACGGCCGCGTTTGTACAGCGTTTTACACTCAAACCAGTTGCTCTTCCAACTCGAACACGCTACCGCAACCTATAGTAATTGCCTTGACTTTTCTGCCGCGTTAGCCACTTTTTCCATATTGACTGGACTCCCTCTTCTCTGTCTTGAAAAATGCCAAATTGCCCATACTTTTTTTAACTTTCTACATCATCTTGTGAAGGTAATTCGAGGCACTGGATTTTTTCATATCTACTCCGTAAAGGAACAGTTCTTCGGCAACTTAGTTATGCCAGTTCCGTATATATCAATCTTACACTAGTATTGCCAGGAGCATAGGCTAAGGGGGCTGCAGCCCCCCTCCCCCGAAATGGGGCGCTTTAACCCTTTATTTATTAAATTAACAATTGCCAAGAATATAGACTTGAATGTATTTGTTTTGTCTTGTTATAGTTAGGCAATGAACGATATACTAATTAATGTAATAAAAAAGAAAATTACCAAAACATGAATAAGCGTAAGCTATACGTTGGATGACTGTTTTTATTAACAGTGATTTAGTCTTTTTCAAAAGAGTATAAAATCAGCCCATTTGAAGGAGTCAAGTAATTCTTTGATGCACTCACTCTTAGAAAATCGAATCCTTTAATCATAAAGCAGACGTCTGAAAATTCACCCGTGCTCTTTTTGGGGGAGGAGGGCGCTCGATTAGAAAATGAGCGGAAAGCTGTCTATTTGAAACAATCTACTCTGACAGAACATGCCATCGTGATGTAAGCTGATTAAGTGAAGTATTGGGTAGCGAATTTTCAAAGAAATGGTTACAATGAATAGATTTTTATTTTTATTTTTTTTTTACAATTTTAATTTAACGGTACTTCTGAGTAAAGGTTTACTTAGCTTACAATTTGATATTTAACTTAGAATTGAACTCTAGCTTACAATTTGAAACCCAGCCCTCCCGAAATAAAATCCTGGCTATGCTACTGAGTACTGTCTTTTAAGTCAACGCAGACGTGACGTGCACGCATGGGCGCCGACAGAATATTTTCCAGGGAGAGGGGGGCAAAGACTACTTCAAAGTATGGTTACCATGTTGGAAAGAACAAAGAAGCAAGGGAAAACACTCCATACAAAAATCCAGGGAGGGGCAAGTGCCCCCCTTGCCCTATGCTGCCGACGCCCATGCGTGCACGTATGTATTCATGCACAGCACGCTTTCTTATCCAAAGAAAGATGTCAGTGAGCATGCGCTGTGACATGAAGACTTTCTTCTTCAACTGAAACAAATAAATACGACCCATGTTACAGCGTCACCTATCTCTAAGTTTGTATACTACACTTTTCATCATTTGCGATGTCTGTAGAAAAAAAATTATTTGGAGTATTACGTATTCCAGAGTTATCGGAAGTGTAAAATGTATGTACATATATTTCTTATTAACCCTTTCACGCTCAATGTTCTCGCTCTGGGAACACCCAACTCTGACGTTTTGACTGTTGCCAGTCACGAAGAATAGATTGGATTTCTATAAACATAGTTTCGGGTGACATAGCTCCACGAGAATCCTTAGCAGGTCATTTCCCGTAAAAAAAAAGGTCACGATTATTTTTAACAGCACTGACGTTTGCTGAAAAATGGAAGAATGCGAGAACAGCTAGACAGATTGCCCAATGCTGAAAAAAGCACAGCCAGCTGCGTCAAAAAAGGGTCTCTAGATCTGTGGCACGCGGTGAATGTTTCGATCGTCCGCCATCTTGTGGTAGTTAAGTCGAGCGATGGCAACGGTTGCCCTTTTTTCAGCATTGGGAAAGGCTGCGCCTCAAAGGGTTAACCCTACTTATATGGAAAAGCCTCGTTCTTTTAAATAATCATGAGCTTACCAATTACTCGTAACTCAAAAAAGAAATAATTGCTAATATTTTAATATTAGTATATGAAAGATATGAAAAACGCGCCACTCTCAAAAACATAAACTTCCGTAGCTTGAAATAAAACACAGAACATTTTTCTTGATGGATAAAAATGGGATTTTCAGGTAAAAATTATCTGCTTTGCGTGCATAAAGTTAATTAAAGTTTCATCTACTCTATCTCTTTTGAATGGTGCAGAAAAAGCATTCCGTGATTTTTTTAAATTTTGTTTAATTTATTTTTTTTTCGCGGCATCCACTTTTTTTCTATTTTGCTATTACCCTGTGCGTCATACATCTTCCGCTCTCTGAAACTGCCGCTGGAAGGTATAAGTAAATCATGTATTTTATCACGAAAAAAAAAAAATCTTTTTTTTTTTTATTTTCTAGCGGGAGAGAGATTTCTTTTTTTTTTTTCTAACAAAGCCTTCTATTTTGATAAATTTGCGAGAAGGGGGAAAAGTACTGTGAATGAAACAGGTATGATAAAAATGTATGAAATAACCTTTGATGTTCATTCTTCCAAAATCTCATTTTTAAAAAAAAAATCTTACGGACGGACGTTTAGATGTCGGTGTTTTTATAAAAGAACGTCGAAGCTCTAGCGTAAAAATTTTTATAAGAATGGGTTTTTAAGATTTCGTTGGTGTACCTACTCACATTTATTCAGCGTGTGACGCACTGAATGTTTAAAGAATTTCTATGGTGCAATAAAGCGTTGTAATTAGTTAGCAATGTTAAATTTAATCTAACGTCGTATATTTTCAATTTTTTTGAAGGAAGTTTTACGATCGAGAAAAATTTTGATGCAACAGAATTTTACAACCAAAAAAAAATCGAATTCGATTATTCGTGAATTTACTGTGACAAGTTCTAGTTACGTCTCCACCTACGGATATATTTATATGCGCATTTAACTATGTACTGTCTATTTTGGCTGGCCAAAAATCCATTTAGAGTAGTTTTGAGGTGATATGCACGGATAAGTTTACGTATAAACGTACGTATGTTCGTATAATTCTTGCATAAATCAAAAGCGATTAGCAGTTGAATGTCGAAATTTTTTACTTAGGATTGTTATAATATTTAGTTTACATCTGCCTTTCTGACTACAATCAGTTTATTTACAGGGTCAACAAAAATACGTTCAATGCATTAAAATCTACGGACATCTTCAACACACAAAAAGTGTATGGTCAGTCATCGTTTGGACCATGCCTAAAATCTAGCCAGCTATCACTAATCTTGATGATTTTAGTCGAACTATAGCTACATTGGATAGCAAAAATGAGCTCCGAAACTCAACTTAAATTATTCGTATCGCTATTATCTGGCTAGAAATCCTTAATATTACTGAAGAATCGTAAGAAAATTTTATGTGAAATAAGTTTAAACGAAAAGTATCAATAACGCATATAATTTGATAAGGTGTAGAACGAATTCATGTATGGGTTCACATCAGAATTTTTTTTATTCAGACACTAATAACTCTGTTATATAATTCACATTCAGAAAATTAAATTATATGATATAATAAAGATAATATGATAAAGAGAATATGAATATTATCTTTATTATATTCTCTTATAATAAAGATAATATGATATAATCCCAGCATTTTTTGATAACGTCTCTTCGTTTTCGTGTTAGGTATAAGCAAATATTTAGTTTAAAATGACTCACTATAATGAATCACAGCTTAACATTTTTTTTTTCCTTTTTGGTGCAACAGAAAGATTTTAATGGAAATATGCTAAAATATTGAAAAACTTACAACAAAAAAAAGACAAAAATAAATTGCTACTAAACTAAGCGCAATGATACAATAATTGTTAACTTCATGAATGTCAACAATTCATGAAAACAGCTCTAGCAATTAACAGTTACTAATAATTAACAATCAATGACAAAAAAATTAACAATTCATGTGAAGTTAATATTATATTGTACATTTCTTTCCAAATTTTATTTACTTATATAGTCTAAAATTATTTAAAACTTATGTCAGATTTTATATAAAATCTTTCTGGATAATTTTCATTATTTTTCTTGGATTATTAAATTTGGTTAATAGAATAAGATTTTCGCTTTCAAATTCCTTAATAACCTCATTTTCATTCTGCAGTGGACGAAAATTATTGATTGTCTTTCATCTTTAATCTGATTTACAACTTACTGGAAGCCCCAGAAACAAAAGAGAAGACCGGTATGTTCGGACGTTCTTTAATGTCAGTTTATACTGTTCACCTGATACGCTGCTGCTCCCTTAATTTTATCGATTTCTTATCAGTTTTCTTCAACGTGACTTGATTTAAGATTGCACTTCCTTAATTTCCTAATATTTTTATAAAGTTTTGTTCTTCACAGATGCCAGCCGGAATTATTTCGATAGCAAATGCGAAAACCTTTAGAGTACTTTATCGGCGCATAGCAATTTTTCTTATCAAAAACAGATACTTTTATGCCAAAAGAAAATCGCTGTTTGCAATACGAGTAAACCGCAATCAAATCATTATTTTTTGTATAAAATCCTGTACGTAAAAAATGCAACACCATAAAGGAATCCTCAGAATCAAATTAAATTTAATTCACAAATGGCTTATATTAGTACAAATAAATGATTAAATTTTCAATGTAAAAAAAAGACTATTAAGTAAATAAAAAGCTTTGTAAAAAACACACATAAGAAGTTATAGGTAAGAAGATACGCACGTTTCGGTCAAAAATTGTTTTGACCTTCATCAGTCCAAGCCCTTCGTCGCAAGGAACACAGGGAACTGAAAAGAGACTATTAAGTGTCGAAATCAGTATTGAGTGTGGCCACCATACACTGCAATAAGTGCTGCTATATGAAGTGACATAGAGTCAAATAGGTTTTGAAAATTTGCTTGGTCATTATAGCTACATTTAATAGCAAAAATGAGCTCCGAAACTCAACTTAAATTATTCGTATCGCTATTATTTGGCTAGAGATCCTTAATATTACTGAAAATTGGGGAAGAGCATTCCACATTTCTTGTAGGGGTACCCAAAATTCATCTGTTGAAGCTGTAGGGAAAGGATCACGAGCGGGACGCAGAAAATGAAATCCCACACATGTTCAATAGGTGACATATCCGGCGAATAAGCAGGCCACGAAAGAAGCTGTATGTTTTCTGCTGAAAAGTAATAAGGAGCTTCCACAGTTGCTTGCCGTAGTACGAGTTACGTCTGAAGTTCCAAGCAAAATGAGTAGCATTATAATCGCCGATAATGAAACTATAGCACAGCAGTAAAAAATTTTTCGTATGTATTCCACAGAGAAGCCTATGCACGTAAATAGATGATATCATGAGTTAACAACTCGTATCAATAGAAAGTGATACGGCTTCAAGTGAGTTCAGTGTAAAGTCTTTCACCAAGGAATGTGGTACAGAGTTTTTGACATAAATAGCGACACCACCGTCCTGTCTCGGACCAGTGCATTGACGGTCGTGTCTGTGAAGCTGATAGTTGGGTATATAGTAGTTCTTGTTCAAACGGAACATGGTTTCTTGGATGCATGCAATGTCGAAGTCCCCATATGATAGAAAGTTCCGAAATGCAGGAATCTTCCCATGGAGCCCATTCGCATTCCATGAAAAAATATTCAAATTATTCTTCACAGCCATTATCGGTGTTGAAGAAACTGTTATGGGTTTGTAGCATTTGGAATGCCAGGTCAATAGGTTTGCTGCTGAATAGGTTTCATTTTTTCCGGGACATCCTTAAAAAAGTTGATCCTATTGGAAATATTAGTAAAATTGGAGAGCTCTTTCATGGCTGAGAATAGTTCCAAAATATTGGAAATAGATTCTTGCTCGTCTACTGGTTCGTTCTCCTTAAGTTTAGTTTTCTTTTTGTTTTTTTCATACGTTCGATAATGACTTGAGTGGAAGGAGGAAGGAGGGATTAGATTGGCACTTCCCCTGGTACAGGTGTGTGGCTTGGCATAGATAGGAGTGAGTTTCCGTCAGTGCGATTGTATTTGTCTGGAATTTCATTGTCATCAGAGTCTGATTCATCAGGCACCTTGCGTTTATTCATAGGCTGTGATATCTGAGTGGCAGTTTGAAATGAGATTCCATGTATTTCCTCAAACATCCGAGTCATATTCTCATTGAGGCTCAGAAAAAGACAGTCCTTTACATTGGGCGAGAGTGGTGACCTCAGGTCGGTCGACCAGGTCACAGAGTTCGTCCTGGTATGCAAATCTGGTCTGTACATCTCTCGAGTCAAAGGAAGCAAAATACAGGCAGTAAAAGTCATAGTCAACGCACGTGGTAGAAGCCTCTTTCTCTGGAAGAATGCATGAAAGTTCAGATGGACTTGACTATCATCCTTAGTTGACATGATTAGTGTAGGGTAATGGCTTGGAATGTTGAAAAAACATGTATACCCTAAGATGAGTAACTTAACACAAGCTAGTCCTTACAGTCTGGTGGTCGTGTAAAAAAAGGGAAATGGAAGATAGAGTGTGTGTTAAAGCAGAATGGGGGGGGGCGAGACGCTGGCCTATGCCTATGTACCCTCCTCACTATTTTTGGGCAAGCACACACGGCTGCTTTGTAGGAGCATACGAGGAAGAGGTGGTAAAATCATACCCGGAGCAATCCGTAAAATAATAATAATCTGAGGGAGGTAGGTGAGTACCACATAAACAGAGAAATAGATGAGCAATCCGTTCATTGCAGAATGCAATTAAGACTCCAACTTGGATCGCCTACCAAGCTTGGTTAGCACATTACTATTTTAACTCTAAAAAGAGCTGTGCGTCCCCTCTCAAAGTACACTCATGTCCATAAATTAAGGATAATTCAGAATCACACAAAAATTGATCTCTAAAATAAAAATTTCACCTGTGGAATGATCACTCACATCTTGAAGAAGAATATGCAAAATACAGGAAACCACCAGATGGCGTGGATGGTACGTCACAATGACGAGAGTGTAAGAGAGGGGTATATAAGGAATGGTGGCAAAGAAGTAAAATTGTTCACAAGCGCTGTGAAAGCCTTTCAGTGCAAAAACCGCATAGTTATGGCACAAAGGAGGCATTTGGATGATGTTTTACGTGGCAGAATTATCGGACGACTGGAATGTGGACGTACCCAGCTGGAAGTATTCGAGGAACTTGGAATCACCCAGAGTGTCATCTCAAGGCTTTGGCAACGATTCCAAGATGATGGTAATGTGAGTAGACGTTACAGCACAGGTCGCCCCAGAGTTACAACGCCGAATGAGGACCGCTATTTGGCAGTTACTGCTGTAACGTATCGCCCCGTTCAGAAGCTGAAGGAAGGCAGCCGCACACAACCAGGTGGTTTGCTTAACTTTATTTAGGTTATATTCTTGGTTAACATGGATGAATTTTACACACAGACGACACAAAAATACACATATTTACAATTTCAATAACCGAGCGAACGCCTTCGGTATCACAAGGGAAAATTTTTTCGGAGCCCATCCTCTCAGCGTCCTTTTCTCTCTGCTGCTCGAGAGGGACTCTCTCTCTCTTTGGGGGTTGCCAGTAACTTTTTACTTTCTTGGCGGTGTCCGTTACAGCCCCTCCTTCCACAAAAGGTTGGCTTTCCCGATATACAAGGGAAAACAACGAAAAAAAGTTTATGTACAGTATGTAATAATTCGTTCTTAGTTCGTGTGCACATTATACTTTCACACTTTATAGTTCACAGTTTAGTACGTTATACTTCACAGTTCAAGTTTGAAAAAAAACTGTAATTAAGTTCGCACTTCAAATCTGAGAACGTTATATCGAGTTCTCATTTCAGTGTAGATACGTTAAAGAGTTCACACATATAATAGTACAATCAATGAGGATGATATAAAAATATCCACCCAGTTAAATGGTATTTGTTATACTGAAAACATTTCTTTTCTTTTTCTCACCAAATTTGAATAAAGCACAAATTTAACACACAATAGTTACACAACGTTAGACACAATAATTATTACACTCTTAAAATCAAAAACATTTTTATGACCTTGGTTTTCTAAGTGGCATATTTGGGATTTCGACTTAAACAGTCAACATTTGAGTTTTCTTTTCCTCTTTTATGTTTAATTGAAAAATTGAAAGCTTGCAAGGCTAACGCCCAGCGAATTAATCGTGGATTATTGCCGGAATTTCTTTGCAACCACACAAGTGGGTTGTGATCCGTCTGGATACAAAATTCTGTCTGTCCATCTATATACCCTTTAAGCTTCTTAATGCCATATAAGATGGCCGCACACTCTTTTTCAGTGGTAGAGTACTTCTTTTCAGTTGGAGTAAATTTTTTGCTAAGGTACAATATTGGATGTTCCTCCCCATTTTCATCCGTTTGTGACAAAATAACCCCGTATCCTAAATCCGATGCATCTGTTTGCAATATGAATGGTTTTGAAAAGTTTGGCGCGTGCAAGAGAGGTTTATTAGTGAGTTTTTCTTTAAGTAAATTAAATGAAGCAGTGCATTCCTCATTCCAGGTAATTTTACCTTTCTTGTTTTTCCCTTTCAACAAATCCGTTAGAGGCGCAGTTATTACAGAAAACATTGGAATATATTGTCTGTAATAGCCTGCTAATCCCAAGAAAGCTCTGATTTCAGTTTTTGTCGTTGGGACCGGAAAAGATTGTATAGCCTTTATTTTGAGTTCAGCTGGTGAACGTTTTCCGCGTCCTACAACGTGTCCAAGGTATTGTACCTCTTCTTGAGCAAATCTACACTTGGCAGGTTTTATAGTTAAATTAGCCCTTTTTATCCGTTCCAAAACCTCCTGCAAATGTCCTAAATGTTCATCCCAGGTCTGAGAAAAGATCGCGATGTCATCTAAATATGGAATCGCATAATTGTCGCACCCTTTCAAAATTTCACTCATCAATTTACTAAAGTAATACGGTGCATTTTTAAGACCAAATGGCATACGTAGTGGTCTATATACGCCAAAGTTTGTGGCAAAAGCCGCAATTTTCTGAGCTCTTGGGCTCAACGGAATCTGCCAGTAGCCCTTTGTCAAATCGATTAAAGTGATATATGTAGCTGCTGCAACTGTTTCAACTCGCTGTTCTATATTCGGAATGGGATAAAACTGAGTGCGTGTTATTTCATTTAATTTTCTGTAATCAATGCAGGGCCTAGGGTCCCTATTTGGCGTCTCTACGAGGATCATTGGAGAAACGTATTCGGAGTCTCCCGGTTCAATTACATTATATTGTATCATTTTTTTAATTTCTGCTTTTAGCAACTCGTTTTGTCTAATTGTCATTCTATAAGGATTTTGCTGAATAGGCTTATCACTGGTTAATTCAATATCATGTTGAACTAAGTGTGTCTTGCCGGGGATGTTTGAAAAGATATTAATATATTTTAGTAACAAATTTCTTAACTCGATAATTTGTTCATCGCTGAGTCTTTCTTTCAAATGATTTATTTCTACTATTTCGTTAAAATCAAACACTTTAGGATCAACTAACATGTAAGGAAAATCCCCATCTAACTCTGGTGTGTCTAAGGACTCATTATTTTCGCCTAATGTCACTAAATTTAAAATTTCGGGCCTTCTGTAATACGGTTTCATCATGTTTACATGATAAACCTTGTTTATCTCTTGGTTCCCTTCGAAACTGACGACATAATTTGTCTCGGATAATCTCTTTTCAATTTTACCTGGTCCCTTCCATTGAGGTGCTAATTTATGGGCCTGATTTATTGTTAGAACTAACACGGAATCTCCTTCGTGAAATTCTCTTTTTATGGCATTACGGTCATACCATTTCTTTCTTTTGTCTCGCATCTCTTCCATTTTTTCTTTTGCTAGCTCCTTACTCTTTTTTAATCGATTTATCAGTTCGAACACATACTCAACTACAGTATTCCCTTCCTCTGGGGGCTCTAACCATTTTTCGTATAATAACACATTAGGGGTTCTAAGGTTATTGCCATATACAAGTTCTGCAGGACTGAAGCCTGTACTTTCGTGAGTGACAGTCCTTAAAGCAAAAAGAGCAATTGGTATTTGAGTTTCCCAATTAGGAGCAGCTTCGATGCATAAAACTTTCAATATCCTTTTCACAGATCGGTGAAACCTTTCAACTGGATTAGTCTGTGGGTGATAAACAGAACTTCGAAGGATTTTTATCCCAAATTTCTCTAAAAATTCAACCGTTAGAACACTCATAAAGGATCTCCCTTGGTCCGTCTGAATTTCTTTTGGGAAACCCATCCTGCTGAAAATCAACAAAAGTGCATCGACCACCGATTTAGAAGTTATATCTGGGACAGGGATAGCGTCAGGAAATTTAGACCCTAAACAAATTACAGTTATGAGGTATCTATTCCCTTGAGTTGATGTTGGCAAAGGACCACAAGCATCAACATTTATATTGCTAAAAACTTCCGAAATAATGGGTACACTCATTAGCGGTGCTTTCTTTTTGTCAGTCGCCTTTCCAACACGCTGACATGGATCACAAGTTTTCACATATTCTTCTATTTCTTTATAACAATTTGGCCAGTAGAAGTGCCTCACTAACTTATCTTTTGTCTTAAGAATTCCTAAGTGGCCTGAAATGTCATCATGGCATAAATTTTTAATTTGCTCCCTGAGAGTTTCCGGAACAACAATCAGGTTTTGCATCACCAAATTTATTTAATTTCGTCTTAACTAAAATTCCATTTTGGATTTTAAAATCAGCCTTGTCACCCTCCCGTTTTACTGACTCAAATAACGGTACTGATTCTTTACTCTTCCTCTGCTCATTAATAAAAGACTGAGAATCCATTTGAAATATATTATCTAGGGTAGTATTGGAATCTACCTGAGGTAAAATGTCGATATTCTCTAAGTTATCGTCCTCATTATTTCCCTCCAATGGAACGTCAGGCTCCTCAATGACTAACTTTTCATCTGATGAATTTTTATCATCTTTCAGCTGTCGCCTTTGAGACCGAGTCAAGACAGCATTTACACTCTCAGTACTTAATGGGACATTTTCTCTACTTTGCTCTAAGAGAGCCGAAGTTTGATTCTCTAAAATATACCGCCCTTGATCCAACTTGTTCGCAATTACAACTGCCTTGGTGGTTATTGTACCTAATTCGCATTCTACGTCTACTTCAGCAACGGGTAAACAAGTCATATGGTCATCGAAAATATGCTGAACCCAAACGTGTTCCCCGGTCATTCTGTCTTTGTCAACATATTTTTGACAGACAACGTCTACTGTGGCTCCGGTATCGCGGAGAATGGGCATCTCAAATCCATTAACTTTCCCGTTTACAGTGAAGGGATCTAATAAATTTTTTTCAGATTTTTGTCCAATTCTATATGCTTCCGATTTTTGAATTCTTAAATTGGGGCACTGAGGTCGTAAGTGGTCGTAAGAGCCACATTCAAAACAGCTGAGCTTTTTCTTATGCTCAAAGTTTACACCCGTTTTCCTTGCAAAGGTACGCCCGTCATGTTCTTTCTTAGAAATTCCGTTTGAGGGCTTTTTGTTAACATTACCATTGTAGAAATTCTTTACTGGTTTACTATTTCCCTTAACTGAAGATTCTCCTAACTTACTCTTTCCCATTATGGTTTTCTTAGCATCCTCAAATTCCTCAACTTTCCTTACCAGTTCTTTAGGGGAAGTAATTGTAGACCACTCATCCAAAAAGTGTTCCTTAAAATCGTTTGGCACTCGCCTTTTAATCTGGTCTACCAACATTAGATCTTTGAGTTGTTCGAATGTTTTAATTTCAAGGCCTGTTAGCCACCCCTCTAAAAAAGTGTTTAACTCGTGATAAAAATCTTGCCAAGTGGAATCGGGATTTTTTTGAGATTTTACCAGCATTTGCCGAAATTTTTCCGCGCTGAGTTTAAATCTGTTAAGCAACAACGTTCTAACATATTGGTAATCCTGAGTTTCTTTCTCCGGTTCTCGCGCTATTACATTATTTATCTCCGCTGGTAAGGTACTAATTAAGTAAGAAACCCATCTCTCTTTAGGTATCTGCATCAATTTAGCTTGCCTCTCAAAAAGTTCCAGGAATAAACTTATATCATCGGTTTTTAAATTAAATTTTGGCATTAGTTTTTGAAAATTTTGACTATAATTGGAATCTACCACAGCCGCGGATACTGTTGTTTCGACCCCCTGTTTTGCTTTTAAACACTCAAGTTCTAATTTTTGCCTTTCCAATTGAATTTCTCCGTCTTTAATTTGCTTTTCCATTTCTAATTTTTGCCTCTGCAATTCATATTCTCTATTCCTATTTTGTTTTTCCATTTCCTCTTTGTCTAATCTTTCTTTCATCGTGCTATCTAATAGATTTCTCACAAATTCTTCCTCATAGTTTTTACTACCAAGGATTAATTGTTTTAATTCGATTACACGTAGATCTTCAGTAGCCTGTTCACCAAGTTCTAAGGCTACCGAAATTAAATCCGATTTTAATCCCTTCCCTAAATAGGACATTTTCAAAAAAAATATCTAAGTAACAGCTCAAAGCAAAAGAACATACAATAAATATAAGGGATAAAAAAAATGTCTAACACCTATTCACTAAAGCAAATTTCTACAGTGCGATAAAAAAAATAATAAAAGAGGAAAAGCAAGCTCGTTAAATTCTTCTACCATACCATCAAAACACAGCAATGACTCATAGCACTTTTTTTTTTTCTGAAAGCTTCGCAGATTCAGGGAAAAAGCGAAGAAACAACATAAACAACAAATGAGTCAGGCTCAAATGTCCGCTCGGACACCTGCACAGTGTGAAGCGGGGAATCCTGCAATGCCCTCTTATCTCCGTTCATAGAGGGAGAAGTAGTTCAAAACAAAATATAAACACACGTACTATAAAACTGTTCGCTGGTGCAAATACTAGGAAGTTATATGTTTTGTGCACATAAAAATAAGGGATTTACACTAATATTATCTCTGATGAGTATTTAAAAACACTGTTATGCATAATATATAATACTTCTAGTTATTTAACTCTGATGAGAAAAATACTATGAATTTTCCAATGGCTGGAAATATATAAACATATACTTTCAGGACGAAAGTTTGAAATTAATAATTTAATAATACTAACACTGTTGTGCATAAAATAATATTTCAAATACACAATAAACTCTGGTAAGAATTGTTCTCATGAATTTCCAATGGCTGGAAATATATAAACGGATACTTTCAGGACGAAAGTTTGAAATAAACAGAATTAATAATATCAACACTGGTGTGCATAAAAAAATAATATTTCAAGTACATAATAAACTTCGGTGAGAAATGTTCTCATGCCTTTCCAATGGTTGGAAGCATATCTTACTAATGTACTTAATCTATTAAGGCAGCAAAACCTATACTTTCAGGACGAAAGTTTTAATTCCATAAAAATTATTTTCCTCAGGATGAGAAATTCGATGCTCGTACACTGGCGTGTACATAAATAAAATAATTCACAGTAAAATATTATACTCTGGTGAGTATATGGACTTAATACACTTCTAACGGTTAGAAGTTACTTTTAATAACATTAGAGCTATTAAAAAGCAATATTCCGCATGTATAATACAATACAAGATGCAAATTATAAAACAACAGAACCTGTATTCTCAGGGTGAGAACTACAAGATACTCTTATAGAAATTTTTAATTTTTCCCTTTGGCCTGGCTATGGTAAAAGGTGGAGAACATACCTGACCTTGATACCCTTGCATTCATGGTATCTCGGTGGAACCTCCAATTTTTCATCGTCTGTAACGTATCGCCCCGTTCAGAAGCTGAAGGAAGGCAGCCGCACACAACCAGGTGGTTTGCTTAACTTTATTTAGGTTATATTCTTGGTTAACATGGATGAATTTTACACACAGACGACACAAAAATACACATATTTACAATTTCAATAACCGAGCGAACGCCTTCGGTATCACAAGGGAAAATTTTTTCGGAGCCCATCCTCTCAGCGTCCTTTTCTCTCTGCTGCTCGAGAGGGACTCTCTCTCTCTTTGGGGGTTGCCAGTAACTTTTTACTTTCTTGGCGGTGTCCGTTACACTGCCAAAAGAAACAGACGGAGTACAGCATCAGACCTGTCTCGTCAGCTCTCTTCAGCTACCGGTACGACAGTTTCAAGGCAGACCGTGTACAGATGCTTAGGGCACGTTGGTCTATATGATAGTAGGCCTGTCAGATGTGTTCCACTTACCGCAACTCACTGTCGCCTGCGATTAACCTGGAGTAGAGAGCATGCATTGTGGACACCGCAACAGTGGTCTTGTGTGATGTTTTCCGACGAGTCCAGGTTTAGTTTGGAGTCTGATTCTCGCCGGACATTCATCTGGAGAGCGCCAGGTACCCGTTACCACCAAGAGAACACCATTGAAAGACACCGTTACGGTGGTGCAGGATGGCTCGTTTGGGGAGGAATTATTCTTGGTTCCAGAACTGACCTGCATGTTCAGAGTGTAACGATGACAGGCCACATCTATCGGGATGTCATTCTGGAACAACATGTACGTTTGTTTCGGGGCGCCATGGGTGCTGAATTTGTGTTTATGGATGACAACGCCCGTCCTCACCGTGCAAACATTGTAGACGAATGCCTTCAATCGCTGGATATCACCCGTATGCATTGGCCAGCATACTCACCGGACTTGAATCCAATAGAGCATGTGTGGGATATGCTTGGCCGACGAATTGCAGCCCGTCAACCCCCTCCCACCTGTCTACCGGAACTTCGGAGTGCATTGCTTGATGAGTGGTGTAATATTCCCCAAGATCAGATTGATCATTTGATACTCAGCATGCCTAGGCGTTGTCAGGCCTGTATTGCATCGTCCGGGAGACATACTCCGTATTAACCATCCTACTAACCATGTGATACTGTTTTTTGTAAATAGGTTCTTTTTTGAAATTTGGTCAAGGGAGTAAAACTTGCAATTTTTATTAATTATGTCAAACGTATAGCATCTTTTTTGCTCTTTACTTTTTGTTTAATAAATAGACTTTACAAATAAGTCAAATTTGTTTTGCTTCTTTCTCCTTCTTTGCCTGAACTTCATTATCCTTAATTTATGGACATGAGTGTAGATCGATGCAGCAAATCAGCGACAGGAAACAATCACTCCAAAGAAGGCGTGAAATAGGGGCGCAGTCAAAGAAAGAACTGCAGTGGGAGCTTTTCTCGAAGTACCGCTCCGGCTGAGACTATTTCAAACCTGACTGACTGAAAATAATATTAAAGGAGTACCTAGCGAAAATAGCCTAACCTCCACTATGACTCAAGAGTAATGGATCTACTCTTCGTGAGACGTGTGATCGAAAAAGAATGCAGAAAACTACTCAAATAGTCAGGGTAAGAACCCCATGAGAAAGTTCAATGAAAGTCAGAAACGCATCAGAAAAACAACAAACGGTCGAAAAAAGGATGACCGACCCGTCTTCCCCCCGCAAGCGGGCTTCACAACGGGTTGCTCGGTTGAGACCAAAAGTGGAAGGCAAAATGCAGTGGGACACTCCGAATGGAGATGAATAGCAAGTTGAGTACGAACCAGGAAAGAAAAATGTCGCGTCCAAGACCATGACGCAGAGACAGTGTGTCTACAGCCCTTTATTTATACGGTTTGATATACTGAGCAGCAGTCCAGAAGAGGCTGCTCAGCCCAGGCATGCGTAGTGGCTTTGAAATCTTAATCATTTGCTTCACACAGTATAATTTTCATTTCCTGAAAATGTCACCTCAATCGCGTCATTCTTTCACACTGTTACATTTTTTACAAACAGGAGTACATTTCTTTCTCATACGTTGTATATGGAATTGTGTGCAAAGTTCCTTGCAATCTAATAAAAATTTATGTAATATATATAGGAAGTCATGTGGCATCCGCATAAGATGCTTTTTGTGCTAGGAAAACTATAAACTGATTGTCCGTTCGTCTTCAAGTGATATGTTCACGCTCTTTCTGAAAATTATTAAAACTATTTGACTAAATCCTTGTCTAAAACAAGTTAATAACCCAAATACTAAATCAAATGTTATTGAACAGTTGGATTTGATAATATATTAATATTGATAATATTAATATTTGGTAGCAGTAATAATAAGCTGATAATAAATTATAAGAATTCTAAAATTCTTATTGTCACTGTACCATGTTTTTAAAAAAAAATCATCTGACTATTCTTAACTATTTTATGCTTTTTCCTTTATTCCTTCATGATACTTTTTTTTTGTTGTTGTCTAAAAACATATTCTTTGATGCACAGGTTCTTCGTGAACATTTTTTTTTCCAAAAAAATCGGGAATGGCATGAAGAAAGAAATGCAGCATTATTCATTCTCTCTCTCCCTTAGAAAACAGGATACTAGATCTTCATTCAATCTCAAAATAAAAACAAGGGATTCTGAAACAAATAGGCTGAGGAAAATATGATTTCGAAAGAAAAAAGTGTTGAAACCTTAAAAGGAAAAAAAGAACTTTGATAGATAACGCACAGAGAAAAAAGAGTTGCTTTTTAAAATATCTAACACGATTTTTTTTTTTTTTTTGCAAACTCCCATAATCGCTTTCTTAAGAAGTTTATTGTTAAATTTTCAACTAAACGTAGAAAAACAAAGGTTTAAACCGCAAATGGTGGAGTTTTAAATTTCGTGATACATGTCCTTTATCCAAGTTTCGTAATCTCACAAAGGGGAACTCAGCCCAGCAGAAAGTGTGAAATTTTTTATTATCTGCAGATAATTATTTAGTGTGTTTTGTTTGGCATGTTTTATCCGTCAAGAAGTTTGTATCACTAAATGGTTCAAAGTAAAATTAACTTGACTCAATCATTTTTTGTTTCTTAAAAAATCTTTCTCTTTACTATCATTAACGTATTTATTAGCTTCTTTTAAAATACATTTTCTAAAGCAGGAAGTTGTACAAGCAAAATACTGACAATAACATAAACACCTTATTATTTCTTTGGCTATTTTTTTCAACGGACGAGCACTTTTCGGCATTGTCCACTACAAGTGTCCGAAGGTATTGTGGCCATTTTATTAAGGAGGCAGCCAGCGTTACTATCTATAAATGAACGGTTAAGTTAACATTCATGCCCAAGACGGGATACGAACCCTCACCCAAGGCGTGATAGAATGGCTCTTAAGGCTGTTTAACCTGACCAGCGAAAGTCGAATCGAGGACTTGGGGAGAACCGTGAAATATGGGTGGTTTCCGGGTTTAAGGATATATGTCGCGCCATCTTTATTCATGTAATGGACACAATTGTTAGCTGTATTTTTTAGAATTTCTCTGAAAAATTTTAGGAATATAGTTATAACTCTAAAATTGGAACGATAAAATAGACTTTTCTTGAAGTAAAATATTGTAGTAAGTATTAGAGGTCAGCGCGAGTTGATTTTTTCAAATGAAATTCGATTGAAACGCGATAAAACTACTGAAATTCTTTGAATTTCCGCTTAAAATATCATCTTCATTTATTTACTGATTTTTTAAATTAAATTGCTCCTATAAACTTAATGTTCATAAAGCATCGTAAAGTAGTTTCAGAAGAACCATTATAAATTTTTCAGTAGCTTTTTTACTGTCATTTTATTTTAAATCTTGATCAGAAGTCATGTTCATTAGGTTTCATAAACAATTACGAGTTTCAATTATAACATTTGTAAAAGTAAAATGCAGTACATTTTTGGCCCCAAAACATTCTTAAATACACCTATAAATTTATACTTCAAAGTTACTTTTGAAAGAAAATTTTTCAGTCATCCAATTTTGAATTTGAGTTTAAAAAACAATGTTTTTCCTTCTTTATTTTTATGAAAACTGACTGGTTATTCAGATTTTAAATTTGCAGTAGTCCACAGTACAGTTCCCGAAGAAATATTCTGAAAAATTTCATTGTTCTAGGAATGTAAGTTTATTTTTTATCTGTAGTGAAAGTTAACCAAAAAGCAGACTTCTCCGAAAAAGTGGCATGTTTAATAATTTTTTTCAAAAAATTAAGTAAATTTTCAAATTTGAAATTTGTTTCAGTTCACAGTATGGTTTCTGAAGAAACAGTCTAAAAATTTTCATAGTTCTAGCATCATAAGTTCATTTCTCATCTTAAGTGAAAGTCTATCGAAAACGTTTTCCTCTGAAAAAGTGCCAAGTTTCACTATTTAAAAAAAAAAAATTAAAGTGTTTTTCAAAATTTATCTCAATGTCAGTTCTCAATCTAGTTTCTGAGGAAACATTCTGAAAATTCTCATAATTATATCATCGTAAATTTATTTCTAATCTTGGGTAACATTTGAGAAAATAGCTTTTTCTCTGAAAAAGTGTCAAGTTTAATAATATTTTTTAAAAAATTAAATAACTTTTCACATTTTATCGCAATGTCAGTTCTTATTCTAATTTTAGAGGAAACATTCTGAAAATTTTCAAAGTTGTGTGATCATAAGTTTACTCCCTATCTTGGTCGAAAATCAACCGAAATCCTCCGTTTTCATGTAGAACAGCCTTAAGCCGCTACACCACCTGGACGGCATAAACACCTCATTGTAAAAAAGTATGCGTATATGCAGGGGTCGCACTGGCTTTTTTTAAAGTTTCGCCAATCCTTTCGCCAAATTAGATTTTGCCGGACATTATTAAGAAATACAATACCCAATATTTTCGCCAAATCGTATTCTCTTTCGACAAACTAATTTTATTATCTCAATTTGCGACGTTGGCGATCGACAGCGCGACCCCTGCGTATATGTATAAGCTTGAGTTTGTGTGTGTTCTTTTCCTTTGATTTTACATACACATACACACACAAAAGGAAGAAAGCTAAAGTGTAAGTTACTCCAGCAAAACGTTGGAAATACTGGACCGTTTAGCTGAGATTTGGTCCCTAACACAATACATTGCGGATATGGATTCTCGGACGAAATGGGCTTTGAATAACATTCAAAAGTTTCATTATTAATTTAACGGCGGAAAAACAAGTAAAGTAATATCATCTTATCGTTAATGGCCTTTGCAAAATATTTAGCGTCATATGAAAGGAACTCGAAAAAAAAAATAATAGTAATAGTAACTGAGAAGCTACAACTATTTGTCCCATAATATGCATTTGATTAGAAGAATTATGCATAAAAAGAAATATTACCTAAACTAATTTATAACGAGACCATCCTGTAATGAAAGTTATGATCTGAAACATGGGAATGCTATTATGCGATTAATGTTCCAAAATGCACTTTTCCATGCTTAAAATCATCCTTTTTCTGCCATTAAATAGTATGATAGAAACTTTTTTTTCAAGTAAATTAAATTCAGACGAAAAAAAGGCTATTTTAAATTAATTTTAATCAATTCTTTTTTTTTCATGTACACCTCAGTTTTTTAAAATTTTTACTTTATGTAAATTCACTACATGTAAATTCAATAATAAATTCGCACATTTAAAAGCACCCAACTCTTTTTTTAAACTTATTTAAACAAATACGAACGTATTATGTTTTTCAATTATAGCATGCGAAATTTGTTTCTATTTTATTTGTTTCTATGTTTTTATTATTATTATTATTATAAAATAGGAATTAGTTTGTAAGCATAACCCATAAATACTAATTTACTGACAGAATTATAGCTTTATAGGCGAGAGCTATTAAGTCAAATCAATATTTACTATCTAATAAATAAAAAAGCCCATGAGAAAAACATTTCTTTTTATTCTTTCACTATAAATCACTCACTTAATTTGAATTTCCTAAATTATATTGCAATTATGCTTTCATATTTTACCTTAAAAAAATTATGGGAGCGGCACATTCATTGAGTTTCGTGATTAAACTTTAATTATTCTCCGATCCCTTTAATCATGTTTTTTCTCCCAAGAAAAATTCGATCGTAAAGCAAAGAATTTTCTCATTTAAGAAAATGGCTGAATGAAATATTCATTTTTTTAATTTTGTCAGTAAAAGTCCTGAATTTTATCCGTTGCTTTCTAACATTTTCGCAAGTATTCTCATCAGTATATTCTTATGAACTATACTGATACACACATATTTAATATAAAGGGCTGTTGAGGTTACATTTTTTCTCACTCAGGAAGATGAACAGAGCATTGAGTCATAATGACCTGAAATTTGGGAAACACTTAACTTGGACTTAACTGAGTAAGCTTTTGGGGTATCTCTACTGCGGGCTTTAGTCACACCTAGAGAGCTTCATATATCGTGTTCTTGCAATAGAAAATTTATTTTTTTTTCTAAAATGGTCTAACCCTCACGTTTTATTATACACATAATTTAAAAATGAGAATATTTATCTCCCCGGCAATAATAATTTCTTCATTTGAGCAATTTCAATTAAACTTGATTAAACGTTTACAGCATTTTCTTGATTATGAAAGTATGGGTTTGTGACTTAAAATATTATAATTCAAGTTCTATTAATTCGTTGTGAGGATAAATACAACGGGCGCTAGTATCCTTACCGAACCATACACATACAAATCATATTATACAAGGTGTTGCCGATTTTGACCGAAAAATTCAGAAGAGTGATAATCGGTATCAAGACGATGAAACATAACCATTGAACATAAGATCGCAAACTACGTTCAGTCTGTGAAAATCGCAAAAACAGAATAGCCAAAAGAATGCATGGATTAGGAACACTGCGGTCGATATGGGAATATTCTCTCCATTGGGAAAAACAAAAGCAGCTAACAAATATTCATCGGTGGGCATAGCAGAATTCTCCGTTAACCCTTTGAGGCGCAACCCTTTCCCAATGCTGGAAAAAGGGCAGCCGTTGCCATCGCTCGAATTAACGACCAGCAAGAGGGCGGACGATCGAAACGTTTATCGCGTGCCACAGACCTAGAGACCCTTTTTTGAGGACAGCTGGCTGTGCGGCATAGCCAGCTGTCGTCAAAAAGGGTCTCTAGATCTGTGGCACGCGATGAACGTTTCGATCGTCCGCCCTCTTGCTGGTAGTTAAGTCGAGCGATGGCAACGGCTGCCCTTTTTCCAGCATTGGGCAATCTATCCAGCTGTTCTCGCGTTCTTCCATTTTTCAGCAGATGTCAGTGCTGTTAAAAAGAATCGTGACCCTTCTTTTACGGGAAATGGCGTGCTAAAAAGTAAAGAATTCTCGTGGAGCTCTGTCACCCGCCACTATTTTTATAGAAATGCAATCTATTCTTCGTGACTGGCAACAGTCAAAACGTTAGAGTTGGGTGTTCTCAGAGCGGGATCACTGCGCCTTAAAGGGTTAAACAACATGCCAGAATGCACGAACGAGGACTGTGCTTAAAAAGCCATTCGACTTACGGACGGGCAGGTGCTAATGAAAGCCTAACACCGGCAATGTACCAAGAGTAATATCCGTTGTCCGCACCATGTCATCCTCACAAACATCGACCATCAGGCTCCGAGAGTCAAAATCCTTTCCAAAAAAAAAAAGGGGGAAGGGGTGTATACATAGAAGACGCGAACAGAACCCCTCTAACAAGAAACCGTGCATTGCAAAGTTTTACCTAATTCCTGTACACCAGTACGTACAAGATCGGTTGCAGCTGAACTAGGTATTCGGCTAGAAAACGGGCGGAAGGTTCTGCCTACCAAAAGTGTACAATATCTTCCATTAACAGAAGGTCTAAATCCAAGCAGATACCGTTTATGCTACTCGAAATGAGATCGTGCATTGGATGCTTGATGCCACATAGAATGATATGCAATTACTCGCCTCTGTTTTATTCTCAGATGAAGTTTGCTTTACGACAGAAGGAGTACAGCGAAAATTTTAAACTTTGCTACATTTCACACGATTTAGAGGGGGTTGCGTACGATCATCTTACTGACGTCATTGAATCATGTTGTTGTTGTTGCTTATGCCCTCTGACAACTGCATGCAGTGCCAGATCCCCCCCCAGATATGGATGCGATGGGCAGAGGGGGCGCCTTCCATTTTTATTGGGCCCCAGTGAGATGAAGTCCGATTTAAGCCCGTGGTCCCCTAATTTTGAACCCATTCCAGAGGAGGAACCAACCCCTTGAAACCGGCACCCCCAGAGGTAACGTTAACCCTTTGAGGCGCAACCCTTTCCCAATGCTGAAAAAGGTCAGCCGTTGCCATCACTCGACTTAACTACCAGGCAACGGCTGCTCTTTTTTCAGCATTAGGCAATCTATCCAGCTCTTCTCGCATTCTTCCATTTTTCAGCAGATGTCAGTGCTGTTAAAAACAATCGTGACCATTCTTTTACGGGAAAGGGCGTGCTAAAAAGTAAAGGATTCTCGTGGAGCTATGTCACCCGCCACTACTTTTATAGAAATCAAATCTATTCTTCGTGGCTGGCAACAGTCAAAACGTCAGAGTTGGGTGTTCCCAGAGCGGGAACACTGTGCGTTAAAGGCTTAAAACTGGAGGACATTGGAGCCACGACGGATTTTACGTGCGCCAGCTCCCATTAGCGTACACGATCCCACTGATGTCGAGCCGAGAAGGAGCTGACCCTTCCAAGCACTGCCCGGAAGTTGGATGCTGCTTCACTTACCGTGTTCTTATGGGAGCGCAGTTTAGCGCCCACACCACTGCGGGACATTGAATCATTCATCAGATAAATGTAAAGCAGGATTCTTAGAAATACGCAGTGTCAATATTTGGTATTACTTAATTGAAAATAGTTTGTATTTTCATTCTTTTGACATGTTTGTTGATTCATTCGTTCTTTCCTTCACAAATTTTATAGATTTTTTTAAAAAAATAACAGATTTCAACTAAAAATTTACGATTTCTTCGAAGTTTTCATAAAGTTTTCATTTCTTCGAAGTTTCCCGAAATAAGCTGTTAAAAATAAATAGGAATAAGAATTCTCATCCAGACAAACTACGATTCCTAAAGTAATTAATGAAGCTCAATAAACTCATAAACTTAACGAAAATCTAGAAACATAGTTTAAAATTTCCGAGATAAGTAAGGAAAATACTGCAGGCATTCTTGGCAATAACGTTTAAATATTTAACTAAAAATGCAAATTGTTAGGAACATTGCAACACTTTAACGTCGATATTTATGTGGGATATATTTCGGAAAAGGGCACCCACCATAAAGTGAATAATCGCTTTCTAGCACAATTTGAAAACTCTGGACAGTTTTCAAAGTAACAGATTTAAATTAAATTTAAGCCATTTATCATTTTCCTTTGAAACCTGAATTATGGACTTTCTTTCGCTGAACGCCGAATTTCCTTAGTCAGTCAACATTTAATAACAGTGTCCCTTCGAATAATCTGATGCTGTTATTTTCTGACTTGCGTAAATAGATTCAGGAGAGTATTAACCGGAGTCGCTTTACAGAAAATTAAACTTAGGGTCGGTTTTTGACGTTTTGTAAGCATATGATATATGGGACTTCACAAATCGGTTTGTTAAATAAGCGTTTTAGAAAATGACCTTTTCTTCTTCTTCAAGCTGCCGACGAATAAGGAGTTAGACAAAGATTTCGTACTTTAATTTTCAGAATTCCGATCACATTTGGGCTATTTGAAAGATTCTTTGACCTATACGTAAAAATTTTGTAATCCTACTTTACAGTTCCCTAATGATCCGGTGACGAAGGTCACGTGCATCTCTCAAAACCGCGCGAAATGTCACATGACGCAATTTTAGACTCAATAAAACTTTAAAAGGAAGAGAAAAATCCCGTCCAAGAAATTCCTACCATTAAATTGTTTTGGTTTATCTTTAGGTAAGAAGCCAAAAATATGGAATACCTGACACCCGTTGTATATTTATCCTCACTACAGGCTAATTTTAACTCAAGATAAGCAAAACAATTTATCATAAAAGTAAAATTACTAAATCCTTTTGTTATAGTTCTCTAAATTTATTTTGGTATTATATTATGCGGAATTTATTACGGGTTATAATTCTCATATCATTCTTCATGGTATAATTCTCAATGATATGCAATACTTTTTCATAGCTGCTTTGTCATTAAAAGATTTTACTGAAAGCTTCCTAAAGTTCAGACATGGTATCATTTGGCATCAGGACGATGGAAAATTGCCATAGATCATGGGATCACGAACCTGGTTCAGTGGTAGCAAAAACAGTTTTGAAGGGTGCGACGTCGAATGAAATAAAAAAGGGGCAAATGATTAGTAAAAACAAAAATTATTTGACGCAAAGCTGGATTGCAATACTGATCAAGATCAGAAAGGAGACGACGAGAAATCTCTACAGAAATTGTTCGAAGTAGCGGCTGAGAACTAGAGATGGGGAAAGAATGAACACCCTGTTCTTTTGAACCTGTTCTCAAGAAAGAACGGGAACACCCTGTTCAGTGATCACGGCAAAAACATGTTCTCAGTTCATTAAGGTCCGACGCTTCAAAATTTTATGGCAGGCAAACGTGTTGAAAAGAGAAATTTTGGAAAATGCCTTAAAGGTGAAATTTCTCATTGGAAGGCACGATTAATATTTTTTTGCTAAAAAAAATTTAAATTCTGGGGGGGCAGACCCCCCCTCCCCCACATTGGCTACGTATCTGATGGTGGGGACAGAAGTTTACAATTTTAGCTTTATCAAATTCTAATTGTGGAATCTTAGTTATTTTGAGAAATAACGATAACGAAGATGATTATCTGGGGGGGAGGGGATAGAACTTTTAACCCAACCTACCATAATTTTAAAGAGGACCCGGGCAAAGAATAAGAAGCTTTCTTATATGTTCAATACGAAATGCACTCACAGGAAAACAATTCGTCAATTTTTATTATTCCAGCCAAACTACTCAATTTGAATCAAAGTAAAAAATTTAATAATAAAGAAAATGATAGTCTGAAACACAAACAAATCGAAAAAAAATATTTTATCAACGTCAAACAATAATATAAGCATTACACTATCTCCATATAAAACGCGCCTTCGCTTCATACGCTCTTAGCCATCTCTTATTGGCTGAAAAAGAACCTGTTCCGGAGCAGCCTCTCCTATTGGCTGAAAAAGAACACGTTCTTTGATCACGACTCGAGGAGTTCTCGGAGCAGTGAGCGGGAACACCTAGTTCTTCGCACCTAGTTCAGCGGTCTTTTCCTGAGCTGGAGTTCTTTTTCGGAACGGAGAGCTAAGAGAGGGAACGGGGTAAAAGGCGTTCTCTTGCTGAACAGGTTAAAAGAACTGTTCTTCGGTGAAAGGTGTTCTTTTATTAAATCTGTTCCCTGTTCTTTTGCTTTAACTAAGTTCCGAGCTAGGGTCAAAGTTGTAGACTTGGAGTCAGAAGCAAGGCCGTACTTAGACGGGGGGGGGGGGCAAGGGCTGATTAAAGGGGGGGCGGAGGGGGCGACCGCCCCCCCTCGAGAAAAAAGAAATTAATGTAAAAGATCCTATTTTTTCTTCCAAAAATTGGATGTATATGTCAATCCTCTAACTTACCGCCCCCCCCCCGACAAAAATGCATTAATCCGCCACTGAGGGGGTCCTATGAGCGGTCCTACGCCGCTCCCCCGAACTTATTACATTATATGTACATGGTGTATTTATACAGGGACGTAGCCAGAAATTTTTTTCTGTGTGGGGATGGTAAGGGGCATGGGCGCCGGCAGCATAGGGCAAGGGGGGCAATGCCCCCGCCACCTGGATTTTTGTATGCAGTGTTATCCTTTGCTTTTTTGCTCTTTCCAACATGGTAACTATACGTTGAAGTAGTCTTTCCCCCCCCCCCCCTTGAGTAGTCTTTGCCCCCCCTGGGAAATATTCTGCCGGCGCCCTTGGTGAGGGGTATGAAATGCAGTGATGTATAAATGAACGAAATGTTTGTGCAGTAATAAAAAAAAATTTAATCTTGCTAAATTAGACAGAAATTGGGTGTGGGGCATATATCCGGAAAATTTTATCCCGATATACGATGCTCCCCGACTCCGAAATTATTTTCTAGGTATGGCCCTGGTCGGAAGCCATGTAATTTTATATGCCAAAGTCGTATTCATTTTCTTAAATCGTAGTCGAAGCAATCGAGATATTTATACACGCGTATTATTTTTAATCTGGAGCCTGACACTTACAGCTTTTTAAACGGAGTCTTTAATTTTTAAGCTGGAGCATGTACTTTTTTTACCCTTTAAGGCGCAACCATTTCGCAATGCTGAAAAAAGGGCGGCCGTTGCCATCGCTCGACTTAACTACTAGCAAGAGGGCGGACGATCGAAACGTTCATCGCGTGCCACAGATCTAGAGACCCTTTTTTTGACGACAGCTGCCATTAAAATATTTTTACAAAAAATTACTGTTAACATACTTGATTGAAGAAAGCCAGAATGTTGGTTGCAAAGTTTTTTTTAAACATTTTACAATTGTTGTTGTTGTTGTTGCTAATGCCCTCTGGCAACCCGCGGGGCGGTGCCAGATCCCTCAAATAGGCAGTCGATGGGCGGAAGGGGCTGCTTCCATTTTAATGAACCCCAGAGGGAGGAACTCCGACTCAGCTTGGGGTCCCCTAATTTTGAACCAATTCCAGAGGAGGGACCCAACCCCTGAAATCGGCACCCCCAGAGGTATCGTTTAACAATTTGGAGGACATTGAAGCCACGACGGATTTTACGTGCTCCAGCTCCCATTAGGGCACACGGTCCCACAGCAGTCGAGCCGAGAGGAAGTTGACCCTCCCAAACACTGGCCAATCCGGATGCTGCTTCACTTTTCGTGTTCTTATGGCAACGGAGATTAGTGCCCAGACCACTGCGGGTTTTACAATTGTACTAAAGTATAGTACATGTTAAAAAGACGTATATTTTCATTTTTAAATTGAATAAAATAGTCATAATAAAGCTACCATAAATCAAAGAACCTGTTCTCAAAAGAACAGGAAAAAGAACTGTTCTTTAAAAAAGAACGGGAACGGTGAACAGCTGTTCTTTGAAAATAACGGTTTTCCCCACCTCTACTGAGAACTACCGATGAGAGATGTTTGACTACCGATGAGATAAAAACGCAAACATCCAGTTTAGAGGCGGAAACGGGCACGTCTATCAGTTGTTGTGGGTGTCAGTCAGATGTGCTATTGCTGAATTACTTCGAAATGATTTATTCTTGGATGCTCCAGCGATTTTCTGCTTTAGGAATACAATGTTTAGAAATGCAACTACGAAATTCAGAAGATATTATCAAATCAATTGAACTAAGAATAAAAATTCAATGAACAAGACGAAAGACGTGTATTGACTCCGCTCACTTTCTAACCTCTTCGACCGCTTCATATGGCATTGGCAGCTTGCCAATTTTCCACGCTAAGCGCAGTCAAACAGTGCATTGGCAGCTTGCCAATTTTCCACGCTAAGCGCAGTCTAACAGTACAATTAAATATATGGCTTACAATTGAAACAGATTACAATTTGATACACAGTACCATCCCGAAATAGAATCCTGCCTACACTACTGGTCAGGAGCATATTTCGGTTACTGTTACTAGATCTAGAACCCATTGTATTTATTCTCCCAATGATCTGATAGAACTAGTTGAAACAAAATAAGATTTCTTTTGCACTTAAGCTAGATAATATGTTTTAATAGAGTGAAAACTTATCATTACGAATGAGTGAAACTTATCATTCTCTGTCATTAAGAAAATGACAGAGAAAACTTACAAGGTCTGTAGGGGTTCTTAATTTGCTAAAATTCTGAACTTTTGAAAAATTGCCCTAAAACGCTCTACTTTTTAAGGTACTCCAGAAAACTTCTTTCGGTATTTTATAAAAAATAATCACTTTTAAAATATCAGACTGCTTTAGAAAAGTATTTCAAAAGCTCGGAATTTTACCAAATCTAGGATCCGTACGAACGAACCCTGGCAGGAAATTGTACTTACATTAAATTTGGAAACCGATTTAAAATATTTCAATTGATTAATTAAAAACTGTCGCTATTCTGATAAGACTTTAAGTCGGTTACGTAAAACTAAGTGCAAAACTTTCAATTTTATGCAAGCCTTAAACATAAATGTTCATTTTTTAAAATAAATATACAGCAAAAAAAAGTTTTTGCAAGACACAATATTTTTTTCTGCTAGTAACAAATTTTTTTTTAATAAGTATTTATTTACCTAAAGTAGGCTTTGCAGTCGCTGAAAATTTCTCAGTTATGACATCATATAAAGAAAATGATTTAAGACAGACTTTGTGGTAAATTTTCAATTGAGGTCGTGAAGTCAGTGGGCCCCCGCATGGCTTTGAAAAACCCATTCTGAAAGAAGTATTTAACTCTGGACAAAGAAAGAGGGTCTTCTTGTTAGCGTATTTTCAAAGATAGCACTGAATAGGTAAAAATTGGGATACTAAGGATTAAAAGGGGGGGGGGGCAGATATCGAATTATTTTGAACAAGTAATCCACAAGTTAGACAGTTTTAGCGATATATATATTTAAAAAAAAAACTTGGATAAAAAGCAAATGTTAGAAAATAATCTCTCAATACCAGCTTCATCTTTTATTGTTAAAAACAGCTTGCCTTTGTTAACAAAAACTTCTAGTAAAGTTTGACATTTCAATACAAACGAAAATTTACGTTGTAGCAGTGATGGCTATAAAATTAAGAATTGTTTTATTTCTGTCTTTTATTTAAAGCAGAAAAGATTAAACGTGAGATAGGAATTGTATTTCATAGTTATTCTATTCTGAATAAGTTTTATATTTATCTTTATATTCACGATTACAATAATCCTATTATTTCAGGAAAAGCTTTTAAGGAATTCCGGTTGCAGCGTATCCAAAGAAAGCGTCAAATTTGTTTCCCTCTTAGATAATTTTTAATGAGGAAAGATATATTCAATTTCAAAATAGAAGGTAATAAATTCAGACTTGTATCCATAAGTATTCTATAAGAGAATTATTAATCTTCTTAGAATTTCCTATTTTAAAATTCTCGAGTGAAAATTTTCTATCTTGGCTTTTCAGCTGCTTCTTTGTGAATCAAAAGTATGCGTAGAATTTTTATTTTTTGCTTCCATAAAGGACATAAGAATTCTTTAACAGGATTAGAGCTCAGTCGTCGCTTGAGACAATATATATGCATTAACGTCAATGAAAGAAAGTATAATGCCTTTTCAGAAACTTTATAAGTGTAATAATTTTGTGCATATGTTAAATATTTTCAAAACGTTAAATTATCATACATCAGATCTAATGCATAAGCATTTTTCCATGTTTTTGTTTAGTGATAAATATTAAGTAAATGCGCCGTAAATTTTTTTTCTAATAAGCTGTATTTTCAATACTTTGTATATACACTGCTGAAAACAACTAAAAGGACATTGAGATTGTGGGCAGATCTTGCGAATGGGGAATTATTTAGATGCTTTATACATAATCGACAGACGTGGTAAGCTGTATGAGAAAAAAAAATTACACATGTTTGGTAAAATGCAGTTTATCAAGCATTGGAAAAATGGTACAAATGGAGTGGATACAAATGAAAAAATTGTGTATATGTGAAACTTTTCTTAAAAGGAAATTGTTTGTAGTAGGGGTATGTTTTCCCGGACGGCCTGCAATCTCCAATCTTTGAAGAGTTTGGGGGGGGGGGGATAGGTGTTAGATGTCCAGCAACTCGTCTGTCTAGATTGCCCCAAACATGCTCTGTTTGGTTCATGTCCGATGGTTGGTTGGTTAGTTATTGAGGTTTATTGGCACAAAATCCAGCAAGGATACGCTGCGCCAAACGAGTGGGTAGAAAATGTAAAAATGCGACGCCAAAAAGGGTAAAGGCTAAAACACACTACTTGTAAAAAGGGATAAAAGCTATCATTAGCAAGATTTGTAATTAGGCATGTCTGGATGGGGTATGGTTTATGTTTGAAAAACACGCTGTTTCCTCCAAAAGAAGATCATCTGCGAAGTTAGCACGACGTGGCCTAGAATTGTCATCCATTAACATAAAGTCATCTCCAATTGCTGCAGCGTAAGAGACTACGATAGTTCTCAAGATATCATCTTTGTATCGGCGACCTGTCAGAGCTGCATTTCGAATGATGTGGTGATCGGTGCGTCCGACAATGGAGATGCCTGCGCGGGCCATCACTCACCACGGACTAAAAGGCTTTAGGACCATCATCGAGAAGCGGCAGACGGGCGAAACTGCGTCAACCTCTGAGAGGAAAATATGCGACCCCCTTTTAATGATTAACGGCATGGGCGCCCTCTGACGACACACGGCGTAAGCATCTCCGGCGGGGTGCTTCCGTTGATATTTGTTTACGTTTTAGCTACTAGCACACGACGCATGCGCCAAAAAATTAATGGGTACGACTCCCAGCGCCACCTTTTAGGCAAATTTCATTTAGTTCTTTCACAATGCTTGGATGATTGTCCTGTACCCTCTTAGTCCGTGCACTCACCTACCGCCAAGTCTGACAATTCCGTTCACGAACGGATTTTTGTTTCTGAAGCCACGTTCCCTGCAGATGAAAATAAGCCTATTATGAGGATGAACACTATAACGGTCGTCTGAGAAAAGAATATTGCGCCATTCATTTTTCCTCCAGTTCATATACTCTGTTGCCCACTCCATGCGTGAGCGATGGTATCTTACTGTAAACGTAACGCATACCATTGGTTGATGAGCATACAGACCTGCAGCGTGGAGCCGGTTTCGGACAGCTTCAGTCGAAACCAGTCCCACTTACAACACAAAAGCTGAGCCGAACAGTAGTGCCAGTAACCGAGCAAAGGTATTTTTAAAGAAAAGTGGCATTCCTATTTCGGTGTCTCCCGGGGCCTGACTATAAGATTTTTGTGCCCAGGGCACTTTTCAAATTTCAGGACCCTGTATATAGCTGGCTCAAATTTTGTGCCCTTTTACATAGCTTTAAACTCAATCTTTTTCGCCTATTTGTATATGTGTGCCCAGGGCACGTGCCCCAAGGGTCCATGCGATTATCAGGGTCTGGTGTCTCCGAGCCTTTGGCTTTAAATATTAGGCGTTGCTGCTCGTCTACAACCTTTCCTTGGTCCTTGTTCTGTATTTCCAGTCTCCAAAAAACGGTTCCAGGTCCTGGAAATCACACTTTGTGAAAACTCCAGTGGCTTCTGCTACTTCGGCTTGTGTTCCCCCCCCCCCTCTCTAACGAACCAACAACTCTTCAACTTTCTGAATCGGTTAAATGCCTTCATTGAGACATCACACTCGTTGAAATATCGTATTTCATCGAGATCATTCTTTTCCCCTTTATCTTTCATTAAGTTGAAAGGATATTTTCATTCACTGCCGCTAAAGCGTCGTTCTTGATGTCAAACTCAAACTTAGCATACTCCGAAGTTACAAAATGAGAAAAATTTGCATTTGTGACGCTCTTCTTCCATCTCTGCAAAACAAATTTCAATAATTCCTTTATTTTTTTTTCCACCGGGCGGGAACTTGCCGATTTGGCATTATCCACTACAACTGTCCGAAAGTCGCCATTCATCATCTACTTAGGTCATCCACCTATCCACTTTTTTTTTTTTTTAAACAAGGCATTAGTATTACTAATTTAATGTGTCAGTGTGAGATAAAAATTTTTAAGTAACTCGTACTACCGATTTTGTTTAACATTGTACAATGTATGGCTCAACAGATGTATAAATATTGTGAAATTATGTATACATGCTCTGAAAAATATCCCTGGTATTTTTCCCTGGTATCCAAGTACGTTCATAAGTCAACTTATAATGTTATAAAAAATATCATTTGAGTATATTTTGAAATATGTGAAAAAGAAAAAAAAAATACCAGAACAAAGAAAGAAAAAAAACAAATTTTATAAGATTTCGAAATGGATGAAATCAAGGTTACGTGCCTCTTCTAATATCTTTTTATATTTACCAAGCAATGCGTATATTTTCAGTCTTGTGTAACATCAGTTTTGGCAAATTTTATACCCACTATATTTTTCGCCTCGTAGCGCATGCTGAAAAAAAAGGATTATAAAGAATGCCGGCACTTAATGATACATAAAATCCCCTCTCGAACGTTACTCACATATCTCTAAAAGGTATTTCTTATACTAGCTAATGGAAAAATCCATTAGTTCTGTTTATCCCAGTTAAAAGCTACGACGAAAAGACAGCAAGCGAAATACTGAAAAGTCGAAAAGTGCTGTCAAAAAAAATTACTGTCCCATTAAAAGAATTTTTTATGAGCAAGATGAACGCAAGGAAACTTTGTACTCTGAGGTATGTCTTTTATTTCAGTTTTCTAAGTTAAATTAATACTGCGATTTATCAAAAGAGACATGCAGTATGTTTCGTGGATTAAAATATGGCTCGGAGAGCATCCTAGGCACTCTCTCTGTTTAAAGTAGTTTACTCTAATTTCATACTGAAAGTAAGCAGTGAAAAAATTCTCCTTTCAAACTTTTTTTTTAGAACACCTAGTAACTTTTCACTTTAACCACAAAAATGGAAAAAAAAAAAAAAAAAAAGCGTGTGCGTGTAATCTTTACGCGCTATTGAAGTAAAACTTCTTTGGCGTTTACAACACATATCACTGAAATGATTAAACTTTATCTTAAAATAAATATCATAGTATAATTTAATTATATTTATTATTCATGTACTTTACTTATATAAATGTTATATTCAAATTATTCATTGGTAATAGGTATTTGAAGGTCTTCATAATTTTTTATGTATGAGTGTGTGTTGTGTGTTAAGGCAAACTTGCACGCGGGGTATCTGCCTAGGATGGGGGGTGCCTTGGTAGGAGGACTTTCTAAGGGGTTCTAACACGTATTCACGTTACATCTGGAGAAAACCTACCAAAACTCCAGACCGTTAGATCGACAGCCGCGCGATGGGATCCGAACCCGGGACCTTCACACATCGGCCGTCTACCATTTTCAGTGGCATAACCACTGTGCCATGCTGAGGTGTTTTTATGTATGAAATTATAGGTTTGTGGTAACTATAATGTGAAACATAAATTTTACTTCTAAATTTGCTAATTTTCTTGAAAATACAGCATCTATCGTTGTACCGAAACGCGCTGCTGATTGAAGTCGATAAGTATTCATAGTTAGATCCAATTTTGCTTTTAAAAAATCAACTGACGGCTGAGATTCTTGACAGCGAAAATTAACATTAAAATCTCCAGTAAGAATCATCGGTCATTCATGATAATTATTTAGAATCCAGGAAGTGTCCATGGTGCATTATTATTCTTTAGCTGTTTTCTTATACCATTGTTCCGTCTTGAGTTTGGGTTTGAATAGGGGGAATGTCCATAGTCTAGTATTACACTTTAACTGTGTTCTTTAACTGATATTTTAATCTATTTGTTGGGTTTAAATGCAGGTAGTGTAAATTTTTAATTTTTTTGTGTTTTTCTATTACAGTGTTCTTAAGCGTTGATTTCGTCTGCTGGTAGGTTTCGAATTATTATTCTGTATCCGTGTTTTTAAACTGCAGGTTCTGTCTATTGTTTGGGATTGATTGCAGCCAGGGTCAGTTTCTTTGTGGTGTTCCATCCCCGTGTTAAAACGTTGCTCCGTATTGAGGTTGGGTTAGAATCCACGGAGTGTCCATTTGTTATTCTTTTATTTTGTTCTTAAACCCTTTGCAGCCAGTGTTTGTTTCTTTGTGGTGTTACATACCCGTAATCTTAAACCTTTTTTCCGTCTGGATATCGGGTTAGCATCCAGGAAGTGTTCGTGTTGAACTATTATTCTTTCACTGTTTTCTTAAAACGTTTTCCCGTTGGGTTTGAATCGAGAGAATGTCTATGTTGTGGTATATTTCTTTAACTGTGTTCCTAATCTGGTGTTTTCTTCTGTCGGTTGGTATCGAATGCACGTAGGGTCTATTATTGTGTTTTTCTATGGAGGTGTTCTTAAACCTTTGTTTTCCTCTGCTGGTTTTGCTCGAAGTATTATTCTGTTTAAAAATTAACATTTGGCTCATTATTATAAATAACTCAAAAACGCATGAGCAATATTAAAAGATTACATACTATTAAAGTACAGACAAACAATATTTATGTATCATGGCAACCAATCATGTCAAGTTTTAACTCGGATTTCCATTAAATATTGCAATAATGCCATTGAAAACATGTGAGTAAAGCAACGGAGCTTGAACCACGGAATGCACCATTGTGCCACTTTCTGTATTCGGTGCGTAGGCCTTGTTTATCGGAGGTGACGGGTTGGGTCGCCGCCTGTAACAACAGTGAGAGACAGTCAGCAGGATCGCCGCCTGTTCAGCGAAAGGCTTCCCACAGTGGCTCTGACAAGAGCCGGTCCATTTATACACTGAACAGAGTCATCAGACAAGATCTTGCTTCAAAACAGGTAGGGAGTAATTTCGACGCGCAGGGAGCACAGTCCACATTTGCAGGAACGAAAGCCCGAGAGCTGTTCCGCAAATGAAGGTAGCAAGGGGGAAAAAGAAACGTCACTTTCTTTGCTGAGTGTTACTTCAGAAAAAAAATCTGAGTTACTCCCTAGTTGAGCCTAAAGAAGTTTTACTTCAAAAATTTAAAGAATAATTTTTGGATCATATAGTTGGCATTTAATTTCAAATGCCACTCAAATGCTGCCTGAGATTAAGTTCATGTATTTGAGGAGATTAATTGACTTGATAATCAATTATTCCAAAGCGTAACTGAATTCTATATCTTCAGTCAAACTAGTTAGTCTTGTAAATAATTTCAATACCTTTCATATTTCTGAATATTTATTAGTGTGTGAAACAGTAGATAAGGTAATATCCTTTTATATAAACTTTATGTCTTATGAGATTTTTATGAGTGTTTTTTATGATCTTCATCTTTCTCAAACGACATTTTCTCCTTCGTGAACGAGACCAAAGCTCTAATTCTGTGCATTTCAAACGATATCTGAGGAGAAGTTAAGGAAATAAATGTTTAATCAGTTTGAAAGACCAGCATACAATTCTAATTTAAGTGCTAAATTTACCTAAGAGTAGTCAACCATCGATTCTACGCAAAGAAATTATTGGTTGAATTTGACTCAATGGCACAATTATTATCATTTGAAAGTGACTTCATCAATAAATATCGAAGTTAACCACTACTTCTGTGAGTAGACTTCTCGGTGGTCTCTTTTGGAACTCAGATGAGAAGGTCCAATAAATTATCAATAATTTATCCTAAGAAAAGTTATGAGTGTAAATTTAAACCTAATTACCGCATAAGTGTAGTTTTTAAAATTGTTGGAATGAGGGGGCATCTACCCACATACAGTAGCACCTCTCAATAAAGGGAACCCACTGGACCAGATATTTTGTCTCTTTAATATAGGTATCCCTTTCTGCAGAGGATGAATACTGAAAAAAAGTGATTTTTAATTAGAAATTCAAACTGTTAGCGTTCAAATTTAGCATTCTTATCTCAAAAGCGATCCGAAATACGCGAAAAAAGTCAATTACAAAGTTGTTAAGAAAAGCCACCACAATTTGCCACTGATGCTTATTAATTCGCAGAATAATGCTACGGATGGAAGGCATAAAACGGACATTTGTTTGGTCAAATTTTCCAAAACTACACTTGCCTGACGTTGAGCTCTTTTATTCTTCATGATAAAAGTGTTTCTCGTCAGTGACCATATACATCTGGAAGCTGGTCTGCCATTCCCATTGGAAGTCGTACGATATGGCTTGTGACACGCTGGCAAAAGCATTAGTAATATTTTTTTATACGCCTTCAATTTTTAGCATTAATGTGCTCAAGACGTCTTTTTTCAATAAATCGGTGATGCTCAACAGCTTTTTGTAATCTACTTTTTTTCCCGCATGTCTTACCGTCTTCCAGATAGGAAAGTTAACTCCAAATTTAGCTGTCATGTAAGATGTTTTCCTGCGTAGCGCATGACAGCTTTACTATACCTAGACCCTGCTTTTATGACTATTAGCTCTTAAACTACTCGAATCGTTCAGAAATAATTGGGGTGACAACGGACTTTAGCAAGCACACTGTATGACAAAACTAATTAAAATCTTGCTCTTGATTATCAGCTTGTTTCAAAATTATTAATACGAAATAATTTACTAGCCCATAAAATAAATAGCCTCGTCGTTTGTTCAATTTTAAGTTGATTAAAGAGAATATCAAATGGTTCACGCTTCATTCTCTTTAAAGAAGATATCCAGTTCAATATTTCATTCGTTGCGTCATAGTGAAAGTTAATTAAATTTAATTAAATATCTGGTATAAGGCTGACGAAATGGGAGAGTTCCAATTTATTCAATTAGGAATAATCTCTAAATTTCAAATACACAAGAGAGGAAACCAAATATTTCGCTTTAACTTTTTGAAAGTTAGCAGATTTTACTATCGGATTCTTTAGTTCTTTAGGGTACCGTATTCGATTTTAATAAGTAACAACAGGAGTTTTTTCCCCTTTCTTGAGTATTTCACGGATCAAGTATCTTAGGTCGAAATCAAATCATTAAGCTGCTAAGAACCGAAAATTGTGTTTTGTTTTCTCTTCTGTAAAAATCAAACCTATTTCCGTGTAAGTTCGGTTCTTGGCGACCATATGTTGCACTCCGAAAAAATCTTCAGGAGTCTATTCCATTTTTTTTCGATCAAGGTTACATTTCTCCTCTATACCTCTATCTTTCATCGCTTTCTTCAATGTCGTCCCTTCATTTCTTTTGTGGTGTTCCTCTTTTGCATTTTTTATTTAATTTATAATATAACTCGAGTTTGGTTAGCCGCTTGGAGATAAAACTGTGCTTTGCGTTCTGTGTCGTATTTCAGAAACGACAGTTGATGCCAAAGTTGATGTGGTAGCCCAGTGGTTAAGGCGTTGCGGGTTCGACAGCGACCTACCACTAAAGACCACGAGGTACATGCGGTGTACGTGCACCTTAAATCCGTGGTTTCGAAAATCCAATCGACGGTGGCTAGCAGTTTCGGAGGGTTGCCAATATTCAGAAGTCCTCAACCTTCTAATGAGGATCAGAATTGTGTCGGGAAACTCCGGTAAAGGCGTATGTAGCTCTAAACGACACATTCAGTGACGTGGGCTGTCCTCTCCCGGCAAATAAATAAATTCCAAAGATTTGGGGCGCATTGGATCTCCTGAGATTTCACTTTCGTTCACAGCAAGCGCTTTTCCAGCGGCGTGATTTTCGTCCTATGTTTCTCGGTAAGCAATAGAGATGAGTTCGGGCTCATTTTTTGAAGCCCGAGCCCGAAGACTTTTAATCCGAGCCCGCCCGAGCCCGAGCAATATTATTAAAGTTGGAGCCCGAGCCCGAAATTTCAGCTAAAGACAAATAAAATTAACTACTTCATTAATAGGATACAATACATTTTGGAGCTTCACACACCTTCTAGTCTCCCGTGCCGCTATTTTTTTAAATAAGTGCGTCTATTTATCCCATGAATCACTTTTTAAAATCTGTTTCAAGGAGTATGTTCAAAGGAGAAATTTTTCACGAGCCCGAGCCCGCCCGAGCCCGAACGCAATCGTGAATTACAGAGCCCGAGCCCGAGTCCGGCCCGGGCTCGGGCTCGGGCTCGGGCTTTCGGGCTCGGGCTGAGCCCGTCTCATCTCTAGTAAGCAAGTCAAAATGGTGCATACGATACACATTTTCATCTTAATGTGTTTAGCAAGCATTGATTCAGTATTTCTGCTTTGATTGCAGAGATTTTATCTGAAGCCGAACGACCAAAAGTTGAAAACCTTTTGCAACCTTTTGAGCCTGCCAAATGCTCTCCGGCATCGAGGTCAGTAATCCGACCCTCTTGAAAGAGCTCTGAAGCTCTTTCAAGAGGGATGAAGATGGTGGAAGAAGATGCGATAAAACAAGCAAAGATCATAAAGAGCTTTGCTTGTTTTATCGCATCTATATTATATATCCATCGCCAGTCAAAACAAAACACTACATAAAATTCATGGATGCTCATTTCATGTATTGCCCACTTATTTGATCCGCCATTGACGAAAATCGCCGTTTACAGCATGCTCCTTTTACTTGTATATTTCCATGCTCCACGCATATACTACTGGTGTATTTACAGTTTAAGAAAGTGTAATACAGGAGAAACGTATTGGCTTAGATTTGAAGGACCATTGTTAGGATTTTTTTTTTTTTTTTTGATCGTGCCTTCATGTTTCTGTGAGGTAGGTTTTTGAGCACAAATAGCTCGTGTTATTTTGTGTGGCCAGCATCCATAGTCATTCGCCCTGGCAAATGACTTTAAGACGCCGGAAGTGACGAGTTTCGGCGAAATGAATGAATTCGAGGGTAAGTACATTTTATTATGCAAGAGGAGAACAAAACTAAAGAAGGTCTCCATCCGCTGCATTCCACGTGCGATTAAAAAAAAAAATGCTTTCTTTAAAATTTTGCCACCCTCGACTAGGGCCTACTCGGCCTATTTAAAAATACGGCCCTACACGGAAAAGTTTTAATATACTGTAAAACAAAAGAAGTTTGTCAAATTTACCATAAAAAAAGCTGTCAGCCAGAATGCCAGTTCATTAACGTATGTTTTGCGCAGTTTCTTACAGATTCCGTATACGGAAGATTTCTGTTAAATAAACTGACAATCTGCAAGAAATTACGGAAGACTTCTGTAAAATATGCAGAATTCTCTGTTTATTTTTTATAAATTTTCAGAGCAGTGGCGGCTCCTCTATTTGAGCACATGAGCACGTGAACCTCCAAAGAAAAAACTAAAAAAAAATAAACACATTATCAAATTAAATATTAAAAAAAATATTAAATACACTTCTAGATTTTTGTGAATTTAAAAAGTTTTACTCCCCCCCCCCCCACTATAATTAAATTAACGCTAATAGCTAACACACGGTTTTGCAGGTTACTACAGCGCAGCAATTCCTCCGCTCGTGCGTGCGAGCGGAAAAGTTCCCTTCTGAACCGGCCTCTGAGAACAGAAGCGGAGAGTCCCGGTAGAAGTAAGGCGCTGCGGATATCATTCCATTCGCACATTTTCAGCGTGCTCACGGACATTGTTTTGCGGTTATCCTTTCCGGATTCTCCCTTGGTTGGTTATGTTCGGTTAGTTATGTTTTTGTAGGTTCATTTTCTTATTATTTTCTTTATTTTTATCATTTTTCACTACAATATTTCTTAGAAACTAGTGTAAATAATTAAGATGGGAGAAAAATAAGTACTTCGGAGCTAAAGCAATGGCATTTTTCAATATTATCTTTTGAAAAATAATTTAAATAAAATGAATCACAAGACAACACCTTTTCTGAAACTTATTTTGATGACGTGAAGTAAGACCAAAGACTGCTTGTGTTCTTTCAGTTGCATGCATTGTTTTCCTTTCACTGCTGGAAACGTAAATATATTTCAACGTGTAAGTTGCGTCGTATCTGCATACATAATTTTCGAAATTTATTTTTTGAACTTCCATTTAAGTAACTCACGAGCCGCCACTGCTTCAGAGTACGGAATCTATTAAAAAAAAAAAAAAAAAGAAAGAAAAGAAAATACTGAAGACTTCTGTATTGACTTCTGTACTGAAGACTTATTTCTGTAAAAAATGCAGAAATAAACTGGCTTGCTGGGTGACAGCTTTTTCCCGTAAATTTGAAAGACATTTTTTTACCGTGTACTATAATATGGAAAACTAATTATTTGAATAAAATAGGTACATTTACTTCGCTTACCCTTACTCAAACTTTAAGGTATATCCTAAATCCTGAAAAATTATTTTCGCATAAACTTAATTTGAATTTAATAAATAATGGCTAAATATTAAACTGTTCAACTCTAACCGTTGAGATATAAATTCGTATACCGTCGATGGTATTTTTCCGAAGCAAATTCCACTCTTGATTAAATTTTAATTAATCCACGAACTACGTAATTAGAGACTTTCGAAGAATTCTAGACATTTTGTGGCCTGTTTCTGGCAATGCCGAGAATAATTAGGAGCAAAAATATTAATGAAATTAGGAAAACCAGACGACGATGATCGGAATTATCGAAGATTATGTTTTTCTAATAAAGTATTCCATTTTCGTCACTTAAATTAGAATTTCGATTTTTTTTTCCTTTGTAATTAGTTTCGAGTTTGGTATTTTATGATAATTATCTTTTTCCTCTAGACTTATTACATTTGTTCTTATAAAGTAATTTGTTTCTTGAAAAGTATTTTGTGACAAATAATGCATCGTCCATATAATCATTAGCGAAGGGAAAATGATGATACGCCAACAGAATCATATAGTAAAATGTCTACTGGAATGTCAAGTAATATTTAGTAAAATTAGAATAAAGACTCTACATTTTCTTAACAATCTCAACACTACAATTCCTAATATTAGAACAGTAAAAATATGTTTCAAAATTATGTTATAATATTAAATGCTTGTTGAATAATTTTTGTTATTAGTAAATAAAAAGGAATCGAAAATAAGGAAATGGTGCTTGGTCAACAGGAAGTTAAAAAGTAATTGCACATTTACACCAAAACACTGGCATCTCTCCTTCTGATATTACTAGATTCTTAAATTTATACGGAGCTACAGAGAAAAATGTAACTTTAAGATTTGATGAACAGAGTACTTTAGAAAGAAAATAACACCTGTCTCAGGACAAAAAAGAAAAGACTAAAAAAAAAATCAAACGAAAGAATTAGAATCAAAACAACTAAAAAGTCCTACATTCAATATCCTAATACTATCCTGATATCTAAAAGACTTCCTGGGAATCGTACATATGCTCATAAAAATAGAAGAGTTCCGTTATTTTATCCATATACATCTTTTTTATTAAATCCGGTACGGATTTTTTGTTTGTTTGTTTTCCCCCCGTTAGTGAGGCAGGGTGTAGAACAGAGAATTGTCTTCTTTCTGGTGATGCCCCAGACTTTAAAAACAGTAAATATCCACTCAGGGCCATTGCTAAGTCTTTTTTTAAGGGGGGAGAAGTCTATCAACTGCCAAGTCAAACATCGGTTTTTGCCAACTTATTTATTTTTTTATCATCTACATTACCAACTTGCTACTTTTGCCAACTAGGTTTGTTTAATTTTGCCAAAAGTACCAAAACTAGAAATTATAATTTTCGTTATTTTTTTTTTTTACCAAGTTTGGCAACAGGTATCTAATTTTGACAAGTTTAACAGAATTTGCGAGTGTTAAGGGGGTGGTCTCCCCTTTAGCAAGCGCCATATCTTCACTCACTGAAGGGTAGCATTAATAGGTTGTTGCAATAATTGTCTCATCTTTTACCAGGTTATCTTCCGCTATGTTTGAATAGTTCGTAAAACATCTAAAATCTTATGAGGGAAAGCAACCTTAGACGTAAAAGCAGAAAATTATTCCTTTGCGACGTTTCTACGATGCGAGCAAACAAGTTGGAGCAATTTGTCTATTTTAGCCTTTCACTGAGCCACACATTTCAAACTCAGGATAAATCCAGAATATGAATTTCTACTGCAATACAACTGAAGGCAGCGTGTGGCAAGAGATGGTTCCGAACCAAGCATTTGAGCATGCTAGCTGCAAGAGCTGTTCAATTAGGCAAAAGCCCCTTTCCCCGCCTTCAAATGCTGAGGTGTTGCTTGTCATAGCTGTAATGTCATCTGTCCAACTCTTCTTTTCCCTAGAGAGTCAGATGGAAGCTGATGAACGATTTGCTGCGCGTTGCGAAATTTGAATCGAGTGCCATAGGTTGTGGGCTTTGCGGCCGCGCGTGTGGAGCGAGAGAAGGACGAGGTCTATGCTGGAGCTATCTGTCGTTAAAGGCGAGAAGCATACGAGCTCGTTCCTCCGGGTCACCACAGAAAGGGAGTATGGCTTGAGCTGGCATCGTACCCAGGAACTTCAGTGTACTAGCTGCAGATGCTATAAAATTGGACAAAATGTACTCTTTTGCCCGGACTTCAAAGGCCGAGGTGTAGTTATTTATGAACAGGATTGCGTGTTTGCCTCACTTCATTCAAATCCTGTCGTTATCCTAACACTTGCAGACATCAATAAGTTTCAGTTTCAGTGAGTATCGCATAAAGTACAGTTTTGAAAGATTGCACTTCAGTGCATAAATAATATTTTTTTTCATTTTTTTTATTTTTATTTATTAGCACCAGAGTGCTATTAATTTCAACCTTGCTTTTTGTCTAGACACGATTTTGGTACAATTTTCGCGTCGAGTCACTTTTGAAATGTGCTTGACAGATAACGTGGAGAGGGGGGGGCGTTAATAAACTGTTGAAGGTCGCACAAGGTTTACAATTTTTGATAATGGATCGCTAAATTTAGTGCCAAAACGCTACAATTTATTATAAATATATTCCGAATATAGTTAGAAAACGCCGGGAGAATATTGCAAAATAGTTTTAGTATGCGATTTTTATATAGATTTTAATTCTGAAGAAGTGTTTTATAGAACAGAGAAGACAAATACCGTACACTCATAGATTATAATACACTTTCCAAATGGTATTTATAAAGGTGAAGTGTGGTGTGACTATGCCTGGCGAAAATTGTTAAACAGTTTTGGTAGGCGCTTTCAATGTAGATTTCTATTCCGAAGAAATGTTTTATGGAACAAGGAAGGAAAACACAGTACACTCATGGATTATGAAAACCATTCCAAACAGTATTTAAAATGTCTACAGGATATAGTAGGAATATGCCTGGAGAAGATTGTAAAACAGTTTCAGTAGTCGATTTTATGATAGATTTTGTTTCCAAAGAGGTACAAGTAAGAATTGATTCCTATTTTAACGCCCCCGCTCTAGGAAACCTAAAAAATCACGCACTTTGGCGAGCTTTGCAGTCATGGATCTCTAGGACTTATGGACAAGTTTTAACGCTCCCAAAAGAACTATATGAAAACTAAAGTGAACAAATTAGCGATAAACGCACCTGTTAAGGAATTTGAAGACACTTAATTATTAAAACTACATTCATTGGCAACCCAAAATAAATAAAAATGTAACGGAATGCTTTACTTACATGTTGTGCCAAATCGCCATTTTAATTCTAAATTACGATTGCCACATAAATACAAAAAATCGTCGTGGTACCTCCATATGTTTAATGATCGCCACCTTGGCGAGAGTCGGGGCGTTAAAGTAGGAATCAACCCAGAAAGAGAAACACGGCACACTCATGGTTTCTGATGGACATTCGAAACAATATTTAAGACGGTGAAGTATAGTTTTAATATACTTGGTAACGATTGTAAACTAGTTTAAATAGGCGATTTTAAGATAGATTTCGATTCCAAGGATAGGTTTTATGAAACAAGGAAGAAAAACACGGCACAATCATGAATAATGATACACTCTCCGACTTAATGGAATAAGGAAGAAAACTAGGGAGGACGTATAAACTATGACACGCTTTTAATATATGGCACTTTGGTGCGTATTTAAACTCTGAAAGTGTTTCAGATTTTCTTCCTTTTTATTATTATTATTATTTTACTATTCTTTATCAGTATTCATTCAATGATACAACGGAGAGTATGTTTTTGCTAAAATGCATTATCAGTTTTAGCAAACAACGCCAACACCACGAATTTGACTATTCAATGCCTAAATGAACTGTTATTGTTTTGAAACAACAATGAATCCGTGCTAATCCTGAGACAAATTATAGAACTGCACTTCAGATATTATCGGAATGATTTTGTCGAGAGAAAACATTTCCATAACAATTCTTACTCTTGGCGCACATATCGGCTTAACAGTTCTGAAACTTTTGCTGCGTGTTCACTTTGACATAAACTCAACGTTAAACACATAAATTATTGCATATCACAAAATAACCAACCGTTAAATTGAAAATTAGTGCCCATATCGAGGCGGCATTTTATCCAAAACTAATTTGTTCACTCGATTAAATTTTAATTAATCTGGGTAAAGTTCTGGTGTATCGGAGTGTGATATTTTCGGTGCTTAATCAATTTGTGTTGTTTTGCATATGTAAATAACGACGCCAGTACAAGATAATTTCGCAGGGTGCCAGAAATTATTTCACGCAAGTTTAGTTTCGGTTAGGCAAAACGTGACTGCCTGTAATTTTCGTTATTCTGTTAATTATTCATTATTCTTTCCTTATAAATAAAAATTAAAATCTCTGTGTTTGTTTGGGTGAATCGCAGGCAAATCCACAGCATTTGACTTATCGGCTTGAAATTTTGTACAAGTACGTAAAAAGATACAGTGCAGAGTGTGGTTTACTTTAAAAATCTGAAAATCCACCCATTCCCCAATTTTTAGCGATTTTTCTCTATTTTTATCTCCTTTGAATATCGAGAGTAAAAAATGTAAATCATTTGAGTGACACAAACTTTTGTGTCGTAACTGAAATGACGTCATCTTGATGCCACGTCAGGCTTTGAAGGGAAAATTGTGATTCCAGTTCGTGTGTTGAAAATAGCTTCTCGAGATCACACAGCTCAACTTTTTTTTTCACGAATAAAATGATTTCCTTTCATGAAGCCTTAATATAAGAGGGGCTGTTTCCAGAACAAAGCGAAATCATTCGTTTCGAAAAATTTCCGCAAACACACTCCCATAGAGATTCTTTAGAAGAGTATTCAATTCCAGTAATGAGAATGCGCATTTTGTAAATATGTGGAATTTCCTTATGAGTGCATTTGTAGGATTTTTTTTTTTTTACCGGAAAGATTTTGATTTGCTGGGAATAGCCCTAAGAATAATATATTGAGAATTTCTATCTTTTAATTGTTTTAGTTTGGCTACAGTTGAAGTCTTGGCTTGAAAATGAAATTTGGTATTTTGATGAACGCGTAATAATGATGAAAGAAAATTAAATTTGGTATTGTGGTAGTTATTGTAACTCAAACAATAAACGTTGAAAATTCATAACATTCTGAATAGATTTTGTAAAATACTGTATTGACGACGTCAAATGATTGCCGAGATTTGCAATTAAATGACGAATTTTAAAAGTAGGAAATTTGCTATGATAGTGTAGTTTAAAGAAAAATATACCCTGTAATATACCGAGTAAATATTTCGTGTATATTAAATTAAAAATATTTGTTATATTCAACATTTTTCAGCGGGCGCTTTACAACTAATCATTTGAGAGAATTCACACATTTGTAAAACATGTAATTCTACGTTCCCGCTGTAGACTTCAACAGATGACACTACAAGACTTTTTTTTTTTTTTCGTTTAATTGATGAATTTAGCATTGGGTGGCAACAAACCTATTACTTTTATGGCAACCATGAAGTTGAAAATAAAAAATAAAATTAGGCATGCCTTGGACGGATTAAAGTAGAACGGCGTACGTCATTTTTCCAGCAGAAATATTTCAATACGTTACAGATTCTGTCGACAGTACCAGATGTCACTGCATCTGATAAAGGAGAAAGCGCATAGTGCGCATGTGCTGCTCTGGGCAATTCGGAAAATTTGCTGTCAAGTATGCGAGGGAAATGAAACACAAAATAGCTGAAATAATTCTTTAAATCGGAGTATTTTTAAAGATCAATGTTTTATTTGTTTCATATTGCATTTTTATTTTCCGTGTCTTAAAAACTTTAAAAAATTACTTCAGTTTTTGTTTGTGATTGTAGCATTTAACAACTTAAGTAACAACAGTGGTTACTGTTGCTATGGTAACTAAACTTTAATGTTGAAATTGGAACCGAATACTACAAGTACCCGCAGTAGCTTCAAACAGAATCACTGTATTGTCAAAAATTTTGCACTTTTTAAAATGAAAACATGTAATTTTCACATACATTCAATAAAACTGTAGCAGCATTAACTGTAAATTATTTCTTTAAAAATCTTAAATACGTGGAGTTCAGGATGTAATAGCGTTACTTTAAATTAACTTATTATTTTAATGGTCTAATAAAATATTTTTAGACTGGTAATTATTTTACTTATAAACTTGATCAGAAAATTTCTTAAAATATGGTAAGATGGCTGCATATTATCATATGAAGTGTTTCAGAACTTTCTCAAAAAACGTGCGTGCTTGCGTGTGTGAGTGTTGTGTATACTAGCTGCGTAGCTCCACGGCATTGAACGCCTTTAGGAGCTCATCTACATCTGTAGACTCTGCCTGTGTGCGAACAGCTCCTACCCACACAGCACACTATGTCCAAATCAGGTCTAATAGATATCCAAACTGATCTATAACATCCAGGACATTTAAAGGATATTTATATGCGGAGAAAAATATATATCTATAGGACATCTAAATCGCTACCTCTATAAGATATCCTTAGAGGGCTTATAGATATCTAATAGTCATCCGAAACAAGATATCTATTGGAAATGTATGTATGACATCCATAAGAAATCCATCAGTAGACATCTTATGTAGCTAATGAAATAGATGTCCCATAGATATTTAATTGCCATCCAAAGCTACAAATCTATTGGATGTGCGTGTATAACATCCATAAGAGATGCATTTGTAGACATCTTATTTACGTAGAAGATTGGATGGCTACTGAAACAAAAATTTACGCAGTTTGAAAGGATTTTCAGAAAAATCGCAAAATCTAGTAAGAAATTTTTTTTAAATCCGATGCCTATAGCTTGAGTTGAGTGATCATCTATCATGTCACCAAATTTCATTTAGTCGTTATTACGTGATGTGCGAAAAAAGAAATTGCGCAGTTTGAAACAATTTTCAGAAAATCTCAAAATCTAATGAATTTTTTAAAAATTCGACGCCTATAGTTTAAGTTGAGTGACCACCTATCATGTCACCAAATTTTATTTCATTCGCTTCAGTCAGTTTTACGTGATGTGCAGACAAACTTTTTTTTTTTTACGGTTGTACTGGGGTCCCAAATGCTTAAAACGGATAGAAAACGCAAAATTTTGTGATACCAAGTAGTGTACGGCAAATTCTAATTTTATTTATTTAGATACATAAAAGTGTTTTCATTCCGAAATTGAAGCAACAATCACTTCAAACTTTAGTCTTCTCACCCGAGTCGAATCTGTCTGGTGGTTAGAACGCTCGCCTTTCACGCCTTGGATCCATGGTTCGATACCAGCGAAGAAAATAGGTTTCAGTTTAAAAGTAACTTGAAGTTCTAATGTATGATAATAGACAATAGATGGCAGCACCAAAATTCACAGAATGGAGGAAGAATACTCAGTGGGTAAAAAAAGTCGTAGTTATGACGTCACAATTCACTTTCCCCCCCGAGAAATCTTGGATATTTTGGACGTCCAATTAATATCTATGCTACTTGGATATAGATCTCTTACAGACATCCTGGATATTATAGATGTTGTCTAGTCCTTAGAGAGATCACACCCCAAATCTCTTATAGAGGTCCATTTTATGTTATCTGGAGGATCTTGGACTTCTAATAGATATACCCATTATCCAATTCTGATTCCTTATAAATAACCAATGGATATCTTTGTGCTGTGTGGGTATAGGTGCCGTGCATTCTTTTATCTGCCCAGTGCACATGTGCTTGGACATATCCAGTATCATCCACGTATTCTAAAAGAGCTAAACGAAATTTTCCTGTAAAATGGCACTGCGATTCGTAATCATTAAGTTTATGTAATGCGCATGCCTGTATTAGTAGTAGATTGCATCATGATTCGTCGCTATGCGTCGCTAGAGGACGCTTATATAGCTAATTATTAAGAGGGGGTCGAGTATTTTCCTACGCAATTTGTCTGCCGCTAACCGGTGATCGTCCTATATCGAAGTATATAAGGTGACCAAATATCTCCAATTTTCGGGGACAATGCCAATTTTCAGAACTTTTTACATTTTGTTTCCCAAATTAAAAAAAAAATAATTGGGTACAAAATTTTAATTAAAATAGTTATTTCTTCCCAATTATAAAAGCCTAATCAAATTTTCCTTCTTTCTTGAATGCTGATAATGCTTTAGATCAGCGTTTATCAACCTGTGGGGCGCGCCCCCCCAAGGGGGGGGGGCAGAGCTTTTGCAGAGGGGGCGCGAGAAAAACCAAAGAGCAAGTAGTGATGCATGTTTTTAAAAAATCATCTTATTTATTCTCATTTTTACTCAAAAATATATCCATTTTCGCTTAAAATCTTCATTTAAACTTGACTGATAACATTATTTTGTAGAAAATTCGACTAAATGTTCATCGTTAAAGATTAAAAAACTGAATGTATGCTGAAAAATATGTGAGAGGGGGCCCGCCACCGTAAGTGAGACTTTGTTGGGGGGGGGCGACGTTAAAAGGTTGAGAACCGCTGCTTTAGATGAATAAATAGCAGCTTATTTGAGAAGAGCATTGAATTTGTAAAATGTCCCCAATTTTTGTTTCAGAATTAGGGGCATCACGCTTATTTGTCCGTAATTCTTTGTTCGAAAATCTCGTCAACTTACCAATACAGCATTTCGACGAGACTAGCATCTCTGCGAAGGTCCTTTTTCTGCGTTGCAACAAGCAGCCGTCGTAATGTGTTTCAGTTCCCTCAAACGTATAGAAAACGCATAATTTTGTGATACCAGGTAGTGTACCGCAAATTCTAATTTTATTTATTTAGATACATAAAAGTGTTTTCATTCCGAAATTGAAGCAACAATCACTTCAAACTTTGTCTTCTCACCCCGAGTCGAATCTGTCTGATGGTTAGAACGCTCGTCTTTCACGCCTTGGATTCATGGTTCGATACCAGCCGAAGAAAATAGGTTTCAGTTTAAAATAACTTGAAGTTCTAATGTATGATAATAGACAATAGGTGGAAGCATCAAAATTCACAGAATGGAGGAGGAATACTCAGTGGGTAAAAAAAGTCGTAGTTATGACGTCACAATTCACTTCCCCCCCCCCGAGAAATCTTGGATATTTTGGACGTCCAATTAATACCTGTGGTACTTGGATATAGATCTCTTACAGACATCCTGGATATTATAGATGTTGTCCAGTCCTTAGAGAGATCCACACCCCAAATCTCTGATAGAGATCCATTTTATGTTATCTGGAGGATCTTGGACTTTTAATAGATATACCCATTATCCAATTCTGATTCCTTATAAATAACCAATGGATATCTTTGTGCTGTGTGGGTATAGGTGCCGTGCATTCTTTTATCTGCCCAGTGCACATGTGCTTGGACATATCCAGTATCATCCACGTATTCTAAAAGAGCTAAACGAAATTTTCCTGTAAAATGGCACTGCGATTCGTAATCATTAAGTTTATGTAATGCGCATGCCTGTATTAGTAGTAGATTGCATCATGATTCGTCGCTATGCGTCGCTAGAGGACGCTTATATAGCTAATTATTAAGAGGGGGTCGAGTATTTTCCTACGCAATTTGTCTGCCGCTAACCGGTGATCGTCCTATATCGAAGTATATAAGGTGACCAAATATCTCCAATTTTCGGGGACAATGCCAATTTTCAGAACTTTTTACATTTTGTTTCCCAAATTAAAAAAAAAATAATTGGGTACAAAATTTTAATTAAAATAGTTATTTCTTCCCAATTATAAAAGCCTAATCAAATTTTCCTTCTTTCTTGAATGCTGATAATGCTTTAGATCAGCGTTTATCAACCTGTGGGGCGCGCCCCCCCAAGGGGGGGGGCAGAGCTTTTGCAGAGGGGGCGCGAGAAAAACCAAAGAGCAAGTAGTGATGCATGTTTTTAAAAAATCATCTTATTTATTCTCATTTTTACTCAAAAATATATCCATTTTCGCTTAAAATCTTCATTTAAACTTGACTGATAACATTATTTTGTAGAAAATTCGACTAAATGTTCATCGTTAAAGATTAAAAAACTGAATGTATGCTGAAAAATATGTGAGAGGGGGCCCGCCACCGTAAGTGAGACTTTGTTGGGGGGGGGGGCGACGTTAAAAGGTTGAGAACCGCTGCTTTAGATGAATAAATAGCAGCTTATTTGAGAAGAGCATTGAATTTGTAAAATGTCCCCAATTTTTGTTTCAGAATTAGGGGCATCACGCTTATTTGTCCGTAATTCTTTGTTCGAAAATCTCGTCAACTTACCAATACAGCATTTCGACGAGACTAGCATCTCTGCGAAGGTCCTTTTTCTGCGTTGCAACAAGCAGCCGTCGTAATGTGTTTCAATAATGGGAAAAACCCAAGTTTCAACATTCAAAACCTTTAGCGAAGTCACATTGCCGTAGGAATCAGAAATGTATCCGAACACGGATGTTTTCGAAAATCGAAGCTATTTTAACCCGCAACCTATCTTTCCGAACAACTGGAAATGTTCAGTTTACTGACATTCCTTCATTTACATGCTTACTAACCGTCTCTTTAAGTCACTGCCAGCAGTATCTTATTAACTCGATTGGAATGCTTACTCCTGTTTTTCCCAATTATTCATGCAGTGGTAAATTAGAAACAAGTACAGTTGTCTAAAATTTCATCTGCAGTATTACTTGTCCAATAAATATCGGCATTTCATCCAATATATATAATTTAGCTATAATTACTGATTAAATTGCTTATGTCTATCTCGTAATGGAACCTCAATTTATGTTAGAAAAAGTCAACAAAAGAACATAGATATCACAAGAACATCGAAGTTAGCTTTCCTATAAATTTTGAGTTGACTTTTAACTCAAATTTATCTAAGTATTTTCTCTCAAAGTGAACTTTAATTCAAACTTACCAGAATTTTTTTCAACAAAATTAGATATAACAAAAAGATAAATAGCGAAACAAATAACAAAAACTTTGAAAGTTTTAGAGAGAAGTTGATTGTACGCTACTGATTCTAAAACAAGTACGATGCTTTATATTTAATCTAAAAGTTAAATAGAAATTTCGGACGGTTGTCAAGTTTAAGAAACTCTTTATTCGTATTCTGCATTAGTTTTCTTTAAAGTAAGAAAAGCAGGAGAGGTCGATCCAATCTAATCTCATTATGTTATTTTAACAATTCTCCCCAGAATAAACCTTGAAGTCATTTTATCTTTTAATTGCATTCAAACATCCTGAACTTAAATGGCTGAAGTTCGTAAATCTAAGGGAAAAAAAAAAGATTTATACTTCAAAAATCTTTTTAACAAGAAAAGGCTTATTCTATATGATATGATATGATTTGATTAAAGCCAATACTTTAAAATCTTCAAAAAAGTGAAAGCTTTAAACTATGAAAAACGAGCGATTATTATCATAACCATATTAGCATAACAGAATAGCACATGTAACGTTCTTCCGATTTCCCTCTTTTATTGTTAACCTTTTTGACAGTGTTAAAATATATTTCAAAGACATCAAAACCTTTAGCATGGGTCTAAGGATGCATATTTCGTAACCCGATAATCTAAGTACGTTGCGTTGTTAAGGGCTGTACTGCGTATAGTAATGATTTCGCATTTCCAAGTCCTAGCATTGAAAAGAATATGAAACTCAAATGTTCGCATTTTGTGCTGTCTGTTAAAAAAGCTGATGCTACTGCAAAGTGTCATTTTATATCGTACTGGCTGAAGTACCCATGGTTGACAGGTTAGTATGTAAAGCAGGTTTCCAAAAGGCTTGAATTTTCTTCAGCATTGCAGGAGTACAAAGAATGGAAGTAGTTTATAGGCAAAAGTATAGAAAGCAGAGTTTTAACTTCTACGTACTGTTAAGAGATTGAAAGTTAGATAGTAACTAAGTGCTGAATTAAACTGAAAGTAGAGACAACATTTCACTTTCAAAATCAAAGTTTTATTCTAGTAGAATGAGCATTTAAAGTCAAGAGATCATTCATCGCCTTCAACAAAATTTTGTTTGGTTCACTGTAGACATTTTAATACTATACCACCAGAAAATTTTGCACAGTTTTTAGAAAATTTAAACAAGCGAATAAGCATAAATCGTACAAAAATCGTCATGATTTGTTTAAGTTGAATAACCGTAAAAAATTAAATGTATTACCTCCAAGGAATCTAAGGAAGATCAACAAAACGCCTTAAAGTGATCTTCCTTACAAAAAAAGCAGAAAAAAAATCAATAGTTTGCAAAGTTTGAAAATACGCAAGCTTTTTTTTTTTTTTTTTTTTTTTTTTTTTTTTAAGATTTTACTAGATTCCCAGATGCTTAAGCTGGTAAATTATGGAAAGTATTGTAAGGAAATACTTTAAGTAGTATTTATTTTGCTGTACAATCTGTCATCGAACTGAAGTCGAAACAAAATTTAGTCCAGGAAGAATTTTTTAAATTTCTTGATGAGACAAACAATAACAAAAAACACTCAAAAAGAAACTGGTGTTTAAAATATGAAATAATTAAAGCGTTGCAAAATAACACGCATAACGGGTACTTATCAATCTCTATGCGCGTTTCGGCAGAAAAATTTTCAGCCTTCGTCGGCAGGATTCCGTGCACAGTGCCGAAGAAGAGTGAAAACTGAAAAGTAAATCTTAAAAGATTCCACATAACGATGTCGCAAAAGAGTGGTAACTCCAAAATAAACCTTTATTTTGAAGTTCCCACTCTTTTGTGGCACTATGAGTGGAATCCTGCTGACGAAGGGTGAAAATGTTTCGGACGAAACGCTTACAGACTGATAAGTACCTGCTATGTTTGTTATTTTTTAAGGTGTTAATCATTTCAAGGCAATCAATCTTTGTAAGGAAAAAGGCTGACAGTCGTGCTGAAAAAAAATTAAATGTTTCTGTGGATAACCTTGACAATGGAATGGGTCCGAGTTTGTGTATTGCGGGCCGTATTCTCCAAACTTTAAACCCTGGAGTTAACCCAGCAAAGCGAGCCACTTCAAGGGTTAGTGAGAAAATTGTATTCCCGACGCCATATCCGAGGGTTAACCCAACATTTAACCCTGACTCCAGGTGCAAATTCTAACCCCGCAATATCGGAGGGTTGACTCGGGTTTGTAAACATGGCAGATTCGAGGGTAGTTTTTATATATTTGAAAAATCTCGAAAATTTGAAAATACTTGAATATTTTGTGCTTTGAGAGACGGAAACTGCTGTGCGAACCACCCAGCAAGCTATAAAAGTAGCCAAAAGTGAAAAGAAATCTTTGTACAATGGCTTCAAAAACTCTGTAGAATGACTATATATTTTTTTTTCTGTCGAGACTGCAGGCAGCATCTATCGGATTTACCATAGTTTTCTTGTTTGATGTTTCTTTGTCCAATCCCTCTTTTTTTCTGATTTAATGCTTTTTTTTATTTAATTATTTTTTATGTTGAAAATAAATAAGTAAATTCTGATCTTTCCTACTTATTTTCTATTCTCTATTTATTCCACATATGACGGGCAATTTGGTCAGAGCACTGTTGATTTACTTTTTTTTTTTTTTTTTTTTTTTTTTTTTTTGTTGTAAGAAGAGACGGGAGAAAAATATTTTTAGGTGTAAAAGATTGAAAAAAATAATAAAAATCTTGTTAAACATTTTTGCTTAGTATTTGTCTCTTATAAAAATATGAAAATTCCTAAATTTGAAAAGAGTATAACCATGAAATTTTATTTGTAAAAAATATTGGATGTAATTTTTTGTATTAAATGCTTAACCAGCTTTTTTTTTTAACAATAAAGGTAAATTAATTTTCAAATTTTAATGCGCATTTTGCATAAAAACAAATTAAATATCATGAAGGAAGTGTGTGTGGTGGGAGCTGGGTTCGATCTCACGAACATTAAACCTAGTTCACCCCCTTCATAGAATCATTACTCTGACCAATCACAGACGAGCTTTCAAAGCTGAGTGAGACAACTCCAGAGTCAAGTAACTTTGGGTGGAAATACACTCATGTCCATAAATTAAGGATAATTCAGAATCACACGGAAATTGATCTCTAAAATAAAAATTTCACCTGTGGAATGATCACACACATCTTGAAGAAGAATATGCAAATTACAGGAAACCACCAGATGGCGTGGATGGTACGTCACAATGACGAGAATGTAAGAGAGGGGTATATAAGGAATGGTGGCAAAGAAGTAAAATTGTTCACAAGCGCTGTGAAAGCCTTTCAGTGCAATAACCGCATAGTTATGGCACAAAGGAGACATTTGGATGATGTTTTACGTGGCAGAATTATCGGACGACTGGAATGTGGACGTACCCAGCTGGAAGTATCCGAGGAACTTGGAATCGCCCAGAGTGTCATCTCCAGGCTTTGGCAACGATTCCAAGATGATGGTAATGTGAGTAGACGTTACAGCACAGGTCGCCCCCGAGTTACAACGCCGAATGAGGACCGCTATTTGGCAGTTACTGCAAAAGGAAACAGGCGGAGTACAGCATCAGACCTGTCTCGTCAGCTCTCTTCAGCTACCGGTACGACAGTTTCAAGGCAGACCGTGTACAGACGCTTAGGGCACATTGGTCTATATGCTCGTAGGCCTGTCAGATGTGTTCCACTTACCGCAACTCACTGTCGCCTGCGATTAACCTGGAGTAGAGAGCATGCATTGTGGACACCGCAACAGTGGTCTTGTGTGATGTTTTCCGACGAGTCCAGGTTTAGTTTGGAGTCTGATTCTCGCCGGACATTCATCTGGAGATCGCCAGGTACCCGTTACCACCAAGAGAACACCATTGAAAGACACCGTTACGGTGGTGCAGGATGGCTCGTTTGGGGAGGAATTATTCTTGGTTCCAGAACTGACCTGCATGTTCAGAGTGTAACGATGACAGGCCACATCTATCGGGATGTCATTCTGGAACAACATGTACGCTTGTTTCGGGGCGCCATGGGTGCTGAATTTGTGTTTATGGATGACAACGCCCGTCCTCACCGTGCAAACATTGTAGACGAATGCCTTCAATCGGAGGATATCACCCGTATGCATTGGCCAGCATACTCACCGGACTTGAATCCAATAGAGCATGTGTGGGATATGCTTGGCCGACGAATTGCAGCCCGTCAACCCCCTCCCACCTGTCTACCGGAACTTCGGAATGCATTGCTTGATGAGTGGTGTAATATTCCCCAAGATCAGAGGGATCATTTGATACTCAGCATGCCTAGGCGTTGTCAGGCCTGTATTGCATCGTCCGGGAGACATACTCCGTATTAACCATCCTACTAACCATGTTATACTGTTTTTTGTAAATAGGTTCTTTTTTGAAATTTGGTCAAGGGAGTAAAACTTGCAATTTTTATTAATTATGTCAAACATATAGCATCTTTTTTTGCTCTTTACTTTTTGTTTAATAAATAGACTTTACAAATAAGTCAAATTTGTTTTACTTCTTTCTCTTTCTTTGCCTGAACTTCATTATCCTTAAATTATGGACATGAGTGTAAGTTGGTGAATAGAGTTTTCGAGTTGTCTCCGAGACAAACCGGCAATGCAGGTTTCCCAGCTCTCGGATCATGGCGGGCTACTCACAGTTTGGTGAATACGGCCCAGAGGCGCAACCCTTTCCCAATGCTGAAAAAGGGGCAGCCGTTGCCATCGCTCGACTTAACTATCAGCTGTGCCGCACAGCCAGCTGCGTCAAAAAGGGTCTCTACATCTGTGGCACGGGATGAACGTTTCGAATGTCCGCCATCTTGCTGGTAGTTAAGTGGAGCGATGGCAACGGCTGCCCTTTTTTCAGTATTGGGCAATCTATCCAGCTGTTCTCGCATTCTTCCATTTTTCAGTAGATGTCCGTGCTGTTCAAAATAATCGGGACCCTTTTTTGACGGGAAATGACGTGCTAAAATGTAAAAGATTCTCGGGAAGCTATGTCACCCGCAACTATTTTTATAGAAATCCAATCTATTCTTCGTGACTGGCAACAGTCAAAACGTCAGTGTTTGGTGTTCCCAGAGTGGGAACATTGCGCGTTAAAGGGATATCTTAAGAGTTGTATTTGAAACAACAGCGTTGCGCATAAAAAAAAAAAAAAAAAAAGGCGGGACGTCTAAAAGATGACGTAATATGCTGAGTGGCATCTTATCAAGGTGACTTACTAATGCAGTTTGGCTCTATTGAGGTACCTCCTTTCAGCAGGAGATCCTTCCATTTCCATCAACAATTCGTTCGATTTTTCTCTTAACCCTTCGAAGGCAAAGCATTTTCATTTCATTTTCGCAAGATGATTCTAAAATTTTGTAAATGCTTGCAGTGCTTATTAAGTTTCTAGTATTAATAATTTTGGACTTTTCATAAATAAACATACGAAAAATTAACTATCCTCTTTTTTTTTTTTTTTTTTTTCTAAGCATTCTGTGGAACGATGCCTAATATTTAGGAAACAGAAATGGGAAATTGGACTCATTATAAATATTTTCTACAACCCACGTTGAAGCCGTTGCAATTTTTATGGTTTCAGGTTAAACCACCACCATGGGGTATTCATAGTAACTAAAGAAACATATCTATTATCTTATTCTGCCACTGTTACTTTAACAAGGAAGAAGAAAAGTTTTAATAATCAAACTGTAGTATCCATATTGTTCACAACAATCTAAAATAGAGAAATTCCAATAATTCATTTCAGTCTATATTATACCTCTTTCGAAGTGTGGCATTTTTGAAGTTCTTTGGTACTCTTTTTTTTTAATTGTATTTCTGTATGAGGAAACTTTTTCTACGTTTTGCGTTTCGCCTGCCTACTAATGTCATCTCAGATGGGCCAGTGGCGAAGGGGGAAGGGGTCGGGAGTAGTAAGTCCAACGTTAACCATAGACGATAGTGATACACATTCCATCTCATCATACGCTACAGCTAATAGCTCTTTCACTGCATTCACAGACGAAATAATGCATCACATATCACCATCCTCATTTAGTTTTTAAATGACACAGTGGCGTGCCTAGGACAAATAGCGCCCGTGGCAAACAACAAAACTGCTTGCACTCTTTGTAAGAACGACATCGATTACTGCGTTTGGATGGTCATTCTTGACATTTCTTTTGGGATGACCATTTATTTTATTTCTGTCGTGCGAGTTCATTATGCAAATGAAAAAAAAAAAAAAACCTCCCATAAATTAAGGCTTTAAAGACAGCGATTCAAAATAAATATTTTACTGTCTTATTGACTTTAACTTGTTAGCTCCCGTCGATGCAAGAATTATGAAGGCAGCGATTTTCCCTTCTGCACCCGTCGTTGTTTCCCGGCACGGGTCTTTGTTGCGAGGACAGCGTTTGTACGCGAGGATGGGCTGCATTTAAAGACCAATGCCGGGATACAAGGATGGGTAATTACTGTTGTCGCTTCCTTGAAACGATGGTGCAGAACAGGTTAAATGACACTTTCGTTTGCGTCTATCTCGTAGTGGAAACCTAAGCCCGCTTTGAAGTGTCGCTCATAACATGGGCCCTAACTGCCATATCCTAAGATAACCACTAGATACCTAACTAGGCATCTAACATACTCACTGTTGATTCATATGTATAGAACAGAGATTTTCTTTTTCCCAAGATAAATAAACGTCATATTTTTTTTTTTTTTCCCCTACTCTTGAAATACGAAAAAAAAAAAAAAAAAAAAAAAAATGACGTTTATTTATCTTGGGAAATGGACTAAGATTAGGGCCCAAGGCGAGTCTAGGGGCCAAGGCCCCCTAGACTCGCTACGCTCGCTTTTCGTATGAGGCATTCGGCCCCTAATAAGGCTTATTTGTAAAAAAGGCATAATTTCAACAAACAAAACCCAAAGGTTGGATCAGATAGAATGTGACTGAGCTACACATTTCTTGGTTCTTGCATGTTGCTTGGAACATGAAAATGTAAACCTCGCACTATTTGTAATTATGTGAAACCCATGGAATACCTTGCGTATTAGCCAATTATTGCGCATTTTCATAATTTGGCGACTTGCGTATATGTATAGTTAATAATTAGTTCTAGAAAACAGTACTTCATATGCTTCCTTTGATAAAAACTACGGAACAGCTAGGATAGCTTACCACCAATGGCGACTGTTCGTTATTTGGCGATTGACACATGCTCGCAACCTATAATTACTGCTCATGTAAGGTTACCGAGAAAATCGTTATCCCTATTTTCATATACATAATCGTTTGAAGATTGGCGTATTTAGCACCACGAATTATATCATCTGGCGTAGCTGGCAAATATCCAAAGTGTACTATAATTGCTATAATGACATAGTTAACGCCACCAAATATTTCTACTGGTAGCAAATACCCCAGCTGGACCGAACCGGCTTTAAAATAAGTTGCATTTTAATTATTTTTCATTTTCAAAATATTGGGTTCTAACATTTTTGAACTCGCGGTTTAGTTTCACCCTGATTGGAAAGATACCATTTTGCTAGATCGTACCTAATGCCAAGATGGCGCTTTTAAAATCAGCTACAATTAGTTATTCCGATTTGGAAACACGAATAATCGCTAATTCTAAACTCCTGTTGTCTAACCGAACTTACTATTTGAAAAATGTCAACTTTGTGTAACACACTTTGAGTTATTTATTTCATACACTTTTATGATTTGGCGTAAAATGGGTGTAATTCTACTTCATGTTTGTCAATTTCATGCATTCTACATACTTGGAATTGCTTTGTTGCAAAGGAATGAATGATTTTATGCCAAATCTGGCAACCATTATATTTTATTTTTTCAGTTTTTTTATTAAGGCTGTTCTTCGAAAAAAAAGAACTCTGTTTTTAGTCTTGGTACTTAAATTGAAATAAACTAATAGCACCATGGTCTCCAAAAAATTCCAGATGGTTCTTCATAAGCTATTTTACACACTGCGATAAACGAAAATGCTGTGGCTTTTGTGAAATTTTCAGAAAAAAAATCTTAAACATGGATCTGAGCTGCAAGATTTTTCGAAGAGTGACACGCTTTGCGAAAATTTCCGATTTTTAAGAATTTTTTCTAAAAGTTTTGAAACTGATACAGATTGGCTTGTCTTCGTAGTATGTACTACAGCTTGTAAAGAGACAGTTTCAAAATTTTGAAGTGCCTGGCATAATTAGTTTATTTTTAATTGTGTACCAAAATCACCTGATTTTTTCGTATAACACCGTAAATATTTTCTAAAATAATTCGATTTTCGAAATTTAAGTCAGCTTATCAGGTTCCTCGGGATTTTCCGAATCCGTGGACATGTTTCTGGAAATTCAAATCCCCACAGTTTAGAAGATAGCCCAAGAAGCTCCTGACAGCGGCGACGGCGACAGCGGCCGTTACTCTTTTTTTTTTTTTTTTTTTTTTTTTTTAGAATAGAGAGATGCTCATTTGCCCAATTATACTAAAAGCACGTTAAGACTGCATAATGATCCATAGTTTTTGAAAATCCAAAGTAAAAGTCGTTAACATCTACAGATTTCACTAGCTAATAACAACTAAAAACTTTTTAACTGTTATTTGTGACAAATAAGTTTAGGATAACTTCGTTAACATCGTGGTAAAGAAACGAAATCCACTCATAAAAACTTAATATTCACTTAAGCTTCTTCAATAAAAGAATACGTTGAGGAAAAAAAAATTCAGCACTTTTCGCACCATCAACTCTTAATGCATTTTCATTTATTGTATTCTTTTCTGCTGATACGAAAAATACATTTTAAAACAATTATTTTGAAGTTTTTAAGAAAAAAATACAAAATGTTTCAAAGAATGTATATATGTTATTTTTTAATGCTCTTTTAACATACTTAATCATCAAATTATTTCTCTAGTGTTTTGTGATGTTCCGGACAGTTCCAACAGTTTTTAGGAAGATATTTTTCACGATAATTAACGAAGGAGGCTTGAAAGATAGACACAATACACCATGGAAAAACGATGAATGTAGCACACACTAAGCATTTAATTCTTGTCGAATCTTTGAAGAAATATATTTCATAAGAGAGAATTGTGGAGAAAAAAAAATCATTTTTAGCCATCAGCTAAAACATATCACACTTAAGAAAAAACTCTACCGACTGATTTCACTTTAAAATATCCAATACAGGGACTTGCCAACGTTTCGAAGAGTGGAGGGAGGTGGGGAGAGATTATTTTCGACAAAAATTAATTAATTAAAAATATAACTGAAACACGATCCCAGACAGCACATAAGCTTAAATCAAGCTTGACATTTCTTTGAATTTGACGCATTAATGCAAGCATGACAGTTCAACTCATTCTAAGCTGGCAGCAAGCCTGCAGGAGTCAAGTTGAATTGTCAAGCAGTTAAATACAGCTTGATTTAAGCTTGGCAATTGCTACTCGCTTGATTTTTCCTTTTTAAAGGAGCGTTGATGGCGCCATCTGTGAAAGAGAATGGACATTAATTGTCTAGCATCCTCAAATTTGCCGAAAGTTCGTAAAAGATGTGTTTATTTTATTACCAGTGCCATATTACCGGCAAGGCAAACGGGGCAACTGCCCAGGGCCTACAGATTTTAGGGCCCAAAAATCTTACATCTTTTGTAGATCTTTAAAATCTTACAATCTTACACTTTTGTAGTTTTAAAATAAAATTACAAAGGATAAAAAAAAATTCAGAAGTTAAATAATTTTTTTAATTATAAAGTATGAACAATGAAAATAATTCAAATTTACATTTGTATAAATTAATTTAAACTTATTTTTAATTCTTCGAAATGCTCTATATCGATATAGCATACCAATATGTAGGAAAATAACTAACCACATTTGTAAAGAGAATTTTTAGCGTTAAAAAATAGCAAAAATTTTCAATTATTTCTTATTATAAGAAATATTTACAAAAATGTTTGTATTCCATACATGTTATGTTAGCAACTGTGATATAGCATTTCGAAGTAATGTTTACCTATCTGTTTCTTTGATTTCAGGTTACTTAACACAAAATTTGTGTTAAGTAAGTAAACCCATTCTATATTTCCAAATATGGAAATTCTTCAAAATAAAATACAATTATACTACGAAATTGATTTCAAAATCAGTCGTTTGTCTCGATTTTGGCCAGCGGCAGTATTGCTCATGAGTGTTGCGAAAGTTTTAAAACATGTGCTGCTCTTAAGTATATTTCCCTATTAGTAGAGTCTCTAAATCACACATAACATTATTTTAATTTTGATGCATCCCATGGAAAATTAAAAAAAAAAACAAATAACATATCGCCCACTTATCAATCTGGCCAGAAAACCGCTTAATAATTCACTTCAAACTTTAGTCATAACTCCATCGAAGCTTGGTAGCTGAATGGATAACGCGCTCAGCTACGAACCGAAAAGGTCCCGGGTTCTATTCTAGCCACGGACACTCGATGGAAACAGACTAAAATAACTTAAAATTTCAGCATAGAGGGGGAAAATGCGCGGAAAAATAAAGTATGTGGGGGGCGGGCGCCCCGTGTATTTAGAAATTTTTTTAAGCTTGATTCAAGCTTGAAATGTCAAGCTTAATGCAAGCTGGGCAAGTGTAAACTAGAACACTTGATTCAAGCTTGCATCAAGCTTACACGCTTGGAATTTTCAAGCTTAATTCAAGATTATTGACTTGATAAATCAAGCTTGCTGCAAGTTTGATTCAAGTTTGCTGTGCTGTCTGGGATTTTTTTAATCTGCCGATTGGCCAATATTTTCTGCAAATTTAATTACTAAATACAGATTTTCTCTCCGCAATTCTACGCACAAATTCTCTAACTGAGTCCAGACTGATTTTTGCCGTGTACAGCTCATGAACATTAATAGTGTTAAGTGTTTTTGAATCATGTTCGAGCGCTAATACGTTTACACTCTTCTAAGAGCACTCAGAGATATTCCAGCTGAAATGCAGATGCAGGAGGAAAATCCACAACTTTGATTGAACAAAAGGAGATAAATTCCACAACTTTGAACAGAATACTTCTTCATTCATGAGCTCATTAATCGTAATGGATTCTGCAGCCGAGTTCTGGCAGCTATCGAATGGTGACATGAACGTATAGCCATTAAAAAATAATCCTTTAGATATGCACTGTAGTTTAGCCACCGATTGACATTAGAATGCAAATTCTTTTATCGGAATAGTTTTAAAGTTGCTTTCGAGCTGAAGTTACAACTATAATAATGTTTTACCTTCAGAATAGGCGGGGGGGAGGGGGGGGGGCGAATTACATACTTCGTCCCTTTTCCTAATATACAGAGAGGAGAGAGAGAGAAAAAAAAAACGTCCTCCCTGTTGGCACGTGCCTGATCTAACACCTAATTAAAGACGATGAAAACGATGAAGGAAGGTCGAGGGGGAGGGGGGCGGCGCAATCTATGGAGACGCGTATCCCCCCCCCCCTCACACACAAACACTATTTTGTCTTTTTAATCATAATTGTTAATAAAGGTAGTGAAAAGAGAGCATATTTTGTTTTTGTTCTCCGAAAAGAGAGAAAGAATGTTCCATACTTAAATAATTCAAAGTGGCATTTTGTTGCACGTAACTTATTTTTTCCCTGATGTCAGTCTGTAGCGATATCAGCCATAAGACTCCTGGCAGTAGAGATGGGGAAAGAATGAACACCCTGTTCTTTTGAACCTGTTCTCAAGAAAGAACGGGAACACCCTGTTTAGTGATCACGGCAAAAACATGTTCTCAGTTCATTAAGGTCCGACGCTTCAAAATTTTATGGCAGGCAAGCGTGTTGAAAAGAGAAATTTTGGAAAATGCCTTAAAGGTGAAATTTCTCATTGAAAGGCACGATTAATATTTTTTTGCTAAGAAAAATTTAAATTCTGGGGGGCAGACCTCCTCCTCCCCCACATTGGCTACGTATCTGATGGTGGGGACAGAAGTTCACAATTTTAGCTTTATCCAATTCTAATTGTGGAATCTTAGTTATTTTGAGAAATAATGATAACGAAGATGATTATCTGGGGGGGGGGGGGATAGAACTTTTAACCCAACCTACCATAATTTTAAAGTGGACTCGGGCAAAGAATAAGAAGCTTTCTCATATGTTCAATACGAAATGCACTCACAGGATTACAATTCGTCAATTTTTATTATTCCAGCCAAACTACTCAATTTGAATCAAAGTAAAAAATGTAATAATAATGATCGTCTGAAACACAAACAAATCGAAAAAAATATTTCATCAACGTCAAACTATAATATAAGCATTACACTATCTCCATATAAAACGCGCCTTCGCTTCATAAGCTCTTAGCCATCTCTTATTGGCTGAAAAAGAACCTGTTCCGGAGCAGCCTCTCCTATTGGCTGAAAAAGAACACGTTCTTTGATCACGACTCGAGGAGTTCTCCCAGCAGTCAGCGGGAACACCTAGTTCAACGTTCTTTTCCTCAGCTGGTGTTCTTTTTCGGAACGGAGAGCTGAGGCGTTCTTTCAGGGAACGGAGTAAAAGGCATTCTCTTGCTGAACAGGTTAAAAGAACTGTTCTTTGGTGAAAGGTGTTCTTTCATTAAATCTGTTCCCTGTTCTTTTGCTTTAATTAAGTTCTGAGCTAGGGTCAAAGTTGTAGACTTGGAGTCAGAAGCAAGGCCGTACTTAGACGGGGGGAAGGCGATTAAAGGGGGGCGGAGGGGGCGACCGCCCCCCCCCGAGAAAAAAGAAATTAATGTAAAAGATCCTATTTTCCTTCCAAAAAATGGATGTATATGTCAATCCTCTAACTTACCGCCCCCCCCCCCGACAAAAATGCATTAATCCGCCACTGGGGGGGTCCTATGAGTTCGGACGCCGCTCCCCCGAACTTATTATATTATATGTACACGGTGTATTTATACAGGGACGTAGCCAGAAATTGGGTGTGGGGGATAGATCCTGAAAATTTTATCCCGATATACGATGCTCCCCGACTCCGAAATTATTTTCTAGGTATGGCCCTGGTCGGAAGCCATTTAATCTGGATTTTCGGAGCCATGTAATTTGATATGCCAAAGTCGTATTCATTTTCTTAAATCGTAGTCGAAGCAATCGACATATTTATACACGCGTATTATTTTTAATCTGGAGCCTGATACTTACAGCTTTTTAAACGGAGTCTTTAATTTTTAAGCTGGAGCATGTACTTTTTTACCCTTTAAGGCGCAACCCTTTCCCAATGCTGAAAAAAGGGCGGCCGTTGCCATCGCTCGACTTAACTACTAGCAAGAGGGCGGACGATCGAAACGTTCACCACTTGCCACAGATCTAGAGACCCTTTTTTTGACGACAGCTGCCATTAAAATATTTTTACAAAAAATTACTGTTAACATACTTGATTGAAGAAAGCCAGAATGTTGGTTGTAAAGTTTTTTTTTAACATTTTACAATTGTTGTTGTTGTTGCTAATGCCCTCTGGCAACCCGCGGGGCGGTGCCAGATCCCTCAAATAGGCAGGCGATGGGCGGAAGGGCTGCTTCCATTTTAATGAGCCCCAGTGTTAGGAACTCCGACTCAGCTTGGGGTCCCCTAATTTTGAACCAATTCCAGAGGAGGGACCCACCCCTGAAATCGGCACCCTCAGAGGTATCGTTTAACAATTTGGAGGACATTGAAGCCACGACGGATTTTACGTGCACCAGCTCTCATTAGGGCACATGGTCCCACAGCAGTCGAGCCGAGAGGAAGTTGACCCTCCCAAGCACTGGCCAATCCGGATGCTGCTTCACTTTTCGTGTTCTTATGGCAACGGAGTTTAGTGCCCAGACCACTGCGGGTTTTACAATTGTACTAAAGTATAGTACATGTTAAAAAGACGTATATTTTCATTTTTAAATTGAATAAAATAGTCATAATAAAGCTACCATAAATCAAAGAACCTGTTCTCAAAAGAACAGGAAAAAGAACGGGAACGGTGAACAACTGTTCTTTGAAAATAACGGTTTTCCCCACCTCTACCTGGCAGCCCAATAGGGGAGAAGGAGGCTAGTGTGGACAACTTGAATAATTCTGGTATTTATCAGTTAAAATTTCTCTGTAAATTTTTGTAGATTAGCAACACTGATATACACTTACATGTGTAGTTGCATGGCAGTACACTTCATAGTCTGGCAGCAGTTTATGAAACAGGGGTTTTTGTTGGAAAAGTAAGTTCTTGATTTGTTTTTTAATTTTAGTTTAGAATTTTAATTCATTGTTTTAAATTAAAGAAGATAGTATGTTATAAATTAATACATTCTTTACATATTTAATATTCACTTTTGGTTTGCATGATTTGAATCAACCACTATTAAGACTAGATATACAAATGATTCTATGGGACTAGGGTGGACACATGGTGGTGGGCTGCTGTGACATTTCAACAATAGCCCCATTCAGCTTTCAGTAGTAAAATCGTGTATTTTAGAACTATATTTTAAGCTATTTATTTACATATGTTTACATATATTTTTCCAGTAATAAATTCATTTACAAAAGTTTTTGATTTTATTTTAGGGATTTGTTTAATAAATTAGATTGATTTTTGTACAGTGATAGATTAATTTAAGGAAATTATTGTTTTCACAAATTAAATATTTATTTCATTAAAATCACAGCCTGTAATCTTATTTTTACAGAAATAATAAAAACACAAGAAATTTTCTTTTAATTGCTGGTAGCACGATTCGCTCGACATCTCAATTGACATTAAATGTTGGCATGTCAAATTATATCATTAAATAGGAGCTAAATAATTGCTTTTCAATAAATAAATAAAAGTTAAAAAATAGTTTTTTAATGTGGTGTGTTGTTTTATCTTTGATATTCACTCAGAAATGCGCAGTTCTTAATTAATTACTAGGATTAATATTAACTAATATATATTATTATGGTTAACAGTTATTAAGGAATGTACTAGAAAGTTAGAATTTATTTCATTATGGCTTTGTGTATGTTTTTATGAGTTGTATTACATTCTCTTATTAGCATTCTGGCTTGTCAATACCAGCCCATGACATGGTGCTAGTGTGGACAAAAAGAACTTTTTTTAAAAATGATTATTAAAAACTATTGGTATTGGGTCAAATAATTTCATATTTTAACTCAAAATAAAGGTGAGTAGTGCAAATTATTGAATAAAAAATACTTGGATGATCTTAAAACTGATATTTAGTATACTTTTTGCCCAATTTATAAAAATTGTCCACACTAGCATCCTTCTCTCCTAAAATTGATACTTGCTAAAGTTGTCAAGTCATAAAATCAAGTGCAATGCAAGTTGTCAAATGTACAAAATCCATGGTTTCACCCGACGAACACAGGGCACAGACATCATTAGTAGGTACACCAATGCAGTGCAAGTTGTTGCATGTAAACAGCTTTATTAGCCGCTTTTCGTCAAATTGGGTTATATTTCACCAAAAATTTCTAACACTGGACATCATTAGACACGTTTAAAAAAAAAAAAACTATCTACATCTGTTTTAAAATCATGATATAAGACATTCGTCATTTCTCTTGAAATTTATAAGAGAAGTATGGCTTCTGCAGAAAACTAAGCTCAATCAAGTAATTCATTGCTCACACAGGTTAATAAAAAAAATAACTGGAGGACTTTTTAAATTAACTGGAGGACTATTCTCATGCTTAGGAATGCACACACGATGGAGAACAGGCTTGTATCATCTTTTAAGAGTTGCAAAGTAATGTCTTGTATCAGCTTGTATAAAATCTGTAAATCTCATCTCGACTCCCATCCATCCTTACCCATGGCTAATCTGAATTCTTTAAATTACAGAATCATTTAGAGTGTGGTGTAACTATTATGTTGGTCATTTTTTACTCTGACTCAGGGTATCGGAAGACGATTGGGAAAATCCACCAAAAATTGGGGAACTGGTAGATTTTCGAAATTAGAGTCACCTAGGGCTTCCTCCCATACTGTTTTACAAATCTGTGCAAAATTTCAGGCCAATGGATTGAATAGTGTGGATTTGTATTTGTATAGAAGACAGACACAAACTTTCCCATGTATACATTAGATAATATTATTAGGTTGTAACGAAAGTTTCCCGCCACTGCAAACATCCTCAGAACACAGTTCACATTGGCGTATTTGCCCATATTTTGTCGAACTATTTTTGACATTTGAAAGAAAGAGGCTTACTTTATAACACTGTGTTGTGAAATCTCTGAAAAATATAGTTATCATTAAGTACAAGGTGTCTCCAAATGGAACTATAGCTCTAGAGGATTAGAACCATCATTAACTTCTAGTTGTGTTGCAAAAAGTCAGCTCTAGAATATCAACAAATTATGAGTACAGCTTTAAGTACTATTGTTGTATAATGTGACACTGTGCAGATTTGGTACCGAAAGTTCAAATACTGTTATCTAAGGAGTTAGAAGTTAGTTTTACAGGCAGATATGGCGGAAAACTTTCGTTACAACCTGATAATTTATCAGGTGCATGTAGGTATTTAAAATATCATATCAATGATTTATCTAAGAATGTGGTGCTAGTTGTTTAAGGCAGCTATCTGGTGTTCAAAGGGAAAAGGGATAAGAACTAGGAAAAGTCACATTGTGTAAATTTTTGAATGTCTTCTATCTATAAGTGTATTTTTCTGCCAGTCTTTTGAAAGATGTAGCAAAACAGTTTTTATCTCTTATGCTCTGCTGTTTCCTTAAACAAAATGAAAAGTTAAAATTCAAAATTGTAAGCATTTCATTTTATTAAAACACTTCATTGTGTGAGAGACCCCTCAAAGCAGGGACTTAACATACGCCCCTGGTTCCATCATGATTCATGTAAAGGAGATTGTACAAGTTGAGCTAAATTCCAATCACTGGTTTAACATGGAATTGGAAATAGTTTTTCAGTACAACTTTCCAAATTAACTAAATAAGTTTTGTAGACATTTTTTTCTATCCCAAATACCTTTTGAACAATATTGAATGTAAATGTGTCAAATCAAATATAAAATTGCCTTTTGACATCTGCAGTAAAACTACTTGCATCTTTCCTATTCCATTCCACAGTATGTACACGCATGGACGTCGGCAGCATGGGGCAAGGCAATTGCCTCCCCCTGCATTTTTGTGTTTCCCAAAATATTAACCATATGGTGAAGTAACTTTTGCCTCGCCTTGAAAATTTTCTGCTGATGCACATATCTGTGGGGATTTTGTTAATGTAGCCATTCTTCCAACTCAGCATGTGAATCATGAAACTGTTTTAGCAGTACTTATGTATTATCCCGGCGGTCTGCCAAGACGAGCGATTTTTTGCCGAGATAAATGCCGGGCACATGAAATTATTAATGGTTTTGAATACGATTGGCAACAGTTTGGCAACTCATTTGACGGAAATGGCCGCCGGGATAATACGCAAGTACCGTTTTTGCTTTCCTCTATTTTAGACTATCATATTTCTCTCCAGCATATTTTGCAGAATGTGCATTGAAACAAAGCACAAAAACAAAACTAAAAATCAAATGTATCTTTTTTTTTCTTTTTAAACCCTAAGAAATATGCTTATCTTTTCTTTTTGGATAAAAACAGTTCTGTTTTCCTTCATGGTAGATAAAAAATATTTGCAGTACCGCAATTCCTGACAAAATACCTCAAGTAAAGAATTTCTATTCATGCCTTGTAGTAGTGAAGACGATGGAACAAACTAATTCATGCTCCCACCTGCAATTGCAGTCAGGACCTGATTATCGCACAGGCAAGAGGGGCATATACCCCTCTTGCCAGGTCCCTGAATTTTGAAGGGCCCCCAAAATTATTACAGTATGTGAATTTAGTTGTTTTTTATCTTTTCAATATAGCAAATGCCTAATTTTTTTCAGTTATGAATTCGCAAGTTATAAATAGTCAAAATCTTTTTTTTTTCTTAATTCCATCTCTCCATAGAAAAAATATCACAGCCGATGAACGATTTCTGCAAAAAGAAGCAATAACTAGGATGGCTGCTAGATTTTAAGGGATTACGCAATAAGTTTCCAGACCCACTGAAGTTTTTGAAGTAGCTATAAGGCAAGAATGGGCCACCCATAAATAGGAATTTGCCAATTATGATTATTAATACTATTATGAAAAAATCAGGCTTTTAGTTGTATTTTTAATAAAGCTTATTTCATAATGTTGATGTTTCTTATGTTTATAATCATAAACATTCTCATTTACCTAATAGTATATTTCATGTTGGATGCATTTAATCATGACAAAGATTTCTATGCGAACACATAAAAATACATAAAGTAGTTTTCAGACACAGTAACATGTCGCAGGCCCCCATTCAGATTTTTGCCATAATCAGGCCCTGACTGCAGTGAATCAGAAATGACAGCTAAGCATGGTTTCTTGAAGGGAATGGATACATATCGAATCATAGCCAACTGCCTTCGGATTCAAATAAGAAACATTCACAAATTGAATGTTTTTGTAATGCTAATTTCATTTCTCCAATTAAAAAAAAAAAACAAAAGTGTCTGCAGTGTTAGTTATGAATGATACAGTAGTCTGTCTTTAACTCTAAGATAGAAAATGGAGTTAGGTAAATAAACAATTTTTATTGGCTAATTAATCCATTTGTAAGTTAAATGCTATAATTTTACATAGGACTTTGCACCGATACTCTTTTTTTTTTTTTTTTTAACGAAAAAGACAGAGAGAGAGAAAGAAAGAAACAGAACATTAACATAAAACTATTTATTTAAACCATTTCAGTCTAACAAACTTTTTAATGATATATGAGTATTACATAGCAATATAGATGAGTAGTTGGAGTCCATGATGAATTTCATGTAAAAAAGTTCATCAATACTTCATCTTGTTTGTCTAATATTTCAGTATCTTTTACTTTCAAATAAAAGTTAGGCTTCACATCTCTGAAAAAGAAAGTTTGTATCATAAATAAATATAAATTTACAGGATTGACATCACAACTATACAGTAAAAAACAACTGCTTTAGTAGCTTAAAAAAAGTAACCTAGATAGTCTCCCTAGAACAATAATTTAATTACCTATTTCATCATACAACATTCTCAGTACTTTAATACAGTCGACTCTGGTTATAGTGAACCTCTGGGGACCGGCAAATTTTTACTATAAGTGAAGTGTCCCCGAAGTCATGTTCACTACAACAGGAAAATGCTATGTACATTTCTAATGTAAGTGAATCGGGACTAACGATTTGTGTTCATTAAAGCCAAAAGTTCACTATAACCGGAGTTGACTGTATGTTGTAAGTATGACTTAAATCGTATGATTTAATATTGTTGCAGAACACTGCTTGTTTTCTGGGTTCGTCGTTCTTAAGTCCAGTTGGCATAGAAAGTTCTAGAAGAAAGTCCACTTGTCAGGTTGGAACACAAGCTTTACTGCTTCTACAAAACTCACAGGCACTAGTGGCCAGTAGCTCATTTATAACAGTCCACTCAGTACCGAAGCTTTCACAAAGGTTTTAATTCTAAAACAAAATAAAACACTACCACAGGCAAAATTCAGTGGAAATATACAAAGGATATTACACACAATCCCTTAAGACACAGCAATGAAGAATTTACACACAGTTCACACAACAGTTAAAAAACCACTTCTATAGCATCAATAGAAAGCATAACACAGCAAACTCAATCGACGAGAGCTTAATGAACACTGACTCAAACTGGGGGAGCCTGCTGCTTTTATAGTCTTTGACGAATACCGTGGAAGGTTCCAGAGAGATCCATCTGTGTAATTTACTAGAACAGACTCGATTATGATTGTGTAACAGAAGAGTCTATGATCCATGTTAATGCAGAAAAACTAACTTGACATGCCCCATTGGGAAAATCGTGCCAAATGACCAAAATGTTGCCAAACTTGGCGACTTCTGGCAAAATATCACCAAATTTGGTGCCAAAAAAAAGTCTCCAAGAGTGAAGTTACCAGAGGCCTAGGACCAACATTTCTCGAGATATTTAGAAATTGCTATAGAAATCAATGGGGAAACCCAAACCTCCGTGTTTCAGCTTTTAACGCAACAAAAAGCAAAATTTAACTATTTGACACGTAGAATACGAATTTTGAATTATTCTAAACCCCAGAACAGCGAGTTGCCCTGAAAATTTGTAACAAAATAATTTAAGTAATTACATGTACACACACATCCATTTGTAGAGAGACAAAAATTTAAATATACATAGATAAATATGCAAGTGTTTTCCTAAATATGATGCAATTAAAAAATTATTCAAGATGTTACAAATGTTTAAAATTCTTCAAAGGATGTCCCTTGTGCACCTGCATACTTAACTAGAAATTTTTCCATGCATAGTATACATCCTGGAAAGCTTCACAAAAGATCTCACCAGTCCTTTCAAAAACATGGGCACAAGCAGTTAATTACAAAAATATAAGTACTAGAAATTTTTCTGATCTGTTTTTATGAATTATTATGCCTTCTTCCTCTATTTCAATATATTCAAATAACAAAACTAAGAAGCAAAAGGGTCATTCAAAAACAAAGATTTTGCAGTAGAATAAGCCTATTCGCAGCTGCAAAATCAGAGAAACAACTGCAACTTATGCAGGTAGCAGAATACAAAAATGTTCCATAACAGCAAAGTTTTTTAAATTAATTAATCTTTTAAATCAAACAATTAAATAAACATTAAATAAACAATTAATTAATCTTTTAAATCAAAGGAAATTTTATAAATCATATATAATTTAGAACAGGGGTCCAAATAGGATCCAAATACTTAGGAAAAGGCCATCAAATAATTTTTAGTAGTACCACTATCTTTTAAAATAGCAGAAATAAATTTTTAGTCACACATGCCGATTTTTAGGTCGCACCGTGCGGCCCCTTATCTGCATACCTGATTAGAAACTATACTTAGATATTATGAAATTTGTAAAATAACAAATTCATTATTAGGGGACTGAAGCAGTGTTGCTGTTAGCCTGACAGAGATGCATAGTGCAAAGAGGATAGAAGAGAAGGGTTGTGGCCTGAGCGAAAGGGGTCATCCTTCACCTCTTCCTTGATACTTTTAAGCAATTTACACAACCTGGAAACTTGAGAATAGGTTTGAGGAAAGTCCTCAGAAGCTTCCTGAATAAATGGACAATTTCAATGAAATTATATTTCTTGCCCAACACATGAGCTCTATTCAATTCATCTTAACTGCAGAAGTAGCCTACATTGATACTTTATATATCAATCTAACTGGGTCAAGCATATATATTCCTCTAACACATGGGCGCACAAGAAAAGGTTCACTAACAGAAATGATTGCACTGATGAGGGTCATAACCTCCAGTTTAGTCTGAAAGTGAAACAGTTTCAGAATAATCCTGCATTATTTTTCACTATTTTGAAACCAGAATTTTCGTAAAAAAGATGAAATAATTCTTTTTTTTTTATCCCTTTTAGAAGCGCTTACTTAGCACTTTAATAAAAACAAAGAAAATCTACTGCCTGCTTTTAAGACCTGCTTATCAATTTCAGCATTAATAACGAGTAATTAGATAGCTATGTTAACCCTTAACATACGAAAGGGGGTCATCGGAGGACCCCAGAGATATAAGGAATGCTTGGTAAGAAGTGTTGGCATCATAAGCTTGGTATTTTAAGGGTTAACTAGCCTATTTTGTGGTACACAGATCATTAATTTTATGCCGAATTTCAGTGCTGAACCTTTAAAAATAATTAACTGAGAAGAAAAATTTATAAATCTTATTTATATATCTGTACGTATGTCTGCCTGATAACAGCTATCTTAGAGGGCTGATTTAACACATTTTTTAAATGTGTTAAATCAGCCCTACTGTAATGAAGTAGAATAGCTGTACATCAATAGTATGTGACACTAAAGTAATTCAATAATAAAGAAAGTAATTTGAAAGTTCTAAAATTAAAATCTCTTTACAGCAATTCATTTCTTCAATCACAGTAATCTAAAGTTAACTGTTTAATATAAAGTTGACTAAATAGCAATCCACCATTTAAAAAAATATTCTGTCAATAAAATAAAAACATAGAATTATTAATACCATTTCATCATTTTGTTTCTTTTTCTTCTTCTTCTTCTTTTTCTTTGACATAGAACTGTCAAAACTGTTTTCTTCAGGAGCATCACTAGTATTCACTGTTGTATTCATACTATCATTGGTCATCATGGTGGTATTCGGGGTAAGAAAACTGTCGTCTGTCATAAGTGCACTGCTATCACCCGTGCCATTCATTGACAGCTGTAATGCTTTCAGTCTCTTTTTTTCTTTCTTCTTTGCTTTCTTAATCCGTTTCAGGAGATCTGGATCTGTAATTTCCTCCTACAAATAGTAAAGTTACAGTTAAAGAACACACATGGAAGGATTGTAATTATTTGGTATCATATTTAAATAAAATTGCGCAGTTATGAAAAGGTTAGAAATCATGAACATTTTTATCTGAACTAAAAACTCTAGACTTTTCGTTAAATCAAATTGTCATCTGATAGTCTCTGCCAGCAAATCAGCTATGAATTCTTCTATTCTATGAAGACAGAGGGATCATTTCTGACACTTTCATATCTTGTAAAAGTTTTCTAAATTATCTGAGGGGGGGGGGGACTTCTTTTATGCATCAATTGTATTTAAAAACTTATTATAATAAATAATTTTTATTCATCTCCATCATAAAATCTATTACACGCATTAATCAGTCCCATAGTCTATTTACTGTTACTTCCATTTCTCCCTTTAGGGGGAAACCCTAATGGAGTAAATTTAAAACTTTTTATGCAGAAAATCAACTATGTTAAACAACCAAAACTATCATGGAATGGATGCAGCAGTGTTTTAAAGAAGTTCTATTTTATTTGCATTGCCATGTCAGGAGAGTTGTGATGTGACACTGTATCTTATGACCTAAACAACTAAAGAGGTTTATAATCCAACTTGTTCCTGGCACAGAAAAAGTTAGAAATTATGAGAAATATATGATCTATAAAATCTGTTGTTCAGCTCGACATTTATGTGCAAACAAATGCATGTATATGCACTTACCCACAAGTTATTTTCTGGGGAGACACAAAAATTATTTATTAAATCAAGAGCAGAAAGCTGTTATAAAAGTAATGAAGACTTATTCTTTAAGTACTTAATGACAAAATATTCATTACATGTTTAATTTAATTAAAGAGCATTCTTAGCAATTACTCTGCTTTAGTCAAAGCAAAGAAACTTCTATGCTTATTTACCTTTATTGTTAGCATGATGTATTACTAAACTATGAAATTTACAATATGATATTAAAGGAGAAAATATTAATATTTACCATCTGCTCAGCAGATATGTTTAAGAAGGAACTTTCATTCAATTCAACATTATTTTCTTCCTGAAATCAAATTGAAAAATGTAAGATTGCCATAAATGATATAATTATATTATATCTTATATTATACTATTTAATACTGGTAGAACAAACATTAATTCTGTGCAACTTTTAGGTCTTATTACCAAAGTCACCAGTCTCCAAACTACGGATCATGGGCCAGATGTGGCACATAGAGGCCTTTTTATCTAAGGAAAAAAATTACAGAAATTTAAATTTCCATAATTTTTTCTACACGGATTAATTGTTCTATACCAAAATTTTAGACAAGCCATCGCTTACATGGATGATACGTTTTTACCAAATTAAAATAGAAGTGAAATAGTATGGTATGTTTTCCAATTGATCTCTACATAGTAAAAGCTTAATTGTTGCTTACTTTTTCTACTTCTGTTCACAGTCAGTGAGCTGATATAACAAACTTGTCTATGGTAGAAAAAACAAACTTGTATGACGATAATCTCAGGCCACTGTTAATGTTAGAGACATCAAATCTATGGCCAAAAATGTCTGCTATTTCAGTATTCAGGGATCGCTTTCACCATTTACACTAATACAGGTGTTTATGTGTATTGTATTATTAAATAATACTTGAATAAAATAATATCAAAGAAATAATTAAAAACAACAATGTTTTGATGTTTTTTTAGCCTTGGTATAATTGGCCCTTTAACTTCTGTTTCAGATAATGTGGCACTCAAGTTGAAAATTTTGGAGACCCGTGATCTAGGTCATCATTTGATTAAATCATGGGAAACACATGACATTTCTGTAAGGTGTCTCTAAAACATATGTTTCAGCTAATGGGCTTGTATCAAATTTTTTTGTGGGATTATACAGCAGTGTTCCCACTCCCATCAATCTCAAAATTAAAGCTCTTTTAAGATTAATACAATCAAGTCTAGATATAGTGAACTTTTGGCTACAGGCAATGTAGTCCCTATTTACATACATTAGAAATGTGCGAAGCATTTTTCAGTTATAATGTACTATAAATTCCGGAAACGGCACAGATGATATTGATCAATGTCTCTCCCATGAAGGGTGTCTATTTTGTGTTTGAATTCAAAGAAGTAATATCAAACACCTGTTCCAAACTACACGTGGATTGCCAGATTAACATATCTTTTTCAAATCCAGGATGAGAGGTCGGAATTATTTAATTGCAGTGAATATAACTAACAAGTGAACAAAAATGAAAATTTCACTCTTGACATTGGACAATTTCAATTTCCATCCCCAGTGCAATATCACAGGTCAAAAGCGACAGCACCTTTTGACAACTGAATGAAATGTGCATTATTTCCATAAATGTAATTAATTGTGTTTGATTTACTTAAAAAGTATTGAGTAAGCCATAAAACTTATTTTTTATGATGCATTAAGTTTCTTTGTTTAACAAGGGGAAACTTTCGTTTAAGTGAAATTCAGATATAGGGAATAAAATTTGCCGGTCCCCAGAGGTTCACTATAACTGGAGTTGATTGTATTCATCTTTTGTTTTTTAACCCTCAAAGATATATTCTAATGCTCTTAAATAAGTCTATAATCTTATAAAAGTGAGTCCCAAGGATTTGAACAAAAAAGATTCTTTTTGAAAATGGTGAGTAAAATATGCCATAGCTGCCAACCTTCCAAGAAAAAAATAAGGAACACAGCATGTGGTCATAAAATCAGAAATAAGGAACACAGTGGGTGCTCATGAAATGTATGATGAAATACACAATTAAAAATCTCACATTAACAAAACTAAATTATCATGTGCAGAGAAATGATGTGCATATATAATCATTAATTTATAAAAATAAAACATACTTAACTAAGCTGAATTTCTACAATAGACAAAAATGTTTAATGTAATAAAATACTTGAAATAATAATAAGAGAAATATCATTCAATTAAATTTATTGACTTATTTACAAGGCTTTACCAAAAGCTAAATATGTACACTATTTTCCTTTTTTCTTTTAATTTTTAAAAATCCTTACACAAAAGCTGAAAAACGGAACATTTTGGCTTAAAAATGTATTTACAGATCAAAGCTCAAAAAACGGAACCCTTGGCAGCTATGAAATATGCACTTCAGTACATCAGTGCAATCATTGGTTACTGCATTTTATGTTTAATAATGCTTCCATTCAAGCATATAAGTAAAATAATTGTAGGTGCAAAAACAATCATCTTCCTTTATTATAACACCACCCTTTTTCTTCCTGAATTTACAATACGAGCACAATAAAAAAGGATGAAAAGTTTATGATCTTTGAGCCATAAACAAATTTCAAATACAGAACAAATTATCTTTTCCTTTCAGTGAAGTTCATTGTACAGTAATAATTTTTTAAACAGCAAAGAATACTAATTAATGTATTCAGAGACACCAGCCCTCAATGGCACTTTTTCAGTAGTAATTGTGAATATTTTCAGTAGTTTTTTATGTTTGTCAGTAGTCAGTCACATAGGCAAAATTTTAGTTTTGATGCTGATTGCTTCCGATATTTGTTGATTTTAGGCTTTGGGTATTGTGCAATAACTCAGTACTTTTTTTTTTCCCCCATTAAAAGAATGCAGCTTAAAATCATTATAGAATAAATCAATTTATATTTAAATTTCCATGAAAATATGTGCTTTTTCCATAGTCCATACTCAACCAAATTTTCAAAAAATAAATCTGCAGAAACTACGGGGAATCAATAGTAGTTAGCATCTCTGTGCATTATACTTTAACATTCTAGCGTCCCACCTCAAACTTCAAAGGGAAAAAAATATTTTTTATTTAACACCAGTTGATTTCAAACTTTTTCCATTTTTAAACCACTAGGGATTTGAGAACAACCTGTCGAGAACCATTAGTAACCAGGAATTTCAGTTTCAAAATAATTACAATCATCTGCATTTTTATGCTGCAAAACATTCTAACTATCCTTTTATCCGAGCCTCAAAGAATTATGATTCTTAGTATATTCAGCGTAAGATTCCAATTTACTGCACATTCAGTGCAGCAATTATTTTTTGGAAAATAAACAATAATTATTTAAGAAATTTTAAAAATTTGAGTATTTTTTTTTGTGTAAGAGTAAACAAATGAATACCGGTTCTTCTTGATTTTTCATTTTTTTCTGTGGTGGCAAGTCATTTTCAATTTCAGAATTTTGCATCTACAAAGAAATAAAATAAAAATTTAAAAATATCAATTCCTTTCATACTTTATCTATGCATCTTCTTTAACAGTTACTTCTATAATGTACAATAAATTTTCTAAGAGATTTGTATACATTGTCATTCAAATAATTTAAATGCTACAAAAATTTGAAATAAAATGATGCAGTGAAACATGTCATTTATTAAATTATGAATGCGCAAACTCATATTCAATTCTTGTATTTACCAAAAGCCACAAAATTATTTTCTACATCTACTCAAGTTGTTTATATAATAATTTCAATTAATATATTAGTTCAATATTATGAACATAGTTTTGGTGTAAAGGATCTCTAGTCAGGGTGCCCTATGTTATCCTATGAGAAAATTGATTTCACTCATAGCCTACATAGTTATTAATATTTTGTCTCATTTCTTTCTCCATCATCTGGCTAATGACATGATGTACAGTTTGCCGTTCCTGAAATTTTGATATTTTCCTAGCCAATATTTAAAAATATTCAATTACTAAAAACACATAAAACATTATTTAATACGGCGGATTAATTAGTTAAAATTTTTTATTTGGAAATACCTTATTCCCCCGTACACGATATATATTTCGGTTACGCACATAACCATCTTCAGTCGTTTCTGGATCTCTCACTAATGGCGGCTTCTTTTTATATCTTCTTCGTTCTTCTTCTTGAAAGTTCGATGCATGACGTCATCCCATGATTGGTCGATTGTATGAAGCGTATCGTTGATGCTGCACTCTGTCGTCAATATTTCTAAGCTCTCGCGAATGTAGGCATATATACTATTTTTAAAGTTGGCTATTTTTTTAATATTTTTAAAATCAATGGTAATGGGCTCTTTCAAAGCAAGACGGGCTAGAGCGGTACTTTGTTTCTGGAGGTTAATGTCTTTAAAATGTTCGTTTTTTCGTTCTTTAATTTTCCTTTTTGTAACGCCGATGTAGCAATTTTCTTTATTAGTATCGTTTGACATAAAATTAATTTTATAGATCCCTGCGGTTTCGATGGGGTTGATTGGGTCTTTTTCCGATCTAATGCGCTGAAAGATTGTTTTATTAGGTTTAATTGGAATACGGAAGTTCTTTTTACTGGCGATATTAGAAAGTTTATTGGCTATCCCTCGGCTAAAGGGGATAGCGGTAGTAAAACGTGGTTTATCTTTTTGACGGTTGTCTATAACATTTAATTTACGTTGCCTAGCTTTGAAAACTTTGTCGAAAATTTCTCGAGGGTAGTGGGCGTCTTGACATTGTTTCTGTATGAAAGCAATTTCTTTTTGAAGGAGGTCGTTGTTGGAACACACTTTGAAAGCGCGGTCGATATAGGAACGAATAGCAGCAATTTTATAGTTGAAAGGGGTTTTAGATTTAAAATTTACTATATTAGTATTACAAGTAGGTTTTCGAAAAATGGTGGTCTCAATGAGATTATTGTTTCTGGTTATGTTCACATCTAAGTAATTGAGGCTATTATTGATTTCTTTTTCGTATGTAAATTTAATGTTCGGGTCTATGGCATTAAGTTGATTGATCAAATTATTTTCTTCATTATTGTGGGTGGTAAGGATAGCGAAGATATCGTCGACATAGCGATTATTATATTGAATTGATTGTGAAGATTTGATATTGAAGTGATTATTATATTGAAAATATGAGTTATTTAAAATTAGATTTATTGCACTAGTTAGGGTGTTAATTACGTCTATATCTTTAAAACTACTTTGAATTTGTTTGTTAATAATTTGGTTCATTTCCTTAATATCTATTGACGGGTATAGATTTACAACATCGAAACTTACCATAATATCGTTTTCATCAAGTTTATAATCGCGGTATAGTATATAAATATAAATTTTAAATAACTCATATTTTCAATATAATAATCACTTCTACCAACAAATAAAAGGAGTCCCCATGGGCTCCCCCATATCAGGAATAATTGCCGACTGGAAAATGAGAATCCTTGAAGAACAGATTAAACAGACACACAATAATACCATCAAACTTTGGCTTCGTTATGTCGACGATATCTTCGCTATCCTTACCACCCACAATAATGAAGAAAATAATTTGATCAATCAACTTAATGCCATAGACCCGAACATTAAATTTACATACGAAAAAGAAATCAATAATAGCCTCAATTACTTAGATGTGAACATAACCAGAAACAATAATCTCATTGAGACCACCATTTTTCGAAAACCTACTTGTAATACTAATATAGTAAATTTTAAATCTAAAACCCCTTTCAACTATAAAATTGCTGCTATTCGTTCCTATATCGACCGCGCTTTCAAAGTGTGTTCCAACAACGACCTCCTTCAAAAAGAAATTGCTTTCATACAGAAACAATGTCAAGACGCCCACTACCCTCGAGAAATTTTCGACAAAGTTTTCAAAGCTAGGCAACGTAAATTAAATGTTATAGACAACCGTCAAAAAGATAAACCACGTTTTACTACCGCTATCCCCTTTAGCCGAGGGATAGCCAATAAACTTTCTAATATCGCCAGTAAAAAGAACTTCCGTATTCCAATTAAACCTAATAAAACAATCTTTCAGCACATTAGATCGGAAAAAGACCCAATCAACCCCATCGAAACCGCAGGGATCTATAAAATTAATTTTATGTCAAACGATACTAATAAAGAAAATTGCTACATCGGCGTTACAAAAAGGAAAATTAAAGAACGAAAAAACGAACATTTTAAAGACATTAACCTCCAGAAACAAAGTACCGCTCTAGCCCGTCTTGCTTTGAAAGAGCCCATTACCATTGATTTTAAAAATATTAAAAAAATAGCCAACTTTAAAAATAGTATATATGCCTGCATTCGCGAGAGCTTAGAAATATTGACGACAGAGGGCAGCATCAACGATACGCTTCATACAATCGACCAATCATGGGATGACGTCATGCATCGAACTTTCAAGAAGAAGAACGAAGAAGATATAAAAAGAAGCCGCCATTAGTGAGAGATCCAGAAATGACTGAAGATGGTTATGTGCGTAACCGAAATATATATCGTGTACGGGGGAATAAGGTATTCCCAAATAAAAAATTTTAACTATATTCAATTACTTTTTGCAAAACTGGTTTTACAAATTGGGGGTGGGGGCAGAAGATCAGAAAAAGTGCATAATTTCCTGAAAATTTGGAAGAGCTGGCAGATATGCTATGCACATACTTATGAAAGTTTAAAAATGTTTTTACTAAGCCATTTTAATAAAATTGAAATTAGCAGAATGAAATATAAGTGTAGATTCAATCTTAGATAAAAGTACTCACTTTTCCCAGTATATAACACTTTCTTTCTTAGTTTAAGGAAATTTTCAATCAACTACACATTTCCCCCCCCCCCCCCCCCCCCAGTCTATTTTTTTTTTAATTTAAATTCCAGAAACCAATGGCTAGTAGTTTATTTATAAGCCAACATCACACTTTAGGATATGCTCTGTCACTCTAATATTGAAACAAAGTCAATTTATAAACCCCTTAAGATGCTAAAATTTTTTATGTTAGAAAGTTTCATTTTTAATGAACATATGACATGGGATAGTGAATGATACATTTAGAAGTTGTACCTGTCGACTGACTGAATTGCATAAATTAAGAAACTACTTTTTATATTAAGCAAATGACAAGTAATGACTTTTCATGTTTGGACTGGATAGGATGGTTTACTACATTTTAATCTGTTTCTTTTCAGATGCTTTTAAGACCAGAAAATTGATTATATTGGAATGAAGCAGTGCTGTAACAGTTAAAAAGTAAATAACATCATACTGATGTACCGTAGGGCTTCTTTATTTTTAACCTAGATTAAAATGTAAGTCAGGATATAAGAGTCTTCCCTGTGTCAAATATATAAAGCCCTTTCTGTGTCATTGTGAATTTTTGACAACTATACAAGTTTGCTGAGACAAATGGAGTGAAAAGCGACATCAACAATACCATCAAGGTTAACATATGCTACATAATATTATAGCCAAAGCCTTATAAATATATAGCATAGGGTAACCTTGAATCTGGAATCTGGAAGCCACGAATTCAGAACCGAACTATAGGCACATTTGAGGCGTTCCACATAGACAGGGGCAAACTTAACAAGAATGTGTTTTAAAAAACCACATTCACAATACAGTGAAAAACGTTTAACACGAAACCGTAGGGGCAAAAATATTTGTTCGTGTTAAAAGATTCATAAAAAAAAAAGAACAAAACTCCCCCATATTTTTGATGTTCTCATATTTTATATCTATTTTTCGATAAACAACAAGTAGGTTGCATTCTTTGGGATGAAAAGCAATTACAAAAATATTATTTTGGGGAGAAAAAATCAGTTCTTTTTTTGAAATGTATTTTTCAGAGCCATAGTCTCCACAAATTGCTCAAGATCGTCCATAGTTTTTTATTCATTTCTCCATTGGAATGCCATCTAAATAACTGTGTACACTGTTTATTATTTTTCACACTTCTGAAGTAGAGGGGATGGCAACTGCATCGTTGATTCCGTTGTCAGATTCGTATTCGGAATCAACAGAATCTTTTGGATTTTGAACAATATTCTAGTTACATCATTACCGCATTTTTTTTCCTATGTAGGGGAAGCGGGGTAGAAAGCAGCGAAAGTTCAGGCATTTACTCCGCATTTGTGTGCATGTAAACGGGCCCTATGAGAACAACTTAAGTGCATTCCTACCAATAGCAAATTCTTTGATACAGATAAGAATTCTATTCATTAGGAGCAGGGGGGAGAGGGAGAGACCTGATGGGTGATGCTATTAAGACTTCTAGGATGACAAAAGGTAGAAAAACCATTTCCCAGAATTTAAATAAAATTTATTTTCCACAAAAACGTTCTAGTGACTTGTCGCAAGCATGCCACTGAAGATTAAAAACGAACTTTTTTTTGTGTTAAATGATTTTCTTTTCGTGTTAAAAGAACAAAAATGCCTTAAATTGCATATTTTGCGTTCCGGACTGTTGTGTCATTTCGTATTAAACGTACTTCACTGTACTTGGTATTTACTTTAGCCAACCTCATTTAATACAGGAACAGAATGGAAACTCCAGCAAAATGCTATGCTTCTAAAAGAGGTGTTTGCTGAGCATGTCTTTCCAACCCAAAGCACAACTCATTCATTAAGTTTTCACACAAAATCTTACGAAGAAAAAAGTAACTAAAATCACAATGACACTTACAGATTCCCTCTTGCGTTTCTTTTTTTTCTTCTTCTCTGAATCAATCATACTATCTTCGTCATCATTTTCTACACCTGCATTTTCTACCATACTAATATCAGGTAATGATGTCTGAGAAATATCTGCTAATTGCTGAGATCGTCTCTTCTTTTCTTTCTTTTCGGATTTCCTTTTTTCTTTAGCAATAGCAGTTGCAACAATATCGGCCTGCAAACAAAAGAAAAAATGTTATCCATGCAACTAAGAACAATAAAGAACAAGACACACTAAAAATGTCCAAGTTTTTTTTAACTTGGACATTTAGTGAGTTTATATAAAACAAAAATGCATACAGTGATCACACTGGCATGCTATAGTGTATATTTTAGCCACTTTTTTGTTCTTGTGGATTATAGCAACCTGAGCTTGCTTGGCGACATTAGGATCCTGCCAAGAGCAGGGTTATGATTAAAGACTGCAAATGTTTTTAGGAAATTTCACCAGTACTATGTTGGCAAAATATCTCATTTTCTCGACTGCTGAATTTCACAAGTACCCACTATTTTCAAAAAGGATCTACTTTTTCTAAAACATCAGGTCAACCTTAATGACATCTGCTATTTTACAAATTCAATGAATCCACATTAACAGATGCAAGTACAGCTGGACCTCAATATAAGTACCCGCATATAAGGTCACCCCAGATATAAGATCATTTTTCTTAAGTCCCAGCTCATTGAATAGGAATTATATGTTATGAATTTTCAGTATATGGCCAGATCTTAAATACCGTAACCACTATAAGTTTGTTTTTATCTGACTTTGAGTGATTTCAATCATTTTCTATTGGTATGATCTTTCTGGGATGTTACTGGGAGAGCTTTTTCACAGAACACTTCATCCCCTCAGATTCTAGGAAAAAAAGAGACACTGGAATACTGCAGGCAACGAACACACCTGGAGTGAGTGATAAGGAAATCCCCCCCCCCCCCTCAATCACATCTAGTGTCCATCATAATCACGTGCCTGTTCACCAGGAAGAAAACTAAAAAGATGATATACATCAACAGCATTCTGCCTGTGACTAAAAAAAAAAAAAAAGAAGAAGAAGAATACTATGTCCTTAAAATTTTGCTGCACTATGAAGCCGCCTACTCTGGGACATTAAGAAAAATGGTCCTGCTTATAGCTATTATCTAATCATTATAGTGAGAATAACTAATTGTAGAAAAAGAAGTGAAATGCATTTACAAATAACACTCTCAGCTAATTTATTGCATATGCTCTTTCATACACAATCATGTTTTAAAAAACCATACCCCCATTGTGAAAGCAAGTATTTTAAAATTAATATTCTTTTTCATTTTACATCTTATTTATATTTTTCACTTCATATTTTCTTGAAGCGTTTAAAAGCAAGGAACATAATAGTTTTAAATGAAATGCAATTACCAAAACTTAAGTGACAAGTGAATTTTCAGTCAGACTTACTTCACTCAGAGCATCAACCATAACATCTACATTCTTAGCAGGAATGTCACCAGTTTCATAAAATTTAAGCCTGTCTTCAACTTGCTGTTTTAGTTTTGAACCAAACACTTCTGTTGGTATGTCTGAAAATGATTGGTATTGTTAAGTTCAAGTTTACACTTCAATAAAAAAACATAAAATCAATTTTCAATATGTACAGTGGAATAACTGTTACCATTAAGTAGAAACATTTTGAGAAATTTTTATGACAAGTCTCATGTATATTAAAACAGCTGGCCAACTGAAAATGCTAAATTTAAATTTTCTAACCCCGCCCCCCCTCAAATTTTTAAATTTAAGCTGGTAATACAGTGGCAATTTGCCCAACATGGCATTCCATCATTAATTAGAACATGTTTATTTTATAAATCAGTAAAAATTCCCTTAAAGTTTACCACATTTCATTTTAAAATCAAGTACAACGTACATATAGGCCAAGCAATTGCCATACACATATAACATTTTTAGGTATAATTCAGATATGCCAACTTCAAATATGTGATTTCAGTAATAATGCATGTCATTCTAAGTCATTTTCAGCAATGAATTCCGTGAATTTGAAAAATGAAATCAGTAACTTAGTAAATTTCTACATGAATTTACTCACTCAATACTCCTGCTTTATGTATAATAAAATTAATAAATTATAGTAAATTATAAGTTAAACTATTACAAAAAAATATCAAAATTTTTTTTAATATGAGCAACAAAAAAGATACATTAACATACTCGATAAAAGATCCAGTAGATTTATGGGGTGTACCGACCGTTTGGGTCACTAGCAATTTACAGGAAAAAAAGAGGGACTTTTCTTACACGCAATTATAAAAGTCTTAAAATTAACCTTATTGGTATCAGATTTGATATTAATAACACTATATTTACTGGAAACACTAATAATATAGCATTTAAGCTTTCATTCTCTGAACCTGAACATATCTTAATTGGAATGCCTTTTTATTCTTTTTAATCAATAACTTTGAAATTATTATAACAAATTCTGCCGCTTTAAATCTGAGAAACAGTGTCATATAATCTTCATTAGTTAATACCAATAAATATTTCACAAGCAGATCTTTTAGGTAAATTTGAACTTAAAAATCAATTGCTAACTTGCAAAATATATTAAGAGTATTTAATTATAATACACTGGTAAAATACTAAAAAAATGTAAAATAAAGAACAGCTTTTAATCCAATGACATTGGTGATTTGTACGGTGTACCAAGTACACCGTACAAATCAGATACGTTAATGCAAAGTCGGATAAGTTATCAGAATCAAATAAAAATTATTTTGTATACCTCGAAAACAATCAATCCTTGTAGCAACTGAGCATTTGTTGGCCAAGTAACGAGAAATTCTGCCTTTATTTGTTTTCCCAGCTCTACCAATGAAAGAGGAATGATATATCAATCCATACTTTGGAGTGTTGCCACGTGTTTTAATAGCTCTGAAAAGGGCTTTCTCAGCTCCAAGAATCTGAACAGTTGAAGCAGGGAATTTCGCAAGATTTACTAAACTGCCAGCATGTGCAATAAGTCGAGCACCAACCGTTTCTCCAATTAGAGCAGCTAGATTAGGAGCAACATTATGCATTTTGTTTTTCAAATATTCCATCAATTCCTTTCGGCGATTCATAAGAGAATTTACTCTGGTGGCAAACACTGTCACATTTTCCATATCAAGAGGTGATATTTCCATGCCTAGAAAATAAAGAGATTCTGCGATGTATCATTTGAATATATTTTCATGCACAATTACAGTCAACACTTCAACACAAATAATTCACACTTTATTTTATATTATTAAAAATGAATAAAAGACAGCATGCAGGAGTAAGAATTTCATTTAAAATAAATTTAATGAATTAAAACAATTTTTGAATTAAGATCTTAAGACATATTTTTAAAAAAATTAATGAGCACAATTTTAAAAAATTAATTACTTTAAAAAAAAAGAAATAATAATAATGTTATCTTTTACTGTGTTGATAATTCTCAGCAGATTGCTTTCTGCATTTAAAGTACCTTGTACCAGAAATATATACAGACTAGGTTTCAGTTAAAGTTAATAAAAACTTTGTATAATAGCACATTCAGAGGGCAACTACTACTATTTTATAAAATAACCAGACAAACTGCTTTTAGACTAGGGCACCCTTCCTGTGAGACTACCAGAAACTGGGAGTGTAGCTATTTTTATTGCTGTGCCATTCCCTCTCACCAGTAAGTACTTTATAAAATAATAGTAGTTGCTTGTGCAAAAGTCCTATGTGCCGGCTAGAAACTAAAAGAGTAGTTAAAGTCTCCAATCTCATAACCTTAAAAACTTGATATCTTGAATAAATATGTTTCTCCCTTCAAACTTACTGCCATTTTATTTCACTTCATAATCTCGAATTTTTTTTTTTTTTTTTGTGAACTTTGAGATATCGACATTATATGTAATTTTTATTGCTGCGCCATTCACCCTCAGAAAAGGCTTGATGTAGTTTTTTGACAAATTCAGAGATGCCAACCCTCAATGAGACTTTTCACTTGGCAGTTACTGTGGTTTGAAAACAAAAGCAGAAGAGAGAAAAGTTTAAAGTTAAAAAAGTTTTAAAGGGGGTGGGGGTCCAGTCCAGACTCAATACTTTTTCTCTTCAGCTGGCGCTGATTACAAATTTGGTGCCAATTGCATCTGATAATTGTTAGTTTTAGGCTTTGGGTATTGTGCAATAACTCTTGAGGCTTTCTTTTTCAATCATTAAAAGACCGTATCTTAAAAACGTTATAGAACAAATCAATTTATGTTTAAATTTCTGTAAAAATATACACCTTTTCCGTGGTCCGCAGTAACAGTTTTTTAAAACATTCTACAGAAACTAAGAAGAATCCATAGTAGGTGGCATCTCTGCTAATTTTTATTTATTTTGACAGTGAAAATGGGGTTCATGTGGCTTTTTATCATTTAAATTTTATACACCTTGCAATGTTTCATTTTAAGCTACTGCTTTGTGAAACTTGACTTACATGGAGTTAATTTTATTTTGTCATTATCTTGCTTGTCTGTACACACGCACACACATACATACATATATATATATATAGTATGTATTTTTAATACAAAAATAACAAATTTAAAGAAAAAGTAATGTATATACCCATTGAACTGCGAGCTAAATCAAGAACATTTTGTGCTTTATCAGAGTCCATTAAAATTTCTTCTAGCTGTTCTTTGATGTCATCAGGTAGATTCTTTCTGTCTCTGATAACATTAACACACTGAACATACAACTGATTTTCAGGAACAACCTTTATCAACTCTGGAAAGTGGAAAGAATACCATTCTCTGAAAGAAAAAATGGAACAAATATTTATAGTAAAAATAATTTCCTAACAAAATCAAAACATACTAATTGGTTTATCAAGTACTTTTTATTAGTATAAAATTTAGCTGCAAAATTAAGAGCATATAACGTCACTTTAAAACAAATAAGCTGTCTATAAAGTAAATAAAAAACTACAAAGTTTTTTATTTACTTTATAGTTTAACACCAGTATTTTGAGTGTTTTTTCCGAAATAAGCTGTCTGCTTAAAACAATTATACATTTCAATTCATTCATGAAACTGAGTAAGCAAAAATTAATTTTAATAGTGCAAGAACAGGAAATACAGTCTAAGGGGAAGCTAAACCCCACCCCAGAAATATCAAAGAAGCCTACCCACTTACATCAACGGTTGAAGCAGATGACTCTAAGGTATGCTAGCTAGCTTAAAGAGCAATTTCAAAGAGAATATTATCAGACTGAAGTTGTGATCAATTAAAAAGCTGCTTTTAAGCAGGGTTTAGTATTTAATGAGAAGAGAATCTTGGCAATAAAAATTGCTCATCTACTCAATTGCAGTAATTGGTAAATAATACAGTAAAACCTCGCTATAATAATATTCGATACAATAATAAATCTCTGTATAACAATAAAATCTCAGTCCAATGGAATTTCCATACAATGTAATCTCTCCTTGATATAATGATACAACCCTCTAAAATGATTATTTTATTGGGTCCTTTAAGTATCATATCAATGTTTTACTACATAAATCAAAACTAGTTCTTAGAGACTTGCATGATAATTCTGGATAGGCAAAAATTCGACATTTTTATATCTTCTCAGTCTGCAATAACTCTACTTCTATTTTATGATAGCAAAACAAAATTTAGAAAATTAGGACATCTTAAAACAATTTATAAAAAATTAAGAATTTTAGGATATTTAGGACAGCCTTGATCCCAATATTCACCATTAGAGGGAACAGTAACATAAAAACTGAAATAATTACCTGCATTAAATTACTATATTATCTGTTTCTAATAACTATATTTTTGTGCATGAATATAAAAAATTAATGCCACAAGTTTCCTCCCTTTAAAAGAATAAGAAAAAAAAAAAAAAAAAGATACTTTATTTTCAAAATCCGACAAAAAAGAAACCTTAAAAGTTGGTGGCAAGTACTTTGCCAAAGTTATAAATATCGGGAGGATGTAAAGTTTAAAGGTATCATTTCATACAAAAAAATAACAATAATGTTGAAACAAAACTTTTACAAAATAATTTTTACCTGACTCTCATTGCAAAATTATTAATATCTTTATCTAACTGGTCAACAACACTAATACTCTGAATAACCATATTGCCAATTTTATTTACTTTAAACTTCATACGAGCTCTTGCATAATGATGACCAATTGCAAGTTCAGACTTGAAAGCTATACTTGAGTCTTTCACTTCGACCAATTTATGGAAATGAAAGCGAATACCTAAAAAAAAAAAAAAAAATCAAGCATCAATGTATTAAAATACAACAGCAAGTGAAATAACATGTGTAAGTAATGTAAAAGTCACATTACACAATAAAATAAACTTGCAGAAAATTTTTATGAGTAAAAAAAACTTCACAATTGATAGGAAATGAATTTGTGTGACTTTAAATTTGTAAGGAAATGTTAAATTAAAAACCACTAAATTATAAAATAACAAAAATCCTTTGTTTTTAAATTAATATTAATATTTATTTTTAAATCATACTTCTGTTTATTTTGAATATGCATAAACAGAATTGATATCGAGTGCTTCAAAGCATTTGATCAGTGCAGCACTTTTTAAAATATTGACTTTTAGCCTATTTCTAATTAGAAATGTTTTCTAATGACATTACGTTACTATTGATACCATAAGTTTTATAATAGACTGTATATTTAAAAAAATTACTTTTTGGGGTAACCCTCGGCACAAAAAGTCCAACAAAAGAACAAAAAATAAACTTTTTTTTTTTTTTTGTATTTCAAGTTACTAAAATTTTTGACTCAGTCATAAATTTCCAATTTTCTAATGAAACAAAGTTACTGTTCATATCGTTGAAGGTTGCTGATACTGTTGAAGCTTTATAAAAGGCTGTATACTTAAAAAAAATTAATCACTTTTTAGGATAATAATGCACACAAAAAATCCAATTTATTTTTCATTTTCCATTTAAGTTGATATTACATTTACATGCACACAAAAAACTGCACATGTGTGATATTCAATAAGTTAGACTTTGTAAAGTTTTTAACAATTATTTCCAATGACTAAAAAAATTCTTAAATTGTAAGAAAATAAATAAATTTGAATCTGTGTATGCTTGGTTGCCAGACATGGAATGATCATGGTCAAGTAATGAGCAGAACTACACTAGTTAAAATTGTAATTGATGGCAAAGAAATTAAGAAAAACAAAATGTGAAAGTATTTTTAAAAATAAAAAAATTTACACTTACCTCTGATCACTTCTTCTACAATTTCTTTGCTCAAAGAACAATTAATTCCTAATATTTCAGTTATGGCTGTTGCCAGCTTCAATTCTATAACACCAAGTACAACTGGATGCTTTTTCTTGGATTTAGGTAGATTGTTTTCCAGAAAAAGCTTAACAGGTTCGAGTAAAATTCCTATAATAACAAATCAGAATGGATTACATTTACTAACATTCACACATGCCAATCTGCAAAATACTTTTCCCAACTTCACCAGTGTCTACATGTGTAAAAGGTTAGGTTTCCACTTAAACACTCAAACAATCTTATTGTTCCAGGTTTTCCATATATTCATTCAAAAAATTCAAGATTTATATTTATATACACATATACACATAGAAAGATATTTGTTAGGAATTTTTTGAAGTAGTGAAAATACTCCTCGAGTTATTTTGAAGAAGTTAATTTAATTTAATTTAATTTCAGGAGTAAATTTAACAGTTTAAACAAAAAGAAAAGAAAAGCACAAAAATGCCAAGTGAAATAAAAAATAAATTGAAGTTAATTAATAAAAAATATGTAGGTTATTTTTAAAGAAAATTATTTAAAGCACATCTTACACTATTAAAGCACATTGGAAACATACGGTGCTAATTAAAAAATAAGTTCAATCTTATTTAAAAATGGGGAACATGAAAATGCATATAGTTAAAATTTTAAGGAGTACTTTCAATGCATGAAATACGCTTGAAGAGGCTTTAAAAATATCTCTGTATATCTATATATATATATAAGAGAAGACTCTTGTTTGACTGTCTCTTCGCTACAGGCATCGAGACCATTCATCAGATCTGGACCAAATTTGGCATACTGACTAATAGGACAAGAGAAAGCACATGTCGAAAAAATTAAATTAATAGGATTTATAGTTTTTCAGTTATTTCATGTTTTGTCCATTTTTTGCACATTTGAATAGAGGGTTTAGTGAAGAAAGGAGGGGAGGGGGGGAGGGGGCACGGTACAACAGGAAATGGAAATCCCACTTGCGGGAGAGGGAGGAATTTTCTTCGGACGTCAGGGCTAGAGTGAAAGATGGAATTAGAACGCATGGAGGATTTATTTGAAATCGCTGCATTAGGAGATATGAGTTTTGAAGAACTTGATGATAGTATTTGATTTCATATGAATTATCAATTTCTCGAGAAGATAGTTACTAAATAATTAGACCCTCATAAAATACTTATAAATAAATTAAACCCACTGCAAACATTACATGTAAAAACCTGGATTTTTAATAAAATAATTATAAAAAACTTCATATTTCATTTTAATTAATGCTTGTTTTCTTGCTTATTTATTTTCCTAAAATATACTGAATTATAAAAAAAATATTTAACATGTCTCTACTTTCTAAATAATAACAGCTACATAGACACAGTGGTAATAAATGGCTTTAAAATTGGTCAAAAATGTGGTCTTGCATAGGAATAGATACAAAAGTTAATCAAAATAAACATCCTTTTCCATTTCTATATATTTTTTGAGATAAAACTTAGCCTATGTTTATTAATTAACATTAACCATCATGTCTAATCTTGTATACATTGGGCAAGAGGCGTGTTAGGAACATAGAATGCATTGGGAAGAAGTTCACATGGGGCATTCAAACTTAGTTCACTTTTGATGGGGGGGAATTGAGGAATTTGAAGCGTAGGGGCTTATATAGAGCTTAATCTGGCTGCGTTCTTCTTAAGATGTTCCTTTGAAATCTTCTCTCTCTGAAAATAAATACCTATTCTATAAAGCATCATTTTGAATCATGGCTTGTTTTGCCCCCAGGATGTTGTAAAATGGGTTAAACTCTTTAAGCAAGTTCAACTAATTTATGATTATATTTGCTTGGATTGCATCAACATGTTTTGAAATAATGCACTGTCAAGATGTAATTAAAAAAATAAAGGAAAAATTGTGATTTTATTTTAAAATTTAGAATGTGAAAAATATTTAAATTGTTATCCATTTTATCCCACCTGACTACTAAATAATTTTACAGCTACGTTACCTTCAGAGCTATTGTTCATGTGTTCTAATGCTTCGCGTCCACTGCTAAAAGGCTGAAATGCAACAAGTTCAACAGCCTGGGAAAAGGCACCAAAATCAGATGCATTATTTTGCACTTGTTCAACAAAAGATGAAACTTCATCAAATTCTGCAAGCTTGAACAATGTAAATCCCATAGCATGCTCAAAGAAAATAAAATTCTGATCCTGAAAAAGAAAAAAAAAAATTAATTCTTATTAACAACATTGAAGACATAAGTACACTTAATATAGAGAAGTGGAATGCTGATATTAACCATAAGCAGGATTCGGCAAAACCCATATGCCCAGTCAACTAAAAAGTATCGCTTGCCAAATAGCTTTTTTTTCTTCATTAATATAATTTAATTAAGAAATCTAAAAATTATTTGAAATAGTTGCTTTAGTAGCCTTTAAAGTCAAAAACAGTAGCAAAGGTAGTAGCATAACATGATGAGTTTAGCAGCAAAACAGTACATACATCATATATATAAACACATGTATTTAATTATATTGTTAAAAGAACACATTTACGTGATTGGCCCTAGCTATTGTACATTTAAATTTCTGTAGCCTACAAGCTAAAAGAAGTTGTGCATAATACTAATACTGTTATTGCATGTGATTAACATTTCTGTAAAGTTTTATTTCTGAAATCTTGGCTTTTAAATTGGTGAAGTACGTCAGTATATAATTAGTTAATTTTGCTATGCTTTCAAAATCTTCCACTGAAGACAAAGTTATTTTATTTACAGATTCTTACTATGAATAACTAGGTATTTACCAGCGGTCCATACTCTTTATATAAAGTAGTTATACTTATTTTTTTTTTAAATCTGATCTAATTATTGGTTTCAAATCTGACTCTATTTTTAAAAATCTGATTTAAACTAAAAAAACTGATTCACTTATTCTTTTTTAAATCATGATTTTACATGCTGTTTGGGAGTGGAGTCACTTTTTTTATTTAGTTGTACTGTGGCAATCACTTATTTAGAATGTATGTGAATGAAGTTAAAAGAAAATTACACAAACACACTGAACCATTACATGAAACCATTTAAACATAAACAATAATATATATTTTCATAGTCAAATAATTAGTCAAGTTTAAAAATTTGGAGATCCATTAGAGACCTGTTATTTATTGCAATGCGCTATTAATTATGCTTCTTTATTTTTTTCCCTTTATACATGCTGCATGACCATTAACTGCTTGGAACTTTAACTCTTCAATCTAGCTTAGATTTATATGTAAAACGTAAACGGTATTTTTTTTATCAAACATTTAGAACACAAGCACGGTTTTTGGTGATTGCAATAGGAATTCCGAAATGGCAATGAAGAATCGATGGAATTTAAAAAATGGGTAAAATCATACAAGCCGGTGCCCACCCCATGTAAACATGGCGACAGTCGCTGGAGCTTGGCGACCGCCAAGCTCCAGCGACTGTCGCCATGTTTACTAGTCATTCTAGGCAACCAGTGGTCCGTTTTTAACTAAAAAAACCCCAGTGGATTCAGCAACCTAGTTGTACAGCTATCTAAACTAGGCAACCAGTGGTCTGTTTTTAACTAAAAAAACCTCAGTGGATTCAGCAACCTAGTTGTACAGCTATCTAAACTAGGCAACCAGTGGTCCGTTTTTAACTAAAAAAACCTCAGTGGATTCAGCAACCTAGCTGTACAGCTATCTAAACTAGGCAACCAGTGGCCCGTTTTTAACTAAAAAAACCTCAGTGGATTCAGCAACCTAGCTGTACAGCTATCTAAACTAGGCAACCAGTGGCCCGTTTTTAACTAAAAAAACCTCAGTGGATTCAGCAACCTAGCTGTACAGCTATCTAAACTAGGCAACCAGTGGCCCGTTTTTAACTAAAAAAACCTCAGTGGATTCAGCAACCTAGTTGTACAGCTATGTAAACTACGCAACCAGTGGACCGTTTTTAACTAAAAAAAAACAACAACAGTGAACTAAGCAACCTAGTTGTACAGCTAATGTAAACTGGGCAAACACTGGCCCGTTTTCAACTCAAAAAAACATCGGTGGATTAAACAACCTAGTTGTACACCTCTTATAAAGACAGTATGATTAGAATAGCACGTAAATAGCACTTACGAAAACATAAACACTTCAAATATCAATTTAAAATTCACATTAAAAACCTTAAACATCGAAAGATTCGTTAAAAAAGAACACTTACCTCTATTTTTTTGGTAAATAACCGCTCAGAAATGTCCCCAACACCCACCGGCTTATAACGTACTATATTTCTAACAAACACCCACAAATTCTTTTCTTATATTAACATAACACATTTCATTCCCTTCCATCAATAACGCAAACAATTTCAAATTCCCAAACCTGACGAAACACGTATTCTTTATGGTTGCCAGTCACAACTACCACCGGCAGTTGGCGGTGCATCGCTCACTCTCGCGTCAGATTGTTCGCCAATGATTTGTAAACAAACCATTGACATGTAAACAAGGCACCGTATACGGAATATAGTCCAAAAAATGATTAGGAAGAAAGTGCACTGAAGATATGTACGAAGTACGGCAATTGTAATTTGCATTGTACGCTTTTTTGTGAAATAAATGTTTTGTTTTGTCTAAAAATGCTTAAGTTTGTGTGTTGAACCAAACAAAAATGGGTTAATTTTTAATCATGGAGACTTCCAATAAAGGAATGCTCAATAAAATATTGTCATTTACAAAAAGGATGAAGATTGAAAATTTCTCCCTGCCTCTATAAATAAATTTTGAAGACAGGATAATCAGAGTTTTTTGTTAATTATCGCATTTCCAGAGTAAGTTAAAAATATCTGAGAAACTCCATGAGGAGAGTTACATTATTTGTGGGATTACCATGAGAGAAACTACAAATACTGAATGCAATTTTTTTTTCAAATGATACTCTCTCTCTCTCTTTCTACAAAGTGCTTATAATTAAACTTCCTTTCTAAACAGCAGTCTACAACTGAAAAGGACTTAAGTTTTTTTTTTTTTTTTTTTTTTGGTGTTGTGTTCAGAAAATGTCCCCTAAGAAGCACTTTGCAGCATTAAATCAACATGAGCCTAACTAGTTATAAATGTGCTCAAAAACTATTGAACAAGTGTGGTAATTGTGTGTTTATTTTGAATGATCTATTTCCAATGTTAAATTTGCTGCCTTTTCATGTTTAATATCAACTTGAACATTTTTCTTGACAACATTCAACTTGAACAACTTTGAACATTTTTAACACAAGCTTTTTAATCAATATCTCCTAAGCACTTCTCATGTATAGTCTGTAAAACAAATTTGGTTACTATCTATTCAACAGTTTTAGTGGTAGAATTCTGTTTATAGGGGGAGTTTAATTATATCAAATATAATTTTCCATCCTGTCCTATACATAATAAAGAAAGTACAGTGATGACGCTAGACTTTGGAAGAGACGGGTCCTTATGTGTGTTTTTTACAAAGTTTTTTAATTACTTTATCGTTTAACACCAGTATTTTGAGTGATTTTTCAGTAATAATTAGTGGTTTTGAATACGATCGGTAACAGTTTGGCAACTCATTTCACGAAAATATAGTTTGGCAGGAATGACCGCCGGGATAATACGTAAGTACCAAATAAAATATTACACAGATCAAAATAAAACTCGAAAATCCTAACAATAATAAAACAGGAATCAAATAAAACTTACCATGTTTAATTTCGTTCAGAAAATCAGTTAGAAATATTAATAACAGTGCGTAAAGATTTCAATACATATTATTATGCTGCCAACCTAAACAATCATACACATGGTTCTGTAGATTTAATGAGTTTAGTTGTAACCAAGTTATAGCATTACTTATACCATGGAGGCAATTCTAGTTCATGCGAAAGACAACTTGGACGTTTTTCAAATTGTCCCCAGAATGTAAAAATGGAACTGGGGACAATTTTTAATTATTGCATTGTTTTTCAATTAAATTACTGTTAATTCTTGCATTAATTATAAAAGTCCCCAGTTTTGTTGTCAGAATCGGGGACACGTCCCCGATTCTGAGTACAAAAATCTGGTCACCTTACTTTTCGCTCACAAGACTAAGCTTAGCGTGCATTTCCTTTGGGCGTTTTTCAAATAGTCCCCAAAATATAAAACTGGAATTGGGGGACAATTTTTAATTATTGCATTGTTTTTTAATTAAATTACTGTTAATTATTGCAGTAATTATTAATGTCCCCAGTTTGTTGTCAGAATCGGGGACATGTCCCCGATTCTGACAAAGCTTTTCAAAAATCTGGTCACCTTAGTCTGTAATGGGGCATTTTCTTCCCTTTTTTTTTTTTTTTTTTTTTTTTTTTTTGGAGTAGGTCCAGGAGAATCAAAACCAATTTCAAAGCGTTCGGTAGACGAACGGAAGCCATCCAGTCGTAAAATTAAAAACAAAAACAAAATGGCTAAAGGAACTTAAAATAGCAATTTAATTTAAAATGGAAAGTTTCTAATAAACAGAAATCTATGTATGCTACTGTGCTAAATCCATTTAAAAAGAATTCCTCCTGTTCTACGTTTGCATAATTTTCCCAATTCCGAAATCGGATTTAATTTCTTTTATGTAAAATTTAAGTAAAATAAAATTTAAATAAATTCACAAAAGTATATAATTTTTTTTTATTAAAATACAAAAAAAATGTTAGGTAATAACTAAAACTTAAGTTGATTTTGACTGATATATAGTTCATGAAATGAAACATATGTACAGAGAATATTTCTGAGATCTTATCCCTATTTCATTAAACTGATATATAATGATATTCGAAGGGAAAATTTTCACAATGTTGCCATCCATGGAGGAACAAGTGTAACTTACTTTTTGAATGCCCGTAGTATTTTGTCCGGTGGGTGAGTTGAGTTTTGGAAGGTTTCCTTCGAATAACATTTGATATGTTAAAACTGTTCAAATTGTATTTTAAATTTTAATATTAGTTGGGAATCAGCAGACAGAAATTCAGTATAAAACAGCTCCCAATTTTGTCATAGTCTACAATTAACATCACAATTCTCAGATTTCTATAGGTTAATTATTTTGCTTCTCTTGGCTGGCTGCAGCGTAGTGCCAGATCATGGATTTTTAAAGTGGAACAAAAACACTAAACTGCTGCTTTTCTTTGAGTTCCTTACACTAATTTGCTTTCCAGGTTAAAGATTCTGAAATTTTTCAGGGACAGTAAAAATTTAAAACTGCAACCTTCTTTAGCCTACCATCATTATTAAATATTGCGTTAATTTATATAATACTAGCTGCGTTGCCCGGGAGCATCAGCTATAAGGCTCACTTCCCACAGTTTATTTTCACAACCATTAATGCATAAAGCATGTATGAATTTTAAAAGCGTTAGTCTGAATATACATGCAATTCTTCAAATATTGCATGTGACACAGCTGACAAAAAATAGTTTAATCCTTCCAATTTTTTGAGTCAACTGCGTAATTTGATTGCTTTAAAAACTGTTTAAACATTGCATTATACCTCAAAAGAACATTATAGGTTTGGAATGGTTCATGAGAATGTTTTGAAGAAAAAAATACGCTTAAAGTGCAAATAACGTATCAACCGTATGTGGATAACTAAATGTATCGTGAATGTGCTATATAAACAACATAAACTTATGAGATTTTGATAAAATCTATTATTTCAGTTTTGCAATAGAAATATTTTAAAAGTGTACCAAGATGGCATGCTCATACTCTGGAGCTCCACCAGAGGCCAAGCAGATAGTGCCCTGAAATGGGAGATAAGGTGCCTGGTTCAAAACCAGGTCGCGTCCACTGACCTAACTGTTTGTAGTTTTCCGTGCTTTCCTCCGAAACAGAGTAAATATGGAATAGGACCTCTTAGAAAGACTCCCATGGAGGATTTCCACTATAGATGATTTCTGGCTCATTTTTTTAAGCCGATCCTGAGGATTTTTAATTCGGGCCTGCCTGAGCGATATTATTTCAGTCTGAGCCCGAGCCCGAAAATTCAGCTAATAGGTAAATAAAAGTTGATTATTTCATTGATAGACTATCATAAATTTTTCCAATTGTGCAAATTAAAGACAAATATAATTGAGTCCATCCAAGCCCAAACACAATCGTGTTCTCCACTCCACATCCCTCGGCCTAAATCTCACTTGTAGCTAATTGGCCGTACTCGCACAACATCATACTCAAGACTGGTACTCATAAAAATTCTAGTCTTCATTGAGTCAAAAATTTATGGATATATGTTTGTGTGAACGCATAAACCCATTTTCATTATGCTCTTTTTCACAAATCTTCCCATGCCACAGCACATAAAAATCAATCAAATTTGCATAAAAATCAATCTTGTGTGGTCTTCCCATAAAGCACAAACTTATCCATTGATTTTGATAAAATCTATTGTTTCAGTTTTGCAGTAGAAATATTTTAAAAGTGTACCAAAATGGCAAGCTCATACTCTGGAGCTCCACCAGAGGCCGAGCGCATAGCGCTCTGAAATGGGAGACAAGGTGCCTGGTTCGAAACCAGGTTCAAAAACATTTCCAGAAGATGCAATATGACAGTCCATAAAAGTCGGAATTTGTCTAATTCTCATCCTTTTTATGTCATTTTGGTACTGCATAACATGTTTCATACACATCCTTCAAATCTTTAATTACTGACAAACTAGATACATAGATGTGCACATTAGGGTGGGTCGAGTTTTACTTTTTTTAAAAATCAAAATCGCCTGTGACGGGAAAAGTTGTATATTGACATCAGTTGTCTGTAAAAAAAAAATTTTGAAATTAAAATATACTAAGCCCCTATGCTAGACATTGCTTCCTGGCTCTTGCAATAATACTATATGCTCTTCCACACTGATTCTTCTGTGCAAAATGCCCCCTTCTTTTACAATTGCTAAGGTTCGATCCTTTCTTCCATCGAAGTATAATGCCTGCAAAGCTGTCTTGTTTTCTGTTAAATTATTTTGCAAGTCCAGGCGAATTTTCTTCCTTTGGCAGTTTATTTTGCATTTATCGATAACCATATCAGAGTCTGTCTCCGTTATCAAGCCAACATCTTCAAGTGTAGCACTTGCTATCATTGCACCTTTTCTACTCGAAATTCCTGATCTATCTAATGCTGTTGCCAATGCTGGCAATGAAAATGTCTTTTTCGAACTGCTCACTTTTTTTGACGATCCGGCAACGAGCTTAAAATCCTCATCAGAATCAAAATTATCTTCCTCTTCCAAAGTGATGCTACCATCCAAAATACTTTCTGATGATTGAGATTGGGAGTTTACATGAGTTTGAGTTTTTTTTATTAACTCGTTCAGCTTCTCTCATTTTCCTTGCTACTCTAAGTTCTAACACTCTAGTATTTTTAGCATCAATAAGAAGGCCAAAACTCATCCGCAATAAATCTATAAAAAGACTTATTCTGGATATTTGGTAACAAGTTTAGGACCATTCATGGTCATTTCAGTACTTTCCAGTAGGGATGTAACGAATATTCGACCACTATTCGGTATTCAGCTGTTTGGCCAAATAGTTGTGTCCTAATACGGCTACATATTCAGCTGAATAAGTTCAGAACAAAGAGAAAAAATATTTTTTCAATGCATTTTCAACTAATACTGCTTAGTTAAACTTCAATATGCTAATTTTATATTATAAAATATCATAAGTCATTGAATTTTAAACTGAATGAAACACAATTTAATGTATTTAATAATATTACAGAAATGTAGACTTTTCTACTTTGGGGACACAACTTGGTTTTCTTCCTTCTTTATGGGGTGGGGGTAGGAAGAATCGTTTCAGATCCTAAATCACACACATAATTTTGAAAATCTGCTACATATGTTTGCCCAGAGGCTGTAAATCCAAAGAATAGTGTATTTATGTATAGTTACCAGATTAATAACATACCATAGCATATTTATTAAATTATGAATATCTCAAAATATAATAATTATTCTGTTATTAGTGTTTAACTTTGTAAAAGATATTTTTTCATGACCAAGACTTTTTATAAATATATTGTTGTGCATTTTTAGTCATCTACAAATAATATAACATGAATTTTAATTAGTCTTTATTTAATATTTAATTACAAATTTGAAAAGTGACATTTTATTTACGGTTAAAATGAAATTTTAAAAAATTTAATATTTGGCCTAAACTATGTGCCGAATGTTCAGTATTCAGCCTGAGTTATTGGCCGAATATTCGGTATCCGGCCAAATCAATATTCGTTACATTTCTACTTTCCGGATTATGTCCTTCAACAGATATTTTAAAGATATCTATATATACAAGACATGAATGTACTATGAATTAGTTGGATTAAAAGTAGACATAAAATGGGCAAGGGTGTTATGTAGGTTATATAACACTTATTCAGGATGGCTGCAGAAATTGAGAAAAAAAGTTCCCTGATTTTTCCTCGATTTCCCTGACTATCTTTATCAAATTTCCAGAACTAATTATATCCATACCACAATCTTTCATGTAAATCACCATTGTGTATCATGCACCAACAGGTGAATGCTTCATACAGGGAAATAAATAATAGAAAACCACAAAAATGCTTAATATTAATAAAATTGTAATTCAGTTTCATAAATCCATACATAAAATTTAGTTGAACACTAAAAGACAATATGTAGCAGAAAGTTTCCTCGTTTTATAAAGGTAGTGTTCAATTTTAAGCATAAGGATGACTGATCAAAATAAACTGGCCATCTAGTTAACTTATTTAATTTCAATCAATGTATCGTTTCAAATTTTAAAAATATATAAAAAGGCTTAAAAATGAGCACTATCTATTTTTAAAAAAATCGTCTTGCGGGGGAGCTTAGCAGGCATCACTCAAATGTCCCATCACTTTAAAAACACAACGGCATAGGAGAAGACTAAATCATCTTTTAACATTCATTTTACCTATGACTTTATTCAGGAAGTAATTCACATGCCGATATGATTCACATAGCCGGTTTCTTGTATGATCCGCAGTAAGAGTCCGAATACATGCACTTTTTTGGATTCGTACAGTGATAGTGCCTACATCACTTGAGTCTCGGATTCATATTTCTATGTTCTCGTACGATCTGTATTCTGGTTTCGGATTCATAAAATGTCTGTATCTGTGCATCAGTTGAGTATCGTGCGATCCGGAACGGAGCCGCGCATCAGATTGACAATTAAAAATGATCTAGTTCACTAGGCGAAAACGAAAGTTCCCCGATTTTTAAATATTTTTCCCTGATATTTCCAGACTGATAAAGTCCCCTGATTTTTCCAAGATTTCCCTGATCTGTCGACACCCTGTTATTAAAAGGGGGGAAAACTATATTACTGCATATTTAAAAAAAATTAAAAACATGTCACCTGTAGGAAGATTTTCCACCAAAAAGTCCCTGTTCAGCCAATAAACACAGTACTATCTTCTGCTTAACTCTACCATGCCACCTTTCAACCTGTAATCTCTGTTGGGTAAAAGCAAAGCAATTGCCTTTCTACTGTATAGAATTCTGTGCTGCTTACTAATACCTATATTTGGTAAGCCCACCTCCTAAACTAAATTCAAAGCCCTACCCAGCCTTTCATCTTGGTTAGGCCCTGGTATTTACCATTCTTTATTTGAAATTTACTATCTAAAGTATTCTTAATTTGAAATTATAACACTCACATTAACATTAAACTTATGAACACCATACTTTCACATCAATAGAAAAATCTTAGCCAGTGATGTGCGAGGGTACTGGCACCCAATACAGTACCTGTTTGCCACATTATTTCTAAATTTTGGGAATCCAGTTTAAGTTTCCAAGTTCCAACATTCTGCCTTTAAACTTACAATTATGGTTACTTCTTTCAGTCCCTTTAAGTTTATATTGAACAGCATTCTTTCAATTATTAAATTTTCATAGTTAATGCAACTTACAAATTTATTAGTAATCAATCAAGCACCACAACAATTAGGTAGTAAAGAAAAAGCCTAGAGAAAGGAAACTTAGTTACAATGTATCTTTACTTATTTTTATTATTCTATTCAATTAATAAAAATGTGAATAAAAAGTTCATCAACACAATAATGATAAATAAAATTTTATTGTGCACAGATTATTATTATTTTCCTTTGCTCCCCTGACCTATTTACCATTTTAACTGGCTTTGATATAATAAATAAAGGCAAATAAGTTGTAAGTAAATTTATTTGCTAAAATTATCAACTCATACAACATTAGAAAATGCTTTTTTGAAATTTCAGAACACATATTAATTTCCTTGGCTGGGAAACTGAGACAGAGCCGTTTTCACCCTAAAAGAAAGTAATAAAAAAGAAGAAAAGTTAAGTTACACAGAATGTCATGCATAATTACCCTGAAATTCTTTCTACAAATATTTCATAATTTCACAATGGAAATATAATTAACATATATATTAGGGTGGAGTTTAAAAGCCATGATTTTTTTAAAACATTCTTATGAGTCTCAACCTTTTATTTTGCTCTTTCAACACAAAAACACTATATAAGTTTGAGTGATAAATTTTAATATTTAATGGTAGCTCAATTGAGTGAAAATTTAAAAAAGGAAAAAAAAAAAAAGAAAAGAAAAGAAAAAGGAAGAAAAAAATCAGTTGTACTGTACAAATAATGAATTTTTATTCATATTAAAATTTTATTCTGTTTGCAAAAGCTGAGAGGGTTTCTTTCCGGCTGTCTGGGTACATTTTTCAATGTTCTTTCTCAACTTGAAGCAGGAATTATTGTTGAGTTTTATCATGAGTCACCAATCTACTATACTCTTGAATGAGTGCAACAGCACATTCAGCGTGGTCATTGGCATGGAGATTTTATTACAGTGTTACCTACTTTAACGGACACCTCTAATTAGCATATATTATTGCAAGTCCCAGTCCCTTTAAATAGGACATTCCATGTTATCCACTCCGAATAATGGACACTCCGAATAGGGGAGAGTTATTTTAAATGTACAATTATTTTTAAAGCAAAAATTTTGGCACAAATCCAAACAGATCATGTTTGTAGCATTACAAATAACTTTATCTTTTCCCTTTCATATCTCCAAAGCGATTCATAGGACTGGTCAATGGTTTTCATCTTCACAATGGGATTCACTTCTTATTTCCTTTTATTTCTTGGAATCGAGAGGGTGAATATGAGTATGCCTTTGAGGCAGTTGATCACGGGACACTGGATGATTCGATTGGCACCCTGACCACTCTGAGACTCCATATGACAAAAAAGGATTTCTATTGATTTGGCGGAAAGAGCTGTCGTCAATCAAGCAATTCCGGTATGAGGCTCTTTTTTTTCACTGCTGTTGTTGTTTTCTAAATGTCATTCTCTGGTAAAGCTATCCTATAATCGTGCTGTTTAAATTTAGTGTGAATTATAATGGCATCAGAAAGGAAGAGATTAACACTGAAAGAAAATAATTGATGTTCTTGAAGTTGCTGAAAGAGAAAAGCTGAGTGTGTGTTGTCTTGCTGAACGTTTTAAAGTGGGAAAAACTCTAAATGCTACATAGACCATTTTCAATAGGGTACATGGTACAGTACATAAGAATAACATATTTAAATTTCGTAGAAATCAATGTATATTTACGGAAGATAGAGCCTGGACGGACGGACGGACAGTCAGACAAACCGAAATCATTAAAAGTGTTAAAAAGTGTAACTTTTTGAAAATGAACAACAGGAGTTTTCTTAATTGAATCTTATTTCTGACCTTATTGTGAACATTTTTTCAACTTAAATTGTTCACTTATCTCTAAAAGATTAAAAACTGAAGCCCATTACCACCTTTTTGAGACACCCTGTATACATGCATAAATACATACACAAACCGAACTAAATTTATACTAAAACACCTTAAAGATCAGCTTAAAAGTAACAAGGAGTAGAAGATTAATTTAGAAATGTAAAAAAATGATGATCAGGTGTAATTTCATAGCTGTCAAATTTATAGATGCAAAAAAGGACTAACGACCACTAATTTTGAACGCTGATTACATGAGGTAACTAGAGTATTCTTTGGCAGTGAATTGAGAAAGGACTGCATTTATGAAAAGTCAAGGTATGCACTGTAATTTCAGGAAGAAACACTGCAGCGTTTACAAGTTTAAAACTTCAGCAGGTGCGGCATTTCTACTGATGCAGTGCTTACAGGAGCTATAAAAAATATTTCGTGGATATTATGAAGAAATATTAGATTATATTGGTGCTCTACAGAGAAAACCAGTCAGTTGTTTTCTGGGAACTTTATTGCGTTTATCTGGTGTCCATATTTTTCCTTTGAGTGTCAGATTCTGTTTTTATTCTCTATCCTTAGATAAATCTTTCCAAACCCATACCCTCCCCTCCCCTTTCTATTTTAAATCTACCATGATTCTTTCCAAACACTGACAGGATTCTACCTTTGTTGCAATTACGGATGCAATGGCAATCTATCTTTATCTCGTTAATAATCTTACAGCATTTTTTATCTTCTTTCCCTTTATTTTTTTTTTTAATTAACATAGTATGAGTATTAGCCATTTAAAAAAATATATCTATAGTATGAGTATTACATTTATGAACTTGTTAGTGTGTAAATATAAGTACATTCATGAATGCAAGTGCATTTTCATAATTTCTTACCTAAAATTTATTTTTCTGTAATGATTTGATTTTATTCATTTCTCTTAAATGATATGCCCTATATCATGACACAGTGCAAGATTTTGCAGCTGCGATATTTAAAGGGATGTCACACGCAATTTAACTTAGTGGCGTTTCTGTGTAGTTTCAATTACTTTTTTGTCATTTTCTTTGAGTACAGAGTTTAAGCTGATGTGGCATTTCTTCCAGAAATTACGATATAGATATCATAAATTTCTTATGTTGCATGTAAAGCACAAAATATTCAAAACCAATGCTAAATGTTTTCTGAACAAAGGTATGAAAAATTTCCATTAAGGGTTACACTACTTGATTTTTACCTCATATGCCCTTCTGCATTTATGAGCAAACACATTTTCCTCTCATCCTACCATAGACTGCAACAATCGCTAATTTCCCCGATAGTCCTTAATCTTTTCAGGATGAGAAGTTTTTCTTTGTAACCGATAAAGACAGGAAAATTTGTTGTTTATTTTGTTTGCTTTACCAGGAGAGGACAGCTTGTGTCACAGAATGTGTTGCTTAGAGCTACATATACGTCCTTCCCAGAATTTCCTGCCACAATTTGGAACCTCATCAGAAGGTGGCGGACTTCTGAATATTGGCACCCCTTGGAAACTGCTCGCGACCGCTGAGAGGACTTTCGGAACCAGGGATTTAACATGCACATACACCGCATGTACACAGCGGTCTTTAGTGGTATGCCGGTATCAAACTCGCAACCTTCCGGTTACGTGTCCAAAGCCTTAAATACTGGGCTACCATGGCCCTTGAGACAGGAAAATTTAACTTTCCCCCCCCCCTTTCATTCTTCTGTTGAAACAGCCCTTTATTTAACATTAAGCAATGAATAAAATCTTTCCCATCCATGATGCCAGGATTTATTGATACTGACATCTCTTTCTGATTGTAGGAAACTGGCTAGAAATAGTGAAGGGGGGGAACAGAGAGCTTGGTGGACATGTAAACCAAGTCTGTCCTTTTAGAAATCTCTTGCATGGTTTAAGAATTACCATCCATCTTGTTAAGATTCAACGACAACATTTCTTGACTTTTAGATTAAATTTACCTAGAATTATTTTAGTACATGCTGAAGAATGATAAATGACTACTAAAAATATGCAATACATTTTATAAATAAATTTTATTATTTTATTATTAGAATTAGTAAGTTTCCATGATTAAAGAGATTTATTTTTCAAAAACTCTCATAATCACTAATGAAAAAGGAGTAATGATATTATTGAATATGCAAGTGCAATGGGGTCTCGCGGTCGGAGGCCTGCTGTTGGAGTCTGCAGGGTGCAGAGGTAAGACTGTATCCTCGGCTGCGGCTATTGTATCGAGTGAACACTCCAGGATTATGAAGACTTTTTTTATTTAGTTATCACACAATTTACATGGCAACTGAAATCAGAAAAAGCTCCACTCCAAGCTGCGTTTCAAACTTATATAACCTCGGATCACGTGTTCTATATAAAGTATCACATGTTCCAAGAGAGGTGCATTTATTGGTTATTAATATGCCCGGGGCTGCTAGCCTTAGGAAATTCTTGCGAGGTGTGGCGACAGCAGACCGTGAGAAAGAGGGAAGATATATTAATTGCGTTTGAATTAGATTTAGATCCTGATACAAATCCTTTGTTTAAAATGAAAGTTATTACGCCCTAAAGAATTTTGAAGCAAGCAAATAGAAATTTTGAATTTTGAGAGGATGTTTAATTTTATATGTCATCAGAGTTGCCAACTTGGGAAGTGCAAAAATCAGGAGATTTATTTTCAATTAAAAAAAAAAAACTAAATTTTAAAAGATCTGGTTATGTATCAGCTGAAACTACATTTTGGAGAGAGAAAAAAAGCATTTTTGACACAATTTGTTGTCCAAAATAGATGTTTTTGGAGCAGAAAAAAAATCCATTTTGGGTCATGTCTTCATTAGGTAGTCAGTAGCTTGCAAAAAATTTGGTAACATAAGAAATATTAAGTTTAAAAGAGAAAAATTAGGGTCAGTTTCTACTCTTAAGGCATTAGAGTATTAAACTGAACAATATCAAATGAAAAATAATCATTTTTTAAAAATGATGTAAAAAGATTGAAATTGGAATGCTCTAGGAACATGAAGTTGCACTTTTGTCCCCATTATACATTTGTTGGTGAATCCCGAATTTTTTTATGTCACATATGCATGGGTTTCTGGAATTAGTTTGATTGCAGGAAAGGAAAAATTTGCTATAAGAGTTGCTTGCCAAGATGGGACTTTAAAAAAAGATTTCAAATTCGAAAAATCACATTTTTCATGTGACAAATGATTAAAAATCAGAAGAAAACAAATTATAAAAAATCAGGAGAAATGTATTCAAAATCAGATTGGCAGGAGATCAATGAAAAATCTGGAGTCTCCTGCCTAAATCAGGAGAGTTGGCAACTCTGTGTTATATTTTATATATGTATAAGAAAAGAAATATTAAGAATACAACAAGGAAAGGAACAAGAAATCAGAAAATATTTCAGTTGAAGGTATGTTTTACTATAGTTGAAAATAACAAATAATAAATCTTTTCTGGGGGCAATTTTTAATGTATGCTTCAGACAAATGGTTATTGAAATTAGTAAGTCTTACTTAAAAATGAAAAATCACAATATTAAATAATAGTTTTTCCTCTGAATTTTGAAGTTACTTTCCTGGGAATTCAAACAAAAATTTTTTTAAAAAGTCAGCAATTAACTAATTTCAACTTACAACATTCTGAAGCAATATATCATTAATTACTATCAGGGTGTCGATTTAAATCAGTAATTTTAATCATGATTCAAATCAATTGTTTTTAAAAAAATTTTAAAAAAACATTGATTTAAATCAGAAGCCCTCTTTTTCAGATGACAAAAAGAAAAAATGGATGAAAATGACATAAAATATAAAATAATTAAAAATTTTAGAAAACAAGCTTGAAGTGGACATTCCCGGCCCTCTTTTAGCCCCTGTGCGAGATTTTGTGCAGTTCGGTCAGATGGTTAGTGCCACGCAAATGACAGGCAAACATACACACAGACTCTTATTATAGGCATAGATTGGGAGATTCCACAGTATTGTGTTATCTTATAACAGATCATATCCGCAATAAGTTTGGCTTGACATAACAGTGCAAAAAATTAAAACTGGATGAACATTTTCTTTTTTTAAATGTAATAAACTATTTATAAAAATAAAACAAATAAACAAAAATCACCAAACTATTTCTTGTTTAGTTATGATCAATCAAACTTGTTGGCAACATGACATCAATACCATCAAACCACCCAATTGCCTTTCCTATGCATGCCATCATATTTTCAAGAAATTTTAATATGTAAAAAAAACCTATAAATAGATGTTTGGAATTGTACCATTACATACATCAGTTAGTCTATAATATATTACTTTTAAAACTATATTACTAAAAAGAATGCACTACTTGATTGGCCTTTGATATCATAAATTTAAAATTCTGTGGCCCACAAGCTGAAAGTGGTTGTGCATAATACTATTATTGCTATGGCATGTGATTAACAATTCTATAAACTTTTATTTTTCAAATCTTTGCTTTTAAATTTGCAAATTAATCAGTATATAATTAGTTAATTTTTCTATGCTTTCACAAAATCATCCACTTGGGACAAAATTATTTTATTTGCATGACAAAGAAATATTTTATTTACAGATTTATACTATCAATAACCAGATACTTACCAATTGTCTATACTCTTTATATAGAGCAGTTAAACTTACTTTATCATTCATCTAATTGTTTTTGTAAAATCTGACTTTAAAAAATCAGATTTAAATAAAAAAAAATTTGATTTATATATATAAAACAGCAGGATTTTTTTACACTTTGATTACTATTAAAAAAGTACTTTCTCATCATTGCAACTAGTCTTAAATAGTGTAAAAGGAAATTTAAAGATGGTTTTTAACTTTTAAAAATAGTAATATAGATAAATGTAAATTACTTGTCAAAAAGAATCGTATCACTTGTTGAAAGTAACTGCTGAAGAAGCTGTTGTACTCCAAGTTCTTTCAATTTTGTTTGACGTTCTAATGCACCTATATTAAAAAAATAAAATAAAATAAAATAAAAAAAAATAATAATAATAGCACAACTTCTGATTTGAAATATTATATTTAACAGCTTAATAGATTTGCTTCATAAACAGTCATGCAAATTGTTTCCAGAATGCTTTTTGTAAAGCATTCGAGCAACGTATACTGTCATGATGTCGTATAAGCAACGAAACAAGATTATTCAAACAAATATTCCTGTTTCCAGTGATAGAATACTAATCGAATTCAGTATTAGAGAACTCTCTCTCTGTGTCTGGTACATCCAAAATTTTAATTAATATGTAGTTTAAAAAACTTGCTATAAAAATAACTTTTTAAAATTTGAAATTCTTGGTTAAATATTTTTAAGTATATGAGCAGTATCATATGCAGAAATTTCAGAAGGAGAGGGTGTTATACAAGAGCCTCAACTAGGGGGTGCAAATAGGGCTCATGCTCCCGGCACTGTGTTAACTGGGATACCAAAATCCATATCAGGTATAGTTCCATGTGATAAGGGTATAATAATTATAGTTTGACCCAGGGGACGCAAACTCTAGTTACAGCAGTATGTTAAGCAGCAGTGATTATTAAAGTCATTAATGTGGGATCAGGTGAGTCACTGACTCCAATAAACTCACTGGTTTTATTTAAAACGAGACATTTCATGATCTTAAAATGCATTGCAAAAGGTTGCACGTGCAAAAATTATTAACTACGTGAAAAATATAAAAAGTTAGTGTTGGTGTTCTATAGATTTGGAGTGTGTGAATAGCATAAGTGCTGTATGAGCCAAAAGAGCTTGTTTGATGATTAAAAAGTTTTCTTTTTATTAGTTTGTTTATTTATTTGATTGCAATCAGCGTTCAGCTTCCTACATGAATGCCGTGGTATAGCTTTCATATACTCCAGTTTATGCTGATTCCTCCAGAAATCAATGAATTTCTGACTCAGTGATATGAAGAATTGGTAGCTTTTCTAAAAATATGTATTTAAAAAAGTGATAAATATGTCACTGTACAGCATATTATTGCTACCTCTAAATGCATACCTATAATGTCTGTTAATTAACCAATAATGAATAATAAAACAACCAAAAACAAATTACCTTCTTCTTCTCTCCAGACTAAATTAGATATACAGAAAGTGGCAGCAATCTGAAGCTTAACATTTGAATGCATCTACAATAAAAATATAGCATATATGTATTTTTTTAATTCTGTTAAAAAATAAGATTAGTTATAAACTAAAAACAGCTTGATATTACTAAAATTTAACTAAAATAAAATGAATAAGGAAACATATTAGAGAAATAAGGATCATGTTATCGTTGAATATCACTAGCAGGATTCATACTAACGATATTACATTATTACAGCATAGTTATAATCAAAATTCTGCTTTCCTTGTGCCCCTTAGCATACACAATGCATTACATTTATACCAAATACAGTTCCATAGTCAATTCCACCAATAAACACAAGAATTATGAAAGAGCTTTACAGGGATGAATGAAGTTTTTTCAGGACGATGTTGCTGATTGACAATTTAGGATAAGTTTTTAGTAATGTCGCAAGGTTATTGCTAAACAACTCCATATTCTTCAGTAGTACTAATACAAGTAAAACAATGAAATATTTTACAGTTTAGCAGTTTAGAATAAAAATAAAGTCAACTCTAGTTATAGTGAACCTCTGAGGACCAGCTAATTTCATTCACTATATCCCAAGTACACTAGAACAGATGTTTCGCCATGTTGAACAGTAGAACATTAAAACAATACAAAACTAGAAAATAGTATTTTATACAAATACTGAATGTTTATTAAGTAAATCAAACTTAACTGATCGCATTTATGGTTAGAAATATTTGTGAGGAGGTTAGAAATATTATGGTTAGAAGTAAAGCACATGTAATTAATCCTATTTATGGAAATAATGTAGTAATGTGTTGTCGCTTTTAACCTGTGATATTGCATAGGGAATGGGAAATGAAAGGTCAAGAGCGAAAGAAAAACAAAAAAAAAAAACTAGTTTAAAGAAAAATAATAGTAATAAATAGTTTGAACAAATAATTATAAAAAAATATTGGTTTAAACCACATAATCATACTTTTAAATATTTACAATGAAGCATATTATATTTTCCCTTGTAGTTTTATATAGGTACAAAACAGAATTTCAGTTATGCATTAAAATTCCTTAGTTAAAAATGACAGAATGGAATCTTACCTAGAACCATCAGAAAATTTGCAATTTTTAGAAATATCAGGGAATTTAGTAAAAAATTGGAACTTAAAGGAAGTCGTTTTCAGGGTTCCACCAATGTCAGGAGGCAAAAATAGTATCGTTAGTAGTGTCATCGAGATAAAAAAGTCACCAGTTTAGTACCCATTTACTTAATTTTAGTTGCCAAAATAGTAGCATTTAGCATGATTTTGTAGTTAAGAAATAAATTACATCATTTAGCTTCATTTAAATAGTAATGAATAAAATGATACATTAAAAAACTCCATGCACTAACAAAGCATATAATACATTTAATTTTATAGTACGATTAAAAAAACAGATTAGAATGTTTTATGAATGACCAATCGCAAGCTTGAAAAGAAAAGGGAGTTGAAAAAACCAAAATCTGATTTTCAAATTAGTCAAAGTAAGGTACAAGTAGCCAGAAACTTGAAAATAGTATGGAAATGATGTTCTTTATTCAAAAAAGTCACCCAAGTAGCAGAAGGTGCAGGTGGACACCCAACACTTTTAAAACTAATTTATAAAAAAGGACTTTTGTTCCCTTTACACTTATTTAAAAAAATTAAAAAAGGAGTTGCCTCTAACATGTCTTTTTTAGCAGTTTATTTCTCTCTTCGTGGTATTATTATTTACAAAACATTCACATTTCTCCTTCGTTATTTTATCTCATTACTCCATTTTCTTTAATAACAGTATTAATTTTATTATCAATAAATCTGGACTGCCAACTGCTTCATATTTCATGAAGTTGTGGAGTAAAAGAGTTGGTTTTCTCCACATTTTCTGTCTCAGTTTTCAAAACAAGTACTTTAAGTTTTAATATTTGCAACAAGCATTAATTAAAAAAAAAAAAAGGAAATGTGTAAAATCTGTAATTCCAGAGACTTAAGAGAATTTTACAGTAAGTCAAGAGGAAATTTAAATCTGTTAATAATATATAATGTGTGTTCTAGTTTATTAATGTTTAATTATTTGTAAAATATAATTAGACTAGAGTTTAGGTTAAATTATAAGTATTTAGTTCATGTGAGTAGTTATAGCTTTTAGTAATTTTTAATTGCATTATTAAACTACTCCTCAAAAAAGCAAAATGCTACTCAAAATTGCTAGATATTCCTCAAATTGTTCCCTTAAGGTTGACAACCCTGTCACTATAGTATGTTTGCCCCGGAAAAACAGTTGAGTTGTTATTTCCGAATCCAAATATATCTGAATCCTAGTTATAAAATCGTTGGGTCATTCCAATTCTGCTTATTTCCTAGTTTATGAAAGAGATTAACTCAGAGTAGTAGAATAAATATTGGGGAATTCATAAAAATAAGTCTTGTAGATTCTGCGTATTCCAACCTGGAATGACAGGGAATATCAGGAAAATATGACAGACTTTGTAAATGGTAGTTTTATGGCCAGCCTGTATAAGTTTTTAACGTAGACATTAAAAATAATAAATAAATAAATCAAGTCCTATTTTAATGAACAAATTTACTTTCCAACTGATAATAAAGGTACTCAGTTTTAATTTCCTATTAATTTCAAACAAAAACAGCTGTTCTCAATGTTTATGGTTTAAAATTCTAAAGGAAATCACAACAGAATATTTTGAACAATGTTTAACTTAAAAAAAAAGAATGTAGTCTAACATTTTTTTAAAACACAATTTCAAAGTAATAAGGTTTGAAAAAAAAAAGACAAATTTTCTTTTACAGCATTAGTTCATAATAGGAATATTATACTTTTCTGAAAATTTTTAGACTGTTGCATTTATTTAGTACTAAGCATGTGCAGAGCTATAAATGGGAGGGTTTATACAATGAAAGCTATCCATCCTTATTCTTTATTTAAGTGCCTTTTTTTTTTTTTTTTTTTTTTTTTTAACACTGCTTTTTTTCACACACAATCAAGCAGAATTTAACCACCCCGTAAAAAGTGAATCTATTGTATTGTAGTATTGTTTACTCCCACTTCCCCAAGTAGCATATTTAAATTTATCAACTAATAACATTCTTTTGCTAAAATAAATTACTTGTGTATCTAAGGTATGACTAAATTAAGGTAATTTTTTTTTCAACCATTACTTTTGTTTTAAAAGTTTTAAATTTAATTTAGTATCTCATTAATGAAGCTTTAAGTAGTTAATGGTCATTCTTTTACTGTTTTTTTTTTTTTTTTTTTTTTTTTTTTTTTTTTTTTTTAAATTCATCTATACCTACAATAAGTTTTGTCATATCTTTTCACCTTTAATGTCCTAGGAGTAAGCATTCGTCTTGCATGAAATTTAATGACTTTTTCTCCAGGGTCTCTTCTCAGCATTTGAATGTGTTTTAATTAGTCTTACCTGTTCCACTCTTCTGATCGTTTAAAATTTTTTACAGGGTAAAGATCCCATTCAATAAAGTTTTCCACAGAATTTTGTGGATTTTCAGCAATATTTTGTCATTCATTTCTTTCTGACGCTTTTCGGCCCGGAATCAATTTTGGAATGTTTTTCTCTCTCGCCTTTTTTTTTTTTTTTTTTAAATATCCTACATTCCCCCCCCCCCTGCTGTTCTCAGAACTAGGGAAAGCTTGAAACAAAGCAAGCAAAGTTGACAAAGTGCAGGCTTGGCTAGACAACATGACATGCTTTGATGGGCTGTGTGGTGTGGCATCTCTCAGGAGTTGGAAAAAGTTTCTGGTGGAAGAAACACATTCTGCTTGGAGTTTGTGCAGGTGAGACATCCTGAATCTTTTAGAGCAGGAGAACATCACAGAGAAAGATGTTTAGCAAATGAGATATAGATGTAATGCCCTAGTAGTTGTCAATATTGTCATTTTAATGTTCACTTATATATTTTTAAAAGTTTTTTTTATCAGAGTTTAAAATAATGGTTGTAATCTGGTTAAAACTACCATGTATTGAAAACTTCCCAATTCTACATCAAAAGATTCATTTTTGCCTTTGTGCTTTCTTAGAAAGACTTAATCCTTTTATCGCATTTTCAAGTTAATGCCTTAGTGATTTAAAATTAAACAATATATATATATAAAAAATTTTTAAGTCAATTCCTACTTAGATCAACAATGAAAAGTTTTTATTAAATTTCATTAATTCCATTTGAAAATACTATTTGAATTTGAGAGGATGATTAAAAAGTATTTTATTAACGACTGAAAATTTGAATAACATATAAATATATATAGGGAGAGTGTGAACTAGCAGTAAGACAAAAGAGATGCACAGTTAGATGTTACAGTAGTTCTAAATACAAAATTTCAACATTCTACGGTTAAAAGTTTTAGAGCGATGCAAAATGTGAAATAATTTTTGGTGCCAAATTTGGTCATATTTCGGCAAAACTAGTCAAGGTCGATGACAAATGGGGATATTTTGGGCATGGACCAAACAGCTGACTACAGATGTAATATATTGAAGATGTCCATAGACATTAATGTATTGAAATTCTTTTTTAGGTGGTCCTGTAAATAAACTCACAAGTAGATTGGAACCAAAAATCGAGATGCGCAACTAGATGTTACAACAATCTTATATATGAAATTTCAATATTCTATGACTCTACGACTAACAGTTTTTGAGATTCCAGAGTAAAATACATACACACGTACAAAAGTCGCCAGGCTTGGCGACTTTTGGTGTAATTATCGAGGGAGGCACGTGACCGTGGTCAGACCATTACCTAACTATGGTAGGACAGTATTGTACTTGAAATGGATGAATGTCTCTAAAGCTGCCATTGACTGTAAAGTGTTGGAAATCTTTTGAGTGCTTCTGTAGCAGAACTATACATTTCTTCGATGGAAAAATTCATTTTGTACTTAACAACATATATCCCTTCTGAGTTGTTTGAACTAGCCTGATACCTCTAAAATACACTTTAATGAATTTTTCTGCCCATAGAGTGTAATGTGTTTAAAATCTTTTGGGCGGCCCTGTAGATAAACTATCCAGTCGAATGGGACCGAAATGGCAGGGGCACAGCTAGATGTTACAACAATCCTGAATATAAAGTTTCAACATTCTATGCTGAATAGTTTTAGAGATATGCAAGTTTAATGAATTTTGGCCCATAGAGCGTAATGTATTTAGAATCTTTTGTGTGGTCCGGAGGGGTGGAGGTGGGGAGATCGTGACTGTGACGTTTCTGTTGATTTTCTAGTTAATTAAGCTCATTTTCGTGGGTGCGGCGTTTCTTCCGTAAATTACAGTAGTCAGTTGTGCAAGCGCAGAAACAAAACGTACGGCGGCGCTTTTTTTTTTTTTTTTTTTTAAGCAGTTTGTAATGAGCAGAGTAGCTGTTTTTTTCTTTTGGCGCAGAATCGTATGATAAAGCCCTTATGTAGCAGGATAGCACAGGTTTCAAGTTTTGGCGCGGTATGGTGCAATTGGCGCAGAATTCCCACCCCTGCAGCTACTACTACTACTACAGCATATACACACACACACAAAAAAAAAAAAACAACTAGAAAACTTTAAGACATTACTTTAAAATTAATCTTGCAAATGATGAAATAGTAGATAACAATTTTGTTTTAAATTTTGAAATCATGCATTTAAATTGTTGTTCAGCATTTAGTTATGGTGCCATATCATTGCAGGCTTAAAATGTGTCCCCCCTAACTAGATCAATACAGGGATTAGTGAAACAATCCCTGTATTGACATAGTTAGGGAAGTATTGCAAAAGAATGCTGTTTATTCTTTCGTGCTGCCTCTTATTTAAATTTGTGAAATTGATTTTGTACACAAATTTCTTTTTTTCAATAACAAATCTGACTCTTCATATAATACTTCAAAAACTAAACAAGCTAAATTACAACATTTTTTTTTTTTTTTATAACACAATTAACTAAATAAACTCTAATAACACTTTGCATATTTACCATGTAAGTAGTCAGTTTCTTGAGAACATCTTCATTAGACATGATAAAATTTTTAGCAAAATCTCCATCTGCAATGTTTGCTAATATACAAAGAGCTTGTTCTTTTACTTCAGCATTATGGTCTCCTTCAAGGATAAGCACAACGGCTTGCATTACTTGCTTACCATGAAGTCCCATTATGTGATCAATGTGCTAAAAAACACCAATATTAATCTAACAAGAATAACATAAGTTACAAATTTGACAGTAACTCTGTACTAAAAAGAAAAAGCATTGTTAAATATCTAAAAATAGCATTTTGAAAGCTTATTAAAACAAAACATACATTTTTTATTTCACTGTGGCAACAAACAAATCAGTATTTCAAACACTAATAATTAAAAAATATTTAATAATTTTTTGTAAAATAATGTTTGTTGACGCCCTTTTGCAAATTCCACTATTTAAAAAAAAAAAAAACTTTATGAAGTCCATAATTAATATAGAGCACACAGTTGAACAAGTGCCAAAGTACTACTGTACGATAAGTTTTTCAGGTGCAAAATCGTACCAGTCTTCAGTTGAGCAACTGATCTTTTGTACTCTCCTCCTTCCGGATGATAGGAGCATTGGCTAACTTCATGCCCATGCGAGCATGAAATGTTTTTAATTGCACCCTCTGTTGACAGAATCTCAAGTGTTTCTCTCTGGCAAGTTCCTATTTTTGTGTGATCATGGCAACGCTATACTAGGGTGATTTGCCAAAGATGGGGAGTGCCTTGGTAGGAGGACTTTTTAAGGGATTCTAGTGTGTATTCATGTTACATCTGGAGAAAATCTACCAAAACTCCAGACAGTTAGATCGGCAGCCACGTGATGGGACCCAAACTCGAGACCTTCACACTTCATCTGTTTACCATTTTCCGTGACATAATCACTGTGCTGTGGTGAGACATGCAAATTAAAAAAGAATGAAAGGTCAGCTCCTGTTTGACTGAAGAGGGGTGGGGTTTGGCATCTGAAAAGCATATCATGAAGTAGTACTCTTGGTACTTTTTTTAAAGTTTACACTATTTTAAAGTATTGCTTTTTTTTCCCAAAAAATTATTTTACTGACAAGACAAAAAAAATTAAAAACATTTTTTTTTTTTCATGAACTGTTTTAATAAGGTCCAACACTTATTCTCTCTTTTTAACAAAACGTTTCCCCCCCCCCCCAAATGTAAGCTGGCTTGTAAAGCAGCAGACAGTTGTTTGTAAGAAGTTTTGCATACAACACATTTGAATAAATGCTCATACAGAAAAGAGGGAAATTTACTAGAAATCTATTATTTTAATTTACCACCATATATTTTCTTAGAATGTAGCATTAATATTTTGAGTAGAGTACTTAATTCACTGAGAGACAAGGGCGGATTAGGAGGGGGCAGAGGGGGTGACCCAACCCCTCCCGACAAACTTTCAATAATCGGCCACTGCTGAGAGATGCATAAACTTTGTAGAATTTACAAACACAACCAACTGAAATGGTTAACACTAGAACTGCAGGATGGGTCATTTTGACCCAAAACCAGGTTTGATTCTGTTTTTTTTCAAAAAGTTACGAACTGAAATTTTTAAAAACTCGTGACTTTTCCTAACTTTATGTTATTAATTATCTGTAAAAAAATTAAGCTCGTAACTTTTAGCTGTTTTTTGTTTTTAATATGTATACCTGATATTGTGGAATGGGTTAGTTAGACCCAAAAATTCCCACGAGTCTGGAATCCAAAGTTCAAATTAAATAAAGATGATTATCATTTATAAAATGAACAGTAAGGACATAATAAATCATAATAGCATACCATTATGTCATTTTCATTGCAACGGGAATTTTACAAGTCGGGTCAATTTGGCCCATACCACAGTTTTAAGTATACCTGTCTCAAGTGACGCGGTTCTAATAAGAATTATAGCGATAATATTTTTGTACTTTGAATGTAATATTAAACTTAATACGAATGTTAAGATTGAACTTATATCATTACCATTCAAATATAACATTATTGTTGCATTGCAACGTGAATTCTGCAAGTTGGGTCAATTTGACCCAGCCCACAGTTTTAGGTATATCTGAAACACCACAGTTCTAGTGTTAACATTTTAAAAAGTTGAAAGTTTCCTATTAAAAAATAGTAATAGACACAAATTAACAAAGAGAGTAAATAATCCACAACCAAAATTTCAGAAAAGTTATACATACAACACTTACAGGCTTCGTTGAAAGAAGGTTCCTCAGCAAACCCAGTGTTTTCATGAGGACATCAATATCAGAGTCGGAGAGTAGGCGAAAGACATGCTCACTTCCAAGAGCTGTTAGAATTTGAGCTTTGATTTTGTGGTCAGCTTGGAATGCCATGTTCATGAGGGCCCAAACTCCATTCAGACGAAGGCAAGGATCATCTCTTCGAGTCAGTCCACACAGAAGCTCCACTGCACCACATTCCAAGATGGGCTGAGTGGAAAACCACTGGAATAATTATCAATATACTTACACCTTGGTACCTCCACTAGAGAAACGGTCAGATATGCTTGCTAGACTACTGTGCGGAGGTATCATACAGTGTAAGCCACTTTTCCAAAGCAACATGTGCAAGGTTTTAGCAAAGTAAATAGTATCTTTTTCTTAATCTACTATTTTTGCTCCTTTAAAAAAAAAAATCTCATGGAATGTACAACCATTTGAAAAAAAAAAAAAAAAAAAAAAAGTCTCTCAAACTTAACAAAATTTAGAATGTACCTTCACAAACTGCATTGTGCATGCTCAGAAATAGTAAACCTAAGAAGTTATTCTACCAAAGTAGAATTTTTTTTAAAGCACAGAAAAGTCACTTCAGTACATTTTATAATACTATCCTATTTTAAGGAATTGCTCTGAAAGCTTCATAAGTTTTACTTTAAAATAATTTTTCTAGCTATGCTGTAACAGGTTTATTGTTTGTAACGATACATTACTTCAAAGGAAACATTCTGGGTTATAATTTTTAAGAAACTTTTTTTAAGCCACTGATGTAATTTTAAATTGGACAAGATTGATTTGGCATGCTAAAAAAATTATTTACATGAGTTCTTTTTTAAAGAAATAACCCCTACATCTGCATATTACCTAAGTATGTAAAAAATTTTGTATAAAGTCTCTTAATAAATTTGTATAATAATATTTGCATGAATTTGTATAAATATGTAAAGACTTTTTTGCTTAATTTTATAATATATTTAATTGTTGCAATGATTTAAATAATTTTTTTTCCTTAATAATTTTTTTCAAATAGAATGTGATATTTTTTGTTCTGTATTTTCTTAAAACTAGCTGCCAAGGTGATCAGATTCGTCGCCTCAAGCCTTACTGTTCTTTATACTTAGTGGAGTGTTGGCCAAATTATTGGACTCATTTCAATGAAAATTATGTTTCTTTGTTTCAACTTATTTAGGTTAGGGTTACTACAAATTTTTGGTGTTATCATAAAAACCCATGGTGGCGGTGCCAAGTACTGACATTTCAAAATGTATGAAAAGACAATTAGTGTGGTGCCATTCTATTCATGAGCTTCATGGTTCGGCTAATGGGTACTTTTTCAGTTTAATAACACCAGTATTAATGTGCCAAAGTTAGTAACCTGTTGTTCATGTAGTATGGTTGCATTATTTAATATGTATCCTTGGTTACAATAATGTAAAAGAAACAGGAAATTGCTAATATGTGCTTTAGCTCATTGCGATAAACGTGCTAAAAATTGTAAATTAGATATTTTAAAGCTGTGAAAATATCTGAAAGATCTTGCATTTTCCCGTGTGCATTATTTTTATTTTGTAATCTAGCTACTATGTGACATACACAAGTAAAAGTAGCCTATAATTAATATGCTTGTTTCATTTGCGTCATTGAACTGTGAATTCGGATTTTTGTGTATGTGTTATTGTTATTATGCTAATGTTTACATCTAGTTGTTGCCATTTGCAGCATAGAAATATCTATTTTGGTACTGCATACGTTAGTCTTTTATATAAGTAGATGATAAAATATGTAATGCATTGAGCCCTATATTTCCAAATTATTAATAAAACCATTCGCAATGCTTTACAGTAGGAAACTTATTGCTGTACGCACTGTTGATAACAATTTCAGAATCAAGCCCAGAGAGGTCCATTAAAATATCTCTTACAGATTACAGATAAAAACAAAATTTTTAAAAAATTAAAATGCTCTGATCAGAAATTAAAATATGTTTTAATGAGATAAAGAATGAACATGCAATCACAGGTAAATTTTAAACCCTCAATGTAAGGCATTACAAAATGCAAGAGCGATCATGCTAAAACTATTCAATATATTTTACCTGGATTCACGTGCACTTGTAAGGCACTACTATACAGTTTTTTTTACACCCAACTCAAGGAGCGCAAGATTTCTCGGAAGGCATTTATTTCCACCTCACATAAGTTAAAAGTAAGAAATAGTTCTAAACAACAATGTTGTAAGACATCCTTTTTCTGGTAAAAAAAACTTACTGGTGTAGGTAATAGTAGTTTTAACACAGCATTAATAAAGCATTACACAAATGCTACAAAGCCTGAAAATTAGCTCCAAAGATGATCTGCATAAAATAATAGTTAAGCAGCTCTTGTGTTGTGTTGAGGCAAAGCTGCACGAGGGCTATATGCCTGGAGGTGGGGGTGCCTTGGTCGGAGGACCTTTTTAAAGTGTTCTAATGCATATTCACATCACATCTGGAGAAAATTGACCAAAACTCCAAACTGGCATATTGACAGTCGTGCAGTAGACCAGAAATCTAGATTTTCACACTGCAGCCATCTACCATGGTCAGTGTCTTATCCACTCAGCCATGGTGGGGCCTCAAGTAGCCCTATTAAAGGATGCAGTTTAAAGAATGTATATTACTATGAACTTCATATTTTGTAGTTGGTTGCCAAATTATACTATGATACTACATCTTAAATTAAAAAATAAAATTGTAATAGATATTCAATGTTTAATTTCTATTAAAAACACTGAATTATAAAAGCATTAAAAGAAGCACTACACATTTAAAAGAAAATTGCAGCAGTCAGATGATGCAAACATGAACAAAAACTCAATACCCAACTTGATGAGATCTCCAAAACCAGTTTAAGAACATATCTTTAGAGATTTTTCAACTTGAACTGTTTATAGGTTGCTGATGACATATGCAATAAATCAGTGAAAAGAGCACAGGTATTTACAGTTAAAGAAATAATTTAATTTTTTTAAGTCAAATAAAAATATTACCTCTTTACTAGGAGAAAATTCCAAAAGGAGATTACATAAAGTACTGGAGGCCACAGTTAATATATCATCATCAGCATTATGTAAAAGCTTCATAAGAGGACGCCAAACTGCATGGTCTTGGAAAGTTGTGCGCAACTGTTGCACAGACCGTGATAAGCTATGCAGACATCGAACTGCTGCTAAACGTACTCGTGGACTAGGGTCAGAAAAGGCACTAACTACATTTTCCATTAATGTATCAGTGTCAATAATCTAGACAAAAGCAAACAAGATCACAATTTCACAATTCATAATCATCTTTCCAAAAAGAAAAAAAAAAGTTTAAAAAAATTAAGCTCTGAGGGATGTTGCCAGGGGGATGGGAAACCCCACCCCTACACCTGTAATTTTGTATTTTTGTTATTTCAATGTCAATAATCAAACTTTTGTGTCCAAAATTCTATCTCTTAGGACCTTCTTGAATTTTTTTTCTTGCTACGTCCCTGCTCTGTAGAATGCAGTAATGCCTGAGAAGTGCCACTGACTTTATCCTGTTCTCACTTCCAACTAAACTGGTAAACTTAACATATTGCTTAAGGAATGCATTGAGCAAGTATTGCATATTATGCCAATGAAGAATTGGTGGAGGGAAAAAAACTCACAATCAGTTATTTTTTTTTTTTTTTTTTTTGTTTGGTTAGTAATAAAAAATCTTAAAACTTAAAACTTTTCTTATGAACAATAATATATAAATGTGAAAGTTTGTTTCTTTTTCCAGTGTACAAATCTACATTCTTTGACTGCCCATCTTGAAATTTTGTAGTGCTTTTAAAGGATTTTATGGTATGTTTTAACTTACTGCTAATATATTCAATCTAGTTGAATTATGTAGATTTATTCACAAAACTGCAGACAAAGAATGACTAAGTGAAATCTTATTCAAATGTGTAAGTAACTTTATTAATATTATTTGATTTGCTAGTGTGCACATTTTGTTACCTAATACAGTAGAAACCGGTTATAACGTACTCTCATGGGACATAAAAATGTAGTATGTTATAGCCGATGTACGTTATAAGCAGTACCGCTGGCAAGATTCAATATTACACAAAAGAGAAAATGGGCTCATAATTTCATTGTAATATGTCTTTTAAACAGGTTTGAGTTTTAAAGTTTAAATTAAACAGAGAAAATTCTTTATTGCTTACAATTTTTATTGAGATAAATAATCTTTTGTAATCTTCTGTAATTTTCTTTTGTTTTAAATGGGCAGATGCTACTTTAAAAATACAGTTTTGGATATTCATAATAGACTTTTTTAGAGTCTCTGCATTATCACTTCGGCATTCAAACAATCGTGATGATGTTTTTGCAGTATTTAATGCGTCAGGTATGCTTGGTATAGGCTCCTCTGTTTCTTCTTCACTATCATCAGAATCATTATAGATAGGGCTTTTCAGGAGGCATTTACATTGATGAATGGCAAATAAAAAAACATGGTCTTGTTCTTAGCCCTACCTAGCAGGGGAAAAAGATAAAAGATTATTCCCTTCATTCATACACAATTCATCTCACTAGAGAATCTGAAAACTGATAACGAGTGTTTTTGAAGGTACTGAAATTTCCGAGAACAAGGAAATAAAATTCTTAAGAAAAGCAAAATTTTATTTTTGGCTTTGGTATAAAAAGTACGTTATATCCGAAGTATGTACTTTTGTTTAGTACGTTTTAACCAAAGTTAAATAACATTAAAAATATAGGACTTCAATCAGGACCTAGCTTCTAGGTACGTTATAACCGATAGTACATTATATCCCAGGTCCGCTATAACTGGTGCGCACTGTATATAAAGTGGAAACCCACTCTATCGTTCCTGCACTCATCGTTTTATTTCTATGGTCTTTGCACAAATTGTATTTACATAATGTTAAAGAAACCTGCATTTATCGTTCGTCAAAAAGTGACTTTCCCACGTTCATCGTTGTAAAATTTTTCACCTGACCAAAATGAATTGGAAGATTAAGTGGATCCATATGGCATACAAACTTTAATTGCTTCATGGTATGATGATAATCAGATGAACAGTGGTGGCATGTAGCAGAGGGTTTGTATACTGTGAAATTTAATGATTATATTTCCATTAAACAAGACATTGCGGCATGCAGTATCCTAAACATGGAAGAAATGCGTGATTATGGAAAAATAAAAATAATGGCAAAGCAAAGGAAATTGTTCATGCAGATGAGTCTGAGCCACACTATTACGAAGCATCTCTGAAGTAATAACGGTATTTGAAACTTTATGGACTTTTTTTATACAAACATGTAATCGCAGAAAAGGACTAGAAAAGTATAGTAAATCTTGAAGATTTGCTGTTTAACTTAAAAGAGAGAGAGTGAGAAAGCAACTGTCCCCCATCTGCCCCCCTTGGTACTTCTTTGATAACTTCCACTAACATTAACAGGTGGAATTTTTTTTTTTTTAAGAAGTGGATTTTAAAAAAGTTTTTCAACATTCGTACAGATATATTTAGAAAGTAGTATCAGGTTAGAATTTTGTAAATTAGTCATAATATATATTTAAAAAAAAAAAAAAAAAAAAAAAAAAAAAAAAAAAAAAGAACCTTCTGAAAAATAACATTGTATAAAAGAACTATTTGATAAAATCTATGTTAAAAACATACCTTTTTCCTTATCTCTTCGTCATTAGCAGCAAGAGATGAGAAAGCCTTGAATGCAGCTTGTTTCATTTCCTGAGCCATTTTTACTTCTTGTGAAACCTGTAGAATTCATTTTCATAAACATTAAATGCACTAAAATATAACAAAATATAATTAAAAATTACTTTTATTGAAAAATGAAAAGGAATCTATGGAGAAAAAAATTTAGTTAAACAAATTTAATATTTTAAGGATTTAAAAAAAAAGAAAAAAAAAGAGAGATATTGTTTGGTTTAAACCAGTTTTATTTATTTTTTTAACTACTTGGCTTAAATGACCTTCTACCTTCACCCCTCCCATTTATATTAACTTTCATTATACATATAACAAATTTTTATTTTGACTCTGATTTGACTAAAAAAATGTTTAATAACTAGATTTTATCAAAAATATGTTAACCTCATTAAGAAAAAGAACAAATTTTACTCAAAATTTAGTACTAATCTGATGCCTTCTCTCATAAGGTTGGTTAAAATCTGATTTGCTTTACATTTTTATTTTAGCTTTCACTTTCAGAAAGACTAGTTAGTTAAATCAATATGTTCATGAAATACAACATTAAATGAAAGAAGAGTTATCCAACAGTTTTACTTGCTTTAAAGATTATTTTTAGCTTTTTTCAGACAGACAGTGCACGCAAAGTTTATTTTTAAGGTAAATATATGTTTGCAAGTCATTTACTTTATTAGCAAACACCAAAAAATGGCTAAGCCCCTTCTCTGAAATTGGTAACATTTCTAAACACTAAAGCAGTGGTTCCCAACAGGTGAGGCGTGGCCTCCTTGAGGGCCACAGAACATTTGTGTGTGTGTGTGGGGGGGGGGGGGGTTGCAAGAAAAACAGACAAAGATCAAGTGATGATGCACATTTTTAAAAAAATAATCTTTTCCCCCCTTATTTTTACTCCTAGACATATCTTTTTTTTGCTTAAAATGTTTATTCAAACTTTAACATTTTGTAGAAAAGGCTACTAAATGCGACTCATTGTTGAAGAAAGAATAAAAAGCAGTATGTATGCTGTGGAATGTAAGGAGGGGGGCATCATTAGTTTTCCTTTGTTGGGTAGGCACAATGTTAAAAAGTTTTGAACCACTGCTACAATGGTTTGGTTAAAAATAGGCTTTTTTTTTTTACTAATGATTAATTATTCTTGTGTGATACAATTTAATTGAAAATATTTTTACAATAAGGAATTTTAGAAATCTTGAAATCAATCATCTAATAAATAAAAGCCTAAGTACAAATTCAGGTTGTACAACTCACTTTGAAAGAAAGCAACTTTGACAAAACATGGAACATAGATGTTAAATCATATAATGTACTACTGAGTACATTATGCAACATGTAGTGCAGTCATTCAGGATATAGATCTGATAATCTAATCATGGTAATCTATGCGGCATCTATAAAAAATATTATGGTGTAAAATATATCTAGTGCCTATTGTAATTGCCCACACAGTGGGCTTTATTTACTAGTTAATAATATAGTTCAACTTCAACACAGAGAGTTAAGTGAGGGCAATATTTCTTATTCATGTGTGTTTAGAAAATTCTTAATTTTAATCTTTAAGAACCAGATTTTTTATAGCTTTCTTATTGAGAATTAACTCACTTTTATATAATCATCCTTTGAATTATCGTTGTCATCCATAGGTTCAGCTCCATTTTCATTAGGAGCTCTAAATTTTAAAAGTTCAGATAGTGTTGGTATCAAATGGTCACTTATACTTGCTATGCGTTGTAATTCAGTATCTACTTCGGTTAGATAAGCCAGTGTTTCTGCTCCATCTACCCTTTCTTCTGCAGCAACATCCTTCTGACACATACGAACAAGAGTAGGAAGAGCCTGCAAAGAGTTAAACTTGTAACACATACATAAGCATATACGAAGGATTTTTTTTTTTTTTTCTTTTTAAAGGGGGGTTGGTATTCAATACAACTTGTACAGATATAATAATGGCTACAACAAAACAAAAACAATATAATTGAAATTTATTGATATAAAATTTAAATGATCATTAAAACTTTTTTTACATGCAAGATTTAAAAAAAATTGTTTTTTCAAAATTAAAAAGACATGCTGTTAGCAGCAATTTCAACTTTTTTTAAGCACTATAATTTTGCAAATACTTTGTTTGAGATATTGATTTTTGCTGGTGACTCACTCAGCTAGACAGTGTACTTAGAACTTCAAATTTTACTTTTCTAGAAAATTTTTCGTCCTAATAAGATTTTGAATGCTCAGATAAAAATTAGCAAAACTTTTTTCCTTGTGCAAAGTTATAGGTCCCAGAATCAAGGCCAATGTGGCAAAAGATGGAAGAAATACTCTTTTTGCTGGTCTCTCCTAGATTCTTTTGACCTTTAACCTTTCCAATATCACAGTCCAAATATCTGGACTGCCCTCAAACAGCCAATCCCCCAAGATTCACCCGGCAATTACTACCCCCTTTTTACTACAAGGGGTGCCACTGCTTAAATAATCAATCCTTTTAAATCACATTAGTGAGACTATTTCTTAGCTTATAATTCAAACTTTCAGATGCATTTAAAATACTAAAAATTTATAAAAATAAATCTTATTTCTGCACTTAGTAACTGCATTAGAGATATGAATAAAGAGATATTTAAAGGAAAATATTCATTTTCCAAATGGATGTAAAACCATTGAACTTAAATTGGCAGATATGAAACATAGAACTCAATCGTGATCATTTAATCTACGTATCGTTAAAAAAAAATGCAGAAAATTACTAGAAAGTGGAATTCCACAGATGCCTAAAAGTTTCTCATGGAGAATGGAATGGATAGAACATAATCTTCTCTGGCTTTCTATGTTATCCCTATTGAAAGGGAGGAAGGGGAAAAACTTTTCTGCCAATATTTTCCTAATCTTTAAGCCATCGTCCAAAATATAAAACACTCGTAAATTAAATGTAGCCTTACTACAGTAAATTCAACATCTTGAGATTTCCCTTAAAATGGTGAAATTCCCAACAAATAGATGACAGATTACCGGGAGAATGATGGAATGACTACCACCTTCCTAGCAAGAGGGGGGGGGGGATGAAAAGCAAGTGTGAGTAATCACTCTTTCGGGCAGTGGCCTGGTATTTCTGATGGACAGGTGTCTTGGGAGCTTTGGCTGAGAAAGGGTTAAGGAGGTAAGAATGTAATTTTTTAAGATATATCAGAATTTATATCTTAAAAAGATATAAGTTCTGTCTGTGCTCTATGTCTGTGCTAATAAGTCTGTGCTCTCTTTTCATACAAACACAGACAAAAAAAGAATATCCTCCTTCATCCGGCAAAATTGAAAGTTTTGTCACCACATTCCTTTAAACAAATAATACATTGAGCTGAGTGTATTAACTTCTTTTTAAACATGACTAAGACCAAACAGTTTTTATTCTTTGAATCAATGTTAATTTTTTTTACAGTAAATTCGACATCTTGTTATTATATTTATGTTGCAAAATATATTTTCATTTTTTCACTGATCTGCGGGTCATGTCAAAAGGTCATGAAATACTTTTTAAAACAAGGATTATGGCCACGATCTGATGTAAAACTGGAAGTTACTCTAACTTTTAACAAAAGCAAGATTATTATTATTTTAATAATGCCTATGTAGTTATTTCTTTTCTCTGTTATTTGAGATTGAAATAAAAATGTCTTTCAAATTAATTTCAATGTTAATCTTACACTTAGCATTTATTAAATACAATATTTAACTTAAAATAAATAATAGTTTACAAACACACAAAAACCACTGAAAAATAAAAAATAAAATTACATATCTCAAAAACTGAGACCAAACTTTCTTTGGCAACTGCAGACGTGCTTATTGAGAATGTAGTAGAAAACTGCTTTCTTTCATTTCAAGTGTTGGTTACCTGTTCCTCCAAAACAGGTAACCAACAGTGCATTTCAGGACAAGAAAACACTTGCTTTTACTTGACTAGTGTATAAAGTCATCGTGTTTCATCAATGAATGCGTGATTGGCCTCAGCACAACCTTTGAAACATGATAATTCTTTTGATGCCAAGTTATTCTTTAGGGGAGAAGTTTTTGAGTTTGGCAATTATAGCTAACTTGGCAAATATTGCAATTAAAAATACTTTTTTTTTTTAATTGCAGGTTTATCGTAAAGTTCCTTGACTTTCCAGTTTTTCAGGCCTGTTTTAAATTCCTTGCGACTTTTCTCAGTTTCCAGGTTGAGTTGAAACACTGGTACTCTGTAACATTTCATGACAGCATTCTCCCTACTGCTATTAGAGTTAATTACTAATCTAATAAATACAATATTTATTTGAGTAATACTTGACCATTTTTGAATTTTTAAATAAGAGAGCATTTGTTAATACAGCAAAATCTGCTTTGAATAAATTTTCAAATGAAAATTACCTTTAATGTAAATATTTTTTTTAGTGAATTCTCTTATTCCTTGGTACAGAACACACCTTTATTATATGAGCACATTGTTTGAGAAGAGACAGTCTTGTTTCCTTTTAATTCTGCTAAAGACTGGTTTTATTAAGCATATTTAATTTCTGTAATTATTATTAAAATATTTGCTTACTTTATATACAATTCTTGGGTCATCTGCCATTAATGCTCCTGATCGGAACATGTAAGTCATGCTAAAATAAAGCAGAAACATAGATATCAAATACATATTTATGCATGAAAAATATTACATTTTATAAATAAAAATTGTTAAGTGTGTCATGTTTCAGTGTGAAAATTTCATATGAGACTGCTGTTTTTGTGTATAACATAAGAAGCCACTTTTTAGAATGTAAGAAAATTTTAAAAACTCCATTTCACAATTTAAGATTATTATCTTTCAGAACATGCAAAATCTCAGTCTGTCATCAAAATATTTTGCTTCTTATTCCTCTTATGCTGTCATCATTTATTTGTTGGAGGGGGGGTGGGAGTAAGGGATATACTTAGTTTTTATCTTATTTTAAAATTGTTGAGATACTAAAGGGTGTAAATGGGTGTGGGTGAGCTTTCTGCAGAGCCGGCCTGAAGCATGTTGTACACATAGGATTTTGAAAGGCTGTTGAAATGCAAAAAATATAAAAATATATTGTAGTAAAAATTTAAAGTTTTATATAATTTTGAATGCAAATTACATATTTGGATAATTCAATAACTTTTAATCAACCAATAAAATGTTGCTTGAAAGTAGAGACTATGTGGGTTGCTTTGCGAATACTTCTGACAATACCATTGTCAACAGTGCTGGCGGGATGTAGTATTTTAAAATTACAATTAATGAAATAAAAACCTATCCAACACTTACTCAAAAGAGCAAGTGTTGGATAGGTTTTTATTTCATTAATTGTAATTTTAAGTGTGTCATGTTTCAGTTAAAGACACACTTAAAAACATGTTAAGTGTGTCATGTTTCCTATCCAACACTTACTCAAAAGAGTAAGTGTTGGATAGGTTTTTATTTCAAGAAAGACTCGACAACCCTACAATTTTTCCCTAATGAAAATATTTCATCCTCATTAGATTATGATGCACAAATAAAAATATTTTCAGCTACTAAAGCTAGGAAGGTCCACTGCTAAATGCATAATACAGAGAAAAAGGAATACAAAAGTTTATATTTCAAACTTTTTTTAGAACTTTTTCTAATGCACTGACGTAAGTTCTTTTAATATTAAATATATTCAAAGTAAAATATACTTGAGAGAAATATCAAATCAAATAGAACTTGTTTAAAAATATGTGTCTGCCTGACAAAACAATAAACTGAGTAAAAGAATTTTTTACGAGTTTACTCTTCACACAAGTACAGTACAGCAATACCTGTTGAAATTTTAAAAAGTCTTAATTAGTACTAGAAGTTATTTTGGAAAAAAATCTGAAAGATACTAAATACTTTAGTTGCTATTTATTAGTTTTAATCCCTTTAAAATACTTATTTGAGGTATCAACTTCTGGCAAATTTCAGTTATAAAGTAACCATACTATTTTTTGGAGGGTTTTCTATATCTATTTTCATGGTGAGGAGTCAAAAACTCATTCTTGCACACACAGTATTTCGCTCTTAGGCCAACCCTGGCTTTCAGTATACATATCTCATGACAAAAGTAAACAAGTTAGTCTTTTACACCAGAAAGCATGGTAACTCATAAAAATAACAGTTCTTCACATTGTCATCCCGTCATACTAAAACCATAATATTTGTTATAACAAAATGACTTCTTGCAGAATGAAAATGGCACAAGATTAACCCTATAATACTACCTATTTGTCTCCTGGACTTGTAACAAATAACATCAAACTAACATCTGGAGAGATTACTTTGAAAATAAATAGTAATAACTGATTAGAAAGGGGTGTCCAGCAAAGGCCATACTGATTTCAAAGTTAATCTCAAAAACAAAGATCAATAGAAGGGTGCAGCAAATGGTATGTTTCTTATAAGCAGTAAAAAATTTATACAGAAGTTTTGAAGTAATAGTTACAAAAACCACCGACAAATGGCTTTGTAATAATAGGCCACCATAATGAATTAGCCTTCATATTCTTCCAATCTGACTCGTTGTGACTATTTTCTGTAAGGCATATTGAAAGGTACTGTCTACCAGAAAACTCCCAACATGGTGGATGCGCTTGAATCATCCATTTGCATGTGCATGTAAATCTGTCTCCTTTGAGACATTAGGGGGTATGATGACAAACCTCATTATTTATCAACTCTGTATGCTAAACAGCGGGCATTTACATTTAAAAAAAAATGTTTTGCAACTGCTTGCTGCTGAGAATGAGTTAATACTCATACATGATCACTGTCATTTGATTTTGACATGCAGCGCCATCTGTTAGCAGTGGCATATACAAGTGGGTGTTTGGGGGATTCTAACCATCCTTATCGAAGATATTATAGCACTGAGTCCATAAATTTTTAATCCTCAGCATATGATTATACATTTAATATTAAGAATAGGTCCATAACTCCCTCTTCCCTTAAAGGAAATCTGTGTACACCACTATCTGTTAACAATTGTAACTACTATTTTGAAACTTCAGTATAAAAATTTTACAGGTTACTTAATAAAAATACCATTTTCTGTATTCTTCTATATCCTTTGTTTCCAAAATATGTAATTTTAAATTCAGTATGTCCTTTGCTGGATACCCTGTACTTACTTGCAAAGAAGATCAAGAAACATGGAATAAGCAGAAGAGTAAAATGCTTACTCCATACTCTCATTCTTTTTTTAAGCTCAAAATTGAAATGCTTTAACCAGGCTCACAGCCAGGAGGGGGGGGGGGGCTCCTTTTTAGGGGCAGTGCCTCGCCTAAAAGAATTTTAGGAGGGGCAATATTTATTATTGTACTGTACTGTACACTGTGCTTTTGTTGGCTCTTCCTACTGTAGGCAAAAAATTGCTGTGGGTTAGTTCACATATTAGTTCTGAGAAAAGTTACTCATGAAAAACCTGTGTAACAGATCACATTGTAGTGTGAGCTCACTGCATATTTAATTTACAACTGTAATATCAATAGATTGTTGTTAACTTTAGAACACTTACGTCAAATTTATATTTAGAGTATAACAAACTGATGACAAACAAAGAATTATTAATGAAAGTGGTCTTCTGATTATTTTCCAGATCACATTGAGATTTTCCATGCTTTTAGACAAAATTTGCAATATTCCCAACCGATTTTTTTTTTTTTGTCAAAAAGGATTTCCCTGACCAAGGCTGTCACATTGAAACAACATGCATATTTTTTATGAAAACTTATTACAAATCTTAATTAATATTGTCTAAATTTAAACTAATAGTCTATTCTAAATTTAATTAATTAGTGTCAAAATATTTTATGTTGATGGTTTGAACACTGGATGAAAGAGATAATCATTCCCAATACACTCTCGCCAGCGAAAAAAGGGTTGTATCACAATCACACACTGTAAAAGAAATACCTCTTGTTCACTCGAAGTGAAGATGAACAGATATATTAACTGTATAATCTTCAATTACACTAGATAAACTTGATGGCAGAAAGATCGATAGGTGTTTCTGTATAAAACTCGATCCAGCACGATGTTAAGTATAGTGTCGGGATACGTAAATCAGATGAAAATCACACTTTTATGACAGTTTTCTTTATTATACTTCATAACACATTATATATAGCACTTCACACAGTAAAATCTACAACTTAGTTCTTCACTTTTAGTACACATATATAAATAAAATTCTTGGTTATTAAAAATGATTAAATATAGCTACAAAATAATTAATACGCTAAGTGAGCAAAGGCACAATCCCCGAGGGGAAAGTGCTTGCCCAAACCTCCAACGCAGCTCTTCTCTGCTCGCTAACTTACAACAGACTGCTCATATTCAAAGATGCACAGTGGGGGTTTGTCACAAGGTCAACTTTTGCCGTTAAGCTATTACGTATGTAAGAGAGAAAAAAAGGAACTCTAAAGACTTTTCTAGAACATTCGGTGTGTGCATCTGCACACAGAGAAGGAAAAGAAAAACAAAACACTGCGGTCTGGGAGCAGTGCGATACTGCAAGTTCGGCTTTCATATGAATAAGTGCGAAAAGAGGATGGGAAGAAAAAACATAAATAAAACAGATTGCAGCTGCAAGTTTGATTAGCATAGCAGAAGGCAGGAAATGGAAATGATTTAGAAGTATGTTATTGCGCTGCAATTGAAATGGATAAAAGGAAATTTGCAAGCTTTAAAAAGAGTTACTGTTAAAAACATATAATTAATTAAATTTAGAATAGACTATTAGTTTAAATTTAGACAATATTAATTAAGATTTGTAATAATAATTTTTCATAAAAAATAATGCACATTGTGTCAACGTGACAATGGCAAATCTGAGAGGATGTTTATTTCCTAAGATAGAAGGGTTTCCCCCCCCCCCCCCAAGGATGTTTTGATTTCTATTCCTCTTTCACAATTTTCCAGAGTCACTGTATATTTGGGTGCTCCTGTACAAAGAACTATAAGAACTATAAATGATAGAAACACTATTTTTGATGAAGAGTTGTATTTTGTAATTCTTAATAACATATACAATTTTTCTTTCATTTGAAATAGCAAAATATCTCTAAAATACACTTTAAAGAATGACTGTCAATAGAGCATAATGTATGGAATTCTTTTTGGCACTCCTGTAAAGGAGCTATAAAGCCTACATACATCATTTTCAACAGGGTACATGGTAGAGTACATAGTAATAAATAAATGTGTAGTAATCAATGCAGTTAGAATACAGACAGACAGAACAGATGAACAGACAGACTAACCGAAATTTTAAAACACTTTTCATCTTTATTGGTAAGTGTTAAAACACATTAAAATCACTAACAAGTTAAAATATTAAGATAATTTTATGACGAAAAATTAAGCTAACCATAAAAAATAGGCAAAAAGTTCAGTGTGTTGAGGACTTTTATCCATCACTAATTTTATTAACACACATAATTAAATTAGTGTAAGGAATAAAATAAATAAAACAGGGACAAAAATGCTTTTTTAACACTTAAAGGACTATGTGTGTCTGGGGGGGGGGGGGGGGAGCAATTGAAAATGGGTAGCCATCCTAGGGGCACAGCCCCTTAGTGGTCAAATTGCCTGGTTATGGGCCTAGATTTAACTGAAAATTTAACATTTTCTAATTTTTTTTCAATAAAATTTTTCAGTTTAAACTATTTCTTTTTCTTATCTGTTATTAGTCTTTTTCTTGCACAGTAAGAAAATGCTTTAGTGTTTTCTTATTGTTTATTGGCATCTTAAAATAACCGAAGAGTGTTAGATTTCTGTTTGTTTTTCAGTCTGTGCTCTAATTTCTATAAATATGCTTGAAGGCTATAAAATATGAATACAGTTTTGATGTCAGTAATAGCAACTAAATTAATCTTCCACAGTGTAATATTATTCATTCTTACTAAACTAAATCCATTTATTTGAATAATCATGCATTCTTTTTCAGAATATACTATAATTTAAATATTTGAACTTTATGTACTTTATCATTTTTACAGAAGCTATTACACAAATGGACAAACAATATTTTTCAAGAGTATAGAAATTTATACCATTTTGCTGCAGCTAACTGCATTTCAGTTGTCTTGTCACGGCTCATTAGAGAAACCAAAATATCAGGAACAAATTCTCCTTCTAAGCTTGCTAAAAAAGAATTTTAAAAATTGAACTATGTAAACTATTATTTAAATCAAGTGTAAAAAGGAGGAGAAAGTTTTTAAAATGCATAAAGTATTTCAATTGGTAAATTAAGCATTTAGCAGTTAAATTCCATCCTGACTAGTAAAAATGACAATTTAATACCCTTTCACAGAAGCAATGTGTGTTGTTAATAGAAGCATAACTATTAGCACAAAATACTTCACAATTATATTTATTTTTATTTCATTTTTATTACCATTGTATACAATGACCAAGTGTAGTTCATATTAATCATTTTCAAAAAGCTAGCAGAAACACCTTCTGTTACCTAGGGGTGGCCATAAAAATTCCCAGATATTTTCTGAATTTTTTCTGATGTTTCAAGTCAGAATACATGATATCCTCCAGACTATAATTTCAAATTCTGAAATATTTATACTGCAGGAATTGTGCTTGTTATGCAATTCATCACTCATTTAATTAATATATATTTCACTTTAGTATTCTAAGCAAATACTGTTAATCAATTTTTAAATACCCATTTTTCCCCCGCTCAAGCAAGGTTCTTAGCTTTTTGTATAATAATTTATTTAACTAATTGAAGTTTAGTTTCTGCTCCCCATTCTAAATTTAATTTCTCATGCTTTAACTCACACCCGTCTCTCTCCCCACTGTTTCCAAATTCATGAAAGTGGGCAAGAGTTTAGGTCTATGATGTCATAGGAAAATCATTTAGGAAGAAAGAAGAGACAATTTTCATTATCTTAATTCCTGTTAGTTTTATCTATCTTACGATTTCGTGGAAGATGTTATGAGAATCAAGCTGTGATTCATTAAAAAAAAAAAAAAAAAATCGCTGAACAAGCAGAGCATCTGGAATTTGATGAGAGAAGTATTTTGACTGCAAATTTTTAATTAATCAAATTTTAGTAACTGGTAAAATAACCTAAATAAAATCTAGTTCTTTCAAACTACTATGATTATTATTGATGGATGAAAATTTAATGTTTTTTTATATTTTCCTGCTCTGCAACCACCCTATAATGACTTAAGACAATAATGCAAAATTTTAAAAAATTGAGATAATCATTAAAAAGTAAATCATTTTAGAACAATTTATTAAAAATCAGAACTATTAAGGCAACTCTGACTCTTGAACTTTACGCTTTAGTACTTCACCAAACAGAATTTTCACTTCTTGAGGAGTATTCTTCACATTTTTCAGCATTTGTAAGATAAATGTAGAGAAAGAAATAACACTCTGCAACATTGAACTTTTTGAAAACTGTTTCTAAGACAAGTATTAATGAATTATACTGATGGTCTACCAAAAATTTGCAGATAAGTAAAAATGAAAATTGTGAAAAGAATTAAAGAGATAACATACACAAAACAGCTAACTCTGACACCTTCTCATTTTGATAACACATCTGAGTCAAGCATCTAAGACTAGGAATTTGGACCTAAAAATACATAAAAATTATTTTTATAAATATTCCTTTTTTATTATGAAGTGAAATAAAATGGTCAGCACACGAATTTTAATGTTTACTTATGAAAATTATACTTACTCTGTAAATATTGCAACATAATAATGGTGTCACTAAATCTAGAACCCCATTTTCACATAAGATATCTTGATGCTCTGGAGTCTGAATAGAGAGGAGAAAAAAATTGAGAAATATATTATTTATAGCAGGGTTGGCAAGTTTTTGACGGTTTAACCATGAAGTAATTAAAAAACTTTGTAAAAAACACACATAAGAAGTAAAAGGAAAGAGGATACGCGTTTCGTTCAAAAATTGTTTTGAACTTCTTCAGTCCAAGCCCTTCGACGTAAAGAACTTTTTACGTCAAATTATTTTTTCCTGTATTTTATGATTTCTATGTTTTATGTTTCTTACCCTTTCTTATAAGACTAACTTTTCTCCCTTATGTATCTCGATAATCCCAGTAAAAATATATTTAATCTAACATTTTTCTCAATATTTTACTTAAATGTTGTGCAGTACAAATATTTTGTGATATTTTATTGTTTTTGTAGTGTGAATATTTATGATTTTTTTTTAATGCGATGACTCTGCACGTGTTCAAAAAAAAAAATTTTTTTTATTTATTTTTTTTTTTTTTTAGGAATTAAATTGATACCAGCTTAAGTTGTGAAAAATACAGACAAGCTTGTAACTGAAAATTTCAAACAATCTTATTAAACATTTTTTTTTTTTTTTTTTTTTTTTTTGAAAGTGAGAAACCTCACAAATTTTATCAACCTTTAAATTAATTAGTTTTGGAAGATTTGGAGAGTTTAGGTTGATCCATATTTTTTTACCAACTATGTGAAAAATTCTGCAGCTGAGAATCAAACCCAGGACTACTGCTTAACATGCGGGTGCTCTACCACTGAACTACTCTGGGACAATTCCAAGATTTAAGTTTCTCGCATTACAATCGCTGGCACTTATCTTCTGCAAACCACAGATTGAACAGATGAAATATTATTTTGCAACAACTCCGATACAATGTGGATATTAGATTTCCCCAACCCCTCATATCCTTGCCTCAGCAATTGATGAGCTGAAATTACCAAATACAGTGTCTCTTTTGAATGTGAATTTTGGACGATCCCGTCAAGAATAATAGGAAAATAATGATATCAGTCTCTCACTTATAAGAGCCACTTTGAACTGTTTCAATTATATGAGAAAATTAACAGTGCCATTCACAAATTCTGTCACACAGAGAAAAGATTATACTACAAATACAGCCTAAACAAAAACATCCTACAGAGTTAATTACATTTTGATAAAGTTCAATTACAGTTTCTCCTATACAAAATGAAATTATACATCCATTCTATTTTTGAATAATAAGTAAGCTTAATAGTATAGTTAAATATTTTTAAATATGTTACTCTTTTCCACTGAAAAAAATATTATCAAACATTTTTTTTCTCAAATGTCCTGTCTCTCACAATTCAGATGAAGAGTTTGAAAATGAGACTGAGTTATATGCGGCTCTCAGTTATACAGTGGTAGATTGTGATAATCTGCAGCATCACTTTGTTTCATGCCTTCCTTACAATCATTGATTACTTCAAGTTTTTCCCAAAACGATGACTGTTTTTGAACTTTCATTTTGGTTCATGAAATGAACAATGGGGAAGAAAGTCTACATTTTCTTACCTCAGAAAAGCAGACTCAAAATGAACTGTCTAATCAAGTAAGGAGGTCGAAGCACTGCCTGACCAAACTGTGGGTATAGGTGGTGTCAAAGTCCTGACGCATGCAGGCACATGCGAATTCTGTGCACGCATGATTGTTGGTTTGGGGAAAGGGGGGGGGGAGGGGGGAGGAGAAGCAACTAAAGAAAACACCAGAACACCTGAGAACACCACGGTGAGGTTAACTCGTTAATTCTAACGGCTTTGTCCAGCCATGGCGATTTCCCAGCCATCGAGTAAGTGAGTATAATTTTTCGTTGTTCACACTTTGAGGTTTAGGAACATGAAAAGCATGGGAGAAACATACAATCCCAACTAATCTTCAACTGTAATTTATGTTTTCTTTAATGCTGATTGTTTGCAAAAGATGTTACTTTCTTGCAATGCAATCAACAGTTACAATGGGTCTTTCTCCCCAGAAGTATAATAGGGGGCCTCTTGCCCCCTAGTGCTACTCAGAATGGGAAACTCCAGTCAAAAATCTTCGATAAAAGAACCCGCTTTCTTTTGATGGGGGAAAGAAGTTTTGGCCCAGCAGCTATGAGATTATCGAGGAGTCATGAACTACTAAAGAGTTAGAAAGCTTTTGTCAGTTGCAGTGAGTGAAAAGAATGATGAATGGCAAACTCATCTACAACAAAAAGACATTATCCAGAAAATATAATAAGCAACTAAAAAATTGAATCAGCAAAGAATTTCCTGAAACATCCATTTTGGTCATGTCATACGGTATTTGAATTCTGAAATATTGTAGAGGGTAGAAAAAGACAATTAGTCTATGAAAAAACATTGTTCTACAGAGGTTTATCGCTGTAGAGAATATCATTAAATTGAGGGATGATTATTATTACAATAGATGGAAATTTGCCGAGACTGCAGAATTTTATTGTAATAGAGAGATTTATCAATGCATAGAGTATCGTTATGAAAGGTTTTGCTGTATATAGGTCAGAAAATTAATTCAAACTTACGTAAATCAGGTGAAAGAAGTATAACAACAGGATACATTACTGGTTAAAATTTAGTGCAGGTAACTTAGCAGAAAATGGGTGAAAATAATTAAAAACTAGATCTAACCAATAGACAGTGATCGTTGCAACCGATAGACAGGTAAGCTATTGAAAAAGATTGAGATAAATATGCTAATGGGTTCTAAGATGAAAATGACAAGTTAAACAAACAGAACTTTGTTTTCCAAGATCATTAACGGCACAACTTAATTATGAAAACAATTAAAACTTAAGGATTAATTAGTAAAAATTACAGTTAGGAGAATATAAATTACTAGTGAAAAGAATGAATTATAATGAGATTTACAGAGCAAATTAGTTAAGTAGTATCATTAAAAGAATCACCACAATTTATCAAAACCTGAAAATTAATAAAACCACACACACACAAAAAAAAAAAACAAAAAAAAAAAAAACATTGCAACACTGGACTACAGCCTAATGCAAAAATGATACACACTGACTTCAAAGAGAATTAGTTGTAATAGTAATTTAGAAATTCAATCAATACACTTTGGTGGATGGCATGAACTAATTTCATTAAACACAGGTGCTCTTCATTAGAAAGAAAATGATTAGTTACATCTACTTTTTTTTTTTTTTTTTGTTAGTCCAAGCAAAACTAAGGCATGACAAGCCAACAATACAAGTTAATCTACAGACCATTTTCAAAATATATTTTTAAGACACAGCATTCAATCAAAATTGTTCCTATGTTAAATAACGGACTATGTTCACAGTTTTTTTTAAGATACAATATATATATATGTGTGAGGTTTTTACTACATTGGATATTGATGAGACTATAATTAGATTAAAACTTATTTTATTTACTGTTCAAAAAGGAAACATAACTAAGACAGATGCTACCTGGGCTAAGACATGACTTCTTAATAGTCAAGTAGCAATAATAGTAATGCACGAGTCCTCTGGGCAGGAGAGAACCATACTCACTGATTGACAGCTTGCATCAGAACCACATGATCACCTGAGAAGAATCATGGTGATTCCATTCGCTAATTACAAAGCAAAAATAAATTTAGACTCCACTTTTTGCACCAAAGATGAGGCTTGGGCAGAGAGTAGAAGCACAGAAAATCCCGTGTATTGTGGGAAAACCAACTTAAAAGTCAAAATAATGATTTGAGAACAGAAATTTGAAGCCTGAAGTACTAGAAAAGAAGTCCCATTACTTTTATACAAACATCCCTTAAAAATATTACATATATATATATATATATATATATATATATATATATATATATATATACACACACACACATATATATATACTTGTTAGAGTATCACACATAACTGTTTGAGTGTATCAAAAACTTGACAAGGAATTATAGAGAAGGAAGCCATGAGAATGGGGCATCAGATGGCCTAGGAAGAACTTTGAAACCTACAGGACACATTTGATTCAAATCAAATTTTAAAACAAGAAAGCAAAGATATTTGAAATTTATGAAAATGATAATGTAAAGCAGATAACATGTTTGCATCATTTTTGGGCACATTAAAGGTTCTTTTGATTATTTAATAACTCTGATAAAACAAATGGACTTCACTCACTTTCTTCCTTTGAGTGCAAGGCATTTAAATGCATAATTTTCAGCTAAATCCTGAAAATCAAAGAAAAAACCTACAGCAAAGAAAGATCGGAAGATGAAAACCACGATGTACTAAGTTAGCGAGTGGGTGATGGTAAATTACAAGAAAATACTGTACCTGGAGAGATTTCACCAGTAGATGAGAAAAATTTTATCAATGTCATGATTTCATCTAGAACAAGATATAAGAGGTACTCTCATCAAGACATTTATCCCTACAGCTTGATGGGCAAAAAATACAAACTGCCTCAGTCTACTATGTGACAATAGAGCAAGCCAATATCAACTTATTAATAATTTTACATATGCCTACTTATAAGTAACTTTATTACTGTAAAATAAAACATTGAGAAAATGTTTTTTCTTTTGTACTAATCATTACATAAAAAACAGAGTTATTCCCTCACTACATAGCATCATTTTTTCATTTTTCAAATGAATAAAAGAATTATAATTCTTAGAAAATCTATAAAGTACAAATGTGTATACATGGGAAAAGTAAGTTATTTCTTTTTTCCTTGAAGGGGGAGGAGGAACTGAAAATTTTTATATTTTAAATACATACTAAAGTGCTATATACTAAAAGTGTATCAAACCATGCATCAGTCCTATTTGTCTTCCTTATTCCATAAAACACTTCTTTGGAAGTGAATCTATAAAATTACCTGCTAAAACTGTCAGGCAGTTCAAATCAGTCTTTGTCAGGCAAATTCTAACTACACTTCATCTTTACAAATACTGTTTAGAGAGTGCATCATACTCCATGAGAGTGTCACATTTGACTTTCTTGTTCCATAAAACACTTCTTCAGAATTGAAATCTATATTAAAATCACCTACTAAAACTGCTTTACAATGTTCGTCAGGAATACTCTTAACAATACTTCACCTTTATTTAGGCTGCTATAAACATCTTTATACAAGCTAATTAATATTCCCATGAACTAAACAGTAGGGTTAGGCAAATTCTGCCAAATATAGAAGGTTTCACCACGTTGGGTTTAGTTTTAGGGAATTTTTTATTGGCGTCTAACTTGGTGATAAATAACCAAAACTGCCGAACCTTGGTGACTTTTGAAGTTTTACAAATTCCTTCACCCCCACTCTCTGGCAACTACTGAAAAGTGATTTGTTGTTTTGCTGTATATACAAGAATCCTTGTCTGAAACTAATAGCATTAAAGTGCTTAAAAAAAGGGCCACTTTTCAGAAAATGACCCAAGGAAACAAATTATCTACAGCATTATATACATGAACCTCAAATACAGAAAATTCTCCATAAAATGATTATTCTATTTTCTAAATTTTCAGATTGTTAGTGTATTTCGGTAGTGTATGCCAATTTTCAAACTGCATTAAAAGTTGAATTGTATTACCAAGATATTGTGTAGTAAAATTACACAAATAAAATAATCTCACTTTTTACGAAATTAGCTGTTTTTAATAAACACAAAGAAGACAGCTTCCATTGACCTTTCATTTCATTCCATTGCATGATTATTTCATTTTATAAATTCTCAAACTGTTAGTGTATTTCAGTAAAACACCAATTTTCAAACTGGATTAAAAGTTGAATTGAATTTAACAAGCTATAAGTCAGCAAAATTACACGAATAAAATAATCTCACTTTCTTCGAAATTACCTGATTTTAATAAACAAATAGAAAATAGCTTTCAGTGACCTTTCATTCTGTGCTATTGTTACATATGGCAACAAGAATGACATCAGCACACGTGGATCGACACATCTGCCGACATGCAGAGGCAGACCTGCAAGCCACTTAGCATGTTCAAGACACTCTGGATGTTTCCATTTCAACCAGAACTATTTCCTGTCTATTGGTTGCTAGTGGCCTGCAATCATGGCAATCATTAAAACTATCATTGACCCCACAGCATAGATGCCAGCGTTCGCAATGGTGCCAGGATAGAGCAATGTGAATGACAGATGGCACAGGATTGTGTTCTCAGATGACACATCCATGTTCTTCAGTGATAATTGTTGCATACAAATATGGCATCGACGTGGAGGTAGGCTCAATCTGACAGCAATTGTGGTACACCCCACCGCACAACAATGAGATATTATGGTTTGTGGGTACAACTGCATACAATTCTAGGTCACCTCAAGTTCATATTCAGGGCACTATGATGGCTCAATGATATGTGGATGATATGCTGTGGCAGGTGATACTCTTCTACCTTCAGGGGATGCCCAATGCCTTTTATCGGCAAGATAACACTGATCGTATCAGCCAATGTGCTTTGCAAGTTGTATAGATGCTTCCCTGGCCACCATTCTTTCCAAATCTCTCACCAATCGAACACATTTGGGATGTGGCTGGACACCATTTGCAGAGTTTGTCATTGCCGCTTTCAGAACACAGAAGATGAACATTGGCACATGCTTGACTGGCAGTGCTCACAACTGTTTTTAATGATATCTCTAGAGCAAAAGGGACCAAATTCTAGAAAAAAAAAGAGACTAAAAAGAGACTTAGTAAAACACAACCCCACAACATTTGCATAATTTTTTTTTTCACTCATGCTACGGGATTTCAGCTTAGCTGATATTTTTAATTTGTACCTAAAAAGATCAGAAAAAAGGAGGAATAAAACAAATTCATATAATTCCCTAATCCCAAATTTATGAAATTCCCTCATATTTCCAGCTGGCTCTGTTGCCACTCTGCATGAGGACCTAAAATAACGAAAATAGGTGAAAGCAGGAAGATAGAAAAAGAGGGGAAAAACAATAAGTTTTAAACAAATGTAGACCAATCAGAACATTGAAATCCACCTTTTTAATGTTAAAAATTGTTGCTCTTTATCAGCAATGCATAGTATCTGATGCTTCATATGAATAGAAATATATAGACAGAAAAAGCCTGGGGAAACACCAAATGCCAGATATGTGAAAATTCTACACAGTTCAGTATGTAAATAAAATTAAATTTGCAGGGAAAATCCAAGGAAAAGGTAGAGAGTGGGGGGGGGGGGGTTAAATCTGCTGCACATGTTGTTGTTTTTTTGTTGTAATAAATTTTAGGACTCCTTATATGATAGTCTGAAAACTAAAAATATAAAAAACGGTGTTTCTCTTTTTTAAAGTCAGCATATCTCGATTTTAAGTGACTATAACAAATTCAAGTCAGGGTGGATCACCATTATCTGCATTTTTGTGCAAAATTAAACTATTCCGCAAAGGTTTACTCACACAAACTTAAATTTGAACAAAATATACTGATATTTTAAAAAAGTATTATTTGAAAAGGGGGGGGGGGGAGGGAGAGAGAGAGAATAGAGTTCGCGTCAAAAGAACAATAAAGATAACAATTGTACGAACGAAGAAAAATAACACTGAAGAATAATTTTGTTTAATGCATTCTTTTTTTTTAAATTAGTAACTCTTTCTTTTTCAGTATTTAGAATTTTTAACTTTTCGGTAGTGATCCTAAAATTGGGAATTATTTGTGCACTTGACTTGGATCCATTCTGATGTTGCCATATAATTGTAAGGATGATCCCATTAAGTATTTGATATTCACCAATGCACAGAATTAAACATGTTTACAAGTGTAAAACACTGCGGTAACTTAAAGTAGATGCTAAATAAATAAATAAATAAAATCCTAAACACTTTCATATTTTAATACGTACTAAAGTGTATCATAATTCATGCGTTATCCCTATTTTTCTTCCTTGTTTCATAGAAAATATCTTTGGAATCAAAATTTATCTTAAAATTGCCTACTAAAACTGTTTTACAATCTTTGCCAAGAATATTCGAACTGAAATTCACCATTTTAAATACTGCTTGGAATGGGCATCATAATCCATAGAGTGTGCTGTGTCATTCTTGTTCCACAAACACTTCGGAACTGAAATCTATATTAAAATCGCCTCCTAAACTATTTTACAATTTTTGCCAGGAATATTCTAACTATACTTTTCCTTTGTAATAAACTGTCATGTTTGAAGATATTGCCAAGCTTGGTTCGGTTTTGAAGATACAAAATTTGGCGATCAATTATCAAAAATTGCAAATCTTGTGCAACTTTCAACATTTTATTCTCCCCTCCTTTCTCGTAATCTGGCAAACACATTTGGAAAAAATGCTTCAGCACAAGAAATTGTGTAGGCAAATTATGCCAATGCTAAAAAACCTGCTAGTACTGTAGTGCTTTAAAAAAAAAAAAAAAAAAAAAAAAAAAAAAAAAACAGAAAAGAAACTCATATTTTTTCATTTGTGTTTCCCCATCTTCTCAGATTGAATCATTAAAAAGTGAGGGTGAAAAGGAAGATCCAGATTCTGTTTTCTATTATAAATAAGCAGGACCAGAAAAAATTCTAATATTTGACATTTATGTGGATGGGTTTCTCAGTTGGTTTGCAATTAGATTTCTTACAGGTGCTTATCATTCGAGAGTTACCATGACATGACTTTGGAATTTCTAGAATCCACGGTGAAAAAGAGGAAATAGGGGCCATTTACATGGAAAAGGGACTTTTAGAGAGCTCTAACTAAAAAAGAGACTTTTAGGGAAAAAAGAGACTATTTGTGAGCCCTGGACTGGGAATAGAGAGCCATTCTTCACGATGCCATGCGTACTCTCAATGACTCTGTGCCTAGGTATGTGTCTTCGTCTGTTGACGGCAACAATGGTCCTACAACGTACTGAGCCGATGCTGTTTTTCCTCTGTATTATGAATATCATTTCAAAATAAAGATCACTTATTGTTCGTTGCTGTCTCCCTCTGTTTTTGACCACTTTTTCTGGGCATTTTCAATGTCGCTTACAGTATATTAAACATTATTTATCAAAATAAAAATTACCAATTTAAATATATCTAAATACTTCTGTATTTTCCACGTGTTAAGAAAATATTGTTTTTCTCCCTGGTTCCCATCTAGTATCACAATATCTTTTAATATTGATATCTATTTGAGAAAACCAAAAAGTTTTTACAACATGCATAATTTCTATATTCAAGTTTTTCAAATCATTTTCAACTTCCTGTAATATTAAACAGCAACACAAAAATTAGAACACATGAATTTTTAACCTGGCATCCACAATAAAGCATTGTCATAACACATTCTTGGATACTGGGAGATCGTTCTTTTGCCATTTGCACAAGATGAGGTATCAAGGATGGATCATTATACAAAATATCAATAGGTGCATCTTTCCTGGAAAGAACAGTACGAAGGCATCGTAAACATGCTTCCATCAGCTTAGGTTGTGGACTTGCTAAACCTGTTTTAAATATAAGAAATTAAACTTGTATAAACAAATATATAATTAAACTGATCATTCAAATTTTACATTTTACAAACATTTTAATGCAGGAATATGTTCCTTGATAACAATCTTATGTAAAGAAAAATCATTTTTTCAAGATTGTTGCAAGTTTCACCATTATTCCATTTGAAAAATATCTACGTGAGATAACCAGATGAACTTCCTCAATTACTTGGTGTTACTTTTATGATAGTCAAAAACCAGATATCTTAAATAAAAAACAAGATTGAACCATGGAATGTTTAAATATTTAAGCTGAGCATTTAAGGGGGGGGGGGGGGGGGACAAACATAGATAGTATTGTTAGATTTGTAACAATAAGCAACAATTTGTAATAACAACAAATAACAACAATTTGTAAGCCTTTGTTAATATATCCGGCAGTAAGTTTCTCAATAGAAGAGACTACCAGAACATTTTTCTTATATTATTTGGCAATAGTGACACTATACTTCGCTCGCACCTATCCTGATAGCATTACCAAAGGTAGAATGAAGTGTGAATCCGCGAAAATATATAGTTCGCACATTTTTGCGGATTTTAAAACATTAGTTTTCAATTTTTTTGTCTAAAATCCTTCAAATGATTCTCAATTTTACAAGCTACTGCTTGTATGAGCAGTTAGTATAGAAAAATTTGCAATTTTCAGGAGTTAACAATAAACCGCTCGTACATCCCCATTCAACGCATTCCACCAATTAGAACTTTCACACTCTTGGCGGAAAATTCAGTCTTGACCGCTGGTTTTCACAATGACCTGGTAACCCCCGTTCCTCCAAAATGCTCCCACCACCCCCGCGCAATCCCACATTCTTATCTTTTCTCCTGTCTCCGAGCTGAGCAGTGATTTCTTATTGTCGTTTCCCTTGTTCGTCTTTCGTCGTTTTCCTTGTATTTTCGTAATGGCTTCCTCTGCAAATTCGTTTTCTTTCACTTTCCAGCCTCATAAAGCTGGAAAACCCTTAAGGAGCTCTGCTAAGGTTATTGTCTTAAATGTGTACACTAAACTCAGAGAGCAACATCAGTCAAAATCAGAAAATGAAATTGTTCAACTCTGTTCTGAATTAACTGGTGTTTCGTCGGTTAGTATTTACCGAATGAAAACAGAAATAAGGAAGAGCGGGACTCTATCTACTCCCGGGAAAAAGCGGCCTTTAAAAGTGGCTACACGACGAAGGCTTCAAATTTATGATGATTTCACAAAAACTGCAATTCGTAGAAAAGTGCATTCTTTTTTTTTTCAAAAATGAGATACCCACAGCCCAAAAAGTAATGGCCGCTATAAACGAAGATGAAGATCTTCCAAATCTCCGAATCACATGCGTCAGGAGCTTGATGAAAGATTTGGGATTTGAATATAAAAAGAGAAGCCGTTCTTCGATGCTGATAGAACGTGATGATATACTGCAATGGCGTCATCAGTATTTGAGAACAATGCTACGTTACCGTTCCGAAGGCCGAAAAATTTACTATACAGATGAAACGTGGGTAAATGCAGGGTACACCAAGGAACGTGTGTGGCAAGACTCAAGTGTGAAATCCAAGAGACATGCCTTTTTAAATGGTCTGTCAACTGGACTAAAAGCACCGTCAGGTAAAGGGGCGAGATTAATTATAATAGGGGCTGGAAATGAAGACGGGTTTGTTAAAGGATCCGTAGAAATTTTTAAAGCCAAGAAAAATTCTGGAGACTATCATAATGAAATGAATGGTTCCCATTATGAAGAATGGTTTGAAAAAAAACTTCTGCCTGAACTCCAGCCCCGAAGTATAATTGTTATGGATAATGCTCCATATCATTCAATTCATGTAGAGCAAATTCCATCAAGTGCTACCAAGAAAGTAGATATACAAGCATGGCTCACACAAAAAAACATACTCTGGAGTGATGACATGCTAAAGGCAGAACTGCTTAGCATTGTGAAGGATCACAAAAAATTATACGAAAGCTACAAAATTGACAAAATAGCTGCATTTCATGGACACACAGTACTTCGTTTGCCCCCATATCATTGCGAGTTAAATCCAATTGAGCTTGTGTGGAGCCAGGTTAAAGGCCATGTTTCAGCAGAGAATCGGACATTTAAAATGGACGAAATTATGAAGCTAACTGCTGAAGGAATAGAAAAAGCTTCTTGGTTTAACTGCGTTGAGCACGTGAAAAAAGAAGAAAAAGAATGTGGGAGTTAGATGGTCTGGCTGAAAACACAGTCGAAACAATCCAATTCAGCGTTTTGGATTCATCTGAGGATACTGAGTTGTACACTGATGACGATGGTAACTTTAGCGGAGTTGAACGTATAGAGGAATAACAGTCCTTCTCAGGACTACAAACAGTCCTTTTCAGGGCTACAAAGAGTCCTTTTCGGGGCTATAAAAGCCCCCTACGGGGCTTTTAAAATTATAGACAGAAAATCACATTACATTCTTTACATTTTCGATATACATACCCAACGTATATAACATGCGCAATCATTTAGTGCATTTGGCAGGGTGTCGGATTCGAATCCAGCCCGCTAAAAGATTATTATGTATACGTGGCGAATGTGCACGGTCTGTTTTCTCCAGATGTAACGTGCATACGCGTTAGAACCCCTTAGAAAGTCCTCTGACCAAGGTACTACCCATCCTTGGCAAATACCCCTCGTGCAGGTTTGCCTTACTGCACACAACACAACAATCTGATTCTGAGGCATTGCATGCCCTCTTGCTATTTAAATATTATTGAGCTTGCTTTAGGGCCAGTATATTACCTTTTCCTTTATCACTAATTTTAATTGTGGAGCCATGTATTTGCTTCCTGTTGGTTTGCTTTCTGGCTGTCGGAGAATTGTATTCGAATTCAGAGAATTGCATTCGCAAAAGAAGGCTTTCGCCTTCTATATGCGATGATCAGGAACATTAAATTTATGTTGTCTTATCTCACAGTGTTTTGGCTCAAGGATGTATTTAAGGGGGTGGGGGTTTACAAAATTTTGATTTTCTTTACTAAAATGATAATGTCATAATCTTTTCGTGAAAAATTCTGAAATTTTTTTTTACCGTTTGTACCCCCTCCGAAATGTTTTTCTGGATACGTGCCTGGTTGATCCCCTTTTCAGTGAAGCTTGGAATATAGTGTTGTTAAATTATTGAAATATTACTCACATGCATATACAGTAGTAAAGTCTGTTTTAAATGGCTTCAAAAGAGACTGAAAAAATTTACCGCTAAAGAGAGTTTGCTATTGAATAGGGGTTCAATTTCAGTAATAGTTCCGCTAACAAGATTTTGATTAATAAAGGCTTCAGTTAAGGCAGGTTTTTGCACGCATATACTATACATACATACATACTGTTTGAAAAAGAAAGTTTCCTTTTTACGTACATTCTTGCGTACTTTTGAGTTTTGAATTTCTTTTAGCCGTCAGTTTTTGATAGCTTATAAGAAGTAATTTTCTTGGGCTTAATGGTCTGTGCATGTCAAAGAACCTGATTTCCGATTTGTAAAATGTTATGGGAAGAATAACGTGTTAATTAACGTGAACTGGAACATCAATGGAAGAACTTCAGTTAGATGAAAATTTAGCTATTCTATCGAAATTTACGTTCAGCGTAAAATATAGCACAAAAACCTGAATAGACATGGAATGCCAAACTTGTGGAAGCAACATACTTTTAAAATAATCTTCCGCACATTCAAATATCGTAAAAATAGGTAAGTAATGGCGTATTTAAAGTTTAAATTTATTAGTTTTAAATCTTCGAAAGTTTTGTACGGTACCGCTAATAGTGCACTTATTAGCGGCACCGTACAAAACTTTCGAAGACAGTCCAACGAATTGCCGCGAGTAGGGGAGAAAGAAGGTCGCGAGAGCGGAGGAGGCCCCCTATAGTGGAAGGGAGCTGTTCTGCGCCAAGTAATGGAGTAACAGCCAGCTGTGGTACGCAGAGAAAGTAAGAGAGAATTCTCGGAGTGATACATGCGTTACGGCCGATATACGAGCTGTAAATCGGCCACTGTAGCTTTCCCAATGCTATCAGGATAAGTGCGAGCGAAGTATAGACTTTGACTAACAGAAGCAAGGCTGTAGCCAGAAAAAAAAGTTCTGCTCTCCCAGAAAAAAAATTCTGTTCATACAGTTTTTGCAGTGCACCAACAAATGTAACGTGTTTTCTTCAGTAAGATATTTGAGTATATTTTCACATGCCAAAAGTTGCAAGAAGTCAAAGAGCTGATGGATTTACAGTTCCAATGTACAAATGGAGTATACTGCACTAAAGACAAAATGGCAGAATAATATGAGTATTTTATGACTATTAATAAACGCAGCTCTTATTTAATTAATTTGTTTTTTTATGAATTTACTAAACACATGCAACTTTATGTTTGTGATGCATCATTTACTGAACAGTAAACAATTTCTTAACACGTGATATTTTTTCAAATTTAATTTTTTTCTTTTTCCTGTCATTTTTATTTTACTTGTTTGCATTTTATTTGTTCTAAGTTTAAAATGGTTACACTATTTTAAAATCTGTATTACCTTCAAATCATTGAGTTTGATTAACCAACATTATTTAACAATTGCAAGGACTTAGCCATAAGGTGGGTGAGCAAGGCCAGGATATGAAGCTCCAAAATTGGAATTTTTATTAACAGAATGATTAGAATCAAATCTTTTTTGTGGGGAAATTCTACATTTTCCACATTTTGGATACTCTCGAAATGTAACTCTGGCTACATGCCTAAAGACTAAGTGTTTAGTATGACTATACTTAGTAAAGAGATACAAGCCCAGGAGAAGAATTCTATCCATTGTTTTGCAACATGACCTCAAACTGTTGCAAATGTTCTGCAGGCATTTGTCCAAACCTGGCAGACCATAATAAAATTCAAAATAGATATAAAAATTGTACAAAACATGAAAAAAGAATCATAAAAGCACTTTGCTTTAATTGTATTGGAGAACATATTGCTTTTATTTTTTCTTTCTTTAAAAGGATGAAATGCTCTGCAAAAACTGATTGTTCTGTGACGTACATCACACTTTAAAGCAGTTTAATTTTTTTCATTTTTTTTAGGGGGGGGGGGGATTTACAAGCCCAAGCCTCTAAATCTCTTGGCATATATTAAAACATTTATATCATGAAAAAAAAAAAGTGAAGATAACTTTGAACATTATTTTTTAAAAACTGTAGTTTTCAAAAATTATTCTAGTATTTATTTTAGTTATCAAGCTTAATGTACAACCTCTAGACATTGTTGTTGGCCCTCTAACTATATTGCATACATTTTATTCTTAACAATATACAACTTTTAAAACCCCAGGAGATTGAGGATTACTGAGGATTTTTTTTTTAAATATCCACAGTAGTGTGCATGCATGTGTAAATGTATCATGTTATAGAAAGATTTTTGCATTTCTAAAGCTTGTCACAGAAAGATGAGAAAATTCTGCCACTGGAAGCTCCATTTAAATAAATGTGAACATCTGTTTCTAAAATTCTTAAACCCCCACCCAATAGCATTTAAAGACATCAAATATATGATCTTATTGACTGCTTTCAAGGAAAATTTCTAAAAATACATTTTTTAAACATGACCTCAGTAATCTTAAAAATCAAATCAAATTTTAACCTCGTAGCATAACATTGAGAAGACCTTCATTTAATAACTCTTCAACATGCTGGTCAGAGCCCCGAGCTAAGCTTCCAACAGTTACTGCAGTTTCAATCAGTAGCTGATCACTGCTGTCCTTGTCTAGGAGTATTTGAAATAACCTATAAGGTTAAAAAAAATATAGGTAAGTGGAAAAACATATAACATACACATACAATAACACATTATTATTCTATTAAAGTACTGTTTTTTTTTGTTTTTTTTTTTTGCATAGTAACTCCTTGGGAATGGATTTATTTGAAAAAATTCTTGCATTTGGAACAGATATCATGGCCATATCTAGATACAAAGTGGCTAAATTCACAACCCTGAATGGGCAAAACTTCCTTTTACAACTGTTAAAAATTTCTTGCCATGAACAAAAATCCATATGTTTAATTTTGTCTTACAAGGGGAGGCTCAGACATTGGGGTCACCGATTTTGATGAAATGTTGGTGGGTTATAGGCAGTGTTGTAGTGCTAAAAAAAAATTTCACGGAACGCATGACTCCACGTGCGAGGGGGGGGGGGGGAGACAAGTTTATAACAACTAATAATAGAACTCCACTTTTTATGTCCGTAACCAATATATAAGAGACTATAGATAATTTTTTTGAAATCTTAATTGACCCACACAAAATGTAGTCTAAAGCAATGTAAAATTTTTGGGAGAAGATAATTTATTCAAAAAACTTCATTTTACCTATTCAAAGTGTATTATAAAGCAGAATGTTCCCTTTAACTATCCTTGGGAGGCTAAAGCTTCTTAGTTCCTACCCTGGATCCGCCACTGGCTGGTCAGGTGGGTTGTCACAAAATTCATTGCCTACAATGCTATCACCGCATTTAATATCAGTGTTCCTTTTGTTATCGACATTGATTCTGAGAATCTAATGGTTCTACGTATTTTATTATTTGCATCCATGATGGTGATGTTTATTTTCTTTAGACTCAGAGAGAACAGAGGGGGAATGAATTTCTAATCGATTAGACTCAGTTATCTATTCATTGGGATGATTTCAACTATAAAGGTATTCATAGAATTGGAACAGGAATATTGTTAGTGTGAGCAGGCTATAAAAGAATTCCTCTTTCTTTTTAATATTCGCAACAAAATAATAATCTTACCTTATTTGACATCCAGAACGCCATTCCGGCTCCCAAATGTACCAGAACGTCGTTCCGGCCCCACTACACCCCTGGTTATAGGAGACCTATAGTTAAGCCCATAGTTATCCATATAATGCTAAAATATTAGCCGCCAACTCTAACTTATTTTCGAGAAAATTCCATTTAAACATTTGACACATTGTTAAATACTAATTATTTGGCAATTCATTTGTGTTCTCTGTGGCGCTGTGGTTCCGTATGGAGACGGGGATCCGAAGGTCCCCGGAACGAATCAGAAAATTTTGTTGATGTCAGAAAATGATGGTGATAGCAGAAAATACACGGCTTAAATAAATTTTTATTGCATTTTCTCAGGTTCCTATTTCCCATTCATTTAGCATATCAATGTGGAGAATTGTGTAGCTTTTGATTAATTTGTTTTTTCTTGTTTTTGGTGTGGGGTCAGTGAAATTACAAATCACAGGGTTGACAAAGTGATGTACATTTAGGTGGAATTACTTTTAGAGGCAAGGTGAATTACTTTCATTGTCATACAAATATTTTGTTATGAATTTCTGGATTATTATTATTATTATTTTTGCTATCTACTTCTAGTGAAGTTTGGTAAATTTAAAATTAAATGCATTTTACATTCTACATCCAGGGATGTGCCAGCTGAAATTAAATTTTGGAGCAATTTGTGGAGCAAGAAAAAAGACATTTTTGGAGCAATTTGGAGCAAGAAAAAGTCACTTTTGGAGTACAAGAATGTCAATTTTGAAATGCAAAATTCATTTTTGGAGGGAAAGTGAAGTCATTAAAGAATGCCAATCTAAAAAATGAAAATTAAGGAGGGTCTTAAAAACTCTTAGCTAATAACAAAAACAAGGGGTTTTTAGGGGGGAGGGGGGGTGGAAGAGGGAGGACAGTCAGAAGCTTATGAAATAAATAAAAAATTCAGTTATTTTATACAATGGTATACAAAATTAAATATCTATTTAAAATCAAAAATACAATATTTACTAAACTATATTAACTACCATCAGCGGCTTATAAAATATTTGGTAACAAAAAATTACCAATTTACATAAAACTAAATTTAAAACAGGGGTCAATTTTTACTCTTAAGGCATTGGAGGTTTAAACAAAGGGATGCCAAAGAAAAAAATATTCATTCTTAAGATCATTACAGAAAGATTGAAATTAGAATGCTTAGAATGTGTGATGATTTTTGTAAAAATTCAGGAATTTATAAACATTTTCAACGTATATGGAAAATTAAAAATGGAGCAGTTTTGCTGAATTTCGAGCAAAAATGTCCGAAAACGATCTTTTTGTAGCAGATTGGCACATCAGGATTGATTTCGCACAATTTGGAGCAATTGGAGCAGCTGGCACATCCCTGTTCTACATCAAATCATAAATTTTTTTAATCATACAAAACATTTCACTTATCGTTTAAATCGAATATTGGATCTCTAATTTTAATTACATGTGTGTAATACATTTTAGCTGAATGGAAAACTTAAAACAATAATTGCATCATTCAAAACGAAGAAAGAAGCGAATCCTTATCATTCCTCGCGTCTTATAAGTATTGGTAAATTATCAACTCTATACACAAAAAACAACTTTATAACTGCAGTTTTACAAAATAACTCTCAATATATAGTAATTTTGAACTTTTAACGAGAAAAAAATCCAGAGCACCAAGCTGGATTCGAGCAGGGGATCTCGGTCTCCGAACGGAACCACGGCGCCACAGAGAACACAAATGAATTGCCAAATAATTAGTATTTAGCAATGTGTCAAATGTTTAAATGGAATTTTCTCGAAAATAAGTTGGTGGCTAATATTTTAGCATTTTACTTAACTATGGGTCCCCTATAACCCACCAACATTTCATCAAAATCAGTGACCCCAACGTCTGAGCCTCCCCTTGTTAGTTTCATGACTAAGCATACAAAACATCTGTTACTTTGATTGTTTCAAGCAAGTGAAAGACACATCATAATCCTCATCTGTTACTTAGGACTTCTTTCGGAAAAGACAAAGTCTTTGAGAAGAGATTGCTCGACATCCGTCACATACATACATATTATTTATATATGTAATACTTTTTAAAAAGTCCTTCGCCCAATACATTCCCCTTCCCCTTAGTAACAGATAACCATTGTGTAGCTTTGTCTTACAGAAAATAAAATTTTCAACAATAGCAGGCTTAATTTAGAAACGCTGGGGTTTATGATCAAATTTTTTTTTTTTTTTTGGAGTGTGTGTGTGTATGTGTTGTTTGTGCTGCAGATTGACACACAAAATTCTACAATTAGGACAACAATCCTATAACAAGTTAAATGTGAAGCATATCTGTTTCTAATGTAGTTAATGACATTATTAGTAAAGAAAGTAGAATGGGCATATAAAATTGTTAGATAAAAGGGAGAAGTGAGAAAGAAGAAGAAAAAAAAAGTTTACCTTGGAATTGCACCCAATTTGATGACAATACCTTTTGACTTGTTGCTCCCAATAACCCAGTTTTTTAGTTGTCTGAAAATAAACTGAAAGTTAGTTTCTTACATTAAAATAGTTTACAATTTTCTATAAGTATTTTGCATTGACATATACATTCGATTATGAAATTATGATGTGTCACAATTTCAATAATCTTCTCAACATAATATTTAATGCAAATTTCACAGAAACTACATGAAGTCAACTCATTTTGTGTGTCGATTTAGCTTTAAAAATACAAACAATATTTTTTTATGCGAAACAATGGTTTTTCAAATAATGTATACAATTATTACTTAAAAATCGAAAGTTAACTGTGCCTAAGAGAAATTTATAACAAATAGAAATTTAACTAACTAATAGAAATTTATAAGCATAATTTATTTAACTAAAATTAAAATATAACCAGTTCCAGTTGCCTGGATAAAGAGAAAAACTTTATGTAAATAAATGCTTAAAAAAACATTTCAGATAAATTTTGTCAAATTTTACAGTAATAATCTACCAAGTATAATGTTTTAATGAAATTAATTATTTTTCTAGGTAAAAAAGTAACAATTACACAGCAAAATATTTTGTAGCATTCTTAATTTAAACTGTATTAAAAGCAAGAAATGAGTCAGTTTTTTACTTGTCAGTCCAAAAAATTTAAAGCTTGCTTTTGACGTGGTATGAAAAATTATAAAAATTAAATATTTCTCGACAGAAAAACAAGTCTTCAATTTGTCTCAAAACAATAAGTAGGCACAAAGATGCAATGCACCACTTGAAATCATCCAATGCACCACCTTTGGGTGTGCCAATTGTGGTGCACCTATTAAGCCACAATTTGGCCACCCCTGCATTATATGTCTGATGAAGGGAATATTAATTGTTCATGAAATTTTAGTAGTGGTTTTACTTACTCCTGCACAAAAAAAAAACTTTTAATCTATTAATTACAATCTCCACTGTGTTTTAACTATTAAAAAAGTTATTTGAATTTTGATTCTTAATAAATTATTATATTTTGAATGATGTAGAATTTTCTTTCTTTTTTATGAGAATTTGGAACTCAACGCAATTTAAATGTTATTGTTTTTAATGTTGAATTGATTTTTAAAAATCTGTCATAAAATTGTATATTGCCAGTCATTAGATAGCTACTGAATGATATTGCTTCTCCATTTGACTGCATATGCATAGATATTAGTTTAAAACATGTATGTCACTTTTATCAAGGATGTTCAAATACAATTTGCCATCTTGTTCTATGCATACTGATATAACCTACAAAGTCAGATATCCAGTGATTGTGATTCAGATACTGAAAAATTAGCTGGATATAGAAAATCCAATGCATCCCTATTTCAAAGATTCGTAAATCACACCCTAATAAATCAATTTACATGCAACAAAACTGCACACTTTTTTTTTTTAAGCACATGTAATAATCAAACTGTTAAACCTCACAAGAGCAAATCCCTTGTTATCTGTCCCTGCTCAATACGGTATGTTGTATAAGAGAAATATTTACACTTTTATTAATTGTTTGGATAGTACATGAGACACGTTATTTCTATTGTTTTTAACACAAGCATGATTTTTAATTACTTAGATTATCATAAATTATAAAGGAAAAATATGGAATTCCTGTCACAGGGTAACTCAAAATGAAATAGTTTTTTAAATATTATTTTGCCATAAAAGCACAGTAAACTTCCTAAAAGGTCAGACTTCCTTCAAAGGGTGTGTGTGTGTGTGGGGGGGGGGGGGGGGGGAGATTATACACATAATCTTTATGTTAAAAGGCATTATGTAAAAAATGAAAAAATATATTGCCTTTATGAAAAGAAAAATTCAGACAAAAGGGAGAGAATTAACCCTACCCACCCACCCCCCTACACACACACAAACTTGTGCATGCCACTGTGATTTGGTTACAACTACTAGTGGCTGTTGTATTAATAAACACTACTCATAACAAACTGACGTACTGGTTTAAAAATTATAAATTCTTAAAAATTTCCCTTATCAATATTATTTAATTAAAATTAACTACACTCATACTATTGCTTTTTTTTTTCTATACAAACTGGAAAAAAAAAACTGTAGTACATGCTTTAATGATATGAAAATATACATGTTATTTAAATTGTACACTATAAAACAAATGAGATATTAAAAATAGGTTTTACAACAAAATTAATAGCTAAGTTTTACAAAATTTGTATAGAATCATAAATAAATTTCATTAAACATTCATACACAGAAAAACAATTTTAAGAGTTAATTATAATACATCTTACATGATTCCTTCTAAACATGTCACTGGATCAGATGAAAAGATCTTTTCAATATTAAAACGCCTGTTTTCTTTATCCTAAAAATTAGATTACTTTTAATGACTAAAGTACTATAATAAATTGCTCATTAGAACACACAATTCATTCAATAGGATCCTAAAGGCCTAAACATAATGATGCAATATAAATATCACTTAAATGAAAACGTATACTGTAAATTTACATAGCTGAAGTTTTACTTCAACTGCATGTTTGCAGTTATTGAGATAATCTTAACTTACAGCATTTCTTCTTATTAATATCTGGCTACTGAACAAAAGTACTGGGGCTTGATACATATATATTTATATATATATATAAATGAATGTTTGTAGGTGTGTATGTGGGTATTTGTGTGTGTATGACGTTGAAAAACTCCAAAAGCTTTGGACCGATCACCATGAAATTTGGTACACCCAAGTCTTGTCATGGAGACGATTTTTATGCTATCCATTTTCCTGTAGCTCGCCGCTAGGTGGTGCTGCAGAACGTTGAATTCTATTCAATCGCTTGCTATGAAAATACCATTTGACATACCTTGACAAAAATTAGTATGTATGGATATTTGAACACAACCCATTTTGCTATAACTTACTGCTAGGTGGTGCTGCAGAGCTTCCGCTGGATCGCTTGCTATGAAAATACAATTTAATCGTTTTTGATGAAAATTGGTACACATGGATATTTGAACATGGAGAATGTTTTTAGACTATCCATTTTCCTCTAACTCACCACTAGGTGGTGCAGCAGAACATTGAACGTCGAATTCTATTCAACTGCTTGCTATGAAATGCCGTTTAACTTACTTTGACGAAAATTGGTACGTTTAGATATTCGAACACGAAGAATATTTTTACACCATACATTTTGCTGTAACTTGCCGCTAGAAAGTGCTGCAGAACATCGAATTTTATTTCGTTTAAGCACTTGCTGTGAAAATACCGGTCAACCGATTTTGATGACAATTGGTACACATGGATATATGAACATGGAGAATACTTTTATGCAATCCGTTTGGCTATAACTTGCCAAAAGATGGCACTGCAGTACATCAACTTCTATACCGTTCGACCAATCGCCATAGAAATTTTTATACTTGCACATTTGAGCACGCAGAATATATTGCATGCAAAAATTGCACCCAAATATATTGCATGTATATACATGCAAAAATTGACCATTGTGTTTAGCCTATCTACATAAACAACAAAACTTTGAAAGCATTTTTCTTAAAACTAGGAAAATACAGATTCACATCTTTGGAGTGGTGGAAGTGATTTCCTTTTTCATTGATGTCCATGATTGAGACTTGACAAAATTTTGTGTTGCCTACCAAAACTGAGAAAGAATGAGCATGAGGATACATATTATTCCTATACAAGAAAACAGAAATCTGTTTACATAACTACTATAAGTTAAAATTAATGATTTACAAAAAGAAAATTTTAGTGTGTTTTTCTGTTATATGGGCACCCTAAAAACCATACTTTTCAATAATACAATAATATCAATACATTTTATAGTAATTCTAGAATCCGGTGTTGCTTATAAAATACGATGTTTGTTAACATTTTAATGTTTCCTTTTTGCTGGTACATTCTGATGTTATAGGAACCTGAAAATGGGATGTGCTGTTTAGATGCACTCAGAGAATATTTTCTGTATACAAATACTGCAATTTGACACACGTGCTTCTAATTCATTGATTGAGGTTGAAAGTGAATGAGTTGAGAATTTAACAATTTTTATTTCATCTGCATATTGAGGGGATAATTCAATTGTGCATTTCAATGCATGCAAATAAAGAAGGATAAAACATATTGAGGTTAGTAAATCCACCGAAGTTTTTTTACGTTTAATAAGGATAACTGGTTCAAGATACTTGAGTTGTTTATTAAGGAGTTTGATGTTTTATCGCTTCTTGTTAGTTTAATTTTTGAGCAATTTGTTGTTAAAATTATGTTAGTTCATTTTGTGATACTAACGTATTACCCCGGCGATCATTTCCACCAAACTATTTTTTAGTCAAATGTTTTTGCAAACTGTTGCTAATTGTATTCCAAACCATTAATAATATCATGCATCTGCGTTTATATTGACGAAAAATTGCTCGTCTTCGCAGACCGCCGGGATTATACGTAAGTACCCATTTTGTTAATCAAGCAAAACTGTTGGCACCGCCAAGTCCTAGAAGCCATTTTGGGGCACTACTCTACAGGAAATTAGCTAAATGGTAAGTTTAGATCAAATATTTTTTATCGTAAAATCAAGATGGCTCAGTCCATCTAACTGTTGTATGTTATTTCACATTTTTGATATGCTTTAGATATACTTTTATTATGCTGCCACTCATATATAATGGAAAAGTAACATTTGATAATACGAAAAGTATAGTAGTCTTTACAACGTTGATTTCGCATTAATAGTGCTTTATAAATGATAATTTCAACTAAATCAATTTCATCCAATTATGTAATAACACTAATTAGATAATATTGATACAAAAATTTGACAGAAATTTATGGTCGGAAACTTATTAATTTAATTTCGCATACTACGGTACAGCCACTGCATTACTAAAGTGCGATAAAGAACTCGAAAAACTTAATAGAGTCACTACACCAGTTAACTACCTGCAATAAATTCATGAAATGCAAAATGAGGAAGGCTCAAGGGACCAGTAGGAGTTGGATTACTCGTTACTTTTAAATGCTTCAAATATAAGTATAGTATTTTTGCCTAAACAGTGAATTAAAAATAAATAAACAAACAAACAAACAAAAACATTAATCGAAAAAAGTTTATTGTAACTATCGATTACTGAAAGTAAGACCTAAGAAAATAAACAAAAAAAGGTACAAAAGTTAGATAATTTTATATATTTCAAATAAACTAATACAAAATAAATAAGTCTACTCAAAGCATAACACAACAGAAGAAAAACCAAAACAAAATAATATAATTAACCTGTATCCAATACCCACCCCATAACAATCCATATTCACCATCCTCATTATGTACGCTAAAATTTCAACAGAATTCAGAGAACTTAACTTCTAATCATACCATAAAAATTCGTTTCATTAACTTATAATATTCAATATCAATTTCGGAGGCCATACTAAATTTAAATTACTAAAACTGCAATCCAAACTTGAAGATCGCAGGCGAGGCGAGGACCAGCGTTGCCAGTTCTCTCTCTGAAGTATGCATCCAGTAACGCAGCAACAGCAAAGGGTTATATGGACTTGAACCCATGTCCGTAGAGCACCTGCACATTAAGTGGTGTTAATGATGCAGCCGTTGCTAAGCAACAACTATATTACATAAACTAACACCCACCGATCAACCATCAACCAACAAAGTGATCACAAATAGTTTTAGTTTCAGTGAGAAGTCTTCATTTATTTGAAATATATAAAATTATCTAAGTCATAATTGTAAATGATCAGTTATATACTTTTTAAATGATTGTTTTTCTTAATATTAAAATTAGAACATGTTTATTTTAAATTAAGTATCTCTAATATGAATAATCAACACTGTGTCTGAAACGCATATAACGTTTTTTCAGTATTGTCTGAAGTAATATTTTATTCCAGTTAATTGTGTGCCTTTCAGGGATATGGCGAGCTTTGGACGATCCCATTGACTCAAATGTTAAAATTTGTTTTATATATATTCTTAAATAAAACTTCGATTTTGATTCTGTTAATAAGTACTAGTTTTTAAGTACAGATAGAAAAAGTATCAAAGTTTCATATGACGCAATCGCAATCTTAGGTGTATCAAAAATTGATAACATTTTATAATTCAATTAAATATAGAATTCGTCCCCTTAATGACAGTGCTTCACCAAATATTGAAATATTAAATACTGTAATTGATAAATTTAAGATTGTGCCATCAGAGATTTTGACAGTTTTCTATGGTACTTGCGTATTATAACGGCTGTGATTCCCGCCAAACTATTTTTTCGTCAAATGTACTGCCAAATTGTTGCCAATCGTATATCAAACTATCAATAATTTCATGTGTCCGGCATTTATCTTGGCAAAAAATCGCTCGTCTTCACGGACCACCGGGATAATACGTAAGTACCTTTTCTACTTACACCCAAAAACAGAATCAAAATCCGAGTTGTAGGTGAAAAAAAAAAATTGTAAAACAGGTTTTAACAGGGGAGTCAATGGGATTGGCCAAAACTCTCCATTTCTCTTAATATAGAGCAGGGTTTCTCAAACCTCTTTTCTGGTGGAATACTTTGAAGGTCTTGGTGGAGAACCTTGTATAAATTTTGAGAATAGTGAATAAGAGGCTAGCAACAAGATATATATATATATATATATTTTGTGGAGCACTTGCCACCTTCACGAAAAACTCTTGGGATTCTGCAGAGCACAGTTTGAGAAACCTTGATATAGAGTGATAAACTTTTCCGGTACTTCTGTATTATCACAGCGGTCATTCCCGCCAAACTATTTTTTCGTCAAAGGAGCTGTCAAACTGTTGCCAATTGTATTTAAAACCAATAATAATTTAAAATGCCTGGTATTTATCTTGGCAAAAAATCGCTCTTCTTGGTGGACCACCGGGATATCACTTTTCCCCCTGCTAAAAAACTTTTTTGACTTGTGATTTAAGTATTTTTTAACATAAATTTTATTCAATACATAAAACTGTGTACCTTTTTATGTAACTTTGTAATTTATTGTATATGTCTATGATCGATATTTTAGGTTAAAAGCCTAGGTCAGTGTTTTTGGGACACCCTCTATAACAGGAATTAGAAGTGATAATAACTTTTATTTAATTTTAAAAATATTAATTATTCATTTATATTACATATTTCTTTCACTCAGTGTCTGGGCCATTATGTCAAGAATAATGAAAAAGTCTCATGAAATGAAGTCGGATGAATCATCTGCTTCTGAAGTTGAGCATGACAAGTAATTTCTTCTGTATATATAAGCAAATGTATTTTTTTTTTTTTTTAATTACAGTGAAGCCTTTCTGGAAGACTACCTCTCATGAAAACCATTTATTTCTTCTCTGTAATTCCTGACTATAGGCATAATATTAATTTCCCCTCCATAAAAGGACCACCTTGATTCTCCCACTCTCTGAAAGACCATTTTTCAACTTTTCAGTTGATTGCTCTCTTGTAGGAAATCTTGAAATTACTCTTTGAAAGACTAGTTAGCAGAAAAAAAAGCTGTTATCCTCTTTTCTGAAAGCCAACTATAAAGTTCTCCAGATTCCAGTTTGTCTAAAATTTGTTGCTTTTCTTAAAAAAGATTGGCACTTTTCCAGCTGGTGGAAAACATTTAAAGCTGTATATACATAGCCTATAATCAATTAAATAAATAACAAATTTTTGTAGAATATGTATTGCTTGAAAGTTTTTTTTTTTTTTTTTTTTGTCCCTATTTAGAGACCACTTCTGTGCAAGATTAATTTTTTTTTTTTTTACAAAGATTTTTTTTCTTTGGGGAAGTTTTACTGTAGTTTATTTTAAAAATAATTTTAGTTATTAACTATTATACATATGTTTCCCTTTTTTGATTCTGCTTTTGTGTGTGTGGCAAGGAGGGGGGGGAATAGTATTGCATTACTTAATGCCATTTTAGAGTTCTGTGCATCAATTCTCATATTCAGGATATAAGAAAAATTCATTAAAATTTCTAAATCCTCTAAAAATATACAAGATGTAAAATATGTTTAACAAGTATGATTTAAGAAATGAAAAGAAAACTGACTTCAAATTACTTTAACAAAAAATTATTTCCATTCTAAATTAGTAGGGGTTGGCAAATTCTTGCCAAATATAACAGATATGGCCGAGCTGGGTTTAGATTTGGGAACTTATTTTTAGTGCCAATTTTGGCAGTAAATTTCCAACCTGGACAACATTGACTCTTTAGGCGATGGTTTAAAAACATTGTTTTATGGGCCAAACTTGGCAATAAATCGCCAACAGTGGCCAACTTTTGACCACTTGACTTTTGACATATGCCGGTACTGGCAAACCTTTCATTATAAACCCCATTATAAAAAAGTAAGGTTTGACAAATTTTTGCCAGTTATAGAAGATATCGCCAAGTGCAGTTCAGTTTTAGGAACTTATTTTTTTACTTTAAACTTTGCAATAAATTGTCAAAAATGGCCAACCTTGGCAACTTTTAACATTAAGACCAGGGTCGTTACTGGCAATCCTTTAAAAGCAATGGTTTAAAAACACGTTTTTTTTTCTGATTTTTGGAATGATAATTTCCTTAGAACATGACCAAAGTAATATGGGACCACTCCTGAGCTATCTTTCTAATAAAAAAATAATTTTTGAAATCAGTCCACATGGTAAAGAATTATCAATGTACATACATAAAAAAAGATAGTATATTCTTTGAACACAGTACCTTCTCTTTCTTTTTTTTTTTCAGTAAAAACATTAAAATAGAGCAATTTCAGCTGTCAACAAGATAACCATGGCTTTCTGCAGACAGAGCCTGATTATCACACAGTCAAGCTGGGCAATAGCCTGGGCCCTTGGAAAATAGAGGCCCCTAAATTCCTGGATTTTTTATTAGAAATTCTAAATACTGAAATGATAATTTCATTTTCACTGTGTTCTTTTCTCCAGTTTTAAAAATTGTAAATAAATAAAAGACAGTGACTGGGAATCTTTTGATTATCTATTTTCTCTTTTTTACACAGTTACTTAATATCTTCATTTTGTAAACTGAATATAAAAACCATAAAGATAAATCACATGCCAAACACATCAATTCTATAACACTTTCCAACATAACTATATTTTTGCACCAAATTTAGCTATGTGTTGTACTCAAATTTGGCAAGATTTTAGTTTAGTGATTAAGGCAAAGTGACATAAGGGCTATCTGCTAAGGGGTGATTCCTTGGATGCAGGATCTTTTTAAGAGTTTCTGCAGCATATTCACATTACAACTAAGGAAAATCACCCAAAACTCCTGACAGTTAGATCTACAATCACAGGTTAGGCCAAAACCCACAAGATCTTTACCTTCAGTGAGATTTTACACACACACACACACAGTCTTTTTACTATATATGCAATATATATATATATATACTAGCTGACCCGGCAAACGTTGTTTTGCCATATAAATTATTCCTAGGATTATTTTAGTAGAAAGAAATGACTAACTTATTGTAAGTGTGTGAGGATGTGGTATATGAGTGGAAGACGCATGGAGCGCTGTGAACAATGCTGGAATATAAAAATAACACAATACCAAACATTTATATTTTTAATTCATCGTAATTTATTCTTTACATTTATATATATTGCTAATTACAATAATTTTACTAAAAAATAATATCAATCCCTTAACGGAATAGAGTGAACAATATTTTTAGCTAACACAAACAAACTGCATGGTTTGCCCACTCGAGATCATGCCACGTATAATTGTCCGTGTGAAAAGCATGGCGTGCTCAAATCTAAGCCCCAAACAAACATACTTTGGCCTTGAGACTTATTCATAGTCATTCCATAAAAAATTTTCTCCAAAAAAAAAATAATAAAAGGATGAAAATCTGAAGCATTTTCAGATTTTAAATACGCACTATAGCGCTATATATTAAAATCGTATCATAATTTATGCATCATCCCTATTTTTCTCTCATATTCCATTAAGTTGGAAAGTGTATATTATTCATGACTGTGCTGTATGTTTTTTTCTTGTTTCGTAAAACCCATCTTTGGAATCGAAATCTATCTTAAAATCGTCTACTAAAACTATTTTACAATATTCGCCAAGTATATTACAACTACACTTCATCGTTCTATATATTGTTTCGAATGCGCATCATAATACATGCGTATACCATGTATGTCTTTCTTGGGTTGATTCCTACTTTAACGCCTCGACTTTCGCCAAGGTGGCGATTATTATTAAACATATGCAGTTACAATGACAATTTTTTGCATTTATGTGGCAATCATAATTTAGAATTAAAATGGCGATTTGGAACAACATGTAAGCACAGCATGCCGTTACATTTTTATTTATTTTGGATTGCCAATTAATGTAGTTGTAATAATAAAGTGTCTTCAAATTCCTTAACTGGTGCGTTTATCGCTAATGTGTTTACTTTAGTTTTCATCTAGTTCTTTTGGGAGCGCCGAAACGGTACGTACGTATTATGCCGGCGGTCACTTCCGCCAAACTACTTTTTCGTCAAATTTGCTGGCAAACTATTGCCAATCGTATTCCAAACCATCAACAATTTCATGTGCCCGGCATTTATCTTTGTGAAAAATTGCTTGTCTTAGAGGACCGCCGGGATAATACTTAAGTACCGTTGAAACTTGTGCATTACTCCCAGAGACCCATGACTGCAAAGCTCGCCAAAGTACGGGGATTTTTAGGTTGGTGAGAGTGGGGGGCGTTAAAATAGGAATCAACTCTTTCTTGTACCATAAAACACATCTTTGGAATCGAAATCTACCTTAAAATCGCCTACTGAAACTGTTTTACAATCTTCGCCAGGCATATTCCTCCTATAGGCATATTCCAACTATGCCGCAAAGACATGAAATGGGAATTATAATCCATGAGTGTACAGTGTTTTCCTTTCTTGTTCCACAAAGCACTTCTTCAGAATAGAAATCAATATTAAAATCGCCTAATAAAACTGTGTTACAATATACGCCAGGCGTTTTCTAACTATACTCGAAATATATTTATAATAAATTGTCACGTTTTGGCTCCCCATTTAGCGATCCATTATCAAAATTTGCAAATCCTTGTGCGACTTTCAACATTTTATTAACGCCCCCCCCCCCTCTCCACGTTATCTGGCAAACACATTTGAAAAGGGACTCGATGCGATAATGCCTAGACAAAAATCCTGATTGAACTTATTAGCACTCTGGTGCTAAAAATTTTGAGGTGCACCGCCCTTGGGACTTAGAGGTATGAGACAAAATCATATTCGCAGACCTAACGAATATACATATAAAATTTCTTTAAAATCGGTTGAGCCGTTTTGGAGGAGTATGGTAACTAACACTGTGACATGAGAATTTTATTTATTAGATATACCCAATATGAGTTCAATCGAATGTACCGTTTAAACGCTAGAGCACTTTCAAGAATTTCCCCCCCCCCATAAGCCATAATGTAAAAGAAATCTTTGTAGTAGCCCAGTAGAAAAACTATAAGTTCTATACACATCAAAATCAATGTCGGTCTTACGATGGTGGTTTATAACATATATACCCAATTTGAGCTCAATCGAATGCCCCGTTTAGGAGCTATCGTGTTCACTCACACACACACACACACACACACACACATACAAACATACATCTCGTAAAAATAGCATAGATGAAATCAGAAGACCTCAAAACGTATTAATACATCAAAATCTCGAAGTCGAATTTTTTCATGATTACAATACTTTCCTTACAGGGTACATGTTCGGAAAGAAAAAAGGATGAAAATCTGAAACACTTTCAGGTTTTAAATACACACTATAGTGCTATATATATTATATATATATTAAAATCGTATCATTAGTTATACGTTGTCCCTATTTTTCTTAATTATTCCATTAAGTTTCAAAAGTGTATCATTATTCATGACTGTGCTGTATTTTTCTTGCTTGTTTCGTAAAACCCATCTTTGGAATCGAAATCTATCTTAAAATCGCCTACTAAAACTATTTTACAATCTTCGCCAAGTATATTACAAATATACTTCATCGTTTTATATATTGTTTCGAATGTGCATCATAATCCATGAATGTACCGGTTTGTCTTTCTTGGGTTGATTCCTACTTTAACGCCTCGACTCTCGCTAAGGTGGCGATCATTAAACATATGCAGTTACCATGACGATTTTTTGCATTAATGTGGCAATCGTAATTTAGAAATAAAATGGCGATTTGGAACAACATGTAAGTACATGCCGTTACATTTTTATTTATTTTGAATTGCCAATTAATGTAGTTTTAATAATTAAGTGTCTTCAGATTCCTTAACTGGTGCGTTTATCGCTAGTTTGTTTACTTTAGTTTTCATCTGGTTCTTTTGGGAGCGTTGAAACGGTACTTACCGTATCGTACAATCGTATTCCAAACGATCAACAATTTCTTGTGCCCGGCATTTATCTTGGTGAAAAATTGCTTGTCTTGCCGGACCGCCGGGATAATACGTAAGTACCGTTAAAACTTGTGCATAACTCCCAGAGACTCATGACTGCAAAGCTCGCCAAAGTACGGGGATTTTTTAGGTTGGCGAGAGTGGGCATGTTAAAATAGGAATCAACTCTTTCTTGTACCATAAAACGCATCTTTGGAATCGAAATCTATCTTAAAATCGCCTACTGAAAATGTTTTACAATCTTCGCCAGGCATATTCTTCCTGTAGGCATATTCCAACTATACCGCAAAGACATTTTAAATGCTGTTTGGAATGGGCATCCTAATCCATGAGTGTACCGTGTTTTCCTTTCTTGTTCCACAGAGAACTTCCTCGGAATAGAAATCTATATTAAAATCGCCTAATAAAACTCATTTACAATATACGCTAGGCGTTTTCTAACTATACGCGAAATATATTTATAATAAATTGTCGCGTTTTGGCACCACATTTAGCGATCAATTATCAAAAATTGCAAACCTTGTGCAACTTTCAACATTTTATTAACTTCTCCCCCCCCTCTCCACATTATCTGGCAAACACATTTGAAAAGAGATTCGACACGCTAATGTCTACACAGAAATCCTGATTGAAATGAATAGCACTCGGGGGCTAAACATTTTGTGGTGGACCGCCCTTATGACTTAGGGGTATGAGACATAGTTAAAAACCTATTCTATGACCTAACGAATATACATAGAAAATTTCCTTAAAATTGGTCGAGTGGTTTCGGAGGAGTTAGGTGACTAACACTGGGACAGGAGAATTTTATATATTAGATATAGGGTGAGATCTTCTTCCACACAATCAATCCATCTCAGCTTGGGCCTACACCTTCTTCTGGTTCCTACATGTTTATGGCCTAAGATCTTAACCCTTTATAAGGCCGTGGTAAGAATAAAGAAAAATAACACGATCGTTTGCTTAATCAGCGACCTAAAGAAAAATAACACGATCGTTTGCTTAAGCTCTGACAAGACAGGAAAGATTGTTATCCTAGATAAAAAAGATTACCATGAAAAAATGGAACAAACCATCAATAGTCTAAACGTTTTACATCTTCCCAAAGACCCCACCACGAAAATCAATAATAAACTAAAAACTTTAATAAAAAACGGTACCTGGCCGGATCAGAAAGGTCCGAACTATAACAATACCGCTAATTTCGCCCCACGGATTTTCGCTAAATTTAAAGATCATAAAAATCCCCCCTCCCTTCGCCCAATCGTGAGCAAATGTGAAGGCCCCACCTACACTCTTGAAAAATATATGAAAGATATTCTACAAGAAATTATACCCCCATCTAACAGCACTCTAACTTCCACCGACGATTTCATTAAAAACATCCGCGATTATAAACTTGATGAAAACGATATTATGGTAAGTTTCGATGTTGTAAATCTATACCCGTCAATAGATATTAAGGAAATGAACCAAATTATTAACAAACAAATTCAAAGTAGTTTTAAAGATATAGACATAATTAACACCCTAACTAGTGCTATAAATCTAATTTTAAATAACTCATATTTTCAATATAATAATCACTTCTACCAACAAATAAAAGGAGTCCCCATGGGCTCCCCCATATCCGGAATAATTGCCGACTGGAAAATGAGAATCCTTGAAGAACAGATTAAACAGACACACAATAATACCATCAAACTTTGGCTTCGCTATGTCGACGATATCTTCGCTATCCTTACCACCCACAATAATGAAGAAAATAATTTGATCAATCAACTTAATGCCATAGACCCGAACATTAAATTTACCTACGAAAAAGAAATCAATAATAGCCTCAATTACTTAGATGTGAACATAACCAGAAACAATAATCTCATAGAGACCACCATTTTTCGAAAACCTACTTGTAATACTAATATAGTAAATTTTAAATCTAAAACCCCTTTCAACTATAAAATTGCAGCTATTCGTTCCTATATCGACCGCGCTTTCAAAGTGTGTTCTAACGACGACCTCCTTCAAAAAGAAATTGCTTTCATAAAGAAACAATGTCAAGACGCCCACTACCCTCGAGAAATTTTCGACAAAGTTTTCAAAGCTAGGCAACGAAAATTAAATGTTATAGACAACCGTCAAAAAGATAAACCACGTTTTACTACCGCTATCCCCTTTAGCCGAGGGATAGCCAATAAACTTTCTAATATCGCCAGTAAAAAGAACTTACGTATTCCAATTAAACCTAATAAAACAATCTTTCAGCGCATTAGATCGGAAAAAGACCCAATCAACCCCATCGAAACCGCAGGGATCTATAAAATTAATTTTATGTCAAACGATACTAATAAAGAAAATTGCTACATCGGCGTTACAAAAAGGAAAATTAAAGAACGAAAAAACGAACATTTTAAAGACATTAACCTCCAGAAACAAAGTACCGCCCTAGCCCGTCTAGCTTTGAAAGAGCCCATTACCATTGATTTTAAAAATATTAAAAAAATAGCCAACTTTAAAAATAGTATATATGCCTACATTCGTGAGAGCTTAGAAATATTGACGACAGAGGGCAGCATCAACGATACGCTTCATACAATCGACCAATCATGGGACGACGTCATGCATCGAACTTTCAAGAAGAAGAACGACGAAGATATAAAAAGAAGCCGCCATTAGTGAGAGCTCCAGAAACGACTGAAGATGGTTATGTGTGTAACCGAAATATATATCGTGTACGGGGGAATAAGGTATTCCCAAATAAAAAGTTTTAACTAATTAATCCGCCGTATTAAATAATGTTTTATGTGTCTTTATTAGGTACAAATTATTTTCATCCTATATTAATTCTGGAGAGCTTCTAGATATATGGCCATTATCAAGAAACAGAAAGAATAATAAAAGGTTACTTACGTATTATCCCGGCGGTCATTCCCGCCAGGGGGGGGGATATCGGGATATATCCCCCCCCCCCCCGAAATTTTTGGATTAGTGAAGAAATTCCGTCTATTTATACAGATATAAGTTCATATCCCCCCACCCCGAAATTTTTTCCAGGCGCATATCCCCCCCCCCCCCCCCCGAAAAATTTTCCTGGCTACGCGCCTGATTCCCGCCAAACTATTTTTTCGTCAAATGTGCTGGCAAACTGTTGCCAATCGTATTCCAAACCATAAACAATTTCATGTACTCAGCATTTATCTTGGCAAAAAATCGCTGTTCTTGGCGGACCGCCGGGATAATACGTAAGTACCAAAATACTTAAGAAAATCTTAAACACTTTCAGATTTTAAATACACACTAAAGTGCTGTATATTAAAAGCGTATCATATCCATGCATCTTCCCTATTTTCTTTCCTTATTCCATTAAGTTGGGAAGTGTGTCATTATTCATGAGTGTGATTAAACAAAATTAAAATTGATATTTCTAACATCCTTTTTCTGGATGTAATACATTAGAAATAGAAGGGGGAAAAGAAACATTGAAAAATGCATAATTCAAACTGAATGAAGGTTTCAAAAACTTATTTTTTATTTGTTTGTCTGTGTAATATGTATTTCAGATTTGTGTTCTTGGCCCGAAATCCACTTATAAATGCACGTCAGAAGGAAAAACTTATTCAGGTGACTTTATTTATTAAAAATTGCATATTCTATAAGTTTGTGCCATCTGTCGATGGCTTTGTAAAGAAAAGCTCAATTGTATGTTGTTGTTTTTTTTTTTGTATATTATAGGAACAGTGTTTTTTTTTTTTTTTTTTTTTTTTTTTTTTTTTCACGCAACAAAAAGTAGCCTGTTTGTTAATCCACGACTTTAACTGTCTTTATTCCAAATTTCATCCAAATCCATCAAACTGTTTCAGCGTGAAAGCGTAACAAACATACATACAAACAGTGCCATTTATAGTATTAGTAGGATACTCCATTTCATTCCTCTTGAAACAGCTAGAAATTATTCATTCTTCATTAATGTGTTTTGTTTTTGTATGGGAAGCGATTAATTTGGAGTAATTTTAAAGTGTATTATATTCATGCATTTAGTTCTAATGAAGATGATGTATCTGAGCAGTCTGATGAAACTAGAGATGAAAGTGGTATCATAGCTTCTGACACTCATGATAAAGAAAGTAAAATTTCTGCTGAAGAAACTGGATCCCATTCTGTTGTGAGATTCTTAACACATTTTTTGTTTGTATTCATATTTATATTGTATTCTAATTAATCTGTTGAAATTTATCTTTTTTCTTTATTATGTATTTAAGGTATGTTTTGCTGTGCAAATTATACAATTAAATCAAATAAATTAAAATGTGATTTTTCTTAGTTTTTTTTTTTTTTTTTTTTTTTTTTTTTTAAAGCATTGAGTAAGAAATTGTAAAAATGTACAAATGAAAATACATTAAAAAAATATGGCAAATGTGGAAAGTACATTTTATTACTGCATCAGTTTTATCTATGCATAAATTTGACATTGAAAACTATTATTTGCTTTCATCATATGGAGTATTTTTTAAATCTTATCTACTAAATATAGCTAATATCAAAAGAATGAATGCATAAAAACAAAAAAAATAACATATATTATTCAAATAGAAATACAATCGGACCTCTATTTAACAAAGTCACTAAATCCTGAAAAAAAGTTTATTATATGGAAAATTTGTTAAATAGAAAATTACCTTTTAAAATACATATAAATATACTTTAAATTCATAACAGTATATAATATTGTAAAAAAAGAATTGATAACACCTATTTAAAATAAATTACATCAGTTTCTTTTATTTATTTTACCATCATCATTATCTTACCCATCAAAAAGAAATCTTGAAGGGGAAAAAAAAAGAAAACATCGTCTGTAATTACACAGTATTTTCAGTTTCAAGAACATAGTTTTACATTTAATTATAACAAACATCTGACATCTTTGCAGAGCTGTAAAATCCCTTTCAGGTGCAATTTCTACAAACTTTAGTCTGTGTCGGATTGTTTCAATTGATCTTCTATACTATGGATGGATTTTAACTTGATGTTTACATCATATGAAGGTTTGGTCATTTTTGCATATTCTTCAAGACGTACAAGGGTTTTCTCAATATTAGCGTTTTTTTTTTTTTTTTTTTTTTTTCCAAAAGAGACAGAATTTATCGTACAAAGAGGCATTTTTCTGTTCAAAAAAGGGCCATTTTCTACTGAGAAAATGCCAATTTTCCCAACAGGCTTACTGGATTTTTTCTTTTTAAAGCTAGTATTCTTTTAAAAGACCACTATAAAACTCCCACTGTGCATTTTTTCTATGCATTGCGTGTTATGCATAGATTTGTAGGACAAAAACAACATATAATTTTATTATAAACAGTGTTATGATTTGATAAGTAAATGTTTGAAAAAGAGACTAATTTTAGGGCAGGGGGCATCAGCTTTGAAAAATAAAAAGGTAGACAGGGTGCAGCATCTTTTGAAAAATGCCAAATATAAACTCTGGGTTTCTCCTCATCAGCAGCAAAATATTCGTCAGCCATTGTATTTATTTATTTTTTAAATTGCAACAAAAAAAGATTTTCTTATAGCAAAAATATTTACCAACCACTACACTAAAGTAAGAAAATAAACAAATGCAATAAAAGTTTAAAAAAAGACTATTAAATTTTGTTGTATGAATCAAATACTGAGCCTGCCCTTCATTACATTAGACATATAACTAATCAAGCAAATGAGCCTCTTGATTACTTCGTTTTTTTAATGAGTAATCATTTTTAGAATTATATATAATTAATGTAGATTGCCCTGTGTTATTTGAAGAATGCTTTATGCTGTGCATAATTTAAATTATGGCACACTTTTTGATGCATTACAGTATTAAAGCATAGCTATTAGTATAATATCGAATTCATTAAGATGGACAATTTGACTACAGCATGTGATTAGGGTTGTCAGGTCTTATTTTTTCCTGTATTTTATGATTTCTATGTTTTATGTTTCTTACCCTATCTTATAGGACTAACTTTTCCCCCTTATGTATCTCGATAATCCCAGTAAAAATATATTTAATCTAACATTTTTCTCAATATTATATATAATAAAATCCGAGAGTAAACATTGTATGTATCTATGTAAGTAGGTAAGTTTGTGACCACCAATCTTCTTGCGCGTGTCTCTCAATCGCATTGCGCCGAGACGGTTGGTCGCAGACCCACCGAAGTTTGCATACGGCTTCACTAGGACAGATCCTAACACGCCTCGGAGCGATTTTTTCTAAATTCGAATTAGAAAATGTTTTATTTTATGTTTTGTCCGATTTTTTGCGATTTTTCTCGCTTAATACGTAATAACGTCGGTAATTGCACTCGGAGTAAAACGAAATTTACATCATCGGATAGAGGAGAAAATTTTCTTTTAAAAATTGTTTGTTCGGACTGTGTAACATAATTAGCAGATTTTTGGGAATTTTTCAAATAAAATTAAATTTGACGCTGACTTTCGTAAAATATTTTTAAAATTGCTGCATCTTGAATTCTATCCGTCATAACTTTTTTATATTTTGTCAAATGACGGAGCATACATTTCGCCCTCTTTTAAAAGAAAAACCAGAGGAAAATATAAATTAGGAGTTTTTTTACGAATTTTTAAGTAAAGAAGGATTTTCATTTGAATCGCAGCGCACCTTAAAAATTTCCGTATGATATTTTGCGGTTTGGTTGTCTTGGAGACAGTAACAATGATTAAAATTGCCAGTTGAAAAAAAATAAAATAAAGTTATTTAAAAATAACCGATTTTTCACATGTGAAATGTGCGCCACTTTGACGTCACGAGTTTAAAACCCCTTTCGAAACTCAATCAGAATAACGGACTCACAAGCAAAACATACACCGCGCATGTGAAATAATTCTATATTTTACTTTACGTTGCCAGAAAAATAATTGAATGCTGTTTTTTCACAAGTGAATTATCCAGCATTATTTTCAATTTAGATTTTAAACGGGTCACGTTTTCGAATAGCAGGAAATATATTGCGGTGTTAAACAGGGCCTGATTATGACCAACAGGGGGCCCCGGGAATTGTTGAATTTGCCCCCCTTCCCCCCGTCTATAAAATTTGTTTTATTTTTCATAATTTTTTTTATAAAAATAGAACAACATTTGAAATTGGGGGCAATTTCGAGCCGGAGGCCCCTGGGTAAAGTCCCAATTTGTCCATGCGATAATAGGGCCCTGGTGCTAAATACACCAATCTGAGAAGAACTATGCATAAAAATTTATGGAGAGCTGATTTAGTGGCAACCATAAACTGAAATGATTAGAGTTTATGCTAATGCGTAAATTGCAAAGAATCACCAAAGAGTAAAAGCCTACATTCGTGGCAAATATCTAAACCGTTTCTTTAAATTAAGCATTAACGGCTGCAAAACGACGGTACATTGTATTGGTATCAGTAAAATATAGTATCATTAATAGTAAGTAGATATGATAAGGCAATATTGATCAAACCACAATATACCGCATTAATAAATATTTTGTGAAACAATGTCGTCTATTCATTTTTTAACAGCCGTATTACATCACAGCTAACAAAACATTAAGTAATTCTACGTCGCGTTAATACATCACGCAGTAGTTTCAACAGAAAAGACTGTAACAGAACTTTCTTTTTTCTTGGAGATTCTGTTTTGTCACAAGTAGTTATGATCACATTTTAGGAAAATGTTCTTCTCTTGCCTTGCAAAGAGCTGATACACAACTATTTAATTATAAAATAAAACGGTTCTCCACTTCATGTAGTATCTAAGGTATTAATGGCATAACTTAAATCTAAAAAAGAGTATGATGCAGAAATGAGACATTTTGAAAATTAGGAATTTTCACTGAAAATCGTCATGCTTTTCTTTTCTGATCGTGAATGACACCGACATAGTTTTTTGCGTCATAATATTAACAAGGGTCACAGGTCAGTACTTATACTAACTTAACGAATAAGTAATGAGTAACTTTACGAGAAGAGTCAAATCATTTTGCTTATTTTTAGATTCCAAAACTCTGGAATCAATTCGAATTATACATGTAAGAAAAAGTTTCGTTCCGTACCGTGCGGAGAACGGGCACGCAGCTAGTATTTTACTTAAATGTTGTGCAGTATAAATATTTTGTGATATTTTATTGTTTTTGTAGTGTGAATTTTTATGAATTTGATTAATATTTCCCGATTTCTAGACTTTTGTTTGCAGTGCATTGAGTGACTATTCAGCAAAAGAAGTTACTGAACTATCATTTCAAAAAGGTGAAATGCTGACAGTTACCAATATAAGGTTTATTATTTACAGATATTATTTATCATGCTTAACTTAATTCTGTTTAAAAGTTCTTTTATTACTTAATATGTCTTCTTTTTATTTTCTAAGTTGCAGTTTGCAATAAATGCAAAGAATTAATTAGATGTCTGTATTTGAAACTCAGTCAATTTCTGTATTACTTTTAAAATATTGACTTCAGACATAGCTTAAAAATCAACTTACAGTTGAAATGTATCATTAGACTGAAATTCCCTTTCTTTCGTAATGCCATATGCTCATTTTTAAATTTTCCTTTTGTTCTAAGCAGGGTTAACTTTTTACCAGTAAAACCTGGGAGAAAGGGGTAAAAATCTGAGGATGGGGACCTTGAAATGTATCAATACAGTAAACTCTATCAGTCACTAAAATGTATTTAAATATTCATAATTGGAAATAAAGAATTAGTCAAATCTCTAAAGCTGCCTGATACAGTACTTTAATTGCAGATTTTACCATATTTTCTATTTCCCATCTATAAATAGAATAACAAAGGACCATGGGTGAACTGAAATTTCTCTGGTGGGGGGAGCAAACTTCAAATGTGTAACAATTTCCATTCTGATTTTGCTTAGATGAAATTTTGTTTGCATCATAATGCACTGGCTGAAAATTTTCCAGTCTTTTCATATTCCATAACTGTTTGAAGGACAATAATTTTTGTTATATTCTTTAGTTTTTGTAGACGTCTGTACTGTAAAATGCATTTTCAACATAAAATTAATAAAGGACTGATAATTTTTCTAATAAGCTATTGGATTCAAACATTGTTTTCACACTTTAATATTTTGTAAAAATAAAATATATTAATTGTGAAACATAAATTAAAAAATTGATGTATGCTTTTGCATTTTTACAAAGGACAGTGATCAGGCTAAAATTATGTGGGATAATACATATCCCAACATTATGTTAAAAGATTAAAAATCACTATTTTCATATAGTGTTCTTTTATTAACCCAATCGCAAGCTAAATTAGATAAACAATATTGTATGGAAATGGTAGAACTAGATACCTAAAGAACTTTCTCACTTTGAAAAATAAAAATGTTCAGATACATTTTCAAAAAAGTGACAAAAACAGTCAAACTAATATATATATTTTTTTTTTTTCCAAAAGTGGTAAAAACATGTTTTTGCCAGAGATGGTAAAAACCATGTTAAATACCAACAAAAACCGTCAGACAATAAATACTGTCCAACCCTCATTCCAAGAAAGATAGTTCAGTTTTATTTTATTAGTGTGCTTCTCCTTTACAAAATGTTTGTTCTGAATATTTTTCCTTAACAAAATCTTTCTATAATTCTTGTCACCAATATAACAGAAAAATATTGACTATTCAGTATATTTTGTTATGAATATAAATTTTGTACAGTGTAACTAGTCATGTAATTAAATGTTCTCCAAGGCCCTCCTGCACAAAATTTTTAATAGGCTCTATTTTATAGTTATGAGAATCATCCTTATTTTCCTATGTGGCATCACTTATAACCTCAAGAATGTTGAATGATTGGTGAGTGTTGGTTCTACAAATTAATGTTCATTTTCTTGATTAATCAACAGAAAAGACGGCTGGTGGGAGGCAAAGAATAGTGATGAAGTTCAAGGGCTTGTTTTGTCTACATTTTTAAAGGTAAAATACTTAAAAGTTTTGCAAAAATGCCATGCTATAAGTAAGGTTTGAGTTTAACTTTTAAAAACAAAAAAGTTGAATAACTAGATAAAAATATAAGTTGATGATCCTAATAAACAGGTGTGCAGTTTTGAACAAAAAAATTGTACTAAAATTACAAAAACCTTGTCATTTGAGCACAGGTCACTTATACACGAAATCTGATGTGGACACTACATAATTTCCTTATATGTTTATTTAATTATACACATTTTTGACACATTTCAATTAAACTTCATTTGAATGTTGTGTTATACTACATCAGTAAAATTAAGATTTGGTGATGTTTCACCAAATATAATACTAGCTACAAAGCCTCAGGTTTACCAGTGGCATAAGGTATTACAGCATAACTTGTAAAATGTTACTGTAAAAATGCATACAATTAGTATATATTCAAATTTATATTTATTCATTTAAATATTGATGGAATTTCGGTGTTAGTATTTAAAGTAGAGATGTTTGAAATTTATCCATTTAATGTAATCACAATTTTAGCTCTTATGTTTTGAATTGTCAGTTATAAGATTTAATATTGTTTTTTATTTTTATAGTTCTTGATTAGCAAATTATTATTATTATTGAAGTTGTATTACCTTCATAGTTTTTTTTTTTTTTTTTTTTTTTTTCCAAATGCTAACATATGCAGACTAATGTTTTTAGATTTTCATATTCTCTTCATGGATTAGTCATTTCATTATGAAAATAAGATGTGGGACTTGACAATTTTTTCAACAAGTTATACTCTAATACCTGATGCCACTGGTAAACTTAAGCCTTTGTAGCTAGTCTTATATTTGGTTAAAAATCACCAAGGCGTAATTTTACTGATGTATTATAACACAAAATTCAAATGAAGTTTAATTGAAATGTGTCAAAAATGTGTATAATTTAATAAATGTTCAAAGAAATTATGTATTGTGCACATCAGATTTTCTGCATAAGTGAACTGTGCTCAAATGACACGTTTTTTTTAAATGTCAACACAGTTTTATTTAATTTTAATTTTTTTGTTCAAAAATGCACATATGTTTATCAGGATCATCAACTTATATTTTTTATCTAGTTATTCAGCTTTTTTGTATTTAAAATATAAACTCAAACCTTAAACATAGCTTTTTTACTTACAGCATGGCTTTTTGTAAAATTCTTAAGTATGGCTTTTTTATTAAAATTTCACTTATGTATTCAGATTATCTGCTTTTATTTTCCCCTTTTTCTGTTTTAATTTTGTAAAAATGTTACTTATAAGTCTTTGTGTACATTGAAATAGTTTCATTGTACAATATATATGTGAATGTTGAATGACCTGCTTTAACTTAATTTTACCTAGGATTACCCTAATATTGAAACATGATTTACCTTAATATTGAAATATGACTTGAAGAAATGATAAAAATCAGTTTTTGTAAGTCAGTAAATAGAAACATTTGTGCTATAGTAAATTTCACTGTATGGTTTAAGTAAGTTTATGAAATTTTGTACTACTTTTCAAGACATACAGCATTTGGCTGGCTATGTCATTCTATAAATACAATAAATGACCAATTGAAAAAGAAATGCTGAGCCAATTTTTTAAAACTTTATTTTTATGGAGATCCTTTTTTCTTTTTTCTTTAAATGCTGACTATACAGTAACGTAAACTTTTAAACTTTTCATTTTATATCATCTGGAAAAAAGGAGGAGAAAGTTCTGACACAATTTTTCATTAACACTGTTTTTTTTTTTTTGGGGGGGGGGGGGAGGATATTAAGTGACAAATTGGAATATTTTCAAAACTGAAAAGAAAATTCTTTGTTACAAATATCATAAGAACATAAAGTTGAAATAAATGTTTGAAAATTAAGTATTTTTACTAATAAAATGTGCCATTTATAATTATAAAATGTAATAAATAAATAATGAAGTAGTATCATTTATATGATAGTTCTTAAATATTTTTATTAAGAAATATATTTTTCATAAAAATATATATGTAAACTAATTATGGTTTACTATAGTATCATTTTATTTATCATTTTTGGTAGATTCCTGAACATATGAATGCATTAATAAATGGTAAGTTTCTTGTGCATTTTTTTAATGAAAGCTTTTAATAGCACTGCTTTAACTATTGCTTCGTTATTAATTAAAAATTAATAACATTCAATTGTTTGAATTTAGTAAATTAATAAAATGCATTTTGTTCCAAAGGGATTTCTATAATTATTAGTTTTTGACATTTAATTTTTCTTCTCACACAATGTCAATTTAATGCATAAAATTGAAGTTTCTGAACTGGGTTCATTTTTATAAATCATTAAAAAACTATTCTATTCTTATGTCATACCTCATTTTGAAAAGTCTAGTTTTATGAATCATTATACTTTTATTGATATTCCTGTATACATTGATAAGTTTTAGCATATGATATAAATGAAATTTTATGCAGTAAAAATTAACTTCAAGTCAATATTTTTATTTCTCTTTAGAAAAGCTGAAGTCTAATGATTCAAAGTAAGTGATATTGATTGTAATTTGACTGTTTAATGTATTGTTGCATTGCTGGTTTCTTTTTCAATGGAGCATTTTGACATGACTTTTGCATGTAAGTCCTTTTAAATGGCAACCAACTGTGTATCCTTCTATGCCATGGACGGCCAACCCACAGCATGTGTGCCATAGTGTCAAGGACAGTCCTGAATATGTGTCTACTCTGCCCCTGCACAGGATACCAAAGTTTGGGGGTGTCAAATTTAAATTTTTGTAGTTTTAATTTCTTGGCAAATAGCAAACCTGCCATAAGTTATCCGAATCAATATCAGCAGATTATACTGTACTCAAGACTTTCTTTTTCCTCATCTTAATATATCTCATTTATTTCTGTGGTTTAATCGTTTCATTAAAATGTCCTCACAGTAACCCTTTGTACAAAGAGTACCCTGTGCAACTAACTGCCATGAAATAGGCTATGGCACCTAGTCACTCTAGTGAAAGTCGCTCTCACATGCAGTGGCTAAAGAACCATTCAATCACACCTTGGGTCGGAGTTCGAATCCCAGCTTGGGCATGGGTGTTAACTTGTCCGTCCCTTCATAGGGGGTAATGCTATCCGCCCACTAAGTGCCCCCATAATCAAATGGCCAGTAATTTAGGCTTTAGTAGTGGCAAATGCTTGATGAGCAAGTGCCCGCCCTTTGGAAACAAAAAGGGATTCTTTTAACTGATGCAATACAGTCGGGGGCCAAAAATCTACCAGCATCCAAAATCTGCACACCTTCTCTGATGTAAATAATGAAATTTGCAGTCATTCACTGATGATGAAATTGTTTTAAATCCAAATAAATGTGATTCTGATGATGATGATGATGATGAAAATTTAGATAATAATTTTAAAAGAATAGTAATCTATTTGATGAAAATTTAAAGTTAGGAGAATACCTTAAATTTTTAGAACAGCAAAGTTGTGTAGCAGAATGAAAATTAATGATAGTATACAATTTGAAAAAAAAATAAGAAAAGAAAAACAGAAACTGAAAGTAGAAAAAAAATAATGTTTTTGAACAAACTAGCATAGAACATATATTTCCAAAATTAAAAAATAATAATAAATTTTGAAACCATGTGCTTCGCTGCAGTCTTTGTGTAATTCTTTATTTTTTCTCCTATGCTTTTGTATTTAATGTGAAAATATAAGTGAAATTTGTCTGATTATGTGCTTTTATTTCATTATAGCGGTATTCTGCTTATTTTAAATCAAAAATGTAATGATTCATGTTTTATGCCCCGAAATCCACAAAGTCTTGCAATCTGCACAAGCTATAGTGCCAAGCTGTGTGGACTTCTGGCTCTCTACTGTATATGTGTATTTTTCATTTATTTTTAACATATCGGTTTGCTCTAGGAGGGCCGATCTCCTCTTGGATTCACACCTGTTTCTGTTTCAATCTGTTAAGTACAGGGCAACCACCACTGCAAGGAGACAAAAATGCTAGCATTATTAGCCTCCCCAATATAAAAAAAAGTAGCCAAAATAACAATTTTTCTAAAATCAAATTCAAAAATGGTGTTAATATAGATTTTTTTTTTTTTTTTTTTACAAAGCACAAGATGAAATAATTGATTTTTCTTTTATAAGCTCATTATTTTTTTTTTGTTCTCTCTCGCATATATACTCAAACTTCCCATACATCATACACTGACTAATACAAGTTGCAGTTATAAATTTTTTATTTACAGTATTAAGTTTTAGGAAATGCACAAAATGAACTAATGAATGCAAGTATCAAGATGACAAAATTACTGCATTTTACCCCAGGATACCTGTGAACCATATGTAACTAGATGGTTCTTGAAAGCTTCTAAGAATCAGTCTGATAGCAAATAAAGCTTAGAAAGAAAAGGGAGATAAAGAGAATCAAAACTTGTCTTTTTTTTTTTTTTTTTTGCCAAATCAGCTGCAAGGAAAGGAAAAGTCATTGAATATTTGAAACCAGTATGAAACTGGCATTTTTTAACCAGAAAATTATTCCAAGCTGACTTAGCTTTAATTTAGTAGTAAGTCTCTTTTTTAATTTCCAATGGACACTCTGTAAATATCATACTGCTAATATTTATTGGTTTGCCAGTAATAAATGGAGGGCTGTCATGAAGGGAGCACCTGAATTTAGTTTTGCACAGTCATGAAAATAATATAGGATCAACCTCTGCACAGCGTGGCACCACAAAAACCTAAAAAGCTGTTAAAAATATCAACTGAACAAATGCAGTTGCTGTGGTGTTTTCCATGTTTGTCAAAATGCTCTACAGTCTTCTTTATTGCATTATTAATTTGAAGAGAAAATTTCAAATTGTTCGTAAACTTTTCTAATCGTTTTACCTTTAAAAAATCTTTCAATCGTATTTTAACATTTATTTTTTATAGAAAGTTAACTGAGAATTTATTGAAAAACTCCATCATTAATCAAAACAAATATTAGAGCTTGAATATCAAGATTTTCTGTAAAATTTGACACTCATGAAAGTATTATCTTTGTATGAAAAATATTTTTGGTAGACATTTTTTTCTCACAAAAAAGTAGGAGTACAAAGTTTAAAGTTAAATTAATAATGCATGTATCTATCATTAATTTAAAAAGCAATTGTTTTCCATTCTTTTTTGCCTGTGCTAGTGTTTTGCTGGAATAATTGTAACATTTTTCTCAGCATATTATATTATAATTTATTTTAACTCATATTACTTTTTTATGTTTACTTTTAATAGTCTCTCAACACTAATAAGCAGTGCCAATTGAAAAATGTTGGCTGCCCATGTATTAATTAAAATTGCCTGCCCTTTTACAAAACAGTTTCCGCCACCCCCACCCCACTCTTTAGTTTTCCACCCACATCTGTGCACCATCTTGGCCTCTACTAGGATTGGCCCTGCTTATAAGTATGGAGAATTATATAATCTTTATATGCAGTTTGTAGATTATTATAAACATTTTACTTCAGGGAAATTCATTTTTGGAGCAATATCAGAAGTTCTATAAGGAAGGTAAATATGATTTGAAATTTTTTTTCAGTGACAAAATTCTTTTAGTAAAAGGTTAATTTATTTCAAAATAACTACTTTGATAAATTTACATATTTTGTCTTTACTTCTACTGTCCTATTTTTAGGCTCGAGCTCTTAATACTGCTATCAGAACTTTTGGATCCATTGGGCTTCCTCTTGGGTTTCGTGAATGTATGTTGGGAACATTGCTCAAAGAAGGTAAAATGTTTTCACTGTGAGAGATAATTTACTCTTACAGCAAGTTATAAATTCTTAAAATAATTTTCTCAAGTTAAATTTTTGAATTTCTGTCCTATTGTCAAAATCCTTTTGTAGAAAAATAATTTAAATAATTATTAGTAATGTGACTCAGGACCATATTTATGACCTCTGAGACTCACAGCAGTTCTTTGCAGTGAGGACCCCCCCCCCCCAAACTTTGAATTTTGAATGACCAATATTTTATGCAATGTGTAGATTTTTCCGATACCTTCTTTCAATATTCAAATAACATTTGGAGTATTATATGTTTGTACAAAAACTCTTTAAAATAATACTTTCGTGTTCCAAAGTGACAGATACCTTAAACATTTGCTGTTGCTTAGCAAGTGAATAGTATTTCCTTTTTTCATTTTGCCTGCCCTCATACACACCACAAGCAATAAATTAAGAATGTCTAGTTTCAAACTAGATTTCCAGTTTTTAGTGACATATATCAAGAAATACAATTGTAGATGTTTAATCTTGCCTGCCTATTGAAACAAGTTTCCTGTGGAGCCATCTGAGATAGCCATTGTCTACGAATTCAGGGCCCCCTTAATCTCAGGGGTCCTGCCAACTACCATGTCTGCCTATAGTTATATACAGCACTGATGTGATTCCATGTTTAATCAAACGTAGCTTTTTGTGCTGTTTCAGTAATTAAGAGCTATTAATATGCAACTATTATTATTAATTGTTTGCAAGATTATTTGCCTGTACAAAAAAGTTATAACCAGCAAAATTAGAATAACCAACAAACTTACATATATACATGCATTCATTAATACCTAGAATTATTGGAATTGATCTTTTTCTGTGAATCACCTGAAAATATGTATTATTTTTCTGAAATAAGTTGGGATAAATGGTATCAACTTTTTCTCCTTCTTCTCCCAGTTTTTATGTAGAGTGCTAGAAAGTACTTGATAAATGTTTGAAGTACTTTATGAAAATCACAACTTTATACTTTTCATGGACACAGAAACTTTACAATTTTAGTGCTTTTCTTGATTTTGAAATTTGTTTTAAATTTTCTCTTTCATTATTAGAATTTTTTCTGCTTTTAAACTTGAAATCATATAAAACTAAAGATTTTTAAGTTTTAAAAGATTAAGATTAGTTAAAATTTTCTATGAATGAATGATTCTAAAGTCTTTTAAGAATTTTCTGCCTTTAAAATGATAAAATATTTGCTAGCCTAGGTGGTGTATTGGCTAAAGAGCCATTCTACCAAACTTTGTGTACAGGGTCGATTCTCAGCTCAGGCTTGTGTGTTAACTTGTCCATCCCTTCATAGAGAGTAACGCTGGCCACACACTGGGTAAACCTTTAATAAAATGTCCAGTAATTCGAGTCTTAGTCGTGCTTGATGAGTAAATGCCCGCCCTTTCAAAATATATATATATATATATCTGTTACAAGAAGGAAATATGGCAATGCCCTTTGGAAAAAAAAAAAAAAAAAAAAAATTGTCTGTTACAAGAGGAAAATATAAAAAACTGTGTCATGACTAATGAAAATTACTTTCATTAAAAGTTAATATTATTCCTGATACAAATTATTTTGTGCAGACTTACTAGCTCATAAAGTTGTATGAAATCATAGGTTTGTAATGAATTATGAAGTAATGAAGAAATATGTTTATACATACTACAGTGCTAATATTTTTTTTTTATTTGGCAGGAAAAACATTCATACTTGTATCACATTCTTTTTTAACTTATAACAACAAGAATTTGTATCTTTAAAAAAATCTTTTGGACCTTTTTTCAGTTCAGACATTTGACATGTTTATATCATGTTATACATTTGAAAATTAAAATCTTTATTGTGTGTAAAAATATCCAATATAAAACAATATTTAAAAAATGTGTTTTGTAAAAGATTATTTACTGTAATTTACTACCTTTATTTATTCTCAGACAAAAATTGTTTCTGTTATTTTTGTATTACTTATTATTTACAAAGTATGCAAATTTAAGAAATTTCAAAGCTTAAAAATATTTATAAATCTCTAAAATATTATATTTGATTCAATTTAAACGAAATTTTAAATATGTTTGATTTATTCAGTCATTAATCATCATAGAAATGTTTAAATGTTTTGAAAAGCTATATTTCATAGATGTATTGAGCATTTTTTAAATTCATGTTAAGCATTAATTGTTGTAATTGTGCAATTTCTTATCTTTCTAAATTCTTTACGCCTCAACTCAAATCTGTGTTGTAACTGTAACTGGTTAACTGTAGTACTACTTGTCACATATTCTTTTTTTTTTGTGTGTGTGTGTGTCCAAGTTTAATAAAACATTAAAGTCAAATCCCATGCTTCCACTTTCTGTGCAGTAACTCTGTTAATGTATTTAAAAGGTTATAGGCTCTAGATGGATTGGTTTATTTATTTATATGCTGACTTTCATATACTGCATCATTAATCCTCAAAATGATATCTTTGAGAATCAAAGTGCTAAATAAAGATAACTACAAAACATGCAAAATGGCAATGAAAGCGCTTTTAATAAAGAATGATGCATGGATTTATGTATCAGGTTTGAAACCTAAACCTGAAGAATTGTAAAATTGACAAAAACAATTGAAGAAGAGTTCGATAAGTGGGTTGAAATGGTTGGAAAAACAAAAGCAGATATAATTCTATGTATATTGCCATCTGTACTGAAATTGATTAAAAATTACGACACTTCATCAGATGTCTGGAAGAAATCAAGGAAAATCTATGAGTGTAAAAGACCTGCTCATTAAGTAGTATATTACTGAAATCTTTGATTCAGTATAATATACCCAACTTGTCTAATGGAATTCATGACCATGTGAGAAAATTCTTCAACATAGTGGATGGGCTTTCAGAAATGGATATTAAAATAGATGAAAATTTGCTGACTGTAATGCTGTTATATATCCTCCCATCTATTTTTAACAACGTTCGTTGTGCTATAGAATCCAGAGATGGACTTCTGAAACCAGAAATACTCCGAATTAAAATAGTGCAAGAATTCAATCCCAGATGCAACAATGCTAGACAAGCTGAAGGTACCAGGGCTTTCATTGCTGCTCCTAGAAAACCTGCATTGGAAAAATAAAAATCATGAAAAATATTTGGGCAACAATATTAAATAAAGGAAAACAAGAATTTTGGTTTGTTGATTCTGGCTGCACTAGACATATGTGTAATGATAATTCTGTTTTAATGGACATGGAAAATGCAGAAATTATAGTGGTCAGTCTGGCCGTAATAGAACAACCAAAATAGCTGCTGTTGGAAAAGTTCAGATTGAAACAGAAGTCATTAAGCAACTGAGGAATATAGAAATATCGGACATATTTTAGTTCCCAAACTCAAAACTAACTTATTATTGGCATCAAAACTATGTAATATGGTTATAAAAATTAAGGAAAATGTGCTATAGTAAAAAATGTAAAAGAAAATATTTTTGTCCAAGTTTAGTAACATTTTGCTGTTAAATCTCATACTTACACTTATTGTGCAGTATCTGTTAATATATCTAAAAATTTATGCTTTTCAGATAGAAAATGTAGTACTGCTGCATTTTTAATGCCTAAACTGAGTGATTCTGGTCTTTCAATTGATGATATAGAGTGGGAATCTTCACCATCACCAGTAAGTTAAATTCTATTATTTCTTGAATATATATATATATGTTCTAGGAATGATAGATATACTGTGATATAGTATTTGTTGTTAATCATTTACAGATTTCTGGAGTTAAAATCATGTTAAAAAGCAAAACAATGTAGTAATAATAACTATTGTGTGTTAAGCATATTTTAAAATGTGAATTGTAAAAATTCTTGAATGCAAATCAAAAGTAAATTAAAAATCTTCTGTTCTCATTATGTTGATATTTTATTTATTCACATTAAATAATCATAAGTGAGATGAATATGTATGATGAGTAATGCCATTTTGTATTGTAATATCTTAAATGTACTGTACAAAACAGTTTTTTTTTTTAAATGACCAAGGGTCATTTTTAAAAAAAACTGTCTCGATATATGTACCTCTTCTCACTGTTCCATTCAAACATTTGAAATGAGATTTCAGATATGGTTATTCAGAAGACTGACCTCACAATTGGGATTGCATAAAACAATAGAGTTCTCACAATTGTGGTTGTGCTGAAAATTTCCACTGGCATCAACCACTTTTTTTTTTCCTGCAAAAGTAGATCAGCACATTGAAAAACCACAAATAGCATTGGAATGATACATGCATGATGAAAATTGATAATGTAAAACATTTGCAAAGAAGAGCATTGCAACAAACCCATGACAGAACAAAAAAGGCAAGGGAAATTATTTTTATTGGAATTAAACATTTTCAACTGCCACTGTTAGTTTAACATTTCTACCATCTATTCCAGTGAATTATGTGCATCATGTCATTACACATTTTATCTGTGTTGATTTTGGTTCTTAAAATGCTTGTTTTTGCAAAATTTTTATGCCACTAATTTTTGTTTTAAGTGTATTGTTCCAATGCCAATTATTGTTTTTCAGTGTGATGATCAACTTTTGCAGGAAAAAAGTGAATGTTGCCATTAAAAATGTTCAAAATTTTTTCACTTCAACCATAATCGTGAGAGCTCTATTATTTTAAACAATCCCAATCTTGAGCTCATGCCACTGAGTAACTATATTTGAGATCTCAGAGGTCCATATATCACAATAGCTTTTTTATGGCCATTCTGTATATTTAATATCTATTATATGAGTTTGGTTTTTGTGCTATTTTTTCTACACATCTAATTTTTAATTTTTTTTTTCTGCTGGTTATAATTCATTTATACTAAATATTGCTAATTTAAGTTCATGAGTGTGTTAATTTTAGTGTTTGGTCTATAATTTTGATATAAGGTAATTTGGGGTAAGTCTCCATATAAAGGATGTTTTGCTTAGTAGTGCCTAAGTTTGAAATGATGGCATATGAAATGATATGAAAAAAACTGCACCATGCTCTTCAATCTGTAATATGTTAAATATACTTTATTAATTCCTTTTCAAGTATGTACATGATTGAGAAATTGATTGTTAATAGACTCATATAATTGTAGCATGTTCTCCATACATTCAGGGAAGATGCCACCAGTTTTGAGGTAAGATGCAACACCACATTATATAAGAAAAATAAGACAAACACTGGAAAATTACCTATAAATTAACAATAACTATGGAGAAACAAACAAATCTATAAACTGAATTATTATTTATTTATTCAAAATGATGTGCTGAAACTGATAAGGCCTAACTAATGTAAGCCTGCACAACATTTCATTTAATACAAATGATCACCATTGCAATCTTGGCGCAACTATTTCTTCAATTTGATGCACTGAATCTAATTATACTTTGAGACCATTTTTAACTTAAAAGTATCCTTTGCATATAGCACAAATTTAACTCTGACCAATGAATTAATTATTCAATTGAATTAAATTTGATTCTGATGAAGAATCGTGGTCTGTTTTCTTTTTATAGTTCTGAGGCATTGTTTGTATGATAACAACATGTGAATTATAGTTGTTATTAAATTATTAATATCTTTTTAAAAAAGTAGAAAATATGCAAAACTGTAGTAAACATACTATAGGCAATGTAAAATATTAAATATTATATTATTTAAATAATATAAAAATGATAATTATTATAATTATAAATTCCATTTATATTTTACGCTATAATATATAACACGCAAAATATAAAATAAAATTTAGAGTTCATTTAATTTATTTCTGAATCATGTTATGTCTTCCCTCTAGTGTAGGATGAAGATGCCACATCTGCTTATTTTCATATTGCTGCAAGGTTATAGCTACTTCTGCTTGCCTTGTGTGTGTAACAGAATGTGGAACTCACTTATTTTGCTAATATCTCAATTAAAATAAAGCATCCTATAAACTTTAAATATGGAACAGAATACTATAAGGGCTTTACTCACTAGATTAACTGTTCACAAAATCTGAAAATAATGGTAGTAAATAAAATATCAGGTTGTAACAAAAGTTTCCGCCATATCTGCCTGAAAAACTAACTTCTAACTCCTTAGATAACTGATTTTGAACTTTCGGTACCAAACCTGCACAGTGTCACATGATACAACAATAGTACTTAAAGCTGTACTCATAATTTGTTGATATTATGTAGCTGACTTTTTGCAACACAAATGGAAGTAAATGATGGTTCTAATCCTCTAGAGTGATAGTTCCATTTGGGACACCTTATATAATGATAACTGTATTTTTTACAGATTTCACAACACAGTGTTATAAAGTAAGCCTCTTTCTTTCAAATGCCAAAAATCGTTTGACAAAATATGAGCCAATACGCCAACGCGAACTGTGTGCTGACGATGTTTGCGGTGGCGGGAAACTTTCGTTACAACCTAATAAATTCACAATCCATGGGTACATTGGGACAAGACTCTTCACACAAGAGAGTCAGTATTGTTATCTGTTGACACATAAAAGTACTAACAACAAACTTCCCCCAAATTACCTTATGCATTAATATTTCAGCAATACTATTATTAACGAAATACTTCCACTTTTAAAAATTGTCTTGGTTTATTTTATACTGCACTTATTTTCTATTTAGACTGGAAATATGGTTCTACAGTTGAAACCCTTAACTACAGTTTTGCAGAAGGTTATTCAATTAGTTGCATTACGTCAAATAATTCCCCCTCCACCAGGTAAATCATGCTAATTTTTTATTCATACAAATTTCAAAGGAAAAAGCCTTATTTTACATGTCTTGTGTTGATGGAATTTTAAAAATAAATATGTATTGTGATGCATGGGTTCATAAATCAAATGAAGTTTGAGTTAGACTGAGGCAAAACACAACTTTATTCAATACTTTCCACTTACAGTGACATACCTTTAATCTCCAGTTCACCAGCAAATATTTCATACTGCTGTTGTAATAATTGTCACAAATGAGATAAATGTATTATTACTGCAGAAGAGGCACTTCCTTATAGTTTAGACTCCAAATGAGAGCACCCTTCATTGCAAGTGTAAAGAAAGCATTGTATACCATCAGTGTCTTCCAGAAACATTTACACTAAAATACTAATAACCACGTCTACAAAATGACCTCCCATGAAGTTGTGTGAGTCTAGATTTTCTGACCTTAGAGAAATACTTGCAGATTCATTAAGTCATAAACTATTGGATTGCACAAGATCTTGGCAAAAGTACCAGGATGAAATGAGTTCCTAGGATTGGAAGGTGATGCTCACTAATGTTTATCTTGCCAAACTGGTGATTTTGAACTAGGGTAAAACTTCCTTAACTTTTGTCAGATTCCCTCCTCAATAAGTCCTGTAAAGGTCATTGTCTTGGTGGCACTTCATTCCCTCTTTTTCTGTAATTTATCTCTTCAATGGACTTTCTGTGCTGCATCACTATTGTCATTCAGGGTAATAAACATTAGTTGTGTTTTCAAAGAAGCATGCACTACAGTGGAACCCCGATCTATCGTTCCCGCATTCATCGTTTTCCATCGTTTCCCGATTATTGATCGTTTTATTTCTATGGTCCCTGCACAAGTTGTATTTAAATAACGTCAACGAAACCTGCATTCATCGTTCGTCAAAAAATCCTTTTCCCGCTTTCATCATTGTAAAATATTTCTCCTGACCAAAGTGAAATCGAAATTCAGATGGATCCATATGGCATACAAACTGAAATATTTTCTGGTATGATGATGGCGTAGATGAAGAGTTGTTACATGAAGCAGAGCATGTGGAATGAAGTTTAGTGATTTTATTCCCTTCGATATAGACGTATCGACATATCTTAAGAATGGAAGAAATGTGTGGTGATGCAAAAAATAAAAGTAATGGCGAAGAAACGGAGAATAATGTTCATGCTGATGAGACTGAGCCTACACTAGTGCCAAGTTTATCAGACGCAATTACAGTATTTGAAATTGTATGAACTTTTATGTACAAACATGAAAACTCAGAAAAGGCAAGAAAAATATTGTAAATCTTTAAAATTTTCGTTTAATTAAAAAAATTAAGGAAAAACCCAGTGTAAAATTGCTGATTTTTTAGAAATAAATATTTCTTAATTTTCTACAACCCCAATTTGTTTCTTTTTCAGTTTGGTTACGAATATGGTAAACTGTATACATCGTGTGCATTCATAAACATTATTTTCTTCATATTTTGACTTTAACCCGCATTCGTCGTTTTCCCGCATGCATCGTTTTTTCTACGCACCCCTTGAAAAACGATAGATCGAGGTTCTACTGTATTTTAGAACAGAAAGAAGGCTGATAATTAATGTAGTTAGCCCGTTTTAATTGTATGCTTGAACTGATATTCGTAAAAATATTTACTTTATGTTTGGTACCCTCAAACTCTCAATATAAAATATTTAAAACTGTAAGGAATGGAATTGAAAGAAATCTGTTTCAGACCATGGAATCCACAGCTGATACAGATTCTTTCAGGGAATCAACACTTAAGTCGGCTGCAGTAATATGCTGGCCTAGAGATGATTTCAAGGAGCTGTTAGAATTCACAATGATTGTTCTTGGGAAAATAACTACAAGATTACTCTGACAGGCACGCAAAGCTACCCATCATGCAAATTGGATGGCTAAATTAATCTATGGTATCAAGATATACCTTTTCCACAGCCAGAAAAATGTTTTCAAGCTTAAATTAAAAGAAGAATATGAACTTGAACCACTATGAAGTTTGGTGTCTGTTATAATTGTAATTGTGTTTGTCATCTTTTTGTGGTTGTTCTAATGTAAGTATTGTATGTTATGTTGTTTGATATATCACGTATTAAAGTATGTTTGTGAAATATCATCTAGTTGTCCTTACATGGTGTCAGAACAGAAGTTAAGAAATAAATTGCATTGCAATTAATTTCACAAATTTTAACAATGTTAGAAAGCAGTGGAATATATCTACCGAAACCATTAACTATCACGTTAAATTCTAAAGATCAATGGGAGGTTTGGCTTCAGAGTTTCAAATGGTATGCTGCAGGAATGCAATTGAATAAAAAAGAGAAAAACGTACTGGTTGCTACATTTATGGCTATAATAGGTTGAGATGCACATATGTCAAGTTACTGCTGTTTTTTGTTTAAGCAATTATAATTTTCTGTATTAAGTAGTGATTGATTTTAATTTTCAATAATCTAAGTCTTTGAATTAATTTAACTTTTTAATTAACACTAGAATATTCTTTTAAATTAAATATATTCCAATTTTATTTAACATACCATTTGTTGTTTTTTAGAATATGATGTAACCAGTCGCCATATCCATATGTGTTTGCATGATGGAAGCAAGGTATACTATCTTATAATTGTTCTTAAAATTTTTAAATCTGTTAAATGTCATCAATTTATATCTATGTATATATATATATATATATATATATATATTAGCATATATTAGAAAAAATGCCCCCCAGGCCAGCCATTGTTATTATAGAATTAATGCATAAACTACAACGTCTCAACTAAGGGAGAATTGCAAATCTCCAAAACCAAAGGTTTCTGACTCACAGCCAAGGAAATTTTTTGGAAACGTTTTGCCAAGGAAATATGTTATAAGTACAAGCCGTAATCAGCAGACTTCATTATAAATGTGTTTAAATTGTTACAAGGCAAATAAGCATTCACTCCACTTATGGCAAACCCCAGAGGTGTGATTCTCCCTGAGCTATGGGGAAACAAAATAGGAAAATTACTTACAAATTACAACTCGAAAAAGCCACAGCTTGCAAATGTGGAATACTGAAAGAATAACAAGGTAATGATGGTTCTGAAATCCCAAGACTGATAGCCAGATTTCTTTCCAATCAGCGTGCAGTGTGTCTGTTGCCAACCTTCAATGACATACTTCCCAGAAGTTCCTAGGGAAGGTGCAAAGGAAGGATTAATGGCAGGGATTTAGACTTTTATATGAAAGTCTAATTAATTAAGAGGAAAATTAAGAGGATAATGAAATTGTGAGTCAGAAACCTATGGTTTTTGTGATTTGCAATTCTCTCTCTGTTGAGACATTGCAGTTTATGCATTAATTCTATAATAACAATGGCTGCCCTGTGGGGCATTTTTTCTAATATATGCTAAAATATTAAACACATGTTTTCCATTAAGTAGTTTTCATAAGCACTATGTAGCATGTGTAATTGAGGTATTTTTATTAATTTTAAATAAGATTTAATTATATATATATATATATACACACACATAATATAAAACAGCAAAACTTACGTAATACATAAAAAAAAGTACCAAGAATAAAAATGTAGACCTTAAATGTTGACAGAGAACAGAGCTATCACAATGAAAACAGAGCTATCAAAGCTAAAAAAAGGTATTATCTATATACCAAGCAAAAACTCATGGGCCTAAGCCTAACTACAAGTATGCACAACAAAATAAAGATGTGGATATATATATATGTGTGTGTTTGTGTAATAATTATGTTTTAAGATTTCATTTGCTTGATGGTTTAATAAGAAATCCATATTACATAAATTTAGCTGTTTTGTATTATAATATATATATATATATATATAGGTTGTGTTCCAAAAACACTGGCCTAAGCTTTTATTCCTTAAATATTGATCATAGACATACACAATAAATTACAAAGCTACTTAAAAAATGGTATAGAATTTTATAATATTGATTTTATATATATGCATATAGAGTAGAGTCTCGCTTATCTGACATAAACGATCCGGCACAAAGTCAGATAAGCAAAAATGTCGGATAATACAAGAAAAAACCTCTTCGTTATACATACACATGTTATATTACGCATTATTATCTTGCATCATAATCATGCTCTAAAAGTACATGAAAACAATGGGAAAAATGAATTTAAAAAATGAAAATTTTTCGTATAATTAAAAAGTCATCTCTGCACTGGATCAAACACAGATTTTGCAGCAGCCCGTCGCTTCATCCGACGTCGGATAATATGGAATGTCAGATAAGCGAGACTCTGCTGTATATGTAATATAACGCACAATGTTGGGCAGGAGTGGCATAGCTGGGCCCCAAATGAGGCGATGTTCGGCAGAGCATGCAAGAGGTAGCATCACCCTTGGGTTGAGCAGGAGAGATGGCACATCTCGGTAAGAACTCTGGCTTAGAGCCGCCCATTGCTGGAACTTTGGTAACCAGGTGGACGCTGTAAAGAAGCTATTGCTGTGGATTACATTTTATTATACTACATCTTACAGATGTTCTAGATGAGAGAGGCCATGCAAAAAGATCTCTTTTAAGCTGCGTCAGGCTTTTTATTAACTCTGTTGAGGTCTTGTCACGTGACCTTGCAACCTGCAATGATTGGGCAAACCCATATCTGGGAAGCAAGAAGTTTTGATATGAAGGAGCCCGTCAGACTAAACAGCGAGGCTGACCCCAAACTTAGAAAGAAACTGCTAGGGAGCATGTAGTAATTACGGTTTTTGAAAGCAAATTTCCTTTGTTCTTTAATTACACAATTAAAACATTTTAGCAGTATGGGATTTCAGCGGACTTTTGATTTAGTATGTTATATATATATGGACTGTCCATAAAACACTGACCTAGGATTTTATTCCTTAAATATTGATCATAGACATATACAATAAATTACAAAGCTACTTTAAAGAAAAAGTAAGGAATTTTATTACTATTGATTTTCATAAGAATTAATCTAAATAAGTTCAAAATGTAAATTTTTATATGGCCCCTATACAGAAGAATTCCTAATTAGTAAAATGCATTCAAAACCTTAATAAGGTGATGTACAAAACTTGAGCATTTTATCCTAAAAGGTGTTGGAGATATAAAAATAAACATATGCTGAATTAAATCACTTTTAAATGGCTCTCGAAGGGGAAAAAATCACATCAAATGATCACATTTTAGGGGTTGTACACAAATTACAAAAGAAACAAATGATTACAAACATACATTATATTCCTGCTATCACTGGCATTGTATAGCTTCTCACCAACTATGTTTAAACATATCTCTGAGTCATTTCATGGTGAAAGTCTGAATTTTTTACTTCGCCTCATCAGTGTATGGAGCACATTTCACTAATTAGGAGTTTTTTCATTCAGGGGCTGTATAAAAATTTAAATTTTACATTAATTCATTTTTAATCTTCTGAAAATTTTAATCTATACCATAAAATTCTGTACTTTTTTAATGCAACTTTTTAATTTATTGTATGTGTCTCTTATCAATATTTAAGGAATAAAAGTCTAGGTCAGTGTTTTTGGAACACCCTATATATAAACAGGGTGTCCAGTGCTAACGGTACCCAATGGCTATTTCCTTAACTGTTTGTCAGAGCCACTTAGTTCCAGTTGCAAAAATGCTTTAAATTGCATAATCTACTGTATCAGAAACGATCAAAGTGAGTAAATCAGTCCCTATAAAAATTACAGAATTCAAATTTTTATAAGATCCCCCAATCCTATCAGTTGTTATATTTAGAAATTTTTTCTTTATACAATTTAATGCACAATAATAAAAAAAAAAATTATCCTTCTACAACCAAAATTTACTGAGTTATAAAGCAGCAAACATTTTGACTTATCCACGATTGTCAAAATGTTTCCACGTGACATTCCATGTTTAAAAATGTCCCACTACACTAAACCGTTAAGGGACCATATAAATATTGAAATTTTAAATTATAGGTTTCAATTTCATTTTCTGGCATAATGCAGAGAAAGAAGCAAAACTAATTTTAAAGTACTAATCTTTCAGCAGAAGGTTATAGTCAGGCTCTATAAAAATATCTACTTGGGGTCAGATTTATTAAATTGTATATGTGTAACACCGAGTATGCTATGCAAAGTACAGGAAAAGTTTTCTGCACAGGTGCATATTTGTATTGCAGCCAAAGGAAGCTACTTTTGAGCAAATGTTACGCTAACAGAATTTGTAATATTAAGTTTCTAAAATACATATATTTGTATTTTTAAATGTTTCATTTCCTTGTTTTTTTATTTTAAGTTATTTAACACCAGTTCATTTAAAAAAACTCTTAAAAAAATTATATTTTCAGTATATGCTATATTTTTATGTTTATTGGATACACACATAGTTAAACATTAATCTTCTTTATTGCAATCTGCATTCATAAAATAGTTAATGAAATTACCAGGCTCAAAACCATGTTCATTAATTTTTTATCAAATTCATTTTGTATACAACCCCTACTTTGCTGTTCGAAAAGTACTCTAACTTTAAGCAGCTGTAACTCGGTGAATTTTGGTCATAGACGGATGAATTTTTTTTTTATTATGCATGAAATTGTATAAAGAAAAATTTTCTAAATATAACTAATTGGACCGGGGGACCATATAAAAATTTTGCAGTTGTTAAAGCCAGTTTAACATTAGCCAGGCTTTAACATCTGCATATCAACTTCCATTAAACATGCTAAAAAGAATCCCGAAAAATAATCACCAATAGAATTGCAGGTATATGTTGTGGACAAAATGGACCAGCAATCTGAGAGACTCAGATTCATTATTAAAAAATAAATTATAAGAAATAAAAATAAATTATAAATTATAAGAAATAGGCATTATAAGAGAGTTATCACAAAGCAAACTCATATATAAATGACTTTTTCTGTCAGTTACCCCACATATTAAAACAATTGCATTTTGAAACAGTTTTTGTAAAATCTCAAAATCTAACCTTTTTTTCAATCAATGCCTATAGTTTAGGTTGAGTAACCACCTACCATGTCACCTAATTTCATTTAATTTGCTTCAGTCATTTTTATCTGATGCACAAACAAAATGACAGAATAATAGACCGACAAACTTTTTTTTTTTTTTTTTTTTTTTTTTTTTGGTCATACTGGGTTCACAGGTGCTGAAACATCACAAAATTTTTGAATTCCAAGTGATGTACTGACAAAAATCTAATATTATTTATCTAGGTAGCCAAACCTTTTGTGAGAGACCATTTGTAGGGAGACTTTTTTAAGATTTTGTTAAAATTTGTTTAATTTACTTTTAAGTGTTTGAAAATGACATTCTCTGTAGCATATCCATGCAGAGTTTTTATTTTAGAAATTTTTTATAATATCAAACTGATTTTATATGCATTTTTAAAACTATTTTTTCTTTAAATCATTCTATGTTCCTTAAATAATGCTATTTGTTCAAATGAAGAACTATTCAAGAATTGTGCTGCAATGGCATACACATTCATCTTTTAAGAGATGGGAGTTATAGACATTATGTTAAAAATTAATTATATGGATTTTATGTTAAAACTGATTAAGCAAATTTGAGACATTTATTTTTTAATAATAATAATAATAATAATAAACTTGATTTCAAACAAGTGGGGAAAAACTCTAAGCATACTTGAGAACCTACGTTTATGTCTCCTTTTATGTATGAGTTAACGATGTTATTGAAAAAAAGGATGCAGAAAATTAGCAGACTTAGCAAGGAACTCCAAATAGTTAATCTTACCAGTCCTGGAACTTATAAGCTAAAAAATCAAGCACAATACCTGGCTATTGTTTGAAACGTATGTCTTCCATTTGTATTATATCTGTTTTTCAAACAGAAATTTTACTGTAGTGAAATCTTTTCAAGGTATTACCCATTTTTAAATATCTTTAAATGATGAATTGAATTCTCTCTCTCTCTCTCTCTCTCTCTCCCAGTCATTTGATAATTTTTGTAAATTTCTATTATGTAACTGTGTACCGTAATTTATGTTGATTTAGGTTCTCAGCAATATTCATTCTACTAAAGCTAGTTGGGATCCAAAAAATCCTAAAATCTGGATGTTTAGTACAAAGGTATGTATCATCATACACAGCATTACTTATGGTTCAGTTTATTGATTTGTATTGAAATTAAATGTTTAAATTACACTATATAAAATAAAAAATAATCAATGCACTTGTATGAATTTTTTTATCGTTGTATTTACTTTTAGGGATTTTATCTGTAAAAGATTTATTTTTTATCAAAATTGAACACAATAAGACCTGGTCTTTCTTGATGATTTATATTTTGCTCATCAATCCATCTGAACCAAGTTCTTAGCACAATGGGTACATCTGCATACATTGTAGTAGCAATTCAGTGTAAGACCAGCCAGCTTGCATTCGCACATTGTTGACTCCTCGTAAAAGTTGTCCAATATCATAAACTACCTTCAGTATTGCTATCTAGACATCTCTTAATTTATATAGGTGCATTCTGAAAATTAGAACTTCCCAAGATAAATGGGAGAAGAAATAGCAACTGTTCATTCATCTGCCATTTCTTTTTCTTTATATTGAACTAGCAGCGTGCCCATTCTTCGCATGGTAGTTAACAAAAATTTTCCACACATGTGTCATTCAAATTAATTCCAGTAATGTGGTATCTAAAAAAAAAAAAATCAAAATTATTTGACTCTTGACGTAAAGTTTGCATCATGTGTACTAACCTAGATCATTGCAATATAATGACTCAAAAAATCTATGTCAGTGTCTTTCTCTATCAAAAAAGTGAAAAGTTTGACCATTTTCTGTGAACTCCTCACTTTCAAAATGTCTTATTTCCATATCGTACCATTTTTTAGGTTCATGTTTTAACGTTAAATACCTCAGACACTACATGAAATGGACATTTTTTTAAATTTTAAAATAACTGCGCACCTGCTCTTCATACGTAAAGAAGCGAATACTTTACTAAACTATGCTCATAACTGCATGTGATAAAACAGAATTTCATTTTTTTAAAGTTAAGTAATCTCCTTTATTGAAATTTCTGTGGGATATATTAACGCAAATTAGAATACTTTTCATTTAGTTACTTGCAAAAGAACCACCAAAAAAGTATGAACAGAACACTTTTAATTTCATGAAATATTTATCAACTTGGTATATTGTGATTTATTCATATTATCCTTACAAATCTACTAATACTACCTAATATGTATATTAATACTATCTATCTTCGCTTCTCCTCTTTAATGCTCAATTTAAAGAAACAGCTTAGATTATTTGTCACAAATAGGACCTTTTTATTCTATGATGATTCTTTGCAATTTACGCATTAGCACAAACAATAATCACTTCACATTATAGTTGCCATTAAGGAATCTCTCCATATATATTTAATTTATGCACAATTCTTCTCAGATTGGTGTATTTAGCAACACAAAACATTTCATCTGGTATGGGTGGAAAATATCCAAGTGCCAATTTAAATATCCGATAAAGCGAATAATCTTTCTGTCTTGTGATAAACATAGTGTAATCTCCAGGAGCTATTTAAAATATCTTTAATTGCGACAAGATGTTAGTGTTGCAGAGTTTACAAATTTAATGCCCTTTTTAATTTATGACGACACTGTTTAACTGATGTCAAAGAAACCCTGAGGGAGTTAATCTGGTTAATTTTCACAGTAGTTTTTAAACGGTATAATATAGAAACTTACAACTAAGCAGAAAAATTTTCTGCTTACAGGCACATAATGTAACGTTAAAATAAAACTATACCCTCAACATGCATGTGCTAGGAAACATATGGCTGTGACATAATTAAATGCCAAAAGAAGTAAATGGAAAATTTTTAATGTATTGTGCTTTTCAAAAAAACTTAGTAACAGTTAAAATGAAGAGCATTTTCAGCTGCGTTGAAACATTTCAATTTTTAAATAAGCAACGGATTAGAATACCACTTACAATGACATTTGTGAATTTCTTAGTTTATCGTAGGTTTTAATCAAAATATCACCTCCTTGTGTTAAAGAAAAATCGGGAATAAATTTGTAAGATTGTGGCATAATTTTTATGTATCTTAAAGCACTTGATGTCACAGAAGTAAATCCGAGTAGATCCTCACTTGCGATTGAAAAGTCCGATGCCCCATTTAAAAGCTTATCAATAGGTTGAAAGAACACAATTTTTCTAATCCTTTCTATGGCAACCCTACATAAATTCTCATGCCATGATTGATTTATATAATGGCATAAATAGTCCACGTTGATGCTATTATATTATAAACATTGTTACATTAAAGTTTGTAAAAAATCACCTAATTTATATAATTGTTTTGTTTCTTTTTTAAAAGAGGACAAAATGTCTGTTTTAGCATTTGCCAAAATATCAAAAAGTTATGACAGATAGAATTCAATATGCGACAGTTTTAAAATTATTTTAAGAAAATTTTTGTCAAATGTCGTCTTTAAATAAAAAATTCCTAAAAATCTGCAAATTATGCTACATTTTCAGAAAAAACTGTTTTTAAAAGAAAATTTTCTCTGTCCGATGATGTAAATGTTGTTTTGCTGCGAGCGTAATTACCACCATTATTAAGCATTAGGTGAGAAAAAATGCAAAAAATCGCATAAAACATAAAATAAAAAAAATTCTAGGCCGAATTTTGAAGAAATCACTTCGAGGTGCACAACTTCATGTTTAGAACTTTCTGTGTATCAAATTTGGTGTTTCTACGTGTAGCCGTTTGTCTGTAATGCTGCCGACAGACAGGCACTTTTTATAATGAGACTATAGTCAAATAACCAACTTGCATTACATTAATTTGTGAAGCTGCACATTCGACAAAGTTTGCATAATTATAAAGCTAAATATTCATGGTGGAGCATTTAATATATCGTCCAGTGTATGTGTATCTATCTATATGTACAGGGTTACTGGTAACTCGATATATTCCTGGTAGCATGTGATAGGGGAACCAAAATGCTACAATTTTAACACCATTATGTGCAGCATATCCATGCAGAGTTTTTATTTTAAATATTTTTAATAATATCAGACTGATTTTATATGCATTTTTAAAACTATTTTTTCTAATAAATTAACCCCATAACCCCCATAAACCCAAAATTTGACATTCAAGTGCAGATTTTAAAAAAATCTATTCATTATATAGGTTTCATTTTAACATATTTTCATAGCTGAAACTAACTGAGCTAACGTAGCCACAAAAAGTGCAAAACTACTTTAAAATTTACATTTAGCCATTACATTTTTTTTTTTTTAATTCACAAGTTTCCATTCAAAAGATGTTATTTATTTCAAAAGATACAATGGCAGTAAGTGTACAAATTACAAATAAAATTTCTTCGATTAATCAGCTTTGAAAAAAAGTATTAATGTCCATCTAAAGACATGTAATTAAATATGAGAGAGTTTTATTTAGCACTGATAAAAATGCCAAAGGATGCACCCCCGTTCATTTTTTTTTTTTTGGGGGGGGGGGGATCATTGTTAAGCTGATGAAGTTATCACCATTTTTTAAATTTATTTTCATAGCTGACACTCTAACTAAGCTAACGTAATCATGAAAAAGTACAAAAATACTTCAAAAATATAATTCATGCGCTTTACATGTATTTTTTTATTTGTTTACATTTTCCTTTCAAAAATGTTGTTTATCTCAAAAAATACTGTTGCAGTAAGTATACAAATTACAAATTAAATTTTTCCTATTAATCAGCTATCCAAAAAATGTTTTAATGTACATCTAAATACATATAATTCACTAAGAAGTGGGTGTCTTACTTAGCGCAGGTAAAACACATGAAAGAATGTGGCTTCATTCATCATTTAGGTTCGTCGTACAAGTATTCAACATCGATCAAGTTATCACTGCTTTAGGCTTAAAACCTTCCTTGAGCCATATCAGATTATGAGCTTGAAACTTGTGTCATTGTGTTAGTTTTGACTCTACCTTATGTAGCACATTTTGTTGATTAGCCAGATAACAACAAAACATGCTTACATGACGCAGAGTTGAAACTAACATCATGACACTGCACATAGCCATTTGAGATTCACAATCTTATGTGTCTAAGATTTTAACCATGTAAAAACAGTGATAAATTGATGGGTTGACCAACAATCCAAAACAATGAACTTTGGTGCCCTCTTTGGTGTTTTTACCTGCACTAAGTTAATTTCATCTTCTCATTTATATGTCTTTAGATTGATATTAATACAGTTTTTGGATAGCTGATTAATATGGCAAATTTTATTTGTAATTTGTACACTTATAATAGTATTTTTTGACAAAAACAACATTTTTGAAAGGTAAATAGAAATACACAAGAAAATGCAGATAAAGCACGTGAACTAAAATCTTGAATTATTTTGGTACTTTTTCATGATTATATTAGCTTGCTTAACTGTCAGCTATGAAAATAAATTAAAAAATGGTGATAACTTGATCAGTTGACTACATATCATAAAGATTGCATCTTTTGATATTCACCTATCTTTATGAATTAAATGTCTTTACATGGACATTAATGCATTTATGGATAGCTGATAAATGAGAAAAATTTTATTTATAATTTGTACACTTACTGCCATTGTATTTTTTAATTAAATAAACATGTTTGAAAGGAAACGTGTGAATTAAGAAGTTTAAAAATACATGTAATTGCTCATAAATGTAAATTTTAAAGTAGTTTTGTGCTTTTTATGATTATTTTAGCTTAGAGTTTCAACTATGGAAAAAAGTTAAAATGAAACCTATTTAATGAGTAGACTTTTTAAAATTTGCACTTGAATGTCAAATTTTGGGTTATTGAAGAAAAGGTTTAAAATTCAATTTTCTCAAAAATTATTGATTTTTGGTCATACATGTGAGGGTTAAAATGGGTTAATTGGTCATACATGTGAGGGTAGCATTTTGGCTCCCCTATCACATCTTACTAGGAATATGTCGAGTTGCCAGTAACCTTGTATATATATAATTTTAACTCTAAACCTATAGTATCATTGGAATGATCTCTCTCTGATGACACTTGGAATTGTATATTTCTATTTTGTTGTTTATGTGTTTCTATTATGATAAGTGTGTAATTATATATATTTCTATTTTGGCTGTTTTTAACAAGTCTTAAGGGGTTTTTTCATGGGTGTACAACAGTTAAACTTTTATTACACATGAACCATTATTAAGCTGCTGTTTTGTTTTTTGTTTTTTTAAAGCACTTGTGTCCATGTAGTTTTTACATCCCCCCCCCCATTAAAGTAATACAGTGAAATCCCATTTTAGTGAACTCCAAGGGAACAGTGAAATCATTTCATTCTATCAATAATGTATCTCCATTGCGTAATTAGATTTGGGGATTACCAAAGTCTATAGCAAGATTTGCACTGTAACAGACTTCGCTAAAATAGGATTCAACTGTATATATATATCACAGTCATTTTACTATAGATAGACATTTGCTTTACACAACTCTGCACTTTTGATGAATAAGCTGAGCTTATTCATTCAAAAAAAAATTTTAGTGTATCCAGTTTGCATCAATCTGTATGCTTTTTAATTCCATGTATTCAATCCCTCAATTAATCTGTATTGTAAGCATTTAAGCTATAGTATACTGTTCTACTTTTTCCTTTTAATTAGATTGCTATTGATGGGTCATGTTTAGAAGAAGGGCAAATTTTTATCCGAAGCAATAAATCTCTTGCAACATTGGGTTTGTATAAGTTATTACTTGATAAACTTCAGTGTATTATATTTGTTTGATCATGAAAGTTTATTCTTGTTATTTTGTTTATGAAACAAAATCAAACATATATTTCAAAAAATATATAAATTTACCAATTTTTTTAATATCAAAATTTTTTTATGCATGTTATATTAGAATTATAAGCAGTGTAAGTATGAAAAATAAATAAGTGGCCTTCACACACACATTAGAGCTGCCAGGTTGTGCATTTTTCTTGCATATTTTTACCTTATACATTTTTACTTATTCCACAAGTCTAATATTTACATTTTTTTATTTATCCTAATTTTCAGGAGCCAAAAATATTTTAAATATAATAAAAGAATGTAGGTCTGGAATACTTAATGATAAAATCAGCTACCTTAAAAACCTGTGAGTTAAAAATATTGCACAGAAGCACTTTTCAGTCATCATCCATGACCATAGTCATTACTTGTACGGCCTTCCAGTCCTGCCGATTCCTGGTTCCTGTTCAAGCACCATGTGGCATCATTATTCATCAATTAAAGCATGTACTATGCTATTAACAGCTTGATGGCTTGAAATTATTTCTATTGCCTCAAGACAAAAATTGTAACTTTTATTTAGCTATTTTTATTAGCTATTGTTTAGATATATTGTTATGTTTTCCCTTTGAGCAATGTGATATAGTGCTATGCTTAGTTTCTGAATTTTAAATCTGCTTATTGTTATTTTTTTACCATTAATTTTCCTTTTGATTACACCTGTATAGCATTCATATTTGTTTGTGTGATTAAATTTTATGTTTATTTTATAAATACCTTCAGTTTCTTCTTTGTTTATTAAGACTTCATCTGTTCTAATTCTTTTAAAGATATTCATATTTGGTTTTATTGCTATTTTGATTCTTTTTTTATTGACTTCCTGAGATATTTTTATGCCTACTCCCTGCAGAATGGTCTAGCAATGGTATATTTACTTTTTTCTGGTTGTCTATTTTCAATCATCTCAAGATTCTTTAATCAGTTTTTATAAAGCTTATTAACTAGATTTTTGGGATAACCAGCATCTTTACATTTTTATTATTATTTTTTAAATAGTAAGTCTGTGGAGCAAATTTTTATGACCCAATTCTTGTACGAGTGTATTGCGGTGATTTTATAGTTGAAAAAAGTTTTTGAATCATAATTGACTACTTCATTATTATTTGTTAGTTTTCAATATATCATAGTAAAAAAGCTGCTGGGTTTATCGCAGATTATTTCTCAGACTACTCAAAAACCGTTTCTCTTGTTTGTTCCTTAACAAGCTTACAAAAGTGGTACATTCTTGTATATCTTTTAGTTTGTATTTAACTACTTAAGTTTTTTTTTAATTCATGAAATTATTCTAAGACTCTTTCTCGAAACTTGATAATTTTGAGTTTGTATGGTTTTCATTCAAATGAGTGATATTTTACAACAATTTCAATTTTTTAAATATGGAATCTTTTAATTTGAGTCTAAATGCTTTATCTCTTTCTATTGTCATTTTTCCCTGTTGTGATGCTTTTGTAGCCCTTGTGTGAATCTTTTTGGAGGAAATTTAATTATTTAACATAAAGCTAAACCACCGTTCCCTGCTTTTCTTTAATTTCTTAATTTGATTTAGCTTAGGAAATGAGTCCTGCACTATTTGTAGCTATGAAAATGCTAAAAGTATGAATAAAAGTAAATAAATAAGATTTCGCTAAAGTTAGTGCCAGAATTTCTCAAATTTTAAAATTTTATACTGCAATGATTGAAATTACTCCTAAAACAGCTCATCATTTTCTAATCACAAGTGAGATTTATGCCATTTTGATGCCACAGGCTAGCAAGATCTAATTTTTTTAAAAACTACATCATGAATACATGAGAGAGAGAGAGAAATCGTGCAGCAAATTTTAAGATTACGATTAGCTACGAACAAACCCCAAATGAGGTACTTTGAAAGTAAATTCTACATCACTTAATTAACTCCAGTAACAGATTTTGGAAAAATACTTCCACCTTCCTGTGCAAAGTACAGTTATTCAACTAGTTTTCTTTTAAGAAATTGAAAATTAGTAACGTTAAAATTGTACCTTTGAGAATTTGTAGTTTTTACTTTTCTTGTATCAAAATATGTTGAAAGCTCTAACGATAATATTTTATTGGTTTTAAATTTAATTCAGTCATTCATTTTAGAAAAAAAATGGCTTATCTTACCTTATTCTTGTTTTAGGCATTTTGTTTGAACTTTGTGTTTCATATAAGAAAAGGGTAAGTATATTTTAATAATATTATTGCATCGTATTTGTTCTATAATGTCTAAGTATGAAAACAAAAATATTGCATTTTATTTTAGTTTGCTGTTTAATTAATTTATTCTTATAAATTTTGTACAGTTTGACAGAACAGTCAATCTTTAATTTAATCTTTGTCAGTTTTTGGGGTGCATTTATTTTCATTTTGTATTTATAAAAAAGATTAAGCGTAACGGAATCTGATTTATAAATGGGAGAGCAGAGACAGATTAAAGGAATTTTGTTAGTGGGGGTGGTTAGTTGAAATTTATGTCCATTTTATGGAAGTAAAATAGGATTTCTTACATTTTTTTTGTAATTTCTTTTTTCAAGGGAATTCACTATTCAACAGCACGGTTATTTGGGCTAATCTTGTGGCATTTGTCATGGTTTTTGTGACTTATTTCAAGCCCTGATCACAATACTTCTTTATGAAGAAAACTACTTTTACCAATTCAAAGTTTTAGAATGAGCTTTTGAATATTTTTCAGCTAATCCTTTTCCCTTTAGTCTAAAAACATACATCTAATGTTATAATTCTTAAAAATTCTTACAGTTAAAAAAACAATAATTCAATAATATAAATGATGTTCTTACATTTGTATTAGAAAAATTTTGTATCTTAATAACATTAGATGAATTGTTTTGAAAAGGGAAAAGAATTTAAAAAAATATTCATTAGTTCATTCTAAAATCTTGAATTTGTAAAGGCAGTTTTCTCCTCAGAAATTGCATTGTGCTGATCATTTCTCTGGATGGAGAGAAGGTCCTTCACACAACCTCTTAAAAATGTAATTTATATGAATTGGTGCCTTGATTTTGCTTTTGCAAATTCATCAGTTATTTTTGTGGAATCTATCTCTTCCAAACTTTCCTTTGTATGTATAATAAAGGCAAATTGTTTAATGACTCTTCTCCTATCTTAATCTTTAAATAGTCCTTCTGCATTTTAAAACAGAAAAAGATCTTACACGTGAAGCATTTGATATTAGTATAATTAAGAACATTTTCAATTTTAAGGCTACATTTGGAAAAATAAATGACATTTCTTGTTCAGTTACATAAATTTCAGATGCATTTTTGATTTCGGAAATCACTGAAGATCATTGTTTTTGATTAGAAATTAGTATGAAATGCAGTTCATCATCAAAATTTGAAATGTCTATGACCAGTAGCACACTTAGGATTTTAGTTTGGGAGAGGAGGGGATTCAAATACTACTGAACTTGACTGTAGTAACCTTGTTTACAGTGATGACTCTATTGTAACATCTTAAGTATTCTGGACTTGTCAGTCACTAGCCCATAGAACAGAAACTTGCTTACAACGTTACTCAGAGTCACGGGAGGCATTGCAGCTTTTCATTTGGGGGGAGCAACATTTGCTGTATTAAAATCCACAGTATGGAATAAATAAAATGTTGCTAAATTTGGGTGCAATTTTTGCTACCCCTGCTGAGGGTGTCCCAGAAACACTGACCTAGGCTTTTATTTCTTAAGCATTGGTCATATACAATACTTTTTTTTTTCCATAAAAAACGTGCAGAATTTTGTGGTATCGATTAAAATTTTCTGGAGATTAAATCTAAATAAATACAAAATTTAAATTTTTATACAGCTCTGTCCAAAAAAAAAAAAAAAATCCCAATTGTGCCCCATGCATAAATTAGTTGATGTACAAAAATACTATCTTTTATCATAAGAAAACTCAGCAATATGAAAACAAATAATTATTGACATCAGCTACTTTTCAGTAGCTGTCAGAGAGAAAAAATATCACATTAGAAGACCATGTGTCATGGGCTTTACACAAATTACAAAAGAAAACAATGACTATATAGTACTTATCTCAGCTAAAAAGGCTGAAATCTTTTACATCACATAATTAATGTACTGGCCACACTTTACTAATTGGGACTTTTTGTGGTACGGAGACTGTTTAAAAATTTAAAATTTCTATTTATTTAGATTTAATTTTCTGGAAATTTTTATCAGTACAGTTAAGTTCTGTATGTTTTTTAACGTAACTTTGTAATTTATTGTATGTGTCTATTATCAATACAGTAAAACCTCGATACAACGATACTTAAGGGACCAAATAAAATTATCATTCTAGAGGGACTATCGTTAGATTGAGGAAAGATTATATTGTTTGGAAGTTCCCTGGGACAACAAAATTTTATCGTTATAGAGGGATTTATCGTTGTATCGAATATCATTATAGCGAGCTTTTACTTGAGATTTCAACTGAGAATAACTCCAATATCAAAATACTTTGTAAGATATATTGAAAGTGAATAATTTCTTCTGCAAATTGCCAAGTATTATTATGAAGTTGAGAAGTTTTTTCTCTTCAGTTAATAAAGTAGAATCAACCTTTTTTTATTTATTTATTTTGCCATAATTTTACATTTTTATTTGATGCCAGTAAATTGTTCTGGGCTGTCCTAGATTCATTAAAACTTTATGTAAAGTATACATTGAAAATGTGGACTTTTACTCAACTCTAAGAAAGTATAAAGAATAAAAATTGTAGTGAGGTAGAGCTGGAAAATATATCAGATAAGCCTCGCCAAAATGCAGATTTTCTTTTTCAACTCTTAATGGGCAATGACTGCCTGAGAATATTTGTATTGTTTATGTATATTTGACCATCCTTACTGCCCTTTGTGTTATTCTAAAGAACCTATGAATCATAAACACCTCCATTACTGCAGGACACTCCACGAACTCGACTCCGAAACCGCAAGATTTTGGCATGCCAGAGAGCTTTTGGGGCAATGACTTAGGTCTTTCTTCTATTTGTGTTTTGATGTTTGCTGTTCTCTATTGTTTTAATTTTTCATATTCCCCACCACTGGAAATTAAAAAAAAATTAATGCCAGAAGAGCAGCTGCGATGCAAATGTTGTATCTCATCAAACAGTGAAGCAAATTCACAGTTTTTGAGAAAGTTATTTCATCACTCCAATTAAATCCAATAATGTTCTTTTTAAAATATTTGCTTAAACTCATGCAAAGAAGATGTACTCACTAGCAGTTAATATTAATTTCTTTCCTTCGGCGAAAAAAAGAAACTTTTTGCATTTGTACTTGATGGTACCAGAGCTGAATGAAATTTTCTGTTTATAATACACTGTGCATAAATAAATATCCAGATGAATATTTTTGTCATCTTTCTTATTAGCTTTCAATTTTTTAAGGATTCTGTGGAATTATCAGAAATGAGCTGTGGGTGGGCATTTATGAGATTATTGAATGATTCTGGACTTCCTGTCAAAAGTGGGTAGGTATTGATTTCATAAATTCTTTATGAATGTTTATTTTTTCAATAATAATGAATTCATATATTATAATTTTTTCCCGATTTGCTTACTTTCAGATTTTTGTTGTTATAAATGCTTTCTTTTTTTCTTTTTACTAGAACAAAAATTTTAAAAATCCGCAACAGTATTCCTTTTACAAATTATCTTGATGGAGCTTCAAGTAAGTATGAATGTATTTACAGTACAGTACTTATTATTTCACAAAAACCTTTCTGTGAGAATATATTATGCATGGACCTTGAAAATACTTTTTTGTGTAGTTTTCAAGTGTATTATAATAACATTCATCAATGTTTTTGAAATTCCTGTTGCATACTGTCAGAATGTGTATGATGGTTTTCTTATTTTTACACATCTTTTGCAGTGTTGTATAAAGTTATTCAAGATATTTGAAGTAACATACTTTCAAAATTGATCAATGTATCATAGATTAGCTACATTGCCAGTGGCATTAGGTATTAAGACATAGCTTGCTGAAAAGAAAAAATTGTCCATTGATGTTTATAAATCTAGTCCCATGGCTTATAATCACAACCACTAATGCATAAACTGGGTATGAATTTTAAAAATGTGTCTGCACATGTGTGCAATTCTTCAGTCACTGAATCCTACTACTAAAAAAGTTAGCATTTAATGCACAAATAATTTTTAAAAAGTCATTAAGTTAACACAAAAATAAAGTAAAACTAAAAATCTTCAAACTCCACTGTTTAAAACTTAGTAAATAAATAAATGTAAGCAGTATGATGTCACATCTTTGGCAGATGAGGTCATCCTTTCTAGCAAGTATTTCTCAAACTGAATGAAAAAAATGGACATTTTTAAAAAAGTTTTTAAAATTCTAAATATTTTTTAAATAGCTAACTAAATATACGATGTGTAAGATTATCAGCTTTTTAAAACAATTCATTCATAAATAGTTGTGCTGCAGACTTCCAAAGTTAAAATTACGGCAAAATCATGATTTTTTTTTTATTATGCTTTAAAAATAAGTTTAAAAAATAATAATTTAGACAGAATGTTCCAGCTTAGTTCACTTCAAAAAGCATTCTCTGGATTTCTTCATGATGTGAAGTTTGACAAAAATTTTGCTCACATTATTACAGGATGTGCAAAAAATGTCAGAAAAACTGGACAAAAAATTAAATAACTGAAAGACTAAAAAATCAAGTTAAATTTATATTTCAACAATAGCTTTCTTTTATTTAATCAGTGTGCCAAATTTGGTCGAGATCCTACAAACAGTCTAGATGCATATAGCAAATAGACAAAAAAGCTATTTTATATATGCAGCATGTAGCTCCAAAACCATCTGAATCCATGTTTTTCTAAGTACATTCCATTTTTGACAAGTTCATGATCCACTTCACCTTGCAAAGCCTAATATATCAATCCAGTTCTCTCTGTTATAAAAATGCTTCCAAATTGGTGGTTTTAAATCAAAACTGTTTCACAGAGAAGTGTTTCTTGTGTTTCCGGAAAAATTTTAAGAAGGATTGAGCTGGCTTTGGAGCTACTTGCCTCATGCAGTTTTCTTCTTTAGAATAACACTAGCTAAATGTCCCGTTCTTCGCACAGGAATGAATGGATTCTTTTTTTATATTGGGGTTTGTTGTAATTACTATTTATCATAAGAAATAGATATAGCAAAATTGATACCTCATAAATATTATCTGTGTTCAGTAATTATGCATAAATAATTTCATGCCGATCGTTTGAACTGTGAAGAAGATGATTCGTCGCAGCACCAGTAACGCCTGAAGTTAATACAATAAAGGCCTTAAGTTTAATACCACAGCATGCACACAGTACTCAAGACCAGTGGTTCCCAAACAGTGGGGCATGCCCCCTTGGTAGGCACAGAGCGTTTGCAAGGGGGCATAAGGAAAACATCCAAAGAGCAAGTGGTTACTTAGCTTATGATTTGATATTTAGCTTACAATTTTATGTTTTCACTAGGATAATTTTCATACCTAGAAAACTGTCACCTTCAACAGAAACTGACTTCTGCCTTCACATGTTTAATGTATACATCACTGCATATGTTGGTTGGTGGCTTCTAGAATGATATTAGGTTTTTTTTTGTCATTTGATCTTTTCTAAGCCTAGTTGATATGGCTCAAATAAAGAAAAATCATGCTAATTCATTTTTAGCCAAATAGTGATGTGTATTTAGCTCCATGATTTAAATTTTTTTAGCTTCAAGACTACTTCAAGAAAGAAAAAATAAATCAAGAACACATTGTCAGTACACGGTCTCCAAGTGGCTTTACAAATGACGTAAATGGATATTTCAAAGTTTAATATAATTCATTAAAATAAAAAAAAAAATCCACAGTTTTAAAAAAGTGCATTACAATGAATAAACACATCCTCACTAACAGGTGTGCCTTCCAGATTCCGGTCCCCTTCCTCAAAAGACTTCCAAGTTCTTACTATTTCTCCACCTCGGAGAAGTCATTGCACCATCTCTCGACACACACTTTTATTGAATCAAGAGTTAAAATGTACAAAATAATTTTGTAATGAAGAATATCAATTTACATTAATAATTTGTACAGTATTTCAATTTCACAGGAGTAAATGCACAATGCTTTTACAAGAACCTGCAGGTAGATGAAAAAAATTTCTTCCCCCCCCCCCCCCCCCCCTCTTTCTCATTCCACTGGTATTCTCTCTGGCTTTCTTAGTTTATCTTTCTTCTGAATAACAACTTGCCTTGTTCCTTACTTTCAGTTTTAACCTCCCTGCTTGTGTGAGTGGTGAAGCTTTTTTACAATTGAGGAGGGGGGGGGGGAGCTCGTATTATCCCAAAAAATTATATTACAGTATCTTTTACTTATCTGTGTTATTTGAAAAAGATTTTGATTGATTGTGCTGTATGTTTTTTCACATTCCCCATTATCTAGGAGCATCGAGGAATGCATAGTCCTTCCTCTCTCTGAAAAATTATTACCAAGAATATATTGCATAGGCTATATAAGGGAAGGAGAAAGAATAGATTTAGATAGGCTGTGACCACCTGAGCTATCAAGAAAAGCCGTGTACATCATTTCATACAGTAAAATCAAATTATGCATGCACACATGTTGAATATGTTATTTTGTAAGTTTGTGCATAGAAAAAAATGAGATTTTTCATTTAAAAATACTGCTGTATTAATTATGTATCTAAATATATATTATGCAATTTTTTTAATAATGTTTTTTTTTTTTAAACACTTTATTAGCTAGCTTGAATTCCTTACAAAAGCTCATGAACAGGAGCAAACAGCCTAGAATGGTTGTTTCAATTTCAAGTCCTAAGCGAAGTTCAATTAAACAGATTTGGTAATTAAACATTTCTAAGTCATGTACTTATTACAATTAATGGTTCAGTTATACATTTTAAACTATTTAAAGGTACAGTGAAGTTTTAACTTAGGTGAGGGATGTGTTCCAAGACCGCTCACATAACTGAAAATTTCGAGTTGGGAAATTAGGTATATATGACTATAATTTATGATAATATGACTTTTTGAAACACATATGCAATTATTTTCATTTATAAACATCCCCCAAACTGTTTTAAACCATTCCCTAACAATATATTAACATTTCCCCCATAAAGTAATTAATAAGTACTCTATTAAAAAAAAGTAGTGTTATTTAACATAATACTGTATGGTACTGTAAATACATAAAATTAATTATCAATAGGCAAGAAAGACATAAAATACAGTACTCTACATACAGTATGTACTGTTGGTGAGAACTCTCCTGTTGCAGGTGAGGAGTTTATGTTAGTTTGAGATACGTTACTCAGGCAAATGGATATTATGTGAGTTTTTCACAAGACAGATAACATTGTAGTGCAAGTCTACTGTATTATGATTTACGTGATTAACTTGTAACAGCAGGATTCTTGCTGTAAAGAGATACTGTGAGTAAAAATGTAGCTAAAATTTTCCACTGTTACTTTTGTATTTATTGGGTGGTGTTTCTTAAAGTAATCCGATACCTATTTTATCACAGATTAAATATATCACAATATTTTGTTACTATTTTCCAATGTTTAGTGTCAATTAAAATTTTAAATTTATAAACATTTGTTGACTCAGAAGGAAAGGCACAATATCAAATTACTGATTCAAACTAATTTGGGAAAGGGGTGGATGTTGCTCAAAAGACATGTAATCATTGATGCAAAATTTAAGATATGGTAAGGCATTCTCAAGAATACACATTTTAACATTTAACAGTCATCATATGCAAGTCAAGCAATGTTATGAATTTTAAGTTTTTGAACAATGATTTAATGATCAGTGTAAAGGTGCTACTCTACTAAACAAAAGTTGACAAATTCAACTCCCAGCTGGAACAAAACTTAAAACATTTCATAATTTATTTAAAATATGCATTTATAAAAACAAACTGGAAAAGCATGCATTTTGAATGAACATCTAAGCTTTACTTATGAGCTCCATTTCCACAAAATTTTATTTGAATGGGTGATTTGAAGGTTGCACCCTTTCCTTATTAGAAATATTTTTTGTATATTACTCATTAAATGATCATCAGTCATACTATCTTATTTTTATTTTAAAATAGATCTTAAAATTCTACTTGGCAGTTCAAATTAAGATTTGATATTTAAATATGTTGTTGCTCTGTGTAGAGATTCCTTGCAGTATAGTTTAGATTTTCCTTAGAAAGAAAAAGAACTCCTGATAATGAGTAACCTTTTCACAAAAACTAAGCTCTAAACTTAACATGTATACATTGACCTTCAGAAGTTAGGTGCTAACTTAAGAACCTAAGGTTGCAACCTAAGAATCACAAGCCTTTTACTCTAATCACTGGCATATCACACTCTTGTTCCTATTTTTACTTTCACTCTGTAGTATTTGAAATATTATTAAGTTAGCATGTGACCTTTTTCATAGTGTCAGTTGTTTTCATTTGTTTGCTTGTTTGTTGGGAAGAAACAGCTCTTTGTCACCAAATGCGTTGTTTAGAGCTACATGCATCCTAGAGTTTCCCGCCTTAATTTGGATCCTCATCAGAAAGGGGAGAGACTTTTGAATATTGGCACCTCTTGGAAACTGTTCGGGACTGCCAAGGGGACTTTTAGAACCACGAATTTAACATGCACATGTACCACATTTACACGATGGTCTTCAAAGGTATACCATAATCAAACATGCAATCTTCCAGTTACCAGTTCAATACCTTAACCACTTGGCTATCACAGCCCAGCTGTGTTCATTTGTAGCTTCTCGGTTGTACCTTATCACACTGTATTTCCTTATTACTTTTTCCCACTTCAAAACATGCTACTTAAAGACAATATCTGCTTATTTAAATGCAAGCTGTAAAATTCCATGTTTATCACTGCAGAATATTATTTTTTTATAGCATCAACTATTATTGATGTGGTACAACTTTATTGATGCAATGTGTAATTTGTATTTTCTGAAGTTATCATTTTTCGTACATTTTTAGGTATTCAGTTAATACTGAACCGGTTCCTAACTGCCGGTTAGTATTAATTAACCGGCTGCTAGAATTAACTAGAATACTGTCGGTTTCCTAACATTTTTAGGTATTCAGTTAATACTTTGGCAGAAATTTTACTATTTCAAATGTTAAAAGGAAAATTCTCAACTTTTTTTTTTTTTTTTTTTTTTTTTTTTTTTAAGCTAATCGTCTCAAAAATGCTTAAAAGTGAGAGGTGGGGGACTGAGACCGAACACATATGACAGTACTCAATGTAGAGTAAAATAATTGTCTCTATAGCTTAAACTGGGATTTTGCAGTTTTGTTCTTGTTGAATGGATATCACCGTGGTGGGAATATCATAAAAAAATATAGCACATTTACAAGAGTAGAGTTAAAATATTTAAATCAATTAACAGTATAATTAAAATTGCTCTACCCAGAATTTTTTTCTTCCCTTTTTAAATTTACTTTTAACAGAATTTGCAGCTATAATACTATGACAAATCCTAGTTATGATTAAGTCTGTTATTTCTGTTTAGAACCAAGAAAGAAAAAGAAAAAAAGACTTGAATGATATTTTGAATTCTACCTGTAATTGTGACATTAAATTAGCTTTCTAGACCTGTGTTTATGGTTTAATCTTTTCTACCATTGTACATAAATTTTTAATTTTTGAGAAGTTATCCACATATTTATTTTTGAGGGAGACCACTCACAGGGGATAATGTTCTCACTGTGTGCCCCCTATAATATAAGGATCAATGTTTCCATCCATAGTAGTGATGAATCTCACGGAAGTGCCCACAATTATGGAAACATAATTGGAAAAAATTTATGATTAAATGCAATTATTTTAGAGATTAAGGCTTAAAGTTTAAAATTTCCCTTTAACCTTAGAGAGTTAATTTTTCAAAGATTTAAACTCAAACACTATTAGTTAAAAAGGTTAAAGATTTTTATAACTTTAAGTGAAGGCACTATTATATCTTCAAAACTTGAGGTCTGTTTTAATATGTAGATGACCTCTAAGCCTAGTGTTGTGTATTTAAGGCAAATTTGTACATGGAGTATCTGCCAAGGGGAGGTTGTCTTTGTCAGAGGACTTTTTAAGGGGTTCTAATGTGTATTCACATTAATTTAATTAATTAATATAAAATATATGTATAAAAAATATCTCTTTTTACACATATGCTTTGTATTAATTGAAATATAAAAAAATATTTTAAGTTTTAAAATTTATTAAAAAAATAATGTTCTAACATCTATAATATAATATATAATTTACCAGTTGATGTGGATCATATTGCATAATATATTATACCAACTATATTGATAGTTATACTGTCTATAGTTAGCAATTTGTATTATTTTGGTCACTATATATTTACTGTTTTTAGTAACAGTGAAATATTGTCTTTATTTACTTTTTTATTTTTAGAGTTGATTTTTTACCAATTTTCTTTTCACGGTCTTGGCAACAGTCAATATATCTTACTTAGTGTTGCCATCATTTGGAAAACTTCACTTTCTATGTCATTTCACTTACTGCACCACTAGTTTCGTTGTGATTCCAAAGCAGCAATAATGCCCCATGTGGAGATATTAGCTTTCTTGCTGTTTTATTTCTGAACGCCTGCATGAGATACCTGATGAGTGTTCCAGAGTTTACAAATTTCCAATCCACTTTCTTTATTTGGATTTCCTAAGTCAGTCCATTGTCATATGGGCAGCAAGCATGTTGATTGTGTTTGTCTTTATATAGTTCAGATTATGATGGTATGTTTCAGTTTTCTTGTGCTTTCTGTATGTATTATACACACACACGCATACATATATGTATGTATATGTATCTTGGGTGTACCCCCCTGGAAAAAATCCTGCCGGTACCCCTGATCTTCAATAATTGCAAAAAGTTATTTTTAAAAACTTTCGATTATGGGAGAGGGAGGAACACTTGTCATTAAGTTCAAAATGAAACAATTAATTAGTCACATTAATACATGCTTTTAAATTGCCGTAAATATGGTTAAAACATTACATAAATTCTCATCAAAAGGTATAAATGCATATACTCATTACAAAATTTGAGTAATAATATTAATACCTTTTTCCATAAATATATATTTTTTAGTTATTTACCATCTGCAATAATTGGTCCTGTAAGTAACATCCCCTTAATGGCTTTGTATAGAAAAATTATTGCTAATGATCTGCTAAAAAGAACATCATTTGATAGTACTGGTAAGTATTTTTTATTTAATATATATATATATATATATATATTTATATCAAATAAGTTTATGATGATATAAGTTAAAATATATATATATAAACAAAGAACCACTTTTAATAGCAGCTACAGGTAGTTACAATCATATGTTAGAAAAATATATGCTTCTTCCCGTGCAAGGAACGTGTATACAGGTAGTTATTAATTATAACCAGTTTATGTTATTAAAATGCATTATTTATGACATTCATAACATATATCAGTCTATAGACTATGCTAGGTGTTTCAAACTGTTTCATCAGTTTTAAACTAATGGCTTTTGCAGTAACTTTCAAATAGAAAACGTTTTCTAATGACATGCAGTTACTTTTCACATCATAAATTTTATGAGGTACAATAAATATTTCTTTAAATAAAAAAAAAAAACTCTTTGTACGCAAAAAAGTCTTAACAAAGAGATGAAAATGAAATACAATTTTGAAAAAGTTATTCACTAGAAATTGCTCTTGTATAAATGTAATATCCACTTGAGTTATTCGGCTTTGAAGCTTTTAGCAATTTTTGCCTATGACTAAGGAGCAATTCTTAAACTTAGGAGAAAGGATAAGTAATTACAAAGTGAAAGAATTATTTCAGTGATTCAAGACTACAGAAAAATTATTGAAGATCAGTTCCAGCCTATTATAATTTAAATGTTATTATTGTTATACTTTATCTAGATATTAAAAATATTTAGGAAGTTGGAAAGGGATCTTTTATATTATTTCAATTTTTCCTAGCTTCACTGACTACAAGTGTTTACTTAAGTTTACTAGTACTATCTTTCTGACATAAGTGAGCACAGCTTTAGTATTAATATAAATTCAGCAATGAATTCCATCATTGACATAGGTTTTCTGTGACAAGACACTCAACAAAAACTAGTGTTAGAATGTTTTTGTTTTTTTTTTTTCCAATGCAGCGGGCTATTACAGACATTATCCTTACACCGTACAGAGATCAGAGAAACAAAACAAACTAAGAATATTAGTGTTAGAATGTAAAATAATAAAAACTTTGTATAGTAACACACAAAAAATGTTGCTTATCAGCAAAATGATCATTTCGGCTGGTACAAACGATCTGGCCTTACTCAGTTGCAAAAAAGTTTAAGCATCTATAAAGCAGAAAACCTCAAAATTTCCTTTGCTCTTTTTCCGTCCATTCCTGTATCGCTATCAATAAGCTGATAAAGTTTTTCTTCCTTTTTTTAAATATCCATACAGTGTAGACTCGCATAGACTCAGCTCTTTAGCAGTATCTTTTTTCATGCCCCTTTTGAAATCATTCAATAGCGTTTTTTCTGAACTGTATAAGCATTTCTTATTTATATTTCCACTCTTTTGAAATTATTTTGAATTATTATAAAAAATCACTTATAACAGAAAAAATGTATTTAACTAATGCAAAATGGCTAAATGTGCAGCTAATCTCTCTGATCCTGAGATTTAATGAAAATGTTTTGGAATGATATCACAAGTAACTGCTAATCAAAGAAACCTTGTGTTAAGCTGATTCTTTTCTTACTAAATCACATGCTAAGGAATTCAATTGTTTATTAATACTTGTAATAACATAAAAAATTTTGCACAATTTGCTAAATATAGAGTTTGCTATTTTACAACAATTTTTATTTTCAGATTTAATTCAGTCACCTTTCCTATCAAACTTTCCTCAAGTTTTTAATGAGCCTGATCTTACAGACTATTTCCGGGTAATATATTTTTGTGTTGTAATAGTTTGATTCCTTCATTTAAGGTACATACAGTGAAACCTCTTTGAGAGACTTACATAAAGACCATATATTTCTGGTCCATAATTTCTGGTTATTGGCTTAATGTTAATTTTCTTTCCATTCAAGAAAGGAATACATTGTGATTCAACAAGAATGAGATGTTGGGTCGTCCACATTTTCGAAGACAAGAAGTAGCAAAATCTTATGTTTCATATTATGAAATCAATTTCTAAAGAATAACTAAATTGGGAAATTTACTGAAAATAAAAATTTCCTGAGAATTAATATCAATGAGCCTTAACAGTAAAAAGTACACACACCACAATTATCTTTGCACTTGATTTAGATTCTTTTTTATAATTTAATATATAACCATATATACAATCACATTTTGTGGAACTATGTTTCCACTGTTAAAAATTTTGATAAGTAATCTCTAAACTTATAATTTTTGTATACCCTAATGCATCTCTATAACAAGACAGTATAACCAGATTGTTGATATTTTAATTAAAGATATTTGACTTTCTTAAACTAGACGTTGACTGATGTTACAGTTTTCTTCATTCAAAAAAATTAAATAAGTACAATTTTTCATTACAATTTCCTTAAAAGTATTTTGTTATAATTAAATAAGTAATATGCATAGCTAATAATTCTAATATACAAGCAGTTAAAAAAAAGTACTGTAAGAGAGAAATACTGTATGTTATTATCAGATAAACTTCCTTTAGTAAATGAATGCAGTATATTGTGAAATATTTGAAAGCTTGCACTATTTCAGATCAGGTGTGTGCATTCAGTTCAAATAAAAATTTTTCAAGAGATCTAGGCTTTCTAAATGATATTGACCAGTATGGAATGTAAAAAGACCGAAGCATTTATCTCTCTTCCTCTCTTTAAAAAAAAAAAAAAAAAAAAAAAATGCTGTGCAGTGTGTTTGCTTTAGAATCAATCAAATTCTAAAATTTTTATCGTTGGTCATTGTAATGTGAACAACAAATATTAGTCATTTTTTTTATCTTTATAAATAATTAATTTAACTTCCATAAAATGCATAAGAGTAAGGGAGTGGTGTGTGAGTGCTTCACTTCATTCTATTAGATATCGTTTATTAAAAGTTTTCATTTGTTTCTAAAATAGATGTTTTAAATATATTCTCATCAGGCATCTGCAAAAACTGAAGAATATGATGGAAACTCTTGTGCTTCAAAAAGTTTAATATCCCCTTTATCTTTTTTTTCCACTGCTATATCAGTGATGAAAAATATTATGAGTGGTTTATATAGTTTATTTATATATGTGCATGTATTTTTTAAGTGTAAGTGCATTCATTTTATGGATAATAATACAGTGCAAAAGTATTCCATTTGAAGGTTATTACTTTATGCTTTGATAATTTGTCCTTTGTTATGTTCTTCTAATGAGAATGATGATATTTTGTAGATTATTTGGTCTGAAAGATTAAAGCGTGATAAGCGTCATGATTTGGTAAGTATTTTTTTTTTTTTTTTTTTTAATGCAGTCTGGTCTCTGTTTAACAGTTCTTAGCAACTCTATTTAAAGATAATATTTCATGGTTACAGTTCCTATGCCATTCCTATTTAAGGATAACAGTACTTCTGTGGATATAAAAATTTAATTGTTTTATATCAGCTGATTATGCTAGTAAGCTATAAGTACTAGATTTGGAAATTGTATGCAGTATTATGAAAGCCTATAACACAAAGTATTTCATTTTTTTTCAAAAATTGGTTTACAAGAAAAATAAGAAAGTTCAATATCTTAAACCATGCAAATTCCATTTCCACAACTCTTGCATTGATTACCAAAAATTTTTAAAGATAAAAATATTTCAAAATGCTTAAAAAAAAAAAAAAAAAAATCTAAATATATTTTGGCTGCAGTCTGCGGCCATCTCCAGTCATCATTGCATGTGAATGGCGCCGATTTTTGCTCTCCTTCCTGTTGAACTTGGCATCTGGTTATGTCACTCCAAATTTTGCTTATTCTTGCCTAAGTCATATCATTAATGCTGCCCTCCATTGAAGAAATTTCTAAAGATTCTCGAAGATATGCTAAGATTTATTAGTGTAATTGGGTATTTTAGTTATTCATTCAAAATCTATTGTAATGGGGTTATTTAATGGTAGACAGAATAAAGCGGTGCCCTGTTTATCAAATTTAATATTATTAATATGTTCTTTTATACGTTCGTTTATTTTTCATTTGGTTACTTTGCTGTAGCTATCTTTAGCTTTAGTTTCTTCAAATGTTAGGTCAATTTTATAAATGTCGGCAGTGTCTCTGGGATGAATAACATCTTTTCTGATCTTACATGTTGAAAAATGGCTTGGTTGGGTTTGATAGGTATCTAGATATTTATCTTTATTGAAATATTGGAAATTTTATTGGTGATCCCTCTCTCTGCTGAAAGGAATAGCTGTAGTAAAAGTCATTTTTCCTTTATGTCCACTGTTAATTTTGTTCAGTTTCTATTTCTTTTGGATTTTCTTAACAATATATTTAGGATAGTTGGGTGTTTGGCGCTGATTACAAATGAATTCGATTTCTTTTATTAAATGTGAATTGGGGCGGGTATTTAAGACACTATCGATGTACTTTGAAATTTGACTTCATTTAAATTTTAAGTGTGCCATATTTCTATCCTTCACCACTACTATTTTATCACTCTTTTGTTAACTGATTTTTGTGATTTACAATTATTAGTGAGATTGTTTTATGAAAAAAAAAAAAAGAATGCAAGTGTATGTCTTTTAATAATTTATTCTTTAATTTCTAGAAATCAGAAAGTAAGAAATTGGATGCATTTTGTTCTTTGTTCATGGAAACAGTGTTTCTAATATTGAATAGTTGCAGTTTGCCACCTTATGGTCTTGGAAATATTATGAATGAAAAAGTAAGAAAAGGATTGCCTTTACTTCTAAATTGCTATGTAGAGTAGGTGCACCAGTAATTGAACATTTAAGAGCAATATAAACACTAAACTAGTAATTGCTAAAACTATCCTGAAACATAATTTTTGTTTTTGAAAATTCATGTATGATATAATTTATTACAGAATATTGGAAATTTCTATATTTTATATGTTGTCATGGTGGTAACAGCAAGAAAAAATTGTCTCCTGTGATTGACACTTTATGCTTCAGTAATCGACACCTTGGCATTAATTGTAAGGAGTAGTGTATAAAGTAGTAGTAATAAATATGCTCATTTATTTTTTAATGCAATGATGTAAAAATGACTGAACTTAATAGGTGGTCATTCAAATTAAATTATGGGTGTCAAATTTTTTTTAAATTTTGATCAGACTTTGAGATTTTGCAAAACGTTTTCAAACTGAAGAATATTTGTTCATGCACTACGTAATAACAACTAAAGCGAATAAAATGAAATTTGGTGGCATGATAGATAGTCACTCAACTTAGAATATAGGCAACATTTTTTTTCTTTAAGTTTTATTAGATTTTGAGATTTTTTTGGAGATCTTTTTAAAATGCATAAATTTTTGTTCACACACATTTTTTTTTTTTTTTTTTTTTTTTTTTAACTGAAATTTTGAAAAAATCGTGACTTTTCCTAACTTTATGTTATTAATTATCTGTAAAAAATTTAAGCTCGTACTTTTATCTGTTTTTTGTTTTTAATATGTATACCTGTATCACAGAATGGGTCATTTTGATCCAAAACTTCCCACAAGTCTGGAAACCAAAGTTCAAATTAAATAAATGTCATTATCATTCATAAAATGAACGGTAATGACATAATAAATGCTATAATAGCATACCATTATGTCATTTTCATTGCAACGTGAATTTTACAAGTTGGGTCAATTTGGCCCATACCATGGTTTTAGGTATACCTATCTCAAGCGACGTGGCTCTAATAATTATAGCAACACTATTTTTGTACTTTTAATGTAATATTAAACTTAATATGAATGTTAAGACTGAACTAATGCCATTACCGTTGAAATATAACACTATTGTTGCATTACAACGTGAATTCTACAAGTTGGGTCAATTTGACCCAGCCCACGATTTTAAGTATATCTAAACACCACGGTTCTAGTGTTAAATAGCAACATTTGATAAAAGTTCGGAAATAAAATATTATAATAAATTATCTGACAAAGAGTCAATTACTGGTGCACCTAATAAAAAATTCTATAAAAGCAAAAGTATTTAGATTAAATAAATAGACATTTAAATTGTAATGAAAGCCTTATTCTTCATCAATTTCAATTTTAGTAACCACCAATGTCCACCAATGTCAGGAGGCAAAAATAGTATCATTAAAAGCCTCAATGACTTAATAGTCGCCAGTTTAGTAGTCATTTTCTCAATTTTAGTTGCCAAAATAATAGCATTTTTGCATGATTTTGTAGAAAGAAATAAATGTACATCATTTAACTTCATTTTAGGAAGAATGAATAAAACGATAAATCAGAAAACTTCATGCATTATAAAACAGAGCATATAGTACATTTTTTTTATTATACTTGACCAATTGCAAATTAGAAAAGAAAGAGGAGTGGAGAAAAACTGAAGTCTGATCTTCAAATTAGTCACCTGGAGTACGGTACAAGTAGTATGAAAAACAGTTATTCAAAAAAATCGCCCAAGTTGCCTTTTTAGTCACTGATAGACACCCTGAATTTGTAGCATTTGAAACTATTACACATGTATTTATTATTATAGAATATTAATTTTCAGCACTGGAATGATCCAAATATTCGTCATAGTAATATTATAAGACTTAGTTTTAATTGTTTTTAATATGAGTTGCTACAGCCTCTGTCCAGTGGCGGCTCCTCCATTTGAGCATATGAGCACACAAACTGCCAAAGAAAAAACTAACAACACAAAAACTAAACAAACACATTAACAAATTAAATATTTTTAAAAAATGAAGTACACTTCTAGATTTTTGTGAATTTAAAACGTGATTTTTACTCTCTCCCCACTATTATTAAATACGCTTATTGCTAATGCACTGTTTTGCAGATTACTACAGCACAGTATTTCCTCTGCTTAAAAATTAAAATTCCCTTCAGAGCCAGTCTCTGAGAACAGAAGCAAAGAGTCTCGACAGAAGTAAGGTGCTGCTGGTATCGCTCCATTCGCACATTTTTAGTGTGCACAGACAATTTTTTTGCGGTTATCTCTTCCGGATTCTCTAGTTTGTTATGTTTTCGTAGGTTCATTTTCTTATCATTTTTAACTATATTATTTCTCACAAACTAGTGGGAATAATTAAGATGGGAGTAAAATAAGTATTTCAGAGCTAACGTAATGGCATTCTTCAATATTATCCTTTGAAAAATAATTGAAATAAAATGAATCAAGACAACACCTTTGCTGAAACTTATCTTGGTGGCAAAATATAAGACCAAAGATTACTTCCGTTCTTTCAGTTGCATGCATTGTTTACCTTTAACTTCTGGAAAAGCTAATATGTTTCAGTGTGTAAGTTGTGTCGCATCTGTACTTAATTTTCAAAATTTAATTTGTGAACCCCCATTTAACTCATGAGCCGCCACTGCCTCTGTCTACTATTAATAACTGCTTTCTTCACCTGCAAATTTAGCTTTAGCTTTGCAATGGCTAGTCTAATTTTATATGTGGTATCATTACAATAGCATTCAGGGAAAAATCTTGATATTTTTCTTCTAGCTAGGGAAATTAACCATAGGCATTTTTTATATTAATTGAAATTTTATTTTAAATTCATTTAAAGTATTTATTTATATGTATTTCAATGTCTTATTCCACTAATGTAATTTTTCCTTTGCATGGAGTAAAATTAATAAATAAAATTTTCTTTTAGGAAAGGAAGGTAAAGCTCTCCAAAATTTCCTCTGTAATTAATGTAAAAGAACCTGAGACTTTAGCTTTATCAACTGTCTTAGAGTTCAAACCTGTGTCTGTACAATTGTTATCAGCATATTTTGTTTAAAGTGTATTATATCTTTTTTTAAATAAAATAAGTGGTTAAAATTAATTTTTAGCTCTTTATTTATGCAAAAACTGTAAACTTGTCTATTAGGTCACCGAAGTCAAAAAAAAGGTCATAATTTAATTGTTTATTGAAATTTTTTGTTATTGTGTTCAAAATAATTTAGGTATTATGTCATGAAACTTGCCAAAATTTTTTTAATTGATATTGTTTTCTGATATCAACTCCCATTTTTGTACATGAGAAAACTAAAATAACTGTTACGTGGAAGCAAAGACACGACTAGAATATACAATACCTGGGAAGAACTCTAATTGGGGTGTCTCCTCCCATAGAACCACGATTGTTTTTCTTGCTCCTCCTAACTCACCAACCTAGGCCATCCTGAAAACATATCGAGGAATGTTCACAGAAGATAACAGAAAGTAAAGATATAACAAAATTGGCTCTTACTCATCTTAGGCCAAATCCATCGTTTTAAGAGATTTTTCAAAATTCACTTACCCAAGAGTTGGAGTTTGGTACAGGGGCAAAATGTTTTTCGTAATTTCCTTTGTAGTTTCTTTTTTTAAAAGGAATTAAATAAAATATTTGCTTTAAAATGCAATAAACACCAGTATATTTTAAGGCATAGTTATGATACTAGAACAGTGTAGTTTTACCTAGTCATAAAATCTATTAAACAAGTTGCCGAGGCAGCCAGTTTTGCTGCCCCATACCTTGCTGTTCTTAAATTTGACTCATTTCAATGAAAATCATGTTTCTTTGTTTCAACAGTATCTATCATTAATTTTTTTAGGTTAGAGTTGCTACATATTTTGGGTGTCATCATAAAAACCAATGTTGAAACAGCAAATGGATAAAATGTGCTTTAGCCTAATGCATGGTGACAATTTTTAGATGTGCGATTAATGCACAAAGTATTGTAAATTCAATATTTTAAAGCTGTGAAAAAGGTTTAGGTTAGGGTTACTACACATTTTGGGTGTCATCATAAAAACCAATGTTGAAACAGCAAATGGATAAAATGTACTTTAGCCTAATGCATGGTGAGATTTTTTAGATGTGCGATTAATGTGCAAAGTATTGTAAATTCAATATTTTAAAGCTGTGAAAAAGTCCGTAAGATCTTGCATTTTTGTGTATCCATTATTGTTATTTTGTAAGCTAGCTATTGCGTTACATATACTTACTCCATTGGACGTTATTGAACTGTTCATTTGGATTTTTGTGTATGCGTTATTGCACTCATGTTAACATCTAGCTCTTGTCGTTCGCAGTGTATATATCATCGATTTTGGTACAGTATAAGTTAGCATATTATATAAGTAGATGGCAATATGCTACATTTTTATGAGTATCCAGGTTGTATGTTACATGTGATCCCGGTATGACACACATTGAAATTCATTTAGACAAATTCTGTATAAAAAAGAATAATACACCCTTCATTTCCACTCACAATACATATAATTTTAATAATGGGTACTACATTTTCAAAATTAATAAAAACAAATAATTATGCATAAAATTTTTGTTTTAAAATTGAAGCATCTGCCTCTCTGTGCTTTTGAGTACAGTTTACGAATATTCCTGAAGCTGCCACAGCCTCTAGACAGAACTCCCAGGTTTCTGTGAGTTTTGGGCTTCTGACAAAATGCAAATGCACCTTAGCAATGATTTGTGTATAAAAGGTGTAACACTGGCATCGTCCACTTTTCTTACTTTTAAGTTATGGGAACTTACATTTTGTTATAATTTGAGTTCATGTTGTTTGAGTTAAGTTTGTTAAGAAAACAGTTATTTGTTCGATTCCATCATTAATTAATATGTTTGGCTATGTCTAATAACAAGCAGCAGACCAGCCAGAAGATAAATGTTAAGATAATCCAAATTTGTATTTGTTTATTATAAATGAAGCATTAACAAACTGTCAGAAGTGTTTTAGTAAATAATATTAATTGGACACTCAAGGGTTATAATGGCCATGGTTTGGTAGCTGTTTTTAATGAGTTGTACCTAGAGGTCTGCGTCGTACAGAAATTTGCAGCGACAGCGTAACGACCTCAGAAACCCAGCATACCGTACCGCAGCGGGGAAATTTTTAAAAAAATAAGTATAATGAAAATGGGTGTGTATATAAATATATATACCAAAAAACCGACATAAAAATAAGATTTTTAAAGACTATGAAATGTAGTTAAGTATGAGCTGGCCGTTGTGATATACCTTTAATGTTTCTACTGCAAAACAGAAGGAATAGATTTTCTCTAAATCGGATAGGTTTATGTTGTTTATATGGCACATTCATGATGCATTTATTTATCAGTATACCATTAATACATTATTTGCTTTTTAGCAGGGGTTTTTTCCCCCTTCTCCACAACCTGGTCATGAACCATTCCAAACGGATAAGATTATGGTATATTTAAGGTATAATACAATTTTTAAAGCAATCAAATTATGTCATTAACTCCAAAAATTTTAATTGTACATTTAAAAGTTACTAGCATTATGAAGTATCTAGGGAAAAATAAGCATATTGTCATGGTCAATATATTATTTATTCTTTCAGAAAGCGCCTCAGCCTATTTTGCAATGAAATAAATATCTGTAATTCACTTTTCCCCCCCTTAATAATATATTAAAGATGTATGTGTATAAAAAATACAGAGTACAACTAGTGAAGAATCTTTCTGACATAATTGTTTGTTACAGTCTAGCAAAGGCAAATCTTTAAAGAGCAGTGTTTTAAAATTAAATTTAAAAATATATAGTTTTTATATATATTTTACTTATCTGATTTTTATTCAGATTTATATTTTAAGCATCATTTTATTATGGTGTAATACATATATGAATAATTCAACCAAATTTTTTCATTGGCTAAACGATTTTCAGTATAAGAGACTTATTTCATTTCCAAGCAGGAATGAACTTGGTGAAGCACTTCTTAGAGTACACAAAGAAACTGCATTACTGATTCTGTAACTCAAATCCCTAACGGCAGTATTCACCAAGTACTTGACACCCATGTTAACTTACCAAAACGAGAGTCAGATGCCGAATGGATGTATATTAGATGTCTAATGTTTGAAGGGGTTAACATGATCGCTAATGTGTATCTACCCAGAAAGGTTTCCCAGTTTTATTTTAATAAAATTAAAAGCCTGTGTAGCCTTCAAGGGCAGCAATATTTCCTTTTTAATGAAGAAAATACACTTTACTTTGACAGTACTGAGCAAAATGTACGAACACATGAGTAGGCAAAGGTTAATGAAGAAGAGGAATGGTATAATGTTCAACACATAGGCAATAAAATGTACTAGTCTTAAACGATGGCATAGCCAAAGGTGACTGATGTGACTGCAGCCACCTTAAAATGAGTTAACGGCTACAACATTTTTTTTTTTTTTAATGTAAACAAGCCAACTGAAAACTCTAATTATCAATTTCTTTTTATTCATTCTTATATAAGAACATTTTAAGTAAGAATAAAATAAAATATTAATCCCTCAAAAAAGAAATTCTGTTTACAAACTGATATTATCTAAAGCAAGAGGAAAACATTATTTCGTGAGGAGGTTTCTAAAACATTAAAGAATTAATTGATATAAAAATTTACATTGTAGAGGTAAACTATTTATGTCTATTAAAATCCGTAACATTTTAAATTTTACTTTTCTTTCTGTAAGAAAAAAAAATCCCTATCGTTAATAGTTTATATTAAACTTTTACATAAAATTATGATGATGATGCATACAATTGGTGCGGCAGCGTGGTGCAGATCTCTAGTTGTACCTGGCAAAAACAGGTCAGGTGATATTGTTATCCAATGTGATAAATTAAGATTTTCATTATTCCACCCAAATAGTAGAAAAATCTAGCAAACAGTATCAAAGAAACAACATTAAATTTAAACTAATTAAACAGTAACTAACATTGATGCCACTAAATACAAATTAATCACTAACTTCTGAATAGTTTAAAATAGAACAATCTATTTAGCAATATTTTTAATTTGAGTTCTGATAGTCAGTACTGAACGGGCAAGTGAGGACAGACTGAATAAAGTTGCCACTAAAGCTTCTAATAATTTCTCTCAAGTCCTTCAGTACTAACTTCTAAAACATTTCAGCAGAATATATATGCAAAAACTTGCTCAATGTATAAGACAGTGTAAAGATTGTAAAATGACTAAAAATATTTAATAAGATAAAAACAGTTTTATTTAAATCATCTTGATACTGTAAAAGCCATTCGCCCGGCTACAGACTGGGAAAAGCAACAGAGTATGCAAAACAAAAGTTACAATAATATTCCTTGTTATAATTCAAAGTATTCCTTTTAAAAACAACCAACTACTCTGTTGAGCCGACAATTATATTACTATTTACATCGTCAAACTACTATGCTGAAATGAAAGAGCTAAACGAGTTAGCCAGGCATCAAAGTTAGAATATTTAAATCTTAGCCATGATGCACGAAGTACGCTATTACAAAGACACCTGTATCGGGAAAAAAAAGGCACATGCGAGGCGCGTAGCATCATTTGAAGAACAACTTTAATCTGCATAAGGCAAAAGGAAAGTGCGTTAGCAATTGTATACATATGGGAAAACCAATGAGGTAAGAAAATTTTTAAAGCGTTACAGACTATGAATTAATTGGCCAATATTGAATTACGGCAAATAAAAGATTTTTAAAGGTAACTCTTAGAATCAAATAAATGTGAACTGTAACTTGTTTTCTGTTTGCAAGTTTAAAGGAATTATTTAAGGGCAAAGTATGGTAACAAGACCAAAAAAAGAAATAAAGCTTCAATGCCTAATAGAGCTAACAAGTTCAAAAGAATTTAAAATAGTTTTTATGTGTTGAGATGCTTTTCTTCAAGGTTCTTATAGCTAAATAATTTCTCTATCAATATCTTCATATTTTTCTATCCACTTCAAACACTAAGAAAATTTTTACTTATGACATAGTTTTAATTATCAACTTTTTTTTCTTAATGAAATGTGTACCACTTACTTTTCAAACGCTAAGAAAAATTTTACCTATAAGATAGTTTTAATTAATAACTTTAATTTTTCTTAATGAAATGTGTACCAGTACAAAAATATTTATGTATATATGTTATTTGAAGTATGCTTTAAATAGTCAGCTTTGAACTATGCTTTAAATCAGGTATAGGCAACCTTTGAAAAGTCATGGGCCAAACTTCAAGAAGTCACAGACTATATAATTGGGATTTATATGGGATTTTGAATGGTTTATATGGGGTTTTAATATGTTCTGCAGGCCAGATCAAAAGCTGAGGTGGATCACATCTGGCCCACAGGCTGGAGGTTGCTAATATGTGCTTTAAATAGTCAGATATTCTTTTTCCCCTTTTAGAAAGAAAAAATCCCAATGTAAATTCAATACGTCCCTATTTTAACAAGGACAGTTTTTTTTTTCACTTATGGCAAAAATGTGCCACATCATATAGCTATTTTGTAACATATTCCTCAGACCACTAAAAAATGATTGAATGAAATCATGCCTAAAATTAGTTCAATTTTGCTGGATATGGATTTTTAATGGGTATGCGAACTGGGCTGCAGAGAAAAGTGCCTTATACAGTTGAACCCCACACCAGAGAACTATAGTGAATCCAATGAAAATGAAAAGTTCACTATAACCAGAGGACCACAATGCAGAAACTTTTTAAAAGCATTGATTATTTCTCATAATTTGGTGGTGGTTTTGTTAAAAACATTCAACTCACTATAAGTCAATAATGGGTCAAAAAATGAGCTTTCCAAAAAATATTAAAAAAAGTGACTCATGCTAATCCTCAATGCGGGTTAAAAATCTCTTAACATTTTATTTCCAAATATATCATCTTATTAACAAATAAAAATTTCAAAACATGAGGAAAATTAATTAGAAGCTCAAAAATATATACATTTAAATAACACAATCAGGTTCACTTTCAATGAATTTAATCCCTTATGGATCTTTATCATTATTTCATTTATATCATAACATTATTAATTTATTGAAAAGGAAATCTTAAAATACAATGTTGCTACCTGTACATATGTTACAATAACTTATCTCTAAAAAATATATATTATTTTATTGACAAAATTAAAGGGAAATTAATTAAAAATACAAACGGTATATACATTTAGTTGAAATGATCAGGTATCACTTTGTATGGGTTTAAAATTCTTTTAGGATCGAGCATCTGCTTCAATGATTTCATCATATCTATTGCCACAGGTGTTTTGTTGAAGTGTAAATAGTTTCGTTTTTTATAGCCAATACCGTGCTCAGCACTAATACTACCATTTCTTTCAGATGTCCATTCATAAATAAAAGGTTCAATAAGAGATAAAACTTCAGGGTCAAAATTACGAGTTGTAGCATTAAAATGTAAATTTCCATCTCCAAGGTGACCATATGCAACACAACGAGTGACCTTATTTCCCAAGCGCTTTCTCATAATTTCAACAATTTTGTAGAAATCTGTTAATGGCAGTGATATATCATATTTGTAACCACAACCTTCAAGTAGTAAAGCTTCAGTAATTCTCTCTCGTACTGCCCATATACTCTGAAATATATAAAATATAATAGTAAAATATCATGTAAAAAAAAAGAGTAAAATAATTAGGTGAAAGTTTTGAATTAATAGGTAAATATTGACGTGCTTTAATTTGAAAACTATAATTCTAAAATCCAAAATGTATGAATAGTAAAAAGGCTTGTTTTAATGAGTGTGGCTATATATGCTATATTTTATATATATATATATTTCTTAAACATTTTTTTAGTTAATTTAATGCTTTAAATATATTTCTCTGGGATGTTTGACTCTCACATTTTTGTTTAAATTCATGTTTTTTTAGCAAATATAAATAATCTAGTGATCATGCATATTCACTGGCATCATTTGGTCAATGAGATAAATAACTGAATATTTATCAAATAAATCAGTTTAGGGACCAATAGATTTGCATTCACACATAGATGTGGTGTTAGATCTACTTTTTTTTAAGGTGGGGAGAGGAAGGTTAAAAAAACTATTGGGTCCAACCACCCACAAGATAAAGTGATTGGATACAGTAGGAAGCAATGAAAGGTGGTAGTGTTATTTTCTGATACTGTATCACATTTTCATACTTAAAGACTTAGTAAAAAGACTTCAAAAGCTAAATAAAAGGGATAATAAAATGTCACTAAGTGACATTAATTCTAAAGTAAGACAAGGGGAGGGGGGAAATTACTTTAATGTGGCTTGGCTCAGTAGCTATAGTTCCGTCATCGATGATATTTTTATCCATCAAGATACTCAAACAGTTATGTAATTGTTCCTCATTGTAACGGGAGCAGGAACCTAAAAAAGTATTATACATGCAAGATATATAAACATAAGTAGTGAATGAAATTGGAACTACTAAAATTTTTACATCATTTACATCAATCATGTTGAAAGACCACTGAAAGTCTAATTGTGTACCTCATACAGTCTGTTAGTCACAGCATATGACATCCTCATTGTCACTGAAACATTATCCTTTCAAATTACATTTAATTTTTGGAAATGGAAAAAAGTCTGCTAGTGCCAAATCAGGTGAATAGGTTGGGTGTTTCTACACACAGATTTGTTTTAATGCTAAAAACTGTTTCATGGCTAGTGTATAGTGAGCCGATGCATTGTCAACCCTGGCATTTCCCGAGGTCAACAAACTAAAAGAGATACACAATGAGGACTTCCATTGGTATTTCAACAACTAGTATGATTGATATAAATGTTTTTATGTAGGTGCAAGAGGATTGTTTTAAATCACTGTAAATGCAAAATTTGAATAAAGTTCTTAGTTTGAGTATAATGCAAACAGTCTGGTACACTACACTGTGTATACACTATGTTAGAAATAAAATTTTATGATTGTAAACTTTAAGGCAGATGTGGATATATGGAAAATCCTAGCATATATCGATCTACTGGATATTTCAGTTATAGAATGGCAGTAATATTTTTTATTATTATTATTACTATGCTTGATCTAAAATGCTGAATAGGTCTGGAAAAAGAATAAAATATATTTTACTAGCCCTTTAGTAAGGTACTAATAAATAAAATAAGTCAATTGCTATTTAGGTCAACAAAGAAAAATTTTATTTTAGTTACCTTTTATTAAATTAATTAATGAATTACTATCTGAAAAAACTGTATTAACATCAAGTGTCATCCACTACAAGTTTAAAACTTAAGTGGAGATCTTGGGCTTATTTAAATAATAATATTGAAAATATTATTATTTAAATATTTTCAATAGCTATTTCATTTTAATTTGTTAATTTTATATCTTGTTAAAAATGCAGAAAATTACTGTGCAGTAAATAGATTTATATTTTTATCCTTTTCTTTGATGATGTCTTTTGTGAGAATTCACTGAAATTTTTCATATTATAAAGGAAAAAAGAAAATTTTTGCTTTTGCTTACAAGATATTTCCTAGCTGATAAAGTTTGCAATCTTCGGGAAATTAAATGATTTCTTAGTGCTAGATTTAATTATTGCCAAAATCTATGCAGTTTTAGCTGTTTGTTTTTATACCTGATTTAATACAATTTTGAATACAGAGTTAAGATTTTATACTAGTTTATTTATTATCTTTACCATCCTGAAACATAATAAAAGTTTGAGTTTTTCATTTACCTATGACAGGAGCCTATTTCTTGTGCATGGGAGCAAATTTATTACAGTACAGAACCTGTTATCCGGAATGGTTGGGACCGGGTGTATTCTGAATAACTGAATTGTTTGGATAAATTCTAGCTGTAGTACTCAAAATAAAAAAACAAAAACATATAAAAAAAATTCATTTTTTGCTTTTCTTTCAGAAAAAATAGAAATTTAATCGATTGAAAAATGATTCTGGATAACTGATTTTCCGGATAAGAGGTTCCATACTGTATGTTTAAATCACTTTATATTCATTTTCTGGTATCACTGTATTTTATTTTGAAGGCATATTAAAATACAACTAAAATTATTAAATCAAAACAATATAAATTATAAATAACCAACTCACCCCCCACACACACTCGCCGGACCACAGTAAAATATCAAATGTTGACTGGTCTTCGGCAGTAAAAAGGTTGGGGAACCTTGCTTTACGTGACTTTAAAATTCTGAAAATCCACTCATACCCTGATTTTCCAAAATTTTGAACCCCAGAAAGCTGACCCAATATCCAAGAGAAAAGGAAAGTGCATAGAAATAGATTTGTTTTTCAAATTTAATATATTACAGTAAGCATCGACTTAAATTAATAATTTCCCCCCGAGACAAAAATTATGCCAAAAGGAAAAAAAATTAATAAATTTTTCTTAAATTCAATTAGCTTGAAATAACTTTTAGAAATTAACAATACTGTTGCGATAAGGCAAGAGCTATCTGCCTAGGAGGTGGGGGGGGGGGGAGCGAGGTATCTTGTATAGAGAACTTTTGAAGGCGTTCTAACATGTATTCATGTTACATCAGGAGAAAACCACCAAAAACTGCATACTGTTAGACCAACAGCCACACAGTAGGCCAGAATCCTGGACCTTCACACTTCAGCCAGCTACTGTGTTAAGTGTTTTATCAACTCAAACATAGTCGGGCCCATTACCAAGTTTGAAAGTTCACTTTTTTTTACAAGACCAAAATAAATAAATGTAAGCATTTCAATAATTTGTATGCATAAACTATTGACAGAGATTGAAGATCTTAGTTTTCAGAAGCTTACTTTTAAACTGCAAGTGAGATTACAATTGGACCATTGTCACCATGACCATGGCAATCGCTTTTATGTGACATAAACAGACCTCTTGATTCTCTCTCATACCAGTACAAAGAATGTAAGCAAGTTTTTTTTTTTTTTAAGAGTTAGATATTTTATCATTGAAACCATAGGAACTATGTCTGCATCCCATAAGCAAACAGTTTATGTCATAAACAGACAGGGTCCCTGTTAATGTATTAGCCTTCACTATAAGTTTGATATCCCTTGCTGTAAAGAACATAAATTCCACATTTAACTTCAGTTTTAGAGTTACATGTATTTTACAAAAAAATATTTTTGTCAGTTCAAAATAAGATTTTGCAAAATAAAACACAACAGAAAGTCATAATTTTTAAATTTCAAATTTTAAAAAGGAATACAAACCAGATATTTCTACAAGTATATAGAATGGATGCTGCTTAATTGGAACAGTCATGTTCAAATTGTCTCTTAGAGTATCAGCAGCTTCATTGTCCAGAACTTCTAATGATGATAGTAAATCAGACAGCTGTTTCTTAACTACTTTAGAAACTTTTAAAACTTGTTCAAATGAATAACATCCTGTAAATAAAATAATAATTATAATAATAAGCCAATTTTATACTCTTGGAAATTTAATATGAACATTGGATTAACTTTTAATTTTATTATTCACCCTAATTTTGAGCTTGTAATTTGCAGGTGCTCATTTTTTAATAGAATAAAAATATTTCTTTAGATCATTCACAGTGATAATCTGACAATATTCTGGTTAAAATGAGTGATTTTCTATGGATAGTAGAAATGCAGTATTAAAATTAAGAGTTGTTTGGTTCAAAACCTTTCTCATTAAAAAATTTGGGTCCGTTTGGGGCAAAGCCATTCTCATTTTAAAAAAACATTATGTAAATACGTATTATGTATATAAAGTTTCATACGAAAGTGTATTGCGCAATCTTACAGTCATTGATTTTAATATGCATTTATAAAAAAAAAAAAGAATTTGCTTTTTCATACAATACCTAAAAAAGCAACAGCTATGTCAGAACTTTTGGGATAGCAAAGAACAGCAGCATCTGTAATGATACCAAGAGTGCCTTCTGATCCAATAAACAAATGCTTTAAGTCATACCCAGTATTGTTTTTCCTCATTGAATTCATGCAATCAAGTATTTCTCCACTAGCTAATACCTAACATTAGACTGGTATGAGATAATAGAACTGAAAATTATAAACAAACAATATTATTAACACAGCTCATTCTCAATAATTAAAAACTGAATAATTACTCATCAATTATCACTCATAGAATAATTTATTCAAAAATCACTAAATTGGGTTATTAAACTAAACTGTCAGGTCTAAAACTATCTTTAAAAAATATATATTTTAAAAAAAAATGTTTTAGGGTTTGCTTTATAAATGGGGAGGAGGTGAATTGAATTTTGCAAAAAAAAAAAAAAAAAAAAAAAAAAAGTCTGGGAACTTTATTAAACTACTATATTTTAACATTTTTAAAGATATACAATTATTTTAATATAAAATGTATAGAATAAAACTGGGTACAGCTTTAGTATTAGTCCTTTCTGGCCTGCTTTTTTTGGGGGGAGCAACTTTTTCTTGGCACAATAAAGGAAGCCTTCATGGTAACACTGCCGTTTGATAATCGGAAGTTAAGATATGGTAATCCTAATGCCAGCTTTTTATTTCCAGAAAATGGCTACTTGCTGGTGATAACAATGTACTTTATGGTTTAATTTTAATGGCTTTATTTTAAATTAAATCTTATTTTTTTTATTTAAAATGGATGGTTAGGTTTACACTGACTGTTTATTAACAGTTTTGTATGAATAAATATTCTTTCGATAGTACTTTTTAGGTTAATATTTTCGTATTCCTTTGTTTTTAAAGGTAGAAGCAAAAAATAATGTTATTAATATTTACCGTGCGATAATTTGGGATATTTTGAATTTATTATTTGAATATTGCAATAATTTAAGTGATTTAATGAAGGCATGAGATAAGCAGTGTTTTTTGTTTTGTTATGATTTAAGCTTTTTCTTTACTATTCTTTACAAATGTTTTTGTCAGAATGCTAAAATATATTTTAATTTTTTAATGTTTTTTCATTTATGTTATTATTGTGAGGTATTACATCTTTAGAATAATACTTGTTTGCATAATCAAATTTATTGTACTAAAAAGAGAAACGGGGAGTTTGAAGGGGGGGGGGGGGACAGAGCCTTTTCTCATGTAAAAAGTAATTAAATTTTATCAAACCAAAGCTTTATATATATGTGTGTAAGCTTGAAATCTGTTTTAAAAATAATTTCTTACATAAATATAGAAGCCATTTAAATAAATCAAAGTTAATGAGCAAGGATTGTCAAACATCTCGGAAACTAGCACCGTCCGATCTACCATATTGCTTACAATTGGCATCAGCGAGGCAAACTTGGGTTGGCAACAAAATTTTGTTGCCAACCCAAAAAATTGCCAAAAGGACCAATACTAAAGCTAAGTGGCTGGTTCATTTTTGTAAACAAGGTATTCTGGTATGCCTTTGTGCAATGTTGCAAAAACAGGACTTAACTTACAGGGAAGCTCAGCTATGGTACTTTTTTCAGTGAATTTTCACATCAAATTTAAAATTTTAACAGCCTTTGTAATTGTTTTTCTATTAATACTAACGTTACTACATTAGATACAGTTAAAATAGGAAGTGAAAATTTATTTTACAAAGAACTAAGTAATTAACCACTTGGGCACAGATTAAATTGAAAAAATTCTAGCATTTTGAACGGATATCATGGCCAGATCTAGCCAGAAAGTGGCTAAATTGGCAACCCTGACTGGAAGAAACAACCTCTTATAACTGTTACAAATCACACTGGCCATGAACAAGAATGTGAATGCTTAATTTTGTCCTAGTTTGAATGACAAAACACACTTGCCATTTGAAGTGCATGATGCAAAGCAGTTGTCAAATGTATCCGAGGAGTTAATGTTGTAGTTTATAACACAACAAATTAAGCCTCCTGCATTTCTTTGGCTAAGCACTGGACAAAAATAAACCAGAAAGCCCACATACAAAAATTGCATAATTATTAAATGGTTTAAAAATAGAAAGCTGTAATCAGTCTACTATTCATCATTAATGTAACATTTGGAAAAGGGAACCCTCTAGCATAACAGTTAACTATGAAGTGGTTTACTGCTATATAATCATAGGTGTATCCATGGGGGAAGCTACGGGGTCTAAAGCGCCCCTAAATGTGGTGTGAGTTAGAAGTTAGAAGTGAGAGTTAGAAGTGAAAAGCTTCAAAAACTGAAAATTGTCACTTAATTAAAATATTTTATTTTTAAAAATTGTCTTCAAATTATTTCTAAAATATTTTTTACCAAAAAAAGGCATTAATTTTCAAATAAGTACTAAAAGTTAAACTCGTTATATCACTGAAAAGATCCAATAATTACTTATGACTCTATAATGAGATGCATTGATAGTAAGCTTGTGTTCTATGAGCAAGTTTAGTGGTACTGAATATTTCGACATTATAAGAGAGTTGTAACTATAATCGATATCACTATAACCAAGTTCAGCAGTATTTGTACATCCCCCCTCTCAACTAAAATCCTGGGTACGCCATTGTGTACAATCAATCCTCCAAGGTGGTTCAATGGTCATCTAAGTCTAAAATTAAGAGTGAAAAAATGCAATAGCAGTATTTATATCATTTCAAAAGTACTCAGCTAGCAGTGCTACAGCGAAAAAGGAAATTGTCTATTTAATGAAAATCATCCAAATGCTGGTAAAGGGAGGGATTACTACAAGTTATTAAGCAGATTATAAAAAAAAATTAAGAAATCGAAAACCTCCCAGAAATCTAACTAAAAATGATAAAGAGCAATTATAAGCACAAGAAAGATCAAATTGGTGGTCTGAAAACAAGAAATATTAAACAAAGAAAACTTAACTTCTTGTTTTTTTCTCACATACTTTTGATATTATTTGACCTTAAATTATATTAGATGTTTAATTTGGTCAATGTAAGACAAGCAGCAATTATACGAGATATAATAAATACCCCCAATATTAAGATTTTCAATGGCTTATTTAGGGTTAAAAACTTTATTTCATTAACAGAGGGAGAGGTGACTCAAATTAATGGTTTTATCTTTCTAGTCACCTTTACCCCCCCCCCTTTTTTATATATATATTTTTTTAATAACAAAATCAGTAAAATAAAAGTATTACATACTTTGAAGTCTAATTACTATAACAGGCCTAAAACAAGTTTCTGAAAATTCATATATTTGTGTGTTGTACAGTGTTGATTGATTCCTAAGAAGTTGTGACTTAAATATTAAATGAAGGAATTTTCGTCCGATTTGGTTGTTGTAATCCGTTGCAGAAACCTCTTTCCTGTAAATTTCCCTCGGTTACCTAGGGAACAGTCATCTCCAACTTTTTCGTTCAGAGGCAAAAATATTGCAGGTTGCTAGAATTCCAGCCAATCGTAGTGCTTCCTAGTTCGACATCACAACACAAGATGGCAGAAGAGTCAGCGTCAGCCACGCCGCTCGTAGTGAAAAGGATCAGTGTGTGCGAAAACAAATATCTGTGAAATGGGAATCGATTTGATTGACAAAAATAAAATAAATAACAATCTGATCTGAAGATAGACAAGAGGTATAAACAACCAACAATATGCTAGTTATAATGACATGCTCTAGCTACTGCCCATTCGGCGAATCTCAGGCGTTTGTGAACACAGCAGAGTTTGTTTACTATGGCAACCCTACGTTCTCATCTGGGCTCACTGACTTGCGGGAATGAATTGCAGCAACTGGTTGCTGCAACCAAAATTGCTCTAAATTTTGTCCATGTAATAAGGCCTTTAAGTAGTTTTCTAAATGACAAATAGAATTTCTAATAGCTAAATTATCAACAGAAATAATAAATGTACTCTTTCATAGTAAAACTCTTACCATAAGATAAAATTCAAATGTTAAACTATTTATCAATTTAAAAGCATAAAATAATTGACATTATAGGTTTATAACTTACTACTTTTAGACCAAGTATGTTCCCATGCAAGGATCCATACCTAACAAATCTAAGGCCTCCAGCATTGGTTGATATATTTCCACCAATCTGACAACTGCCTTTAGCCCCCAAATCAACTGGAACAGTGAAACCTCTCTCATTAACATAACTTTCTACATTTTCCAAAATACAACCAGCCTGACACTTTAAAATTCCTAAAAGAAAGATATTTAAAACAAATAAATGAAAAACAAAATTAAAAGTACATTGAATATGAACAGCGGAAACACTAAAAAAATATAACGCCAAATCTTTTTTTAAGTTTTCCAAATTTGGTATATTAATAATACATGCAAGAATAGCAATATACTAGGGTTGAGTTTTTGACAGAGGTTAAATTAGTTTGAACTGGTTATATTCATCAAGAATCAATGTTCTTTAAATTTACAGTTTAAATAAAGGATGCATGTCAAGTTTATTAATTAATAAGTTTCTCACTAAACATTGGCATAAAAGCTCTGTTTAATAATTAGAATAAATGTAGATGCCCTATTCCTGAAGAAATTACATTATACAGTGTGTTTAAAAATCTAAAGAATGAGAGAATCTCAGAATTAAAATATGAGAAATTAAGCCCTTATCATTGCTGATACTTCTAAATATTTTATTTGCATACAGATGTGCACTTCTGTCCTGATCAAGCATAATCATTAAATGACTGAACAACTTAAATTTTTAATATAATTCAAATCAAGAGTAAATGCATTCTTCATAGACAAAACTGCATTTCTGTTTAATATGAAGAGTTTAAAATACCTCAGGATTTATTATTTTCTCTTTAGTTATAAGAAAACATCATGGTATAAAATTTGTCAGAAAATGCCTTAAAACACTAAGTTTTGGTTCTAATTAAATATAAAACTACCAAAAAAATATTCATGAGCTTAAACAAAAAGGAGGGGACAAATGTTTTTGCAACCAGAAGCAGAAAGTGTGATATACATTGCATAATAATTATTCTTTGCAGAAGAAAGAAGAAATAAAAACGATATATTCTGTAGAACAATTAAGGGGAAGTGCCCTTTATGCTATGAGTTCTCGATTCACAGAATTTTTATATCTATTTTGCATTTTATTATGGTCTGCCAGATTTGGACACAATGACTTCCGAACATTTGCAAGTGTTTCAGGTCATGTTGCAAAATACTGGACATAGTTCTGCTCCTGGGTATTTGCCCTGGACTTTTTATTAAAAAAAGCAGTCAAAATATCAGCCCTTCTTTTAATAAATTTCAAAGCGGAAGTGCTTTAATATGGCCCTATAAATTATGTTTTGAGGTTTTATATATTAACTTGTCCTTTTAAAAATCTTTTTTAGTTGTAAATTATTTAATTAGTTACGTGAAGTTTATAAAAAGTTCTTTTATTTAACACACTAAACTGAAAAAAATGTTCAAAAACTAAACTTCTTTTACTACTGGACACACATAAAATGTCCCAAATTTGACCTTTAAAGTAAGGCCCACATAAACAGAATTACTCGCATAAAATTATTCAAATTTGTACAACACCACAAATATAAATTAAAAGTGCACTTACCTGCATTTTCATCAAATGAAGAAATTTCATTCATCAAACTTGTTGATAATACAATTTCATCAAAAATAGGTGTACTTCCACATACTAAACCAGTATTCCCAGCTTGAGGACAAACTGCTAAATTTTGATCATAGCAATATTTCATGATTTTTGATATTTCTTCAGAAGTTTTTGGACGAAGAACCAGTTTACTAGAACCTAAAAGAGATGATTTAATTATTGACATGCCTATAAAAATTAAAGTGTCATTCTTAGCAGGATAATAAAATTTGAGTTTTTTATCACACTTTAACATTATCACTTTAATAAGTGTTCAAGAGTAAAAAGTTTTTTTTTTTTTTACTCATGTAAAAATTAAAAGAAAACTTAAATAATTATTTATAATAATTACTAAAATTTTAAATAATTAAAATATATTAATTATATTTATTTGCAAATAACTGAATTATTGCTCTCTCCAAACCTTTATTTTACTTCTATTAATTAATTTTAATCTGCCAATCACAGAGATTCGATACTGAAGTTGGCAGCCTTAGGTGAACAAAAAGTAAAATTGCCAAAAAAGGCCTGTCTGTACTTATCAGAGAAATCACCATCATTTAGCTGTGGCCGTTGCTAACCTGACCAGTGGTGCCATTCCCATTAGCCCATATGATGGACCATTGTTTCATTTCTATATTTATAATGCTTTAGGTAACAGAAAATAAATTAAAAGCATGATTCTGAGAAAAGCTATAAAACATCTTTTTAGCATAAACCAGGCAATGCTGAAATTTTTCTGAACAAGATAAAGACAAAAATGTAAACTGATTTTAAAATAAAAAAGCTCTAATGAAAATTTTACAAATTTATGTTTTGGACATAATTTGTTTTCTTTTAGGTTTAAACATACGCACTAAATGAAACGTTAATAAATTGTTAGGCTTAAAAATTTAAATAAACACAACAGAACACGCCAAATAGCTTGTGAGTTAAGTGCACCATCGGTCCAAATAACCATTGCGTTAAGCTGTACCATTGATTAAAATTGCTTAGCGTATACAATCAACATTTAAACTAATTTTTTTTACAGCCTTATTCACCAAACAATTGACTTGAACTACTCCAAACTTGCATGTTAAAATTATGGCTAAGATATCTTAATACCTTTAACATGCAAGATAGGAAAGCTTTGAATCATTTAAAAAAAAAAAAAAAATTATTTTGGGGGAAGAAAAGGGAATAAAAGCTCATGTTCATTATGAATTTGCCGAATTTACCTTGAAATAAATAATAGTGAAATAAATAAATAAAAGTGACCAACTGTCCCATATAATATGGGACAGTTGGTCACCTTAGACTGCTACATTGGGACTGTCCCAAATCTTGAGGTCTTGTAGCGTATTGGTCAATTCCACAGAAAAGTTTCATTTTTAGTTTTCAGACTGTATATGGTACAACATCAGGGTGCGACTTGACGAGGGGGGGGGGGGATGAAGGGATCCTACCCAGCTGAAGAATGTAATATCCCTGTCTAGAGAAATATTAATTAATCTCTGTCCCAACAAGTTCAACAGCACCTAATGATATTAAGTAATGACAATAGAAATTCTTTTGTTCACTAGACAAAGGAGCAAGTTACAAACATCCCTTTGAAATAGATATGCATATGCACGTGCATGATGCCACTTCTCATTCTGTAAATGAGGACAGGTTTCAAATGAAGACTGTGAAATGAATGAACAAGTACTGCTCTGCCTCAAGCCAAGTTTGAGGTAGACGTAAAATTGACGTAGGCAGGAATACAAGTGCAATAGAAATTCGGGGGTCGACTTTTGCTTGAATTTAAGTCACTTCCCAGACATATGTCAGCGACTGCATTTTGCATGTAATACCTAATATATTACATCAGTGGAGCATTTAAGCATTCCCTCCCTTTTTCTTTCTTTTCAAATTCCCTGTAAATAAATTCCCAGTCGATTGCTGTCAAAAAAAGATATTGAAAACAGTTAGATATTATAATAGTGCTAAATACAAAAGTTCAAAATTCTACAGGTTAAAGTTTTAGAGTTATACAAAATATGAAATAATTTTTGGCACCAAATATGGCGATATTTCGGCAAAACTCATCAATGTCAAAGACATATGGCGAGATTTTAAGCATGGACCAAACAATGACAGATTACCGCCAAAACTAGCCAAGAACGATGACAATGGCGATACTTTGGGCACGGACCAAATGACTGACTCGCCAAATTTGGCGATATTTCGGCAAAACTCGCCAAGGTCGACGACCGATGGCGAGATTTTGGGCATTTACCAAACAATGACTGTCTACAGTTGTATTATATTGAAGATGTCCATAGACATTAAAGTACTGATATTCTTTTCCGTGGTCCTGTAAATAAACTCTTCAGTAGATTAGAACCAAAAATCGAGATGCACAACTAGATGTTACAACAATCTTATATATGAAATTTAAACATTCTACGACTAATAGTTTTTGATATTTGAGAGTTAAATACATACACACATACACCAAAAGTCGCCAAGCTTGGCGACTTTTGATGATCCTGTAAATAAACTCTTGAAATGGATGAATGCCCCTAAAATTGCCATTGACCATAATGTATTGGAAATCTTTTGAGTGTTCCTGTAGCACAACTATAAATGATAAAGAAACTTTTTTTAATGGAGAAATTCATTTTGTAACTCTTAATTGCATATATCACATCTGAGTTGTTTGAAATAGCCCAATACCACTAAAATACGCTTTAAAGAATTTCGGCCCATAGAGCGTAATGTATTTCGAATCTTTTGGGCGGTCCTGTAGATAAACTATCCAGTAGAATGGAACCGAAAGGGGAAGTGCACAACTAAATGTTACAACAATCCTAAATATAAAGTTTCAACATTCTACGACCAATAGTTTTTGAGATATGCGAGTTTAATGAATTTCGGCCCATACAGCGTAAAGTATTTTGAATCTTTTGGGCGGTCCTGTAGATAAACTATCCAGTCGGATAGAACTGGAAGGGGAGGTACACAACTAGATGTTAGAACAATCCAAAATATGAAGTTTCAACATTCTACGCCTAATAGTTTTTGAGATATGCGAGTTTACTGAATTTCAGCCCATAGAGCATAAGGTATTTCGAACTTTTGGGCGGTCCTGTACATAAACTATCCATTCAATTGCGACCAAAAGGGGAGGTGCACAACTAGATCATAGAAAAATCCTAAATATCAAATTTCATCATTCTATGACCAATAGTTTTTGAGATATGCGAATTACATACATACGTACGTACAGACAGCATGGAAAAACTGGCCAAAATAGACTCGACGCTGGTGAAAATGAGTTGCATATGCATTTATATGATCGTGCATGGTAGCTTACAATGAGATGCATTGAAAAAATTCTTAAAAGTACATTTAGAGGTAAGTCAAAATCGTTTTTTTCGCCGAAATTTTTCGGGATTACATTACTTCCTTATAGTATGTACAAGGAAGTAAAAATCTGCCCTGTTGCCTTTTGATTCACATTAGCGCCCCAATGATAAAAAACTAGACACCCTCTTTTGCCCATTGAAGGTTTTTTTAAAAATCTCTATGAAGTTTCTTTAGAATTTAGCCCTTTTTGTTTGTTCAACTCTTATTTGATTTCACACACATAACGTGCTAATGATACTTGACAAACGAAAGGGAGGAATTTGCCTTTATGGTAATAGAACTCTGCCCTCTTTCCCTCTCCTGGAAGCCATTCTGGAAGTGCATGAGGCCCCTGTTGGGTTGGTAATGGCTCTTATTTAAAGATGCAAGGTTTGTCTCTGATGAGAATGGGGGATGGAAATCAACTGTGCAAAAATTCATTCATCTACAATTTTTTTATTAATGGACCGATTTGTTTGAAATTTTGGGGATCACTTTGCAAAAAATTGCTTTAAATGCAAAATTTGATTGAAATAGCCCAATCCAATAGAGTCCAAATTTTAAAAAGACATCTTAATTTGTTCAAAAGTTAGACATTTATTGTCAAAACATAATTTTTTCTTTCTTACTTTATGGTTTACTTTCTGAGCTGGACGGGGAGGGAAAGGGGGAGAAAGATGTGGGGAGGTTGAGGTTCTTAACGCCTTTCCAGCTATTTCAATATTCCCATTTATCAGACCAGCTGATTGTTAAAATCAACAGAAGAATACTTACAATGGTTACATGATAATCCTAAAAAAAATTTAGCGATCGTTGTCCATTTTCAAAAAGTTTAATAAACAACTGGAATTTGAAGTGGAATATATATTGAATAACTGGAATAGATATTTATACCATTATATTGTTATTTTGAACAGAAGTGTTATTAATATCTTCAAACATTAACTGTAATATTTTAATTGTTTGTACTATTGAATTAATTCTTACAGACAAGTGAATGATGATAAATTGAATGAATTATTTTTATACGTCTTAAAAATTGAAAAAGTTAATAAAAATGAAAATTTAGGTTTAGAACAACTTAACTTTATTAATTGTTTCTTAATTTAGTTAAACTTCTATTGATGATTCTTAATAAGGTGATCAAATAAATCTTTAATCTGCTTCTTACGCAAAATGTTTACTTAATCAAGCATTTTCTTGTCTATTAAGTATGTTTGGGTGATTATTTTTGTCACAAAAAAGAAAAACCTTAAAAATCTTTTAAAGAAATATTTGTATTAACTGTTTATAATTTATTTTAATAAGTTAATTAACAAAGTTTCTTTAAAAAAATAATTAACTCTTTTACATTACTTAGCTTTATCAACTTAATGTTATCTAATTTTTAAAACTAGTAATTAATTTATTAACAAAGATCATTAATTAATCATTATTAATCAATAAGCATTGTTTTACTCAGTTTTATAAAGTTTTTTTTAATTAGAAGGGCTTTTAATCAGGATATATACTGCCCTTTTTAAGAAACACAATGCCCTTTTAAATAATGATGCCCTTTTTTAAAACCTTTGCACCCTGCCCTTTTTCCTACCTAGAATGAGCTCTTTATTATAATCTGCAATTGGTTAGTGATGATAAATATTTTTATGGGTTTTTTTTCAATTACATCAGTTACAGATTTTTGAAATAATTTTTCAGAACTAAACAGAGATTGGCAAAAAACTCTGCAGGTATGTGAGCAAGATAGAAATGTGAGTAAGAAGTACTTTAAATTGAAAAAAAAAAAAAAAAGGACTACCTGCATTAGTAAATTTTCTATACCAATTCAAAAACAATAACTGATCAACCAGTGTTAGTTATGATGGAACTGATCTATTTTAATGTCATCTTGTATTCTCATTCCTGTGATCACCATTAAGCAAAAAGTTTATTTTCTTTAACTTATGAAGAACAGTACAAAATCATAAATATTCTATACTACTAATTGGAAATTAAATGGGAAATTTTTGTACCTAATGACCGCCCTTCTACAGTGGTGTGATGTCGTAGCTCAAAACAACCTTACCCGCTCACTGAACAGCCAGAGTCCCCGAAAGGAGGTGGTTAATGTTAGCCACCTACAAGTAAATCTATACAACGTTTATTGGATAATGGTTTACCTCAGGGCTTGAAATTAATGGGGGTTTGCTGATTCGAGACCACAAAAATATATACAATGGACCAGTAAAATACAAAATCTGTATGTGCACCTTGTCAGTAATGTTTTATTTACCTCTTCTCTTGCAAAATTCATATCAGGTAATTTGATCTATTTAATACTTTTACAATAGGTATTTAGATTTTTACTTCCTTGTACAGAGTATAAGGAAGTACTAATGTGATCCCAAAAAATTTCGGGGGCCAAATTTCGACGAAAAATCCGATTTTGACTACCTTTAAATTTACTTTTAAGATTTTTTTCGATGCATCTCATTGTAAGCTAACATGCACGATCATATAAATGCATCTGCAACTCATTTTGACCAGAGGCGAGTCTATTTTGGCCAGTTTTTCTATGCTGTCTGTATGTACGTACGTATGCAACTCGCATACTATCTCAAAAGCTATTGATCGTAGAATGTTGAAATTTTATATTTAGGATCGTTCTATGATCTAGTTGTGCACCTACCCTTTTGGTCTCAATCGAATGGATAGTTTATGTACAGGACCACCCAAAAGATTCGAAATACATTACGCTCTATGGGCCGAAATTCATTAAACTCCCATATCTCAAAAACTATTAGGCATAAAATGTTAAAACTTTATATTTAGGATTGTTGTAACACCTAGTTGTGCACCTCCAATTTTGGTTCCCTTTGACTGGATAGTTTATCTACAGGGCCGCCCAAGAGATTCTAAATACATTATGCTCTATGGGCTGAAATTCATTAAAGCGTAATTTAGATGTATTGGGCTATTTCAAATGACTCAGATGTGATATATGCTGTTAAGAGTTACAAAATGAATTTCTCCATTAAAAAAAGTGTTTTCATCATTCATAGTTCTGCTACAGGAACGCTCAAAAGATTTCCCAATACATTATGGTCAATGGCAATTTTAGGGGCATCTATTTCAAGCACAATACCGTCCTACCATATAAGTTAGGTAATGGTCTGACCACGGACACGTGCCTCCCTCAAGAAGTATGCCAAAAGTCGCCAAGCTTGGCAAATTTGGTGTACGTGTGTATGTATTTAACTCTCAAATCTCAAAAACTATTAATCGTAGAATGTTGTAATTTCATATATAACATTGTTGTAACATCTAGTTGTGCATCTCGATTTTTGGTTCCAATGTACTGGAGAGTTTATTTACAGGACCACCGAAAAGAATTTCGGTACCTACATATTATGCCGGCGGTCCGCCAAGACGAGCGATTTTTTGCCAAGATAAATGCCGGACACAAGAAATTATTGATGGAATGGATACGATTGGCAACAGTTTACTAGCACATTTGACGAAAAAATTGTTTGGAGGGAATGACCGCCCGCTGGGATAATACGTAAGTACCAGAATTTCAATACTTTAATGTCTATGGACATCTTCAATATAATTCAACTGTAGACAGCCATTGTTTGGTACATGCCCAAAATCTTGCCGTCTGGTCGACCTTGGGGAGTTTTGCCGAAATATCGCCAAATTTGGCGATAGTCAGCGATTTTGTCCATGCCCAAAATAGCCATTTGTCATCGTTCGTGTCATCGTTCATTTGTCATCCATGCTTAAAATCTCGCCTATGTCGTCAACCGTGGCGAGTTTTGCTGAAATATTGCCAAATTTGGCACCAAAAATTATTTTGTGTATTGTATAACTCTAAAACTTTAAGCCGTAGAATTTTGAACATTTGTATTTAGAACTATTGTAATATCTAACTGTTTTCAACGTCTATTTTGACAGCAATCGACTGGGAATTTATTTGCAGGGCGAGTCAAATGACTTTAAATACATTGAGGTGTATGGATGCATTCAATTCATTGAAAGTCTGTGGTCAATGACTACTTTGGCCATCCCCAAAATCTCGCAAACTATCTCAAGCTTGTCAGCTTTTGGTGAAATATCGCCAAATAAAGTGTCAGAAGGAAATCTTTCAAACTGAACTCAGCTTGGCGATATCGAAATATTTGGCTAGAAATTGCTAAACCTTACTATTACTGATATTTTATCTCTTTCAAACAAAATAAGTTTAGATGAAGTGTGCCAAAAATACTTTTGATTTAACAGACGTGCAAGGAAGTCATGTGTTGTCCACATCAGATTTTTTAAATTGTTTCTAACGGCAACCAATATATATTGCTCATGTAATTTCTTTTGTTTTGTTTAAACTACGGTACAGCTTAGTATTGGTCCTTTGGCGCGCTTTATTTTTGGCACCTTTTTTTGGTGCGATAAAGGATACCAATATGGTAACCCCGCCGTCTGATGATCCGGAGCAGTAGATTCATCCGTGACGTCACGGATTCGGTAACGTTTTCCTCCAGCGAATCGCGAGCGTTTGTTCCTTTATTAAACTTTTGGAGACCCCTTTGCCAGTATTTCGCGCAGGAGCTTTGAGTATTTGAACTGCCATTATGCTTTATGGTTTTATTTTAATGTCTTTATTTTAGATTAAATTTTATTATTTAATTATTACTGAAATTTAAAATGGATGTTCAGGTTCATACTGACTGTTTATATACAGTTTTGTATGAATTAACATTCTTTTGATAGTACGTTTTGGGTTAATATTTTCGTTCTCGTTTGTTTATTTGTTAAGGGTAGAAGCAACAAATAATTACGTTATTAATATTTTATACAGTGAAATAATTTTAGATATTTTGATTTTATTATTTCCATATTGCAATAATTTAGGGATTGTAATCAAGGTATGTCATAAGCATTGTTTGTTTTTATTTGTTATGATTACCTTTGTTTATTTGTTAAGGGTAGGAGCAACAAATAATTTCGTTATTAATATAATATTTGATATTTTGATTTTATTATTTCAATATTGAAACAATTTAGCGATTTTAATTAAGGTTTTGAGATTTTAATTAAGGTTTTTTTAAGATAAGCATTGTTTGTTATGATTTAAACTAGTTCTTTACTTTTGCTTTAGTAAGTTACTTTTGCTCTAGTTCTTTACTTAAGTAATCTTTTGTCAGAATGCTAAAATATATTTTACTTTTTTGTCTTTTTTATTTGTTATTTTTGTGAGGTATTGTCTTTAGAATATTATTTGTTGCAATTTAATCTACTAAAAAGAGAAAGGGGGGCACAGCCCCCCCCTCACATAAAAAGAAAGTAATTAAATTTTAGTAAACCGAATCTATATGTACATGTAATGGCATAAAACGTCATTATAATCATGTTACGCAATTTAACAAATGAGGTCATACCTTTGTGGCTTCTTAACCAATCAGAATTATACATAACTAATTCATTAGGTTCTTGTATAATCCTTGACAAAGGCAGAATATTTGAAAAGTATTCGATATCCCCAGCAGTCAACGTCTTATACTTTCCTCTAACAGTACTAATAAAATCGGTCCGATACTTGTTTGCGGGAAAAATATTTAAAAATGGTTTCTTTGATGTTAAACTGCATGCGTTTACTCTATGAAAAGAATTAAGAACAAAGAATCTCACGAACGTTTGATAGTACATTTTGTAGTAAATTAAAGAAAGTAGGCGTTAAAGTTCAAGGAGGCACTAAAGTTAAGGTTCAAGGTAGCACTTCAAGGAGGATTGGATTGTTATTACAAATTTGTAAACATAAACAAGATAGTCGTTGCCAGGTGCTCTTGCCTGCTTTGCATCCCGCAAATGCGCATGCCGACGACCATTGCATCAATTAACCAAAGAATGACTCCGACCGGAAGAACTTGTGCATAACCAGCCGGTGAATTATCGAACAAGCCAGAAGACTACTGAGGCCAAGCGGCACGGAACGGCCAGTATGAATGCAGCTTAACTCTTCTAGGGGTTCCTTCTCACCATGGTTTAATGCAATTTGGTCGGGAGAGGGACAGTTAGTTAGGAGACTGACATATACATCCATTTTATGGAAGTAAAATGTAGGATCTTTCACATTAATTTCCTAATTCTGGAGGGGGGAGGTCGCCCCCCCTTTTAATCCGCCCCATAGAATTTTACACTTAGAAGCGATAAGCCTACCTGACCGCTTTGCCAAAGATGATGCAGAAAATGGGAGGGATTTTTACAGTGGGTGTTAACTTGAAAACGGAAACGTACCTGTCAAACTTACCCTGCTCTTTACCCCCCCCCCCCCACTGCAAAAGAGGTGGCAAAAGGTCGTTTATCAAGGACAAGCTTAGTTGGCATGCATATCTTCACTGTTTTTATGAGATAAAAGGCGTTACAAAGTAGAAATACTTGAAACTAATTTTGCTGTTAGTGAATTTAATCAGATGGTTTATTATAAAATCGACAATTGAAATTAAATGTATTCTCACTTTTAAAGATGCGCGTGGAAAATGTGAAAATAAAGGATAAATTTGCTGCCTTTATTTATTTATAATTTAATTACAGAATAAAAAAAAGCGAATGTTTTGTGAAAAGTAAAATCATTTAAAATATTCTAAAACTTATTTATTGCAAAATTGCAACATTTTGTCTAATGTAAAAGAAAAATTAATCAAAAATGATATTTTGCTATCTACCTTTTAATTTAGACTAATGCCTTAATAATTATAGTTGAAAATTTGAACTACTCACTTTGTTGTGTAAAAATAGTAGTACAATATATTTTTGGCAGTATAATAATGCTTTTTTGGCTTTTCTCTCTTCATTCCTTTTACGAAAAATAGGGGAACTACCGTGTTTACTTGCATAATAGTCGCACCCCAGTTTTTAAGCAGAAAAAATCGTGAAAATTAATATAACCCCACATAAAAGTCGCAGTTACGTATTTGAGCTGCATTTATGTCAAAAAATATTACTATAAAAAGAAAAATGACGGCAGATAATCTGGAAACATTTGGTAAATTAATAATTTTATGATAATACAAGTAATGCTTTAGCATTAGAGTGTACAATATTATGTTGTAGCTTTCCTCATTTAATAGCCGCACCTATACTTTCACCATGAAAAATTGGGAAGAAAAAGGTGCGACTATTATGCGAGTAAACACGGTAACTGGCATAGATGTATAATAATCGATAAATAATATTCCTTCATCAGTTAGTTGATCATGTCCTGTGGGGTGGTTTTCTTAGAACCTAACATTCTATAACCTTTTAAATAAGTTTGACAATTTGTGCAAGTGTCCAACTTTCAGAGGTTTCACTTCATAAATAAATTACAGCCTTTACTGACTTCTCAGTAAAGGGCATTTCTCAGACCTTTATAGCAAAGGACCTTTTAAAGGTTTTTTTAAGGCAGGAAACTTGGAGCATGTGTCTAGGGTCTCTCAAATTGGCAGGTTAAATGCAATCGCTAAATGTAACTACTTACATTAATAATTAATTGAGTTGTTTTTTCTCACACCACTATACGTTCTTAAGTAAGTTTTACTTTTCATATTGTGTTGAAATAGCTCATTAAACGAAACGTTTACTTACCATAAATCATGCATATCAATATTGATGGGTAAGTTGCCAAGTAGTATAAGTTCAACAATTACAATTTTCAAGAGAGCAAATTTAAAATTTACAGCTCTACATCAACACAAAACTAGGTTTTTCTTGGGTAATTGGGGGGGCTAAAATTAATTTCAATCGGTAAAGAAAGAACAAAAATTGAGTCTTAAGCAGGAATAAAAAAAAGTTTAGCTCTTATTTGTTTAACAAATACAACGAAAATCCAATCTTTTTTTTCCCATACGAATTTATCCTAAGAAGGAAACAACAATTAAGACCATAGACCATGTGTATCCCTACCCCTTCTTGCTTCTCGCTCCGGATCATCAATCCCTTTCAATACTCCTCCTTGTTAGAAGGAGGTATTTGAGAGGAGGTACGAGAGCGCAGTGTCCAATAGCTGGAACCATAGAACTAGAGGCGAGAACCTTGTCCCGAAATCTTGTCTCTGATCTTCGGCACATTCTGTAGTACAGCTTTCATTTATCTACGGTGTAATATATCTATGATCCGCCCTTGCTTCAGACTGCGCTCTGACTTCACTCACAAAGGTTCGGCCAATATGTTGTCAGCAACTGCTTATACATCATCAAAAAGACTAGTTTGTAGCAATACAGTGCTCCTCAAAAGTGAAATTGCAACACCAAAAAATAATGCACATAGCATAAAATATTTATTTGATCAGATTTTTGATCAAGGAATCAGGGACAAATTAGAATGATGTCCCCTTTCTTAATCAAAAATTAGGGACATTTTACAAATTCAAAGATTTTCTCCAATAAGCTTATATTTATTCAGCATAGTTCACAGTGTTAAAATGATTGTTTTTTTTTTGTTTTTTTTTTTTTTTAATTGGGAAGAAATATTTATTTTAAGTAAAATTTTGTCCCCAATTGCTGCTTTACATTTTAGGGAGAAGTTGAAAAAAAATCTTTAGATTGGGGACCGCTCCCAAAATTGGGATGTTTGGTCACCTTAACGTAGCATCATGCAAACTTCAGGAGCAATAGTGTTGAGATGTTATGTGTATTTTTTTTATAAAGTTTTATTTATATCAATTTATTTCGTACCTAATTTGCCCACCTCGGGCAGCTATAAAAGCCTCAATCCCGCGAGGCATGATATGTGCGGGGCGCATGCTGCGAGGCATGCGCCCCAATGAGTTCATTGATGGTTACCTAAGGTAACCTTTTCCCCAGCCCATCTACACCAGTGTACAGATATTCCATGGTTTGTGCCAGTGCTCATTGAATCATGTCACGTCCATTGAAATCCCACAGGTGTTCAATTATAATCCGATCTAAAGACAGACAGACAGACAGAGGATGTCAAATGTATTCAGGCAGTTAAGAAATTGCTGTGCGACATGCGGCCTAGCATTGCCTTGCTGCAATATCGTGTTGGATGCACCCTGTAACTAGTGTGGTGTTGCTCCTCTTGACTTTGCGATAACTATTGACAGTTAAATGATATTACCAAGAAAGATGGTTATGCTCTTCCTAAGACAGATCTTTATACATCTTATCAGCAAATGAATGGTTTTTAACACTAGACCTTAAAAGTGGATACTGGCAAGTAGAGATTCCTCCTGATGACCACGAGAAGACTGCTTTCACTACTGGACAAGGATTATTATGGCAGTTTAAAGTTATGCCTGTCTCAGACTTGAATATTTAAAAGTACTTTAAATTACTCCTTCATTATCTTATAAGAGTTACAGGAATTTCATCCTACAACTCCACCCCCCCTTTTAAATAAGAAGGTATGGCATTAAGAGCATCTTTCACAAATTTATCAATTGTGATTTAAGTCATGCTTTCTTCTTTTTTACTGTTCAGACTTTGTTTAGAAGGGATAAAAGGACAATTTTAATTAGAAATATGGGAAAAAAAATGAAAACTACTTAAAGAATATAACATTTCTTTTACTGCAGTCTTGAATTTCACAACATAATTTAACTATTAACCATAAATTCCAGTGTTTACATCTAAAATTTATTGTGAATTATAAAGAGTTGCAGATTAATTGAACTTTGCTAAGCAAAATAGAAGGTGCCACTGCAATTATTTGATAGTAACAGAATTTCATGCAATCTGATAAATTAAGCTTGCAAAAATAAAAAACTGTGTTTCAGCAGCACGCAGCACAAGTTTTGTGTAAACCCGTATTCTATTTTAAGCAGCTTAGTGCTACGGAGTTCAACTGTAATTAATTAACCTAAATTGTACAATAATCCAACAGCATTTTAAGAATATTTAAACTTCAGGCCATTTTTGGTTTAATTTTCAAAATAATAATAAAAGAAGGTTGTTCAAAATAATAGAGATTTAAATTTAATAGAGTGTTCGTACAACATTTGTAATTTTTAAAGTAAAGAGGATGGAGCTTGTCAGTGACAACTAAAGTCTGAAAAATCTTTATGAATTGCGTCCTATTTTAAAGAGTGTGCAAGTGCATGTACATGGCTTTTTAAATTCTTAAAACATTTATACAAAGTACAAGATGCTGCTATTAAAGTATTGATAAAGTTTTAAAACTGCAGCAAGAAGGATTTGATAGAATATAATAAAAAGATAATTCATATTTAAGAAATATTAGATTTAAATTGTGTATCATGGACAGAACAAAAGACTGCAATTTTACTATATAAAATTTATTAATAGGAAAAAATTATTTTTGCTGATTAATTACATAATATTTACATTTGTTTAGGCATTTAGTAAGTAAATTGAGATTATCCATGTGTACTTTTTCTTTTTAAGTTCTTTTTCGGGGGAGGGGGGGGGGGTGATTGTCTGCAATTCTAAAAAAAAAAAAAATTTGAATTCAATACCCCTCACCCCTGAAGCACAGGACTAACAATTACACATTCAAAAAGTTTTAAAGGTGCACAAATCTTCTGAATTTTAAAGGATTATTGTACAGTTATAGAAGATATTACATGGTAAAAATATTAATTAAAAAAAAGCATCTAAAGAAGAGCACCTTCAATATTTGCCATCCTTTGGCAAGCTGAAATATTTGGCAACATTATTTGTTCACTCTTTCATTCTCTGCAGAACATAAAAGTTTCACTCGCCATATGTAATAGAATTTTTACTTTGGCTAATGAAAATTTGATCTAATTACGGATGGAGTTCAAACATGAGGGAAAAAAAAAAAGTTGATATGGGGATGAAAATGAGAAAATTGCAAGGAGGAAGAAACATATTTGTGACATAGCACTTGTGTAATTTATAAAATATTGAACAATGGTCGCAGAAATCATGGATTTACAACATAAACAAACAACAACAAAAAATTAGTTGTTCTTTTCTGAAATCTCAAATACAATACATTAAATGATTTTCAATTGCAATAAAATACTTTATATCAGATGTGCCAAGTTTCTAAACTTATAAAGCCTAAAATCTCCTGCTTTTTAAAGTAAAAAAAAAAAAGTAAAAAAAAAGACTGATATTTCTTATGCATATCTTTACAGCCATAAAATGACCACATAATCAAATTTTTTCTTAATTGCCATGTGTATATAAATTTAGTATCATATTACTTGATGCAAATTCAATTAAAAAAAATTTTTAAAGAAAAATCAGAAGACAAAACCAAAACGTGTATGAGATAAACCATTCACTTATAAAAAGATATCTTATGACACTAAAATTTGAAATATCTAAATTTTTAACAAAAAATAGTTTTACTAATTTCATACAACTTTAAAATTTCTAGCATATTTCTATATAAATAATGAGCATTAATTTATGAAATGTAATTTTTTTAGAATAACTTCAGATGAATTGTTTCAAATTATATGCACTCAAGTTGTTTAACTGCATCAACAAGAACTGATCTTGCGAACCTGATGAACAAAATTGGGAAAATTTTCAAATTTTGAATAAATTTTTAAAAAGCCTGAAAAAGACCTAAAAATTAAGAAAAATTTGGAAGCTCAAAATAGAATAAAAAAGCCTGACACTTAGGGTAAAATTCTGAGACTTGGCACAATTGCTTTATACACATTTTGGCTCTATCACAGAACACATTACAGATGCCGAATGGAAGGGTGAAAAAGCTTCAAGATTGTCACCAAACTAAATCAAATTTATCCTTTTAAGAAATAATAATTTTTTAATAATAATAATATTATTATTAAATAATAATAATAAAAATTTTAACTATATCACTGACGTCATTCAATGGGCAAAATATGGCACCAAAAAAAATTGCTTAACTGGTGGCCATACCGTGTTCTGCAATACATTAAAAAAAAGCATTTAATAAAATTGGGAAAAATTCCCAAAATATGCATAATGTAGAATATGGCAAGCCTACTTTGTAATGAGTACAGTTTTTTTTTTTTTTTTTTTTTTAGCAAGTGCATTTTGAGCTGAAATTTCAGGTTCTGATTTTCTGTCAGCATTCAGAAAAAGAATCATCCGGGGTACTGTTTTATCAGAAACCTTGTTGTAAAACTGTATCTATTATAATTATATACATGCATCAGTTGTTAAGAAGATGAAAAATTGGCCAATTGGGATGGCAAATAACGATGATGTTCCTGCAAAGTGTATTTTTAAACCAGATATATAACATAATGAAATACATAACATGTATTGATAACAATTATAAATACACACAAAATAAATCTTCATATCAACAATACCATATGATAAAAAACATAATATTTATAAAAATACACTAAGGGGTCAATTTATAAGAAGGGTCAAGTAATGGTAGCATTCCTGCAATGGATGACATCACTCCAAGAATACCTACAGTCCTAGGTGATATAGAGAGGTAACCTAATTGAGCTAGAGGCAAACAAATATCGCAACCATTCTTTACAGTATCAAGGGCCACATCTTTGTGTGTTTTTATTAGACCAAAGAGCACTTGCAATTTGAAGAGAATGGAAATTTTCTTTTCAGTTTTTCCATAATATATTTCTTTATTTGGATTGACGAATTTATTGATAATGCAGGATATTTCATAAGCATCCCGAGTTAAATTCATCACCAAATAATAAAGCCAAAACTTATAACTTAGCTTTGACCATTTTGCAGTATTAATGTCAAGTAATCCAACACGACCAAGCCATATTAGATGATCAGTCAGAAGGTAAAAAGCCATGTTGATTCTTGATAATGTGATTGTATGTCGAAGAGTGGGATCATTTAGATTTAAGCTACTGAGAGCTGAATACAAAGTATCAGCACTTCGTCCAAACCTATACACTAAAAATACAAAAGCATTTCATTATTATATTTGGATATCTTGCCATTCAGAAAAATGAATTTTAAAATACTCAAATAAAATAATAACAAAAGGATAAAATTCCAATAACAACAACAAAAAATAAATAAATAAATAAAAACAAGGTCAATTAATTTTGTATGTGTAATATCTGTAGAAAAGATGACAGCTCTAATTTAGTTCTTATATTTAGTGTAACACATATAGAGGAAGGGGGGGTTGAAAGTTTAGTAATTCAGTGCGAAGAAGTACAGCTGGGTCATGACCCAATGGCTCTTTTTCAGAAATAGATGTTAATGTGATTATCTATTGAAGTATAAGGGGTCGAAGCATGTTAAATAGAAAAAGTTCGTCAAATAAAGAGTAACTTTGAGATATGGCAATTTTTTTTTTACTAGAGGCTGCACTTATATTAAAATACAATACAAAATTTAATATTCATGCGGTCCTTCCTTTCCTATCACTTTATATTCGGGAAAACGTTGATGTGTATCTGAAAAGGTAAATATAGAAAATTCTATCACTAAGTAAAATAGTTAGCAAGATATATTTAATGTTAAAGTTGATGACTTACACCACTTTATCTGCTTTGTTGGCATCCATTATCAGGCAAAAGAAAAAAATCTTTACTTTAGCAGATCCACTATCAGATCATAAAAGTTAAATGATGATCCCTTTGATAGGAAAATGGTAATGAAACGCATTCAAAAGTGTGAAAGAAATATGTACGATTTCACCTGCACTGATAGGTACTGCATTATGAAATTATCGATAATTTAGTCTTTTAGGGGGTCATCCACTGATTACATTATACTTCTAGATGAAGGAATTTCAAAGTGTAACAGAGAATGCCAAAATAATGGTGTGAGTTAACTTTCATCAATGCCAAACATGCATTATAGGGAAACTCTAGCTAAAATAGGATTTCTAGGAATCAAATGAAGTGGTCGAATGTTCATAAATTAATGTCAGTTGAAAAGTGATTTTTCTTTTTTTCATTTTTCTCACTTTTGAGATATCCCCTGAGCATTTGAAGACAAATGCAAAAATTTTTAACTTGCAATATCTCAGTAATTATTCCACTCAGAAATATGAGGTTTTTTATTTTTTTTTAAACCTTCTTAGACACATAGCCAAGGCCATACCCAGGGGTTCCGGTCCCCCAGCCCCCCCCCCAAAAAAAAACTTGTAAACAAAACAGTAATGATGAAGCCTTTTAGTGAAAAATTTAGCCCTTTTCACAGTTTGGTTCCCCTCTGAAATTTTTTTTCTGGGTACGGCCCTGCACATAGCCAAATAAGGATAAAAAGGAGGGACCCTATAAAAATTAAACTTTGTATTTCAATATGTATTCAGCTACATCCCCTATTAAAAATTGCATATCTGAAAGCTACTCTTTATTTGACGAATCTTTTCTTTTTGAAAGTATGTTTTGATCATTTACTGTTTAAAAAAATATTGTTTTAACATCTATTTTGAGTCACCCAGTCTCATATAACCAGTCAATATTTCTATGCTTTCAAAATCATCTACTTCAGACAAAATTATTTTATTTGCATACCAAAGAAATATTAAAATATTGCAGATTATACTATCAATAACTAAACATTTGCCAGTTGTATACACTCTTTATACAAAATCGTTAAACTCTTTAATTATTAATCTAATTGTTTTTTGAAAATTTGAATTTATTTTAAAAACTGATTAAATAAAAAAAAATCATATTTAAATTTAAAAAAAAATTAGTGTTTTTTTTTTTTTCACTTTGCTTTTTATTCTATAAGATAAGCATAAATAAGACATTTGACCGTACCACTGTATTAAATTTACAAAATGAAATTAATGAGCAAGAACCATATGACAGTTGTATTCGAATGACTTGCAGAAGAAGTAACACTTACATTTACGAGCTGTACTGAGGGTGTATTCTAAGTTCTTCAGCTTACTGATAAGATCTTTATTGACATTTTCCTTTTCTAAATGTGCCCAAATTATTCGACTACTGTACTGGACTAACCTAGAGAATGTAAAAGTCATGATCACATTATGCAGAAATAAAATATATAATAAAATATTTAATAGCAATAACCTTATTAGAAATATCGTAATTCAAATTGAATTGCAAATGTGTAACATTTTTGTTAGAATCAAATTAGTAACATACAAATATATATATAGTCAAATCCAGGTAATGAAAATACAGATTAAGCAAATAGTCTTATATATTTTATACAGGCACATTATATTTGCCTGTGCAAATAGTAATATATTTATACAGGCACATAGTCATATATTTTATACAGTATATTCTTTTAATGAATATACTGTAAAGGCACTCATTTTCGCAAGCCCGTTGTAATCGCGAAATACTACTTTTTTTTTTTTTATCTCACTTCAAATAATAATAAAAAATCAGAAATTTTTCACTTACCAAAATTTAATGATTTATTGCAGTTACAAACTCTTTCTTGACAACATTCTTTCTTACAACTACTTCTCGAATATAAAACAATAATACAACTAACAGAATGCAGCTTATTCACTTATAATATTTATACCAGCTTCTTTGGAGCCAAGGATGAACTTTTTGGACAAAAAGAAGTTTTAAAATGCCAGGCATTTTAAAATGCCTTTTGCAAAAGGGTCGTATAGTTAGGTACTTTCGGGATTTTTCAACTTTCATCACTATAAAATTCATGAAATTTTCAACTTGCGAAATCACCAATATCTTCATTTTAGCAAAAATTATGACTCATGAAAATAACTGCTTTTACAGTAACTGTTGATGAAATTATGTTACACAGTAATGACGAATTGCACAGCACTCGCTGATATGGCAACTGTTCCATTAATATTTTTATTTGTAATTTGCCAATAAAGTCTGATTTGCAGACTTGGTATCGCTGTTTGAGACTGTGCAAGCATAAATATCACAGACCTATCCCAGTAGTGTAGCCAGGATTTTATTTCAAGGAGGGGGGGGGCTGCAGCCCTCTTTGGATACACCCCTGACCTATCCCACAGTCAAAGGAGCTTAAAACTGAAGTCTTTAATAAAAAATTCAAACTTTTTTACTGACAGATAAGTGCTCTTTACTGACAGATAAGATACCCAGATTTAACAATGACCACAAAATAGGCTCCAGTGTTTGCAATGAACTGTGAAAAGGATGCAGTTAGTTGATAATTTCAAATCGGCTGAAGATGTCCACTGAAGCTACTTACTTCTGTTTAATTCAAGTACAGGTCTATTTTTCCATACATAGAACCTATTTAAATGTGATTTAGAAGATTGGAAGCTATGAAAAACAGGGCAATAAATCAAACAGTTTAACGATGAGGTTGGAACATTAAATCTTTAATTATTTTAAATACATAATTTGCTTTTTTTTATCATGGGCAATTAAGAAAGCATAATTCTCTTTTCTGACAGCATTAAAGTACTTGAATGTAAAACTGTCAGAACTTCATACATTAAATGATAGACCAAACTTTAATTTAATTATTGTTTGAGGAAATCTGGTAAAAAACAATCTATTAGAGACAAACATATAAAATATATACATTTTCTTTTTAAAATACATAGAACTCAAACAAAATTATATTCAAGAACTTTTTTTAGTAATATCACTTGCCGGAAAAGCTTGTCACGGCCAGAACTTTGATTATTAAACTTTGTCAGCCCTGCCATCACACTCTGAGACATGTTTTATTTGGTGTGAATCGTAGACCAGGACCAGAAAAACAAGTTAAAAAGATAAACAAACTTGGGGGAAAAGTAAAATGAACCAACTGTACGCCTACATTGGAAACAGCCAATAAGAAAAGATAAGCGCAAGCCATACAAAAAAATAGTAACTATATGCGCAAACTCTATATGGCTCGTTTGTTTTTTTTTCCGTCAGGGAGGGGTAAAGGTCTGTTCGATTAAAATAAAGACAGTTTTAATAAATTTTATATTTTTTACTCCAATAAATTTCTTAAATTACAGAAATAGGATGGCTGGTTCAGTTACTTGATTTATTTCTGCATCCACTTGCCAGCTATCCATTAAAATTTCAGTTTCAGTTCATGTGAACTTAATTTCTATTGGGATGAATGGCATTAGAGTAGTACCGATTTAAATGGAAGCTGGGAGGATACGATACCTGTTGGGTGCGAGAACTCCCAATCTTTGTGGTGTTAAAAGGTTATAATTAAAATTTATCCTCTTTGTAGAATTGCTAATATAGCATGAAAATAAATTTACTATTACAAAGTATTATAACTGAAGTAATACTGTAGTGAGTTGTGACGTTGTATTAATTGAAAAGATTCACTTGAAATCACAACATTTTATATGAATTTAGTTTCGATTTTCATTAGGCACACATTCATGTATTTAACAAGAAATTCAGTAAACAGTATTTTTAAATTTTGTTGTAGAAGTAGCGAAGAGATCTTACTACATCTAAAACAGTTTCGCCGGTTTTGCATAAAGAAAGTCGTATTTATTATTCATTAATATTTTTGAATTGAATATAATTATTGTTTTAATGATTGAGACTGTTCTTTATGCATAATCGACCTCCAATAAGCTGAATATGTGTGTGCTTAGTTAGAGTAAATAAAACCCACCAAAATATATTACTATATACACTATATTATAACCTCCGTATATTTTAATCCACCAAAATTTTAGATTGCTTCAATTTTTTAATTATTGGTGCTTATGTACAGTTTTAGTTAAGTAACCAAAAATTAATCGTTTCTGCATTTCAAGTAAAAGATTTCAATTACTCAATGATCATTTTATTTTCTTTATAGGTTACTGTTGTCTTGTATTGTATTTTTAAATGAATTTATTCATACTTCCTTTTGCATTTGTGAAAGCTTAATGTATTTTTATAATTTGATTTAAGCTTGTTAGGGTTAGGTGACAGTATTTCAAGTTGTTTTTAATGGTGCGAACTCATTCATAATTTTGGGAATATTGAACTATCAGCAACCTGGTGAATTCTTTTGCTTTCATTTCATGCTTTGCAAAATAATAGTTATTTGTAACACAAAACTTGTATAATTGCATATTTTCTGCTAGTATTAATTTAACATAATAGAAAAAATTGGTTAAATTATTTTAATGCAGATTTCACTCCTTACTTTTTTTTTTTTTTACTGAGACTATTTTCTTCTTTTTTAGGATCATATAGAATTGTTTTAATGATGTAGTTGCTTTTCAGCTCTTACCGTGTCATTTTTCAGAACTTAAAAAATTGGCACATTTGACCTGTTAAGTCAGTAAATGGTGTTCTTGAACATACCTTTTATTAAATGGAAATAAGTTATATATGGAACCCTTCTCAAATGAGAAAACCTTTAGGAGAAAGTTGTCCAAAGTATGGATGTTAAACTATTTTGGCCTGTCCATCTATATATATATGTGCGTGTGTGTGTGTCGTGCATAGAGTGTGTGACATACAGAAATAACGTGAATGTCCGTCTTTGTTTTAATTACAGTAACAAATAATGTACAGCCAACTATGGGTTATATGACATATATATACACACAGTGAACTCTCACTTATACATAAGGTGACCATACGTCCCGTTTTGAACGGGACAGTCCCGTATTTAGGTGGCTTGTCCTGTTGTCCCCAAGCACAACTTTGGAACTACGTAATGTCACGTTTTTAGGAAGAGAGCAACCCACAGTAACAATTTCAATAAAGGCTGCTGAAAATTTAAAATCGCCCAACGGTAGTGTCTGTAAAAAAAAAACTTGACCTCCCTCCTTTCCCTATCGAGACATTAAAAGACGCCGGTGGATGTATTGTTTTTGTATTTGTTCTTTTAATGTTCTTTTTTTGTCAACTATTTCAATTTCTTTATTTTTTATTTCTTTTTTTAAAGTCACGTTCCTGTTTCCTTTATTCCTCCCCCTCCCCCAATCTCCACTTTATTTTTCACTCTGGTTTTCTAAGAATTTTTTTCTTCCGAATGACAAATCTGTTTTTCTGTGTGTCCTTTTGTTTACATTTCTCACTTTCCTACCTTCCTGCCTTGCGTCGGATAGTATTTTTGAAGTCGAAGAAGGGTGTACCCCTTGTACCACTAAAACGTATGTCTTGCCGTACTTTTATAGTATATGTGTGTTTTAGCAAAGTGTTTTTTTGTGCGTTTTTTCAACAACTAAAAGATACCTAGACCTGTAAATTCAGTCCCCCTACACTATTACCTTAAAAACAGTAGATGTCCCGTTTTGAAGAATAAAATAAATACGCTATTGCCAAAAAAGTAGTAGATGTCCCGTTTTGAAGAATAAAATAAATACGCTATTGCCAAAAAAGTAGTAGATGTCCCGTTTTGAAGGAAAAAATAAATGGCCACGTTACTTATACACCATCTCTTTTATGTGTTTTTTTTCCACTTATACTAGGATTTTCAGTGGTCCCAGCTTATATAGGAAAAAAAGCATATACAAGACCATATTTAATACATCCGGATCATAGGCGCACCCACGGAGGGGGCTATGGGGGCTGAAGCCCCCCTAAAGGTAGAAAGTTAGAAGTGAAAAGCTTTAAAAAATTAAAATTGTTGCTAATGAATTATTTTTTCTCTCTTTTCTTAATTGTCTAACCAAAAGACATTTATTTAAAAGGTTTTTAAATAAATGCTTACAGTTAGTTTATGAAACACTGTTAATCTCGGTTGGGTTAATCTATGGGACAGGCAAGTGGTACCAAATATGTAGACGTTATAAGAGAGTTGTAATTAATCGGGGTCACTATAACCGAATTCAGCAGTATTTGCATGTCGCCCAGCCCCCCCTAAACTAAAATCCTGGGTGCGCCACTGATGCGGATTACATGAGTATGTTAAAGTACGTATGAGAAGAGCCAGTACCGCATTAAGTTCTGTAATTTTGGAATGAGTAGTTCAGTAACACCCCACTAGGGCATAACCCACTCTCTAATCACCCATTTGACCAGAAATTAATAACAAAACCCTAATTTGCTATAACATAGACAGAAGCAGAGTGCACTGGTGAGACACCATGATATTGTTGCGGAATTACTCTGCTACTCCTGGGGTTCGTCGTTCTAAAGTCCAGTTGGTGTAAAAAGTTCAAGTAAAAAGTCACTTGTCAGGATGGAACACAAACTTTATTGCTTCTCGAACTTCGTAGAACAATCAGCTGTACACAATTCACAAGCACAATCTAGCAGTAACGTGCTTTTAACAATCCGCTTAGGTCAGAAGCTCTCACAAATTCTGTATTTCTCACACAAAATAAGACACATTCACAGGCAAAAATTCAGTGAAAATATACGAGAAATAACACTAACAGTCTCTCAAGACTCAGCGATGAAAAATGTACACACAGCACTTTAAAAACAGCTTCATAAAGCAAGCTAAAACACTGCTTCTATAGCACTATTAATTCACAAAGCGTACTGAGAGCTCTTCACACATTGAGCATTCAACTCGCACTGAACTTTCGGGGCGACGCGCGCTTCTATAAATAGCCGACGCAGTAGGTACAAGAGGTTTCCAGAAAAGTCAATTTCTCGAGGGTTCTACATAAAGCGTGAATTTTGATTACGTCATAGAAGAGAAATGTTAGGTTATTATGCGTTTTAATGCAGGAAAAACAACTTCCAGGCCCCATTGGGAAAATCGCGCCAAATGACCAAAAAGTTGCCAAGCTTGGCGACTTTTGGCGAAATATCGCAAAATTTGGCGCCAAAAATAAGTCCCCAAATGTGAAGAGATCTAAGCTCTAGGACTAATATTTCTCGAGTTTTCTAGAACCTCCATTGGAAAACAATGGCAAACCGAAACCTCCATATCTCCGGTTCTAATTGGCCGATTTTGATGCAACAAACAGCAAAATTTATCTATTTGAAGCGTAGAATACGAATTTTAAACCATTTTAAGCCACAGAGCAGTGGGTTGCCCCGAAAATTCGTAACATTATTGACAGGCTGTGGCCACATGTGCTGAAAATGAATATCTTAACCAGATGCCTATCATTTAAATTTAAAAGAGGCCAATTATGGGTTATATGACATATATATATATATATATGCAGTCAAGTCTCACTTATACACAGTCTTTTTTATGTGTTTTTTCCACTTATATGGGGATTTTCAATGATATTAATTGTTTATGCATCATTCTGAAATCTCTATCCAACCCCTTGCCATTAATATGTCCTTGAACCTGCCCTGACTCTGTTCTTTCATTTTGGCACTTAGTTTTCTTTGTATATTTGTTTATTTCTAGATTCATTCAAGAAGTAAAGACAAACGTGTAACATTATTGGCAAAGAATGCATTTTTTAAGGCCATTCATAGGTGGTTAGTCCTATATAGTAAGGGTCTGGATACACCCTCCTCTGAGTTCTGGTGTATGCTGGCATTTTGACAATCGAAGTACTATACATGTAACAAATAATTGATTCTTCTTTGTTAAAGCAGCGATACGGAAGTTTCTTTTACTGGAAACTGTTAAGACTAGTGTAATTAATGCTGCCTAATATACTTTTTGTTTTACGAATTAAAATGTATGCAAATTCCTACCTTAGCACGTTTCTAAGCACCTAAGTTGGCAATAAATATTCAAATGTAGTGTAACTCCGTGTTTAATAGCGTGTGTTTTTTGCATTTGTACTGCTAATTCTATGGCACGATTGAGCTGAGTCAATGTTACAAACGTATGGATAGATAATTTTTTTAATCCCACCAAACAGGGTATAATAAAATAGGAATTCTGTATAAATATGAATGTTTTGAGATGAACGAGAATGTTTTTTAAACCTTGTAAATATAGCTGGTATTGCCTATAAATTATTGCATATAGTGTGAAGTTAAATTTAGGATTCATTTTGGCTATTTGCCATCCACTATCGATATTAATTATGCCAATATGGCAGTTCTAGCAAGCATAAAAAATTTTCATTTCATGGTCTATTTTTAATATTGCTACAGTACCCGTAGTAATATTTCCACCAAAGCTGTTAAATTTAACAATTAAGTAAAAACACTCATTTCTACAGATCTAAAAGACTCTAAAAATGAAAACGCATTGGATATGAAACAATTAGAACATTATCACAATCATCGCATCATTAACGTGAACCTGTGGGTAAAATCATACAAGCCAGTGCGCACCCCATGTAAACACGACGACAGTCGCTGGAGCTTGGCAACAGCGACTGTCGCCAACCATTTTGCACGATCAGCAAAGTATTTTAACACATTAAAATTGCACATATATTCCACTAACAAGAACATTAAAACAAAATACAATGTCCATATTTAACCAAAAGAACGTCTGCAAATTCAGTAACAGGCAATTTAAAATGAGCAAACAGTAGACCGTTTTTAACTAAAAAAACCTCAGTGGATTCAGCAACCTAGTTGTACAGCTATGTAAACTACGCAACCAGTGGACCGTTTTTAACTAAAAAAACAACAGTGGATTAAGCAACCTAGTTGTACAGCTAATGTAAACTGGGCAAACAGTAGCCTGTTTTCAACTCAAAAAAACATCGGTGGATTAAACAACCTAGTTGTACACCTCATATAAAGTAAGTATGATTAGAATTGCATGTAAATAGCACTTACGAAAACAAACACATCCAATATCAATTTAAAATTCACATTAAAAACCTTAAACATTGCAAAGATTCGTTAAAAAAGAGCACTTACCTTTATTTTTTTTTAAATCACCGCTCAGAAATGTCCCTAACACACACCGGCTTATAACGTAACACCAGCATGCTTTCTTTTATTTACTTTTATATTGACACTGCATTTCTAACAAACACACACACCGGCTGATAACGTAAAACCAACATGCTTTCTTTTATTTAGCTTTATATTCGCATCCTATTTCTAACACACACACTTTCTTTTCATACATTAACATAACACATTTCATTCCCTTCCATCCATAACATAAACAATTTCAAATTCCCGACGATGCACTGGTTTTTTTTTATGGTTGCCAGCCTAAACAACTGTCGGCAGGGTACTTCACTGCCGCTGAGCATCGCCTATGATGGTGCCAGAACCAACGCTAAATCAAACATGTAAACAAACATCAAAATGTAAACAGCACTGCATACGGAATATAGTCCAACCTGTGATTTTGGTTAATTTTAACTAAATTCATTTTCAAGGTCTTTAAGAAATCCTGTATGCTATGTCAAAGCCTCATATCTTAATTTCGATTAGTTTGCAAGAAAATCGATTAATCAGTATAATCTGAAGCAATGAGCCTTTGTAAGCGTTTTTCTTAAAATGAGGAAAATGCAGATTGACGTCTTCGGTGTAGAAGTGGCGACAGGGAGAACTATTTAATTCAGTAATGTTAATGAGAAATGATAATTGATTGTGCGCATGCACAAAGATCCAAAAATCAAGAGAGTATGAAAAGTCAGGAATACGAAATGAAAATCAAAAATAAATCACCTGAGGATTTATCGCTTACAAGAATGACATTGCAATCATGTGTGCAATAAAGGTCCCATGTGCTTATAATATTCCCCTAGCAATGACTTAGTCCAACCAGTGTCCGAGCGCATAGCGCTCTGAACTGGGAGATGGAAGGTTTCTGGTTCAAAACAGGTCACGTCTGCCAACCTAACCATTCGAAGTTTTCCTGTACAGTCGAAACCGTATAAGTGCACATGTTTAAAGTGCATAAACTTCTTAAGTGCACAAGATATGAAAACCCCGAATTTCTCCCTATGCATCTAATGTTTTGTTAACCCACATAAGTACACAAACCACTATAGTGGACGTTTTTCACATTAAAAAAAATGTTTTTATAATGGAAGTTTGACTGCATAAGTGCACATTCGTCCAAAAACAAACCAAAAAGAAGGAAATTGCAGTTTATCTGAGAAATCTCGATAGAATTCTCGGTAGTAATGAAGCGATGTCAGCTTTAATGGTTTTAAGTGATTACTGTTTCTCCAATAACTTTGATATGAAAAATATTAATGCATTAACTGATCAATTTTTGACCATACTTTAAGAAATCTTGTACAGAAAAAAATTGACGGACTTCAACTGATTATGTAACAATGTTTACATGAGTATGTTTGAATATTTAATAAATTAGCTTATTCCAATTAATTGATACATATTTTTGTAATAATTAAACAAAATATTTTCATTTTTTACATTAAACATTTTTAGGTAGTTAAGCTTAGTAGCTCTTCATACTAAGCATCAGGTAGCTCTGTTATCTAGGTAGTTATGCGTAGTAAACTTTGCTATGTAATTACTGTTATTCATAATTATATTTTAGTAGTAATTATAAAATTTACAATCAAAAGCAAGCACATAAATACATATATTTTGTATATATATATATAACTACTTATACTATTTAATATCAAATTCACAGATTTTCAATGAGAAATTGCATTACATACGTTAATTTACGAAAGCTCGCATAAGTGCACAAACCGCTTAAGTACACATAATTTTGTTGCCACATCGATATGCACTTACGCGGTTTCTACTGTATTCCGTTCGGAAAATAAACAGGGTTGGCTTTTTACCGGTAAAAACTGGTTTTTACCAGGGCATGGTAAAAACTAGGTTTTTACCGGTAAAAGCCTGGGAAAAAGGGGTAAAAACCTAATAATACAAAAAACTCCCCGAGTCATAAACTGTATATTAATGCTATTTATAAAACTGTATTTTCATGTAATTGATGTATATATATCATCATCAGGACATCTTGATAATGCAAACTACATTATGTGATTGGGCAAACTACATTATGTAATAAGTAATATTTGTAAGCATTTGGTTTTCATTAAAATGGTTAAGATAAGTTCAGTGTAATAAAAGTATATTTACAATTTTCCTTTAAGTAAAAATTATTAAACTAGCCTGCATTACATAATTGTAATAAATATTGTAATGTGCCTTCTCATAATAATAGTTTTAATAAGTTTCATAATGATAAATGTACATTATCTATAAATTTGAATTCTTGTAAGATGAAAACATGGATGAAAGTTTTCTGTGTTTATTATATTCCTCAAAATGAACTATTTTCATATAGCATTCTTTTACTTACCAAATCAGACACTAGATTAGGTGAATATTGCTATATGGAAATGGAAATAGTGATATTAAATGTCCTGAACTTTTATCCCTGAGAAAATGAAAAAATAGCAGATAATCTTCATTGTTTGCTTGTGGATTAAGGCCGATTGACTGCACTAGGGTCCCAGTCCTATAGGGGAATATCTTCCTATTTCTAAGGGATCCTAGCCAGTATTTATGTGTGGTTTCTGAAAAAAAAAAAACACATGGAAAACTCCAAACAGCTAGATTAACAGGCAGGAACCTGGCACCTCCCACCCCCATTTCGAGAGCAGAACCTCTCAGCCATTGGTGGAGAGATAAATCTTCAAAAAAGTGACAAAAAATAGTCAAACTAATAAGTTTTTCTCAAAGGTTGTAAAAACCCTTGTAAAAACGTGTTTTTCCAAAGACGGTAAAAACCGGTAAATACCGCCCAACCCTGAAAATAAAACTACTCACAACATGCATATGTTAGGAAACAAATATGACTGTTTTCTTCTAAAACATAGCGTAAATACAGGTTAGGGCACCTTAGATAGACCCCTCACAGAGGACACCCCCACCCCTTGACCTAGATCCCATGTGTGGAGACTAGAAGCAGTCTAGTCTCCAGATTTATCGAGAGTTCAATTTAACGCCTAGCGCCGTGTGCAACTTAATAGAAGCAGTTCCATGATACCAGATCCAACGAGAAAAAGCCTGGGCTAGGTCATCTAAGAGAAGTTGCTTCTTTTTTGATCACCAGTGACACTGACATAGTTTCTGTGCCACTGTGTTGTAGTCATCTCAGATTTGCACTCATGACGTCAACGTTTCAACACGATTTGAATAAATTTTCATTTTTTTAGATTCCGCATCACTGGGTTTATTCCGAATTATATGTGTAAGGAAAATGTTCTTTTCCTACCGTGTGGAGAACGGGTACGCAGCTAGTATATATATTAAAATAATACAGTTAGACAAGTTTAAAGATTTATGTTCAAGGAAAAGGCAGACGGAGTAAAAGAGCCTACATAATATTATTGGGATCAGTGGCATATGCAGACTTCCTTCAGGGGGGGGGTATAGACATAACTTTGTGTTAAAATGCATAATATTTAAGCTAAAAATTGAAAATTTATGGACATTTTATTACCCCCCCCCTTGCATATGCCACTGATTGAGATTATCATCTGAGAAATTGCATATACCAAATGCACTTATTTTTCAAATGATACTACATTTTATTGACAGTTCAACTTTATCGTTCTCACTAATTGATATAATTTTCCATTTTTAAAGTGAAGAAAGTAACAGTTCATATCAGATTAAATGTTGAAAACAGTATTTGTCTAGTGAAATAGTCATTCAACTGTGCATTTTGGGTACGTGCTGTGTGTATATATACATATACACATATATATATATATATAACTAATAAGTAAAACACAAAACATACTACAAATAAGACATAAGGCATATAAGTTTAAAATTAACCTTTTAGTTAACATTTAAAAAGACGTGTAATTTTTTTTCATTATATCTTTGTAATTGTAAGTTTGACAAAAACTTTATAGAACTCATTTTGTAAATTATAAAAGTATCAATAACATTTCAACTTCAATAATTAAGATGTTATAAAAAATAAATGAGAATTTCAGCGATAAAAACTATTACCATTAAAAACTAATTTGCTATTAAAAAATTATCAGAACATTTTATGGAGCACTTTGAAAAAAAAAAAAATCGCTATTTTTTATTATTACCTGTACTGATAGTTTTTATTATCTATATTATTTCATCAACATGATTATATGTAATAAAAATAAAATATAATGGAGATACAAATAACAATAAAAGAATAATTTTTATTAATTATATATAAAAATTACGTAGTATTCAATCAATATTACTGCAACATTTTGAATGCAAATTTTAATTGTACTATATATTATGTTATCCATCTACACAGTAAATCATTCAACAATATAAATGTAACCAATTTAAAGAAAAATATGTCTCTTTCATTATTTTAAAAATTCACTGTTACTTGAATGTAAGTTTTATAATAATAAATATGTATAAGAAAAGCTACTGGCAATTCTGAGGCTCACAAAGGCCAACTTTTTAATTGTTAAAGCTGTATATATGTATTTATGTTAAGTGAACAAAATTGATTGCATGCATTTTTTAAAAGTTTATTAATTTATATTTTCTAAGAAAATATAACAAGGTAAAATTTTATTTGTAAAAAGTCAATTTTTTCCAGAAAAAACTGGGGGGAAAACTGCTTTTTCCCACCACGTCAATTTTACATCTCTAGACATGAGTGGTAAACACTTGAACTGACATAGTAGCTGAAAATACTGCAGAAGACTTTGGTTATTTTATGTGTGTTTCTGAACTGTATCGAGCTGCTTGTCATAGATTTTTTGCAGTGATGCCAAGGTCTGGCATATGTAAAAAAAAAAAAAGATGAGAAATTTTACCTTTACCACCATCATGGCAATATCGGTTACCTTATGATTGAATTTTAGTGGCTGCTGTAACCCAAAAGTACTGTTATATATATATATATATATATAATCGAACTTTTAAAACTTATTGTGAGAATTATAAGTAATAATAAATAATCAAAAAACAACTTTGAATTTTTATTTTATATATCTATAATTATCTTGTCAGTAATGCTTTGTTGTTATTTCAGGCTATAAAAATGTAGACCTAAGTACCCAAGAATTAATTTGTGTTCATGGCTGTGTAAGTGTTATGAATACCTTTAGATGGATACTCTTAGATGGTAATGAATGGCAATAAATAACAAACATGGATACTATACTGTCTGAGTTCATAACACGTACATCAGCTGATCCTGGGTTAGCAAGAGATCTTTTAGAAGGCAAGTATTTTTCTATTTCCAAAACATAAGTCTGTGATTTCCCTAAAAATATTATCAGATAAAGAGCTTTAGGAAACAGCTAGGCTTAAAGCATTGACATTTTTTCCTGGATAGTACTCCAAACAGTGGCATAAAATTTTGACTTCCTGGCAAAATATTTTTGGTGCCCTCCCAGTACTCGCACGCAATACAAAAGACATTCAATCCTCTTTCTGAACATTTTCATTTAGAAATTAGAAATGGTGGGGGAGGGTGGGGAGATTTTTAAAATGTGAAAAGAAATAATTTTTGTAATTTAATTTTAAATCTTCAATATACACCATTGAGAATCGGTTATAAAGGATTATGAAAACATTTTTTTTCTGATGAAATACCTTAATAATTTTCTCAAATTTTTGGTTTTTTAGATGGTGGTAAATGGTGGTGGGTAATGTGAGGAACAGTAGCAATGCAGTAATGAGATTTGCAATCCTTAAGATATAGTAGATTATTTTGACACAGTAATTAAAACTTTTTTTTTCTTAAAATTTTGTCATTAAATATAGCAGCTATCATTATTGTTTGCAGTGACAAAATCCTTTGAAATCTGATAAAATTCTATTTGGAGTGCTGATGCAGATTTTTTGAAGTCATTTTTTTTCATTTTTGTTAATCACCTTGGTACAGAAATAAATAAGTTTAAACAACCTCATACATCACTTCAAATCTTTGTCCAGTTGGCTTGTGATAATATTAAATATTTCCCACTCAATACACTCACACAATAGCCAATTATACATGAAATATTTATTGCAAAATTTATGATAATATGATTATCATTCTGAGCATTTTTCACCCTTAAAAGCATTTTGCATTATTTAAACTTTACTGGACTAACAAATTTGTAAGCAAACTTTAATGTGATGTCATTTTAAGCAAGCTTGCATTAACAAAATTCATTTATTCCTTAGCAATTAGATGGAAAATCATATCACTTATCATTAGTTAGATCTTTAATGAATACCATTATGTTTTATAACCATGCTGTGTTTAAAAATTGTTTTTAATCATGAAACGAATGCATCAACAAAATTTAATGTTTTCATCCGATGGCTAGCAATCTTTTCCTCTATGATAATTTTTTTGTTTCGGAAATTACCTCAAAAACAATAAATTTTAATACTTTTTTGTTGATGAACTCTATAATAAATAAAAAGAAAAGCAACTTATCATGCATTTTCTAAGTATTTTTGGTTATTAAAGATTAAGAGATCGAGTGTTATTGGATCTAGAGTGGCAAAAAAATTTGGATGATACTGTTGATCAGCAGTGACATATTTAACAAAGGATACAGGAGTTTTTTCATAAAACAGAAAATAAAAGGAAGATAATGTTGTGTTCAGATTTATAGAACAGAGAAAAATGTATGAGAGAAAAGAGGGAGAAATGTCCTAATTTAAATAGGCTTTTTCCTTTATCAAAAAGCATTTTTATTTCTTAACTGTTGCAAAATTTCTGAATTAATAGAAAATTGTAACCTTTTTAACTACCTTATTGAAAACATCAACTTAATTTAACTCAGTGGCTTAAAAGCACATAATAGACTGTCTTGTGATGCCCAGCCATGCATTCTCAACCATGGTCTCAGTGTTACAGAAGCATATAGCCAGGCCAGATAATCAGCCGGATGTGTTGCCCTTAGTTCCCCAAGCAAACTTAGCCCACATTTTTCATTATAAGTATTGAAATAATCCACTTTGTTTATATAATTTTTCTACCCTTGAAATTACCAAATGTAGTCAGTTTTAATTATTGAATATTTTTTCAGTATACTTAATAAATTAAGAAATTTGCAATAAATAAATTGTGAATTAATTTTTACAATTACTTATGCCATTTTATACTCAGAGAAAATTTTGACTACCTAAGATAAAACAGTTTAAAGCTAAATAACAGTTTTAATAGCAATTGTGAATGTTTCTTAAAGCAGCATGAGACAGTGTTTATTGGACTCTTGAAATAAAAAATCTCACTACATAAAATATAAATGACCTTAAAAAAATCTAAATTCTGTGGAAAGAAATGTTAAAAATGAACTTGTATTAGATCCAAAAAATATCCTGATTCTGCTTCTCTCCCCCCCCCCCCCCCCCCTCCCTCTGGATATTAAGCTGAGAATAATGAAGAGCTTCATGGTTTCCATGAACAAGGAGGGAGAGGTTTTCAAATACCTTAAAGGGAAATTGCCAAGTTTGAGTGATGCAAAGGTTAAGGAGAGAGTCTGTGTCAGCCCACAAATACTCACAGTTAAAGGACCTTGTTTTTGATAAAATTCTGGAGGGGAAAGAGAAAGCAGCCTGGGAAGTCACTTAAAAGTGTGGTACGAGGATTTCTAGGTTACAGAAAAGATGAAAACTACCAACTGTTGGTGAAAAATCTCCTACAAAAGCTCAGAGACCTTGTATTCAATATGTCTCTGACACTTTATTTTCCATCCCTACCATCTTGAGTTTTTCCCTAAGAACTATAGAACTGTAAGGGATGAGCACAGTGAAAGGTTTCATCTAGATATCTCTTCAATGGAATGCAGATATCAGGTCATTGTATGACGACTGCTGGTCTATTACAAGAGATATTCCATCTATAGGACTTCATCTTCATGTACAAGAAGCTGGCTAAAAGGAAACATTGACAGAAATTAACTGAAATTAAGCACTGCTTTCTAAAAAATGAACATTGTGTGATGTTAACATGGTCTATTTCATTATATTTATTAAACAGGATTTTTTTCTCTCTTCCATTTACGTATGAGTCAGTGGGTAGACAATTGTCAATCTTTCTCTTGTGGGGTTTGCGTATTTTGAAAATAAGAGGTAATAAAAAAAATCATTCACATATTCATTTTTTTTTTCTATCCAAAGTTAGTAAGAATAGGCTATTCAGAGCCAGGATATAGCCAAAAACTTTTTTTTTATTGAATAGTGTTTCTGATTAATAAAAAAGCATTTAAAATTTTCCACTTCTCTGTTGTAATGCTAGTATATAAAATAAACTGCTGCCTGTATACCCAAAAAGTTGGAAATTGATGCTCTCCACTTTGTGTAAATGTTTGAAATGAATAGCCATTGGTATGAAGATATATGCACAATTTATTGCATAAAATACGTACTAATGCCAATACAGTTTAACAACATCACACACATACAAAAAGTGAAGGTAAACCATCACACAGTGACAACAAGTTAATGTTAGTATGTTTAAAAAGTTCATCATTGCTTATGATACATGTCTGTATTCATGAGAGTAATTCTGCCTATGCATTTTTAGCATAGAAGGTGTCACACTATTGCAAGCCTCTGTAATACTACGACATAGATCCAGACGACTTGTATGTGAAATTGCAAAGACCTGATATTTTATGTAACCTTATAGGAAGAAATCAAACCGAGTGAGGTCCAGCCATCATAGAGACCATTCAGGTCTACAATCATGCCCGATAATTTGTAACAGTTCAATACAATGCCATAATCTGTAATTGCATATTGCTAGGGCCCTATAAAATATGCAATAATGTGGAAAATGCGGAATTTTGCACAATTTACTATTCTTCAAACTACAACTTTGAAACTGCTTTTTTCAGTAAATTTCGACAGTAATTCCGAATTTCGACAGTAGGGAGCACTGCTGTCATTTACATTAGATCAAGCGTAGTTGCTTTACTATACCATTACTTCACTTGCATAGCTGTCACTCTCTTCGTTCATGAGTATTTTAAGGTTAAAGAGACTTTCCTATGCACCCTGTGTAAACTTAATATATAACCAGTGTAAATTTCACTTTTGACTTGTTATTGACTAAATTTTTCTATTCATAATTATGTAGGTCATGATTGGGATTTACAATCAGCTCTTTCTGCATTTTACATGTTGAAAGGCATTACAACTAGTCCCAAGTCAAAAGAATCCAGTTCAGTTCCTATTAAGCTATCTGGAGGTCACAAACAGCATTTAGAAGTTGACCCATTTGTTTCTCCTAAGTGTTCTTTTCAAAAAGAACTTTTATTGGATGATGATAGTGGAAGTAAGTAATTGTTTCTAATATCCATTGCATTATAATTTTATGCATTATATGTTGTTTAGAAATTTTTTTTTAATTATATCAAACGTTTATTAACATTTGATATAATTTAAAAAAAATTCACATACATTACGTTAACACAGTAACTGCAACATTTTTTATTCTTCTACATAACCAAGAGAAAAATCTTAATTTCCTTGCTAAAAATAATCTATCTTTCAAATGTAATTCTCCACCAAAAATAGTGTCTTTATCATTTATAGTTCTACTGGAAACACTAAAAAGAATTCCGGTCAATGGCAGTCTTAAGAGACATTCATCCATTTCAAGCACAAAGCCATCCTACCAAATAATTAGATAATGGGCCGACTCTAGTCGTATGCCTCCCTCAAAAATTATGACAAAAGTGGTGACTTTTGGCATACGTATGTATGTATGTATGTATGTATGCAACTCGCATATCTCAGAAACTGTTAGTCGTAGAATGTTGGAACTTTAAGATTGTTGTAACATCTAATTGTGCACCTTCCTTTTTGGTTTCAATTTAATAGTTTACTTTCAGTTTTACAAAAAAAAAAAAAATTAATACATTAAGGTCTATGGATATTTTTAATGTATTATGTCTGTAGTCAGTCATTGCTTAAGCCATGCCCAAAATCTCGCCAACTGTTATTGACTGGCGCGAGTTTCGGTGAAATATCGCCAAATTTAGTACAAAAAATAATTACGTATTTCACATTACTTTAAAACTTTTAGCCATAGAATGTTGAGATTTTGTATTTAGAATTATTTTAACATCTTATTATGCTTCTATTTTTTTATTCCAATTGAATGGATAATTATTTTTACAAGGTCACTCAAAAGACTATGGATGCCTACATTAAGGTCTATGGATGCCTTTCTAGGTTCAAGGTTTATGGATTCATTAAAATTCTGTTGTCAGTCATTATTTCAGCCATTACCAAAATCTTGCAAACTATCTCAAGCTTGTCAGCTTTTGCTGAAATATCACCAAATTAAGTGCCAGAAATAAATCGTTCAATGGGACAGCTTGGTCATATCTCAGATATTTAGGTAGAAATTGCTGAACCTTAGTATTATTGCGGTATTGTATCTCTTTCAAATAAAATAAGTTTAGATGTGAGTACGGTGGAAATATTTATAATTTAATAGAGGTCAAGGAAGTCGTGTGGTGTCCACAACAGAATTTTATATATAGATAAAATATCATTTTATAAATTGATTTATTATTTCAAAACAAATAATCACTGTTATCTCTATTTTATTTGTATAGTAAATGTGTACAAGTGTGTTGCTGATCCTAGGTAATCATTTGTTTAATTCAGAAAAATGCATCACTTAATATGAAAATAGCAAATGCATCACTTAATACAAATAGCATTATATATGTAATACATATATAATGTAAAGCTGAAGGATTAGAATTAAATAAGAACTTTGTAAAATAACGCACATGAATAGAAATACCACACAAAACAATAGTATTGTGGTGTTTCTTATTTAATTGTGATTCTTTACAAACTTGTTATTTAATTCTTACCTTTAAAAACCAATCTTTTTGTTTCTTTTTGTGTATGTGTGAATTCTTATTATGCCCAAAAGATGTAATTTATCTGGGATATTCATAAATATAATCAATCATGTTGCTAGAAAAAAAAATGTAGTGGTAGAAAATCAATATTTCTCACAAAGAGGCTTAGTTATTTTCATTTTGTTGGCAAAAATTCCAAGTTCCAAGGAAACCTGCATCTGGCCTGCTGGCCGGGGGGTTACCCATATGTGGGCTAGAGGATCAAAACATTCTTTTAATCCTCACTTCATATCACAAATCTCAACTGAAAAAGTAGATAAGGACAGAAAACTTTCTTTTAGGTGCATCTAACATAAATATTTATAAATATTGTAATGAAAAACACATAAAATATTACCACTAAAAACCGTTAAAAGCAATATATATTTCAGCCAAGTGTCATGGCTGTCCTCAGTCATCGAAACTGCTATTTTCTTATTTCTCATTTCCTCTATTGATGTTGATAAGGGCTTTCTATACATCATTGAAAGATGTGTGCATCATTCGTTAATGGTGCCATCGCTCGTTAGTCTTTCAAATGATTCACAATTGAATGTGTAAGTCCTATTATAATTTGTGAGTATCATAATATTCTCTGAATCAATATATATTTTAGATTTCTGGGATACGTGGGAGAAAGCAGTAATAAGTGCATTAAATTTAATGTCATTTATATATTCCTGGGTTTTTTCCTTTGATTTTGCTTATGTAACTTTTGGTCTCTTGGGTATCTTCAAACAGTATTTTGATTTTGTAAATTCCAGGGGTTTCTTGTAGGTCTATTAAGCCTGTATTTGAATGAACATGTTTAAAAATGTTTTTATTAGGATTTTTAGAAAGTCCTCCAAAAATGTTGCAAATTATTTACAAAAAGTTTGCAATTTTTTTTTCAAATTCACTTTTGAAGAGGGGGAGGAGAGGTAGGACACCAAATCGTTCCTTTCATGCATTTTTCATATCTCAAAGTAAAATATAAATAGAAACAAAATTCTTGCTTTAAAATGTCTCTAACATTGATACCTGAAAACTATTTTGAATGAGTTAGCATCGGTAACCTTTTTTTTCTCTCACTCGTATTTTTACTATACGTCTCACTGTCTCACTAGTTTCTTTTCTTACTGTAGAATTGTATTATTTTTCTTTTAAGTATAACTTTAAATGAAAGCAGAGTTTTCACTTTTAATGCAATTAAAAAATTCTAATTCTAATTTTCAGAAATACATTTCCCAATTTTTGCAATAACACTTATTTGCTTCTATACAACTTACTAGCTATATTTTTCTTATTGCTTCAATTTGGTCAAATGTTTCTTTTCCCCTTAACAAAAGAATTCTTAAATGCATAGTTCTGATTCTTTTTGAAATTTGAGCCATTAAACTCAAACTATCCTTAATGAAAAATCATGTCTTAACTTCTGCTCCCAGTAAGGGAGAAAACTCTTGTTCTTAGTGGCTTCTAGTACTGTCATTCATACACAAAGCTTTTCTGCCAGCAAACACACTCCCATTTTCCAGTTTCCCAAACAGTTTTAGACGAAGGCAACCCAAAACTATGTGATTTTTGTGCAAATAAAAGAACAGCGTTTACCTTTCTCTACTGTATTGAGTTTTGTGGCAGAAATAGAATAGAGGCAGGAAACTGAAGGACTGTATTGAACTGCAATAACCCTCACTGTGTAGCTGATGTCAACTTTTACAAGCTTATTTTTAGTAGAAAAGGTAAACAAAGTTTCTCAAAATTAAACCTGTGTAATACTACCACTAGGGAGAGGGAAGGTCTTTTACCTAGCTTTCTCTCATTTATAATTATCTGACATTTTAAAATCAGTTTTTATATCATAAATATTTCAAAAATTTTTGTTTCATTTTCTTGTAGTTCTTTTTTCCCTCATTTATTTCAGAGAAGAGAGCATAATTTTAGTTTATGAATATCCTTTGAATAAGATTTCTTTTATTTTTAAGTTAAAAGATTCTAAATCCAATTTTTGTGTTATAGATAAAAGATTATCTCGTGGAATTTCTAGAGCTACAGAGAATGTAAATCTTGTATCCAGAGCTCGTAATAAATTAGCCAAAGAATTTGTAGCTAGTACTTGTGAGAAAAATCAAATAATTTCTGGGCTGGAAACTCCTGTCTATACATTTTCACTGCCCGATTTATCCATATATCCATCTGATTTCAGAGAATTCTTAGAAAAAGATCTGATTGAGACCTCTACGTTAGTTTCATTAGAGAATGCTGGTAAGTAATTTTTGGATAATATGCAAAACCTGTAATTTTATTGTGCTGATTTTTGTGCCTCAGATTTAAAATCTGGCAGTTATGGACAAACTACATAATCTTAACTTTTGAACTTTTTAAAATTAAATGAATTAATAGATATAAGAAAATGCACAATTTTGTAATTTTACATTTAAAAAGTACTAACAACCTTCATATCTTGATTCAAACAAAATTTTGTGAAACTACAGCTGTTAATACTTGCAGTAATTCAACAAAATATAAGACCTAATGTACAAACATTCTAAAAGAATTAAATACTAAATATTCAGTGATCAGCATAAGCAATGTAAATACAGTTTTAAAGGATTCCACTGTAAGCATCTATGACTCATTTGGGCTATTCATCAATTTATGAATGCAAACAGTCTCTGGTTTGAGACTTAAAAGACCGTCTTTGTTCCTTCACCATGCTATTCAGTTAAGCGACAAAATTGTTTCTTACTTAAAATTAATATTTATGTAATAAATGTTGTCTATTTTCCTCTGTTAAGGAAAATGTATGTAATCATATTGTAATGAATCATGTAAATATGTTCTTTTTTAAACTGGTTTGTTAGTTATAAATTTAATATTTTGATTAATAATATCTGTGTTAAGGTCGCTTGAACTGGTGGGCTGAAAAAGGAACTTGTCAACGTCTGTGGCCTCTAGCAACAACTGGTGATGGTAACTGCTTGTTGCATGCAGCTTCTTTAGGTAGTACATTTATAATTTCTCGTGCATTTGTTTCAAGTATATGTATGTGAAAAATTGTCTTTTATACAAATCTGCACTATTCTACCTAATCTGTTTGAAATTTTGCATAGATATGTTAAATGATATAGAAAAGAACATGTGTGAATAAAATTCTTAAAATTCTCTCCTGATTTTGAACAGTTTGCAATTTTCAGCCTTAAAAAAGTTTCTCCATTAATCCATTAGAGGAAAAAATGAATAAATTTTCCTCCCTTCTTTTTTACTTCCTTGTACAAACAAAGTAAGAGGAAGTATAGTGATGTCAAAAAACTTTGGTGTGCAGATTTTGATGGGGGAAAAAATCGATTTTGGCCATTTTTAAATTTACTACTAAATTGGAGAGTTTTGGAGAGAAAAAAATATTGGCAGAGTAATATGTAAATAGTTCATCTGCAGTGTGTGGTACTCTAAACAGTACAAAAATTGAACTGTTTTTAAAGTTCTATAAAACAAAATGAAGTGTAGGTTAGCTGTTGTGATATTAGTGTAATGTTATGAGTTAAATAATTTGGCAGTGTTGTACTTTGATCAAATAACCTTCAATCAAGGCTGTTTTTTTGCTTTGACATGCTAGGCAGGTGCCTAGGAGGCAAAGATTTGGGGGTGCAAAAAATTGATAAAAAAAAGATGATAATTAAGAAAACGCTTCATACAATAATATATACTCTATACTGTATATTCCAAACGATTTCATTAATTTAATGTACTTAATTTATAAAAGGGTGGGTAGATGTTCCATGATACCATAAGGTAAGAAATGAACAAGTGTGGCCAAACCATGCCTCTATCCTTTCCTTACAGCTGCCGGTTACCAGTCCGGGCCACGGCGAGTTCCTATGTGGTGGATTATGGAAAGGTTCATCAAAAAGCAAGTACTAAGGAAAAATCCCTTCTGAGCCGAAACTCACCAAAACTGGCAAGGAAAGAACTGAAGGAGGGTGTGCTGGAAAATGGGGGGGGGGGGGGTTGCTAGCAATTTGAAGTGCCTAGGGTGCCAGAGAAGTTAAAAGCAGCCCTGCCTTCAATTATATGTATGAGAGAAATATTTGCTTTTACGTTTGTATTCTAAACTGTTTTGTATGATTTATGTAACTGTCAATGATTTTTGTTAGTTTGAATACTAGTGTTGTTTATTCTTATTTCTAGGCATGTGGGGATTTCATGATCGTTTGCTAACACTTAGGAAAGCACTCCACAGTTTGTTATCAAACAGTACATTTACTGAAGCATTTTACAGGAGATGGCGTTGGCAGGTATCTTTGCAGAATAAGGAAGTAAGGAATTAGTACAATTTATTAAATTTATGATATGAAAAACATAATTTTGTACAATGAAGTCATTTTATGATGATGTTGTTATCACTCATGTGATTAATCAAATTAGTAGTCTGTTCATTTAAGAAATGCATCATTGTTACACTGTTATTGTTATAGGAATAGGACTTCATTATTTTTTTATGTGTGCAAATAAGAAACATTTTTATAATTCAGATTATATTGCCCAAATTTGTATTCTCATTTGTATGTTATATTTACTGCTTATATTATCCAGGGTCTTTTTCTATGTGTCAATAGGAAACTAGACTTTCATTTCTCTTTACAAAGAATATAGCATTTATCAATGTATGGCATAATCTCTGCTGCTTCAATTCACTCATAAATGCTCGAATGCATCTCTATTTTTCATTTTTTTGTTCATTTCACTAAACGATTGTCCTGTGAATACATCCTCAAAATATGTATCATTAAATTTTCTGTTATTTCATGTAATACATTTTAAGGGATTATCAGTGCATACTAATTCTAAATTTCAAATGTTCAATAGCAATAATGTACTAAAACACTTAAAAAATCATTCAATTAAAAATTGTTTTAAAATATATTTCAGCCAATTCCATGGTCATCATCTGTCTTTTTTCCTTCTCAAGGTGAGGAGGATGTTCCATACAATAGATGTATACATCATGTCGTTAATTGTGCCAACTGTTTTTAAGGTCTCAAATGATTCACGGGAAAAAGCATAGGTCCTATTGTTATGATTGGCATTTTTTTTTAAAGAACCTGGAATTTACATAATAAGAGCTATGCTCTTTTTCGTAAATCACTAGAGATCTTAATTACAGATGGCACCATCACGCATGCATCCTTCAATGACATATGGAACATCGTCCTTAATTCAAGCAAAGGAAGAAGACAGTTTAATGGAGATATTTAAGAGACTGCCATGGTAGAGGCTAAAATATATTTTAAAACAGCTTTTTATTGGCAATGACTTTTGAAATGTTTTAACTAGTAGTAAAGCATTTTCATTTATATATATATATATATATATATATATATATATATATAGATAGATAGATAGATAGATATATGTTGTTAAGGGTTACAAAATGAATTTCTCCATCAAAAATAGTGCCTTCATCATTTATAGTTCTGCTACAGGAACACTCTAAAGATTTCCAACACAATAGGGTCATTCTACAAAAAATGCTCTATTTGCAGTTTGTGGTTGGTAGTTTTAGAAATAACTATTTTAAAATATTCTTATAAGACATTTTAAATATATGACAGGTTTTTAAATATAATTAATAAAAACTGATGATGTTTTTATTTTTTTATTTGCTTTTTTCAATAACAGAGGGATACTTGTATACCATCATTACATGCCACAACATATTTTCCTCCATTTACTTGTTCACTTACTTGTTAAATACAAAAAGGGATATAGATTCAATAGAGTAATTTCAGTTACTAGATGGTTTTTTTTACAGTTTAAATGAATTCTGTTTAAAAAAAAAATAAATAAATAAAAATTTCAGCTTTAATTATCCTTTGAATTACTGTCAGTCTTTCTTGTATCCTCTGTTCAAATTGCTATTAGATGCAAGAATTTCCCATAAATGGCAGTCCTGTAGCTTCATTATAGAGGATTAGAATCGCAAGTAATCGTTATCAATATCTGTTCTTCACAGGGAAGCTTAATTTGTAAGAATTTGAACATTTTTCTCTCTGAAGTCAAATAGGACATAAACTTTGTATATCTCCCATTCTTGATTTTAAAAAGTAAAAATTGTCTATTTACCTACTAAAATTATTTTCCTTAGTTAATAATTAAGCACTTTATTAGTAAAATCTAAATTAAAATGATGTGTTAACTTTAAATCAACATGATATAAAAAACAAAACATATAAATTTGTATCCTCGGTTCATGTGTTCTCCATTAATATATAATTTTTAGTTAGTCTAAATTTTGTCTTTAATAAAAAAATACAGGTTTATTTAAATAAAAAGCTTTTAAATATTATTTAAAAAATTAATTTAACAAATCACTTTATTTTTAAGATTGTATCTTGAAAGTTCTCTTTTTCCTATAAATATCTATTAAAACAACAGTTTTAAAACAAAAATTAAAACTTATTTTACATTCAGTATTGACTGCTCCAAAAAGATGTCATGCATTTATTATTTTTTTCATAAAAGTGTATTCTTTATTACTAGTATGTATCCTCTGCTCGTGTTCAAAATTTTAATTACAAAAAAAAAAAGTTAAAAAAGAATCAAAAAGAATGCGACCAACTATATGGAAGTAATAAGAAGTATAAAAAGAGCAATATAATTTTTTTTTCATGAAGAATTTTTTTTTTTTTTTTTTTTTTTGTAAATTTTAACTTTGAAAAACCTACTTTTTCTGTAGAATGATCCAATATAGTCTTACCATATAGCTAGGTAATGGTCCAACCACAGCCACGTGCCTCTCTCAAAAATTATGCCAAAAGTTGCCGAGCTTGGCAACTTTTAGTGTACATATGTATGTACTCAATTCTCATATCTCAAAAGCTATTAGTCATAGAATGTTGAAATTTCATCTACTTATATAATACGGTAACATTGACCCCATACCAAAATTGACAATATTTCCGCGCTTCAAAGGGCAACAACTAGATGTAAACATTAGTGCAATAACAATAACGCATGTTCAAAAATCCAAATCAACAATTCAATAACATCAAATGGAGCAAGTATATGTCACGCTGTAGCTAGATTATAAAATAAGTGATTTTAATAAGCTGTGGGTACTGTATATATATTTTATAAAATTATGCTGAGGATTGATTCACATAGACCATTTCCCTTGATGCAGCCCAATATAAACTAGCTTTAGTAAAATAGTTGTTAACAGGTAAAAAAAATTAAAATTAGTGTTGGCCAAAGTAGCACAAACTGTTAAGTGATTAAAATTCATAGTCTCTCCAGTTGAACAAAGAGAATAGTCAGGATTATCTCTCACTCCAATACGATGAAGGTGGCCTTGAAAATAGTCATGCCAGGTTAAAATTCTAAAATTGTCTGCAAAAATTTGTCTGGGGAGGTCCATTGGGATTGGATTACTAGGAAACTTTCCTAGGCCTTTCCTTTTGCTTCAATCTCTTGCGTTTTGCACAAATGTCTCTTGGCTGAACTCACAATTGTAGAAGAGGCCTGGTTGTAAGGTGAACAGTAAAGAGGCTGTGGAAGGCTGCAGCCATGTTTAGCTAGTAAGTTTGCCTTCTCATTACCAGGAATGTCGCAGCCACTGGGTATCCATTGGAAAGCAATTTTCCAAACAGCGCAGTTTAGATTACAGATTTTGTGTTTTGTTTCTTCTATTTGAGCAGAATCAAAAATTTGGAGAGACCAAAGAATCACTGTGAATCAACACGAAAAACAGCATGTCTGTAAGTAGTAGTTAAAGTCTGATAAATAATATGTAGCTTGTTTAATAGCCCCGATTTCAGCCTCGAAGTTCGTAGCATTCAAACCCACTGCACAAGAACCCTCAAAATGATTCTCACAATAATAACCAGCTCCGGCAGAACAATCCTCTTGTACAGAGCCAGTCAGTAGCAATGGTTTCAAGGGCATAAGCACAGAGAATAGCAGGAAGAGTATCACTCTATTTTTCTTGGAAATTAATTGAAAGATTTGAGGGAGGAAGGGAAATTTCCTTTAAGGCAGAAGGGCTGGTAAACATCATTTTTTATTTTGTATTTATTTAATAGGCCTTCGGATATAAAACAGAAAGAATGAGAGTCTCTTAGCTGGTAAAAGTTCTTTCCAGTACTGAAGAGGAAATCTTGTATATTTTTCAAATTGTTTAAGAAGTTGTTTCTCTCTTCTAATTTGCACAGTGGTTCTAAACCAGTCGGGATCTCTAGAGCACTAATAAGCTTAGTTCAGGCAGCTGAAGCAAGAAGTCTGAGAGCCTTGTTCTGGACTCTGTCCATTTTGTCACCACAACAATGTATTTTTGTAAATTTGTGAAATGTACATTTTTTAAAAATCATGTGCTTATGAACATACATATTTTGTTGTATATGGAATTGATTTGCATCAAATCAACAAAAGAAATTTTTATTCCATTCTCGCTTGAAGTTTGAAAACAAATAAAATTGAGAATCCTCATTCAACCATATTTGTTACCTTTTCGTCTAAATGGAATCACTACTTTATCTTTCTGCAAAAGCTGTTGTCATAAATTTGTGACAAACAGATTTCTGTATTGATGCAGCATACCAATGTGCTTTTAATATGATGGTGCCTCAGCTCATTTCACTGTAATGTTTATAACTACCTACATACTACCCTGGACAACAGTGGATCAAACATGGTCCAGTGCCATAGGTGGCTAGTGCACCAAAAAAGTAGGGGGTCAAAAGCGAGAGGAGGGATGGGAGTGTGTGGGTCTATAAGAGGGGTACATCTGATTTTGTTGTTGTTGTAAATTGGGCTTTATAATTGAATTTTAATGTCATTATTGATTAAATGATCTTCTCTAACAGGGCCAGAAAAATCTAGTGTCCGACATGTCTGGGTCATGTTTTTTTTTTTTTTTTTTTGGCAGCCGGGCATTTGATCATGGATTTAGTTCTAAAAATAGAATTAGAACAGGATTCTTTGTTCTGGATCATCAACTTACTCAGTGAATCATTTGATGACCTGAAATTGTGGACTTGATCATACATTAGTGATTGATCATAGGCAATCTTCAGGAAATGGTTTCAGATATATATTAATGATGTGCTTTTCATATATCTTAGCACATACCATATCTATACTGATTCGGTTTGTGGTTGCAACATTTATTTTCAATGCAAGCAGTCTGAATAACATAAATTTTGCAAAGCAATAAAATGTAGTTATATTTTTTGGGCATGCATTATTTTAGGTTACATGCCCGACTGGGCATGTAAATTTTGAGATTTTTCTGCCCCTGTTCTCTAATGAGGAATATGCACATATTTTAAATTTTATGTTTATTATATAGAAAATAGTGAAATATGTTCAAAAGCATCTTTGTTTTAGGTTTAGAGTTCTAAAAGTTAATATAATTTGTTTTCAAATGTGCACTATTTACTTTGTCCCCAAAATACTACTTTTTCTATGTGTCTGTGTGTGTGTCGGTGGGAGAGAGGGAGGGAGAGAATGTTGAAATCAAGAGTAAAAAAGTGAAATTGTCCTAAAATTTGGAAACTAATGTAGACATGATATTTTTTTTTTACATAACAGGATGTCTACTGTTCAAGAAAATGGGAAATAGGTCAGGAAAGTCTGGAAAAGCAAAATGAGTCAGGAAAATTCTCCAAAAGAGTGAATTTTCTTTTTTATAAAAATTTCTTGGCCTTTATTTTTTGTCAGACTCCAGACAGTGAAAAAGGCTCATAAAGGTGAATTATATTGAGGTAGAATGAATGAATCTGAATGTTTGAGGGATATGCGAGGCACATACCTTTTTTTACATTTTATGGTGTGGTATGTCTCTTAACAAGTGGGTCAAAAAACTATCTGTCCGACCAGTGATAAAACCTGGTACTTTTTATTATTATCACTCTGTATTCTTCCAGATTTAAAATATAGTAGACCAAAAGATAAAAATTTGTGTTTGAAATTTGGCACCAGCATTATTGGTTAAGTCTGAACTTATCCTGAAACTCATAGTATTTTTTTTTTTTTTTTTCTGTCTAACTTAAAGTGCATCAACAGTTATATTGCAGCTAAAAATTTATTTCAAGTAAGTTGTAGCAAAATGTCTGAAAAGTAAGTGGCTCTCTTCCATACCCTGTTAGGCCTGCATTGAAATTGCTTGATGAAACTTTTAATGTTCTGTTTCTGTAAATTTATTATGTGTAAATATTCACTTACTCAGCATCCTTTATTTCTGACGTTTCTATATACACCACTGCACCCAGAAAGTATTTTGAATTCTGTACTATTATATAATTCCAAGCCATTGGGATCCACAGTACCTCTCTCAGAAGTTCTGAAACATTATACTAAGATGCCATGTGTGGGTGTGCATGTTAAAAAAAATAAATAAATGAAGTGCCCATCATTGTTATTTTAACTGAGAAATCGTTGAGAACATGCTTTAACTTACATTTCTGTGATGATTTTGTAACAAGCGCATTCTGGAGATAACAACAAATTAAGTGAGAAAAAATTTTTTGTATCATACAATATCTCCCCAGTCCCAGAGCTATGTGCCTATATCAAAATTTGAGAAGCTTAGCTTTATGCAAAGCAGTTTTTGCTTTAGGTTTTTATCTTTCACTTAAAGTTATCCCCATTTTTATATAGAAATATTTAACATGTACAATTAAAGCATTTTCGAATTAAGCTAATGTGTTTTAATTAGGAGATTCATTTTGACTATCCAAACTTAAACTAAAAAAGTCTTAGTTTTGTAATTACTTAAAAAGTTACTAAAAGTTCTGCTTTATTTTAAAATTTTTCATTGGAGCTACTTTAATTTCAGGCTGGTCTTGTGTATTGTGAAGAAGAGTGGAAAAAGGAATGGCAGACATTATTAAAAATGGCATCAACTGAACCTCGCCTTTTACCATGTCAGAAAAAAAACTATGCAGAAACTGCTAAAGGGTAACTGCTGGTATTTTAAAGCAATTTTTTAACTTCATCTATGTTTACAGTTTTTAGCCTGATATTGGATTATTTTTTGTAGTCCTTTATTGGCAGTGCCTGAAGAAGAAATTCAACCTGATATTTATGAAAGTTTAGAAGAATTTCATGTCCTTGCATTAGCTCATGTACTACGTAGGCCAATAATTGTTATAGCTGATACAGTGTTGAAAGATGTCACTGGTGAACCTTTTGCTCCTATTCCATTTGGGGGTATATATTTGCCTTTAGAATGTCCACCTGCAGAATGTTTACGATCTCCATTATGTTTGACGTATGACGCTGCTCATTTTTCAGCTTTAGTTGCTATGGAGAAAGAAGCTTATGCAGATAAAACTCCTCATCCTCCAGGTAAAAACCTTTGAAAATTCTTTTTGAATATCCCACTGTAAATTATTTAAATATTATATGCATTAAGTTGGACTGAATCATTTCTTATTCATGGACCACTATGGAATCATGTTTAAATCTTAAAGGTTTGCACATCAGAAAAATCAATGAAAGTGTTTATCTTTAAAATTACCATTATTTCCTATCAGTGACGTAGCCAGAAATTTTTCATTGGGGGGGGGGGGGGGTTACGACTACTGCAACTCACATATATGCCTACATGTGTGTGATAAAGGAGTGAAGAATATACATTTTGTATGGCAAAAAATTCCTCATGGGGGGGGGGGTTATGACCCTCCCTAACCCCCCCTTGGCTACGCCCCTGTTTCCTATGAATTATACAACTTATCATCCTCTCTAGGCAGAGTTCATATGCCCTGAAGGAAGCCGGGAAAACTCAAGGAATTGGAAATTAGCTCTTAAAACTCATGGAAAATTTAATTTTCCTTTAAAAACCTGGAATTCCAGCTTCAAACCTGGAATTTAAAAATTTTTACATGCCTTTTCTATATTTCTTTCTTTTTATGTCCTTCTTCACTCCATCCTTTAGTGATATGCACGTGCTATCAGAAATGGATATATACTCGATGAATCAGCTATCACTTAGTGCTGCTTAGGACAAACGGCATCCTCATTTCTGGTTTTGTTTCTGCTATTCCGAGCATTGGGCGATCATTCCCATTTCTCATTGGGGTTGGTTGGGAAGTTGCTATTCTTTGTGTGGCACATTGCACACAAAGTTTAGATTGTGTAATATTTTTATAGTGTACACAAACATTGTTCATGCTTGCTAGAATACAGTGTAGAATGGGTGTTTATGGCATATCTCCAAACTTTTGTTTTTTGTTAATTATTATTGTTCTGAATTTTGCTCAATATAATGAGTTGGAAAACATCTTTCAATCCCTATTGCAGTGCCAAAACCAAAAATTCGTAGTGGGCAGATTGGCTGGAAAGTATTCCCAAAAGTCTGTAAGAAGCTCGTTGTAGATTATGCATGAAAATGTTTTCAATAAGTAATATGGGATGTAGAGCCACACACAGCCATGAAGGGAGTGCAAAGCTTTACAGTTGATTTGTAAATATTGGAATGTTGACTCAATTAAAAACACAATATAAGAAAAAGGTTTACATTAAGTTTAATTTTATTTAAAGTCCCTAAAATGTTAAATATTTCATTGTTTATGCATAGAATTGCTAGATTTTACTTAGTGCTAAAGAATATGGAAATGTTTATGTATAATCTTGTATAATAATAATAGTATAACAAATTTATTTTGGAACAGTCAATCAGTGAAATGGCCCTGAAAATTCTTTTCACTTCAGTAAATCTCTTGTATAATAGTATATTTTTTGTATGTCAAATTGAATAAAAAACTACATTTGATAGTGTAAACAATTGTTTAAATTTATACTATAATTGGGGGTGGAAAGAGCATAATTTTGATTACTATAATGCTATCGTAATTTGATTACCTTAGAGTGGGGAATATAAATAAAAAGTATTTACTCTATACTTGTGTTTATTTTTGTGATAATCTGATAATTTTTACAAAATCACCTTGGAAAACTCGGATAATTTAATTTTGAAAAGTGAGTATGAACCCTGCCAGGTTTTACTGATCTTTCAATTTGGTTACCAAAATAGTGTATGTTGGGGATAAATGGTTCCATTAAAAATAATAATAAGTCCCATATATAAAAAAAAACTAAAACCAAGATCATGTAGTTAGTTATTTTTTCAAACAGGAAACTCATTGATTTGAGGAGTCAACTGCAGTATATACAGTGGTGGCCAAAATTGTGGACACTTTTGGAAAGTGGTTTTTTTTTTTTTTTTTTTTTTTCTCTCTAAGTTTGTATACCTGTAAAAAAATATTGTTTCACAAAACGCTAACTCTTTTACACCATTTTAAAGATAATTTAATACTGATTTCAATACAAAAGACAAAATTAAAATATTTGCGATACAAAAATGTTAAACTACAGTAACTCTCAATATACATTAGATATGGAAGATTGAAGTGAGTTATCAGCAGTTTGCAGGGTTTCATTAATTATTTATTACAGCTTCAAGAGTTTTAAGCTCAGAAAAATAACATTGATTGACCTGGAAAGTTTTACAATCCACTTCATCACTGTATTTGTTTTTCAGATTAAAGTAACTATAATGTTTATTCCATTTTACATATCTAAATTTAGTTTTGTGCATTGAAATCAGTATTAAATTCTCTTTAAAATTATATATGAGTTTTCACTTTATGACACGTAGCACTTCTATGAGCAGCCAAAATTGAAGAACCTAAACATTTCCAACAGTGTCCACAATTTTGGCCACCACTGTATAAAGCAAAAAATTATTTGATTTGTTTCTTTTTCAAACAAATCTGCATCATTAGACCAATTAATTTGCTCAAAATTTCGCTCTGATATGATTGATATTTAGGAATCTTTTGCAGTTTTCAACTGTGAAAGCATTTTTGATAACATTTTGAAAATTTGCTCAGATAATCATAAAATTTATCTTTTCTGCAATTTTTTTTTTTGTCATCTTCAAAATCTGAAGAGATACTTTCAGCACTCCTAGATCAATCAGCGTAAAGATTTTCACATATGTTGAGATAAATATACCAGAGTGATTCAAAATAGATGTTAAAGCAATTATCTTTTAAACTGTAAGTGATCAAAACATACTTTCAATTAGAAAAGTTCATCAAATATTGAGTAGCTTTCAGATATAGCAGTTGTTTTACTAGGGGCTGTGTACATATTAAATTACAAAATTTAATTTTTATACGGTCCCCCATTTTCTATCACTTATTCTTAGACACAGGGCAACATTTTTCTAAATATATTAGTTTAAAAAAAATCCCATATCTCTAAGTGAAATATTTAGTGAGATTTTCAATTCTAAAATTGATGACTTACACCACTTTACGTGCTGTGTCAGCTTCCATTTTCATGCAAAAAATTCTTTACTTTAGGGGAACAACTATGAATTGAGAAAAATTAAATAATGATCCCTTTTCTGAATAATCCCACTTAAAATTTTTTTTTATGATAGTACCTTATATACTCGAGTATAAGTTGAACTAATATAGGTCAGTCAATCAATAGGATCAATAGGTTCTTTGAAAGTAATGTTACTTTCAAAGGTTAGTAAAAAATCAAGAACCCGCGTATAAGCTGAATGTAAAGATGGGAACGCCGAGAAGATTGATTACTCCTTTCATCTCCCTCCTTTCTCATCGGTGCTAATTGCTTTTAAAACAAATCCCAATGTAATAAGTATCAAAGTAATAAAAAACACCAAGAATAATCACGCAACATTTAATGCTTAAAATAATTCTCTGATGAATGATCCTATTTTATAATCAATATCAGCTGAGGGTTGAAGAGAAATGTTTAATTTGACTAGAGTGCAGAGGAGCCTCTCTGTCTCCCATTTTCATTGAAGCTTCGGTTTAAGTAAACAATTTCAATACTCAAGAAGGTTAAGGGTAAAAAAGTTAATAAAAATGGCAATTTGTAATCCCCCCCTCTTTACCTGAAGCTGCCTTTACCCTTTACCCTGACTTTTTAACTGACTTTACCTGACTTTTTAATCAAAATTTTGACCAAACTTTCTTCTCGAGTATATATGGTATGTATTAAAGCACAGTATACACAAATAATCTCAAAAAATCTGACACTACTCATTTCTGTCTGTATGTATCTAATAAACTTTGACAAAAATATTTCATCTTGATCAATATCATTTTGCGAAAAAGGAATATGGAACCACATGCGAAGATAAATGCGAAGAAATTATGTATGAGACAAAAATTTTTTGAAATAAGCAGATAAATATGTAATTAAAAATAAATTCATTTTAGATGTTTTAATAATCTATATTCCTGCACAAAGAATGTGTACTTCAGCTTATCTGTTTTAAGAATCTCAAAATCCGTCTGTTTTGATTTTTTCTCTTTTTTTAACAGCATCTATTCTGCTAGTAATTCTGGATAGCTTGAATATATAATTTATTCATTCATTATTCTTTTGATGAAAATCTTGGTTTAATTTTTCAATTGTAGTTCAATTTTTATACTATTTGTATTTTAACTGCCAAATTATATTGTTTTAGCTGCCATCCCTTTAATTGATCCTGACCACAAGTTGCTACCAATACAGTTTGCTGTGGATCCAGGAATAGAGGTCAGATGGGGTCAAGATGAAAATGACCCCTCCATAATCTCTAAGTTAACTTTGACTGACAAAGATAAACTTGGTTTACTGAATGAATATTTAGATGTCGTTGATCTTCCAATCTTTGGATTACCAAAGCAAGATTCTTTAGATTTTCAAGAGGAAGATTCAATGTCTAATAGCACTGATATTGATCGTAGTTCAGCAGCTGGTAGTTTTGATTCTGATGACAGTATGATGGATAGAGGATCTAGTAGCTCTAGCCCTGGTGGTTTGCTGTCTATGCAGAGAAGCAAAGCAACTCGGCAGCTACAAAGTGTTGCTAAGCAATTTGGAAGCATTGGAAGGACAATGAGCAAAAAGATAAAGAAAAATTTTGGCAGCTTTACCAGAAGAGCATCTTTCAGGGGGACTCCAGAGAGCAAATCTGTTGATTCATTAAAGAACAAAAAACTGAAAGATCCCATCCTTTCAATTAGAATGTCTGCAAGCGGGATTGTGGGTACTCCAAACAACATTATTGTCGCAGTAATACATACTGATAATAGGCATGAATATCAAGAGGAAATGATTCGCAATTATCTTAATTCTGCACGTTATAGATTTCTTAAAGAGAAAGAGAAGAAACGTCAAGAGGGAGTATCAGAAGCCAAAGCAGATAACCATGCTTGCTTATCACAGTGTATTACACCTGGTTGTAATCTCTATGGTACACCGAAAACTCACTACATGTGTTCAAATTGTTATAGCGAACAAAAGCTACGTGGTACAGATGAATCCAAGTATAAGAACTCTCCTCATCATTCAAAAAGCAATAACAGCTCTGATAGTTTGGATTTTGAACGAGGAAGTACTTCTGATAAAGTGGCCTTAAATTCAAAATCCTCTTTGAAGACTGATCACTCATCCAATAAGTCAGTGAGATGTAAAAATGCAAGCAGCTCTTCTCAAAGCACAATATCACCTGCAAGTTCTGTAAAACCTGTAGCTAAAGCAAAAATGCATCTTAGTACGATATAGATGCAATATGACAGAAAGCCTTACGTGTATATTCTGTATGATTATTTAAGAGTTGAGAGTTTTTCCAAAGATTCAATTCATATTGCTCATTTTAAGTGCACAGAATATTTTTTTATGTTGTACATACATCAGTTCTGCATGTTGCAGTGCATATGATGGATAAGTAATATCATTCAAATGAATATCATATGTGATGAAAATATTTCCTAAGCAGTATTAAATAGAGCTAATTATTTATTTGTTGTGTTGTGAGATATTTTTAAGTTTTTAATGATTATATTTTGTTTTCATAAAATATTTTTGGTCTTGTTAAAAATAATAGAAGTTTGTTATTAAGATGGTTTGTGGTTCCTTTATATGTTAATTTGTGTTAGATATATTTTACCAAATAAAAACTAGATTTTAAGGAACATCTTAGATATACATGTATCTTTATCTGACTGCCATCTCAAATGTTTGTCCTAATTTTGTTCTGCAAGAAATTTTTTAATCTTAATTAATATTTTAATGTAAAGAAGTCATTTAGTCTGTTGCATTGTTTTAAATATTCTTAGTAATATGTAATCATAATTATCTGTGAATTGTATTTTTCGATTCATCTATGCAATGGTAGGTAATCTGTAAAGTAATGTGGAAATTATGGGTATATGTTATATTTATATTCTAAAATTATTAAAAATATGTGCCTATATATTATGTGTGTAGGATTTTGTCTTCAAATATGATTTAAATGTTGATTTTCTTTTAAATGGAAATGCTAATTTATTTAGATGTTTTGAGAATGTGTTTTAAACATATTATATGAATCATAGTTTTTAATTTGCATCTATTTATTTCAGTAAGTTCATGACTTTTATACTCCATTTTAATTGGAATTTTCAATATAAAAATAAATAATTTTCTCTTGTTTTATAAATTATATATATACACACACACACACACACAGTCAACTCCGGATATAGTGAACGCAAATCATTAGTCCCGATTCACATACAGTATCTCAGTTCAACATAAGGACACTTCGGTTTTAGCAAACTTCAGATATAGTGGACGAAATTTGATGGTCCCCAGAGGTTTATTATAACCGGAGTTTACTCTACATATATATATTAATAAAAGTTGTATTTGTAAAGAAAAAATTCAAAGTAATCAAATTCACATATGTAAGTCAGGCACTTTGAGAGATTCTTTGCACATAAGAAAATGTTTTGTGTGTTCCTTTGCCAAAGTACTTCAAATTCTCTCGCTCTTTCCCTCCCTTTTCAGTAGTAAAAGTCTAAATTGTTCATATTTTTTTTAAATACTCAAAATCACAAACAAGTAATTTAAGAGAAGAAATTAGAAATACTAACTAATCATATTTAACATTCTTTATTTTATAGTTATGGTATGCTAATCTGCTCAAATAAAAATATGTACAGTTTTTATTCTTGGTGCATCACTAGAAATTTTTTGTTTTTTTTAATTTCTTAAGTTATTGGGAGTAGACTCAAACTGTTACTGAGAGCCAAATTTTAACAAAAATCTAGGTTTATCAAAGAAAGTTTTTAAAAATTGCTGGTTTAAAACCTTTTATTAAACCCAAGGAATCAAATCATGACATGAATGTAGTAAACATTTTGTTCACAAAAATTTCTTCAAAAAGATTTTTGAAAAGAACTGATTTCATGTGAAGTCTGTTGTTCTCTCTGCAGAAATTAAGATTTCTCAAGAACTCTTTATTCGAGATGAAACTATCCACCCTCCCATTTTTTTTTTTCTTGTGTAAATAATGAAAAATAAAAGATAAATCTTTTTAAATTGTTATTTTTGCCAAAATTAATTTTTATGCAATAAATTATAAATTTTTAGTGAAGCCCATACTGAGTGTACTTTAATTTCATGGAAAAATTGTCTTAATCACTTGTTTTGCATTATACAGTACTGTGCATATTAATTGAATGAAAGGTATATTTGTGGGTTTTCCAACTTAAGGTAAACACCCCAAAAAGAAAGGGCTACTCGCCTCTGTTGTTGGCATGATGAAGAGCGATCAGTATGAGAAGATAATGTTTCAGAAAAATGAACCCTTTATAAAATTCATTTTTACCATTCAATTCATTCTTTCGCAAAATAACTCTTGCATTTTTCATTCAAATTTGAGGATTTATTATCATTTAGCAATTGCCTAAATACAATCAGGATTCAAGCGCCTACATGTAAACAGGTTTTGTGAAATTGCTTTTTATGTAAAGAAAAAAATTCTTAAGAAATTCACAAAATTAGGTAAACATTTTCAAAATAGGACTTTGAGAAAAATACTGGACTGGCCCCTGCTGATTCAAGTATGGTATAGGACTGAACAATTTGTTAAAAATTGTAAAAGCTTGTTGGAATCAGTCCTACAAAATGTAAAACTGGTTCTGGAAGCGAAGAGACTCAATACTGATTATGATTAAAATGTATTAATTTTCCCAATAGACTGTTTTCCCCCATAAATATTTGTTTGATTCAATCAATATGCATGGTACTGTAATTGAGTTTTACTCTTAATACTTATGTGTTATGTTATTGTTACTGTGCATAATTTTGCACTCTCAAAAATTGTAATAAAATGTTTATTTTATGTAGACAAACTAAATAATTTGCATGTGTTCAGTGGATTAGTCTTTATATATTCGTGATATGATTTATAGAATTCCCAAATGCCGAGAAAAGTTAATTTTCTAACTATTAAAATAAACAAAAATGAAATTAATATTTTTCAAAAGAAACTGTTTATATGTAGTATATATATTATTTTCCTCACTTCAGCACTGAAGTTCTTGAAATTTCTGTTTTTTCATTATTTTTAATTTATTTTTCTTAATCTCTTCTGTTATTAATTCATTGTTACATGTTTAGTTTGTGTACAATTAAGTTTGATTGGATAGTTTTTTTATTATATTAGTTTTTGTGAATTTATTTTATACTGGCTAATTTATTTTACTAACAAAACTACTTTAAAAAAATCTAAGAAAGTTACTATACTGTATCTACTGTATAGAATTATAACACATTCTAACAAAAATTGAAAATTTTAATAAATATTATTTTCTCTTCTATGCATATATACGTGTATAAAGTTTCTCTTTACATTGTCTTAGTTTAAAAAAAAAAATGCTTTTTAGTTACCTATATAATAAGGAGGGATTTTTTTCTCTCCTTTTCTACTTTATAAAGGTTGAATCTCTCATCCCCCCCCCCATTATTATGATGGAGATTTTAGATTTTCAAGCTTCAATTAATTTATGTTCAATTGATAGTCTTGAATCATAGAATATGTTCTAGGTGAAACAGTTTAAACTGCAAAGTGCATATTTAGTATATTATTTTTATTGATCTCTAAATCTGATTTTTTAAAGAAACATTATTTTTCGTATTTCTTGTTATCACCCTTAGACACTCTACTGTCTTCATCCTTTACATAAAAGTAAACCTATTCTGCAGTTATTTTTGAGCATGATGTATCTCTCTATTCTAAAAAAAAGTAAGGGCCGCTGTCGTCGCCGCTGTGAAAAGCTTGTTCGCCTATCTCCTCCTGAACCGTGGGGATTTGAGTTTCGACTAAGGTGCCCACAGATTCGAAAAATTCCGAGGAACCTGCTTAGCTGACTTAAATTTCGAAAATCGTATTATTTTAGAAGATATCAATAAAAAACTGAAAAAATAAACAGAATGGTTGCCAGATTTGGCATAAAATCATTCATTCCTTTGCAACAAAGCGTTTCCAAGTATCTAGAATCGCGTGAAATTTACAAACATGAGTTAGAATTATGCCAAAATAAAAACTATATGAAATAAGTAACTCAAAATGTGTTCCACAAACTTGACAATTTTCAAGTAGTAAGTTCGCTTAGACAACAGGAGTTTAGAATGAGCAATTATTCGTTTTTCCAAAAAAGAAAAACTAATGTCTTGAAAATGAAAAATAATTAAAATGCAGATTATTTTAAAGCCGGTTCAGTCTTCGGTTCAGCTGGATTATTTGCTACCAGTAGAAATATTGGGCGGCGTTAACTATGTCATTATAGCAGTTATAGTGCAGTTTGGATATTTGCTAGCGTGACGAGATGGTATAATTCGTGGTGCTAAATACGCCAATCTGCAAACGATTATGTAAATGAAAATATGGATTATGGTTTTCCGGTAACCTTAAATGAACAATAATTATAGGTTGTGAGCATGTGTAAATCGCCAAATAATGAAAAGTTGCCATGGGTGGCAAGCTATCCTATCTGTTCCGTAGCTTTTATTAACTTTACATGTACGCAAGTTGCCAAATAATGAAAAATCGCCATGGGTGGCAAATTCGCAAGGTTTCCAATAGGTTTTACATTATTAAAAATACAGCTGAAACAGATGTTCTGATTTTATTATGCTTTAGCTCCTAATTAATATAACTTTTGAATGGCAACATTAAATATCATTGTGTTTCTGAGGAGTGCAAATAATTTTAACAGCGTTTATTAGTGGAGTCCGCAATCCAGGTGGAGTCTAGCACAGGACCCGTACAACACGAATTCCCATAACAAAATATCTTCCGTGTTATGAGGGGGAAGGGGTCTAGTGTAGTGTGAAGTTTAAATTTTTGTGTACCAATGAACATGCAAGAACCAAGCAATGTGTAACTCAGTAACATTCTATCTGATCCAATCTTCGGGTTTTGTCTGTTGAAATTATGTCTGTTTTATGAATAAGCCTTATTAGGGGCCGAATGCCTCATATGAAAAGCGAGCGTAGCGAGTCTGGGGGCCTTGACCCCTAGAAAAAAAAAAAAAAGAAAGAAAGAAAAGAAAAGAAGCAGTCGGCTCAGAAACAAATTTTATATTTTTAATTCTGATAAAACTGATTATAGAATGCTCATAATTGATAATAAAATTAGTTTTTTTATTGACATTATAAGTTTACTTAACTGCGTAATGGGAAAACTTTGCTTTTAATATATTTACTTTAGAAAAAAATATTTCACGCATGTCTTATATGAGTCATTGATGAATTTTACATATCAATCTGTTATTTATATATGTACTATTTTTTTTGTTGTATACTTAAATTTGTATTTTATTTTTTTCATTAATTCTATAGTTATAATGGTTAATAGTTTATATTCTATGAATTTCTTGTGCGTTTCCTGAAGATTTATGTTTTTGTGATTATGTTATAGCTTTCTTAAAATATAGCCATGAAATTTTCATACTAAATTTTGTAAATTCTTATATTCATGCCATTTTGCTCCTATTTCATTCACTGAAAGTTAATATAGAAATGCAAATTTGTTTTTGTGCTAAACAAGTTTTTTTATTTGGCCATTTCTAATGCTTTTATTAATTTTACTACCATATTTAATTCTTTATTAAGCCAATGCTTATTGCTGCTCTTAGTTTTAAAATAGAATATTTTTGACGAAATATTTTTAAAAATGAATTGCATGTTTTATTTATTATGTAAAAACTACTTTGAGGCTTATGACTAATCAGATTGATTATTTCTAAAAATGAAGAATGGCTTTTTTTTATGGGAGAAAGTATTTTTATTAACGTTTTCAGATTTATACTTTATATATTTATTTCATAAGTATTTTGTATTTAATTGAGTTTTGAAAAATAACTTCTCCCCTATACCCCTTTTTGTATCAACAAAAGGGATTACAGAGTTCCTGTTTCTGGATAAATTTGGAATATTGTCTCTTAATCCATAGAAAATATTGTGTAAAAATTGATGCTGCAAAGAACTTCTCTCCAGTTCTTATATGAATTTTCTTTTCGAATTGTGTTTTACAAAATCAGATGCCTTATGTGTACAAGGCCTAATTTCTCATGAATCAAAATACGTTTATCCTGAAAACTGTTGAAGAAATATGGTGATATTCACATTTTATTAATTATAGCTATAGTTACATCATAATGTAAATTGTAACAGAAATATTTATCAACAAATACATTTATTTGTACCCCAATACTTCAATAATTTATTAATCTTATTATGCTTGTTAATGGGCTTCCTTAAAATTATTTTGTTAGCTTTTGACTACTCACTCCTCTTACATCACACTTTGCACCTTCTCCTCCCCAACAACTTTGTAACATAAGAACCTTAATTATTATTTTTATAAAAAAGCCTTATTCCAATTTTAACCCACAAAATGTATTTATATTGGAAGCCTCCCTTTCTGAAATTACTATGAGGAGACCAGCACTGTAGCTTTGGCAATGTTGAAGAGCTTGAGCAGTCGTTAGTGTTCTGTCTATTAATTTGTTTTGCTTATTATGTTGTTGGAATTGTCCTGGAGTGCTTGATTTAAGTTTTTTGTGTGGGTATTCTATTTTGTGTGTGTTTTGACTGAGTGTGTATCTTCCCTAAACTAAAAAAAAAGTACATACCAGTTTAAACTCTGCTTTTTGCAAAATGATACCTGTTGTTCGCTGGTTTAAAGCTACTGTAATCCGAAATGTGGCTAGTAGGAAGAAAGTTAAGACCCAAAATGCACATTTTGCATTCCTGCCAATGAAAAGTGCCAATGCAGTCTTCCCTCTCAATTTATGCAATGATATAAATAGGATAAAAGATATTATATATAAAACAGATTGTTGGAATATGTATTCTTCCTTAAACTAAAAAACTACTAAACTGATTGAAACTTGGTATTTTTCAAAATGACCAATTGGACCAATAGAAAGTTAGGGCCCAAAATGTTCTTTTCCCATTCCTGAAAACAGAGCACCACAGCTGCCTCTCCTTTCAGACACACAATGATGTAATAGGATGAATAATATCTATCTATCTATATAAATAAAACAAGGTGTTTGTCTCTTTGTCTGTCTGTCTGCTGAGATGATTGGTACCAAATGAACAATACCTATCTATCTATGTATATGGGTTCACTAGGGCAGGTCCCAATAGACTTTGAAGCGATTTTCTTTAAATTTTGAATTAGAAAAGTCTTTATTTTATGTTTTATGCAGTGTTCGGCATTTTTTCTCACTTAACACAATAACGGCAGTAATTATACTTACAGTTAAACAATCTATGCATGATCAGATACAGGAAAAGTCTTTCTTTCAAAAACTCTGTTTTGAATATGCTACATAATTTACAGATACTTTAAAGAAAGATCATTTTTGACATACTTTCATAAAATAGTTTTTGAACTTTTGCATTTCTAATTCTATTTGTCATAACATTTTGATATTTTGACAAATGATGAAACATTCATTATTTTGACCTCTTGTAAAAGAAACACTCACGTTAAAAAAAAAAAAAAAAAAAAAAGTCAATGACTGTTTATGAATTTTAATGTAAAGTAATGTTTAGAATTCAGTAGCAAGTGCATAAATATTTTCACACCCTTCTAAAGTTAGTCATGATAAAACTTTTTTTTTATCCATGTCATGCTATCATAGAAAGCATTGGGTAACTTTGCATTTAAGAAAAACTTTTGTTTTTTCAACTATGGATTATCCAGCAGCACTTTTAGATAGTTTTCAAATGGGGCACCAGGTTTTAAAATCCTAAGTGAGGCCTACTTCTGTAACTTCATGTGTTTTAAAATGAATTAGAAACAAAATGTAAGTCTAATATTTTTTAAACTAACCCAGTTTGAAAAACTTCCTATTCTGTACATATATAAAAATTAGACAACAATCTTAAAAGAATTTGTTTTTGCTCATTTTTCACACACAAATGATATGTTGATTGAAAGTTATGATACAAATACACCTAAATAGCTTTTCAAGATGCCACAGTTTTGTATTTTTCTCAAGATTTTTTATCCAGGAAAAGTAGCATAGTAAATTATTATCAATGGACATGGACAATTTAAGTATTTAAATTGTTACAGCTTGAAACAGGGCCATGTGTGCAAAGTGTACATTGCATACAGGCAGCCGAAAATGGGAACAGCCAAACTCGACTCTATTTTTATTCCATGAACTGTGTAATATTGTTGTATTTCATTACTGAAACATTACTTCAGTTATTTTTTATATTAATGGATAGTTTCTTGCATATTGATATACATATGTATCTGATAGTCAAATGTATTTGCCACCATGTCAAGGTGGAAAATTTCACAGCACTAAATATGCCAGTCTGACAAGAATTGTGCATAAAAATATATGGAGAACTGTTTTAATGCCAATCATCATAGTAAATGATTATCAATTATGCTTATACTTAAATTGCAAAGAAGGAAAAAGTGTCATTTGTGACAAATATCCAAGCTTTTCTTTTAAACTGAGCATTTAAGAAGAAGAAACAAAGATTAAACAGTATTAGTATAAGTAATAGGTAGTATTAGCATATTACAATAATATTGATTATAAACAGATACTGACAGATATTGATTGATAACCGATATTGATTATATACAGTGTTAATAAATATTTCATGAAATTAAGTCTTTGTTATATTGATTTTTTAATGGTCATCTTACAACTAATTAAATAATAAGTAATCCTACATTTTGTTAAAATATTTCGTGGTAGTTTCAACATTAGAGATTACCTAAATAATTAATATTGGGCGAGAAAACAGCTTCTTGCTTGCTAGTCTTGTAGGTAATAAGATTAATGTAATTTTTTATCCAGGAAAAGTAGCCATTTAGAAAAGAGAGGAAGATGAATGAAGCGAGTTTCATGAACTTTGAAAAACATTTTTACCACTAGTTTTTCAAGGCCTGGTCTAGTTCATGGATGGTTATAATTCAGAAAACAACATTACCGATAATGTTTGTTACAAGATCATATATTAGAATTTGTCTTCATTTTGCATTATCAATGAAAAAATAAGAGCAATAAATCATGCCAAATGCATGGTTTTTTTAAGATACTCCAATACAAAGAGCAAAGGAGAAAAATGGAGAAACACAATATTTTTGTTCTATGGTATAATGTTTAGTAAGAATTCTACTGAGAGTTTGAAAAAAACAAAGAAATAAGCACTTTTAAGAGTGCTTAAAATCTGTTTAGGAAAACGAAGCACCTGTCTCAGGCTTGGGCTATAGTAAACACGTTTTCTCTTCTGCTAGCAGATTTCACAATATCAGAGCATGCCTCAAAGAACTTTTTGTTTTCAGTATTGAAGTTTTTTAAAATTTACTTTTGATGTTTATTGAATTGAGTTTATTTTTAAAAGCAGTCATAATTTCCAGTTCAGGAAATTTAGTGTGGTATAGTGTGACTCACATACTGAACTAGTGAAAACTAGCACCTGGTTGAAAATAGAAGTGCTCCAAGACCCAAGATGAGGAATAACAGTAAGAAATTTGTCTGGGGGAGCATTTATTCGGTATTTTAAGAACAAATAAAATTCATGTGAGAAGCACTGGCTGTGCAATCGTGGTTGTGCACTATTGCAGTTTTTTACGATATATTCGACGAGATAACTGGCAACCCAGATTGTTTGCTCAACTTTTCGTTGTAAGTGCCATTGTATTAGAATGTATACTGTTGTCTTTTAAAATACACTTCTCTTGTAAAGTTTACCTTCGTTATTTAATTGACAGCACCAAAGTAGTTGGTAAGTTGCCTATTTTTGTTTGAATGCAAATGTTATATATGGAGTGTCTTTTGCATTATCGCTAAATTTCACCAAAGCTGCTTGTTACATTTATAAGCAAAGTGTTCTTTTTAGCATACAAAAATGTTTTTTAAAAACAATTCTATATATGTTAAATTTATTTAGATAGATTGAACTTCGTATTATCAATTGAATGTTATTGATAATACAATTATATTCCCTCTCCTGAAATATTAATTTTAGGAGCTCGTAGCTTTTGTGCCCAAGGCGTCATTTAAAAAGCGATTTTTGGAAATTCGAACCCAGACGGCGGTGGCGACCTAAAACGTTCTTTTCATGTTTCCCTTCATATCTCATTGGGGTAAAAGAGATAGCCGTGAAATTCTTGCTTTAAAATATGACTAACAGAAATACCTAAAAGTCATTTTCAGGATTTTTTAGAATTCGTACCCAAACGAACAAAAGGGGCAAAAACATTCTTTAATGTTCTTTACACATTTCTCTTCATATCTCGGAGGAAAAAAGAGAAAGCCATAAAATTCTTGCTTTAAAATGCAACTAACAGCAATACCTAAAAATCATTTTCACGGATTTTTAAAATTCGTACCCAAAAGGGGGTAAGGGTCCAAAACGTTCTTTTCACATTTCCCTTCATATATCAGAGGAAAAAAGAGACAACCGTAAAATTCCAGCTTAAAAGTATTGTGAACACAAATGCTTAAAATTCATTTTCAGGGTTCTTTAGAATGCGCATCAAAACGGGGATAAGGGACCAAAACGCTATTTTTGAATTTGCCATCATATCTCAAAGGGAACTAGAGATAGCCATAAAACTCTTGCTTTAAAATGTAGCAAATACGAATGCCTAACAATAATTTTCAGGGTGTTTTAGAATTCGCACCGAAACAGGTGTAAGGGGCCGAAACGTTTTTGACGTTCTTTTCACCTTTTCCTTCATGTATCAGAGGAAGACGAGATAGCTTAAAATTCTTGCTTAAAAATATAGTGAACACAAATGCCTTAAAATCATTTCCAGGATTTTCTAGAATTCACATCAAAACGGGGATAAGGGTCTAAACGTTGTTTCCAAATTTGCCATCATATCTAAAAGGGAAATAGATAGCCATAAAATTCTTGCTTTAAAATACAGCGCACACGAATGCATAACAGTCATTTTCAGAGTTTTTTAAAGTTCGTGTCCAAACTGGTGTGAGGGGCCAAAAAGTTACTTTCATATTTGTCTACATACATCGAAGGGAAATGAACATAGCCATAAAAATCTTGCACTAAAATGAAACGAACACTAATTCATAAAAATCTTTTTCAAGGTTTTTTAAAAATCGACCTTAATAAAGGATAGTTGACAAAAAAGGTTTTTTCCACATATTTTTTTTAGCTCTTGAGTGCTGTTAATTCCAGACAAAGCGTTTTGTCTACCTGGTGAAAGGGCGAATCATGTTTCAAGGGTTGCCAGATTAAATGTCTCCAAGTTTTGCCATTTTTGGTGATTTATCGCGAAGTTTGACATAAAAGAAATGAGTCCTCGAAATGATATGTTCCATCTTTGTCGAGTGCTCCACCAGTGGCCGAGTGCTTAGGATGCTGAACTGGGAGACGGAAGGTGCCTGGTTCAAAACAAAATCGTGTCCGCCGACCTAACCGTTTGGAGTTTCCATGGTTTCCTCCGAAACTTAGCATAATTATGGGTTAGTACCCCTTAGAAATACTCCCATGTCATGGCACCTCACCCCCCCCCCCCGGCCTAGAGTCAATGTTTAGCTAATTGGCCATAATCCCACAACACAACCATCTTTGTCGAGAAATTACCTAACCCTCCTGTTTATATAATTGGAATACTGGTGTCTATGTTCGTGTAAATAAAGGTGAAGTATAGTTAGAATATTTCTGGTGGGGATTTTAAAACAGTTTTAATAGACGATTTTAACGTAGATTTCAATTTTGAAGAACAAGTCAAATACACGGGGAATATGATGCACAGTCCAAACAGTATTTAAAAAAATCAAGTATGGTTAGAATATGGCTGACAAATACTGTAAGACAGATTTTGCAGCGATTAAATATATAACCAAAGTATGTTTAATATATATTTATTTATTTTCCATTTATAATTGTTGGTTTATCAATATCCATTCCAGGTGAAGAACGGGTGCTTCAGCTAGTATATATATATATATATACTAGACTGACAAGCTTGCATGGGGTGTAGGAGGTACAGAGACAGTTCAGAATTACATAGCAATGTGGGGTTGAAAATGCCATCTTCATGTACCTGTTAACAGTCACTTTGGAAGAAGTGTTGAAGTGCGTGTCTCATTTCTTAACAAAGTTTCATAAACAATGGTCTTTCCTCTGGCAATTTCAGAAATGTAACGAAAGAAACAATTCTGAAATAACAATTTTTATCAAGTGCAATCGGTAGAAGAGGGATTAGTTTTGAAAAACCATGGTCGGAAAGTTTACTGTCACTTCAACACTTCTTCCAAAGTGATTGTTAGCAGGTACATGAAGACTATGTTTCCGACCCCCCCCCCCCCCATTGCTATGTCATATGGTCCATTGGATTCTGAAGAGTCTCTTTACCCCCTACACCCCCTGCAAGTTTCTCAGTCTGGTAGCGAATCACTCTGTATGTAGTATATATATATATGCATTTGCTGTTCTCAGCTCAAAATAAAACATCTTATTAAAATTATGAAAATGATGGGAAAATTCACTAATTAGTAATGAATTGTTTTAGAAAACTTCATACGTTTATTAATTTTTTTTTACTTTTTTTGGCGTGTCTACATCTAAACAGGGTGTGCATTGATTGGAAAATATTAATTGTTCCTCGCCAAGGATACTATCTATCCCCTGCTGGAGAAATGTTAAATTAGCCTCTGTCTCTGCCAAGTTCACCCTGTACCTGACAATTTTAAATATCGAGAATATGAGTTCTTTTGTTTACTAGACAAAGGAGCAAGTAACAAACATCTCTGAAATAAATATGCATATGCCTGATGCTATTTGTCATTCTATAACTGGCATCAAGTTTCAAAAAAAGGCTGAGAAATGAACAAACAAGCACTACTCTGCTGCAAGCTGAATTTGAGGTCAGGCAAAGAATCGACATAGGCAGGAATATATGTGCAGAGAAAATCGGGCAGGTCAAAAGTGGGAAGGAGGAATCAATATTTGAGAATATTCCATTTGTCAGGAAAGTATAAAGGCCAGTTGGAAAACACTGTTGTTTGATTTTTCCCAGGTATTTTTTTTTACTGGAAAAATAATTATTTACTGTTCTTTCTGCATTATACACATTCAGTGAACGTCTATTCAAGATTTCTATGGAAACAGATCTGAGCATAAAATGTACACATCCTGGGGCTAGAGTTAGTGTGAAGTTGAAATGGAAGTAACTGGCACCACTTAGTTTTATTTTTTGCTCTGTAATCCTAAGAGTGTGGTTCACTTGGGTTTGGGACACAGAAAGAGCAAATAGAAACAATCAGACTACCTTAGAAGACTGCAGAGCACCCAGAAATTGGAGTCAAAGTGAAGGGTAATATGTAATCGTTTTTTGTTATACTCCATTGACTATACTCTTGTACCATATCACACCTTCATAATCTTCAACTCAGACAATACTTTCATTCAACTGTTTTCCACAACAGTTGGGTGAAAAGCCTTGTGCAATATACATGTTCGGGGGTCGAAAAAAAGCTGTAAAATCCTAAGAGCCACATATATATTGACTTACAGTATTAATGAAAAAAAGCTAGTTGCCAAAGGATACTTTTTAGTCACCTGGGCGATGGGTGCCCAGGTTTTTTCGAAACCTGTGTATGTTCGACATCCGCAACTTTTCCCAGCTAGTCCAGGAAAAATGAGGCATTTTGTTCAACTTTTGCAAAAGACCAGTCACAGGCAATCAAATGGCAAAGCTGCAGTGACATCACAGATTCACTCATTCCCTTTTCCAGTCAAACCAGTTGAGTCAGATAGTCAAGCAAGTAGAAAAAAATAGTTGTTTGAATTGAAGATTGAATGTAACGAGAAGTTGTGATATGGGGATAAGGTGGCTGCTTTAAAATTGTCTTTCCCCCCCCCCCCTCAAGGGAGGCTTCCAATACATTAACACTGTATGTAGCTTGTGTATCTATAGTTAGATAGAACATACAGCCTGTGACTTTCGTTTGGATTTAAGTCAGTTCCTAGGCATGTTGGCGACTGCATTTGTCATTTAATACCTAATACATCGTGTGAGTGAAGAATTTACACCTTCCTTTCTTTTTCTTTACAAATGTCCCCCGTGGAGAAAATGTTCAATTTTGCACCCTGCATCTAAACATGTTTTTGTGCCAAAAACATTTTTGACAAAATTCCCAAGTTTGTGTTGAAAAGCCTTTCTAAGTTTTCTTATGCATTACTTTGTCAGTCATTTTTTCTTTGGCAGAAATTCCCTCTCCCATTTTTATATTAATTTGTTTCTTTAAAAATATTTACATTCTGAGAAAATCTGCAATTGGTATTAAATGCTCATTGTAATTGCCTTGATATCAAAACTTTTTTTTTCTGTTGCTGCATTATGTATACATATACAGTGCAGAACTGTTTATATGTTTTACTGATGGTTCCTGCAAAATACATGATTTTAGCGTTAAATAGTTTCATTTATATGTTTTCTTGAAGTTGCAAACTTCATTTATACATTTTTTTTTTTTTTTTTTTTTTTTTAAGACTTGAAAAAGAGAAAAAATGTGTGATGCAAACTTTGACAGGTTTTAATTTTATGCAAGAGTACCTAATTTCTGGCGATTTACATGATTATGCTAAACATGCACTTTTAACTGCATACAATGAACTTTTATCTGCATTCCCAAAAAGCCATACAGCCAAAAATTAGAAAATGCACTCGAATCCCATTTTAGCTAAGTCCTTACATTGAAAATCTCGCTATGGCAAAGACTTTGGTAATACCCAAATCAAATTACACTGTGGAGCTACAATATCAGTATAATGAAATTTAGTTACTGTGAAGTGATTCCTCTGGTTAATTGGAAGTTGTTAAAATGGTATTTGACAGTATTTTGTACATGCAGGATGAATATGAATACAAATATCAGCTGTACATTAAATCCTGAATAAAAAGGTTAGTATTACTAACCTATTGTATATTTTGTATTCATGTAGTCATATTATAAGATGCAGTATTTAAATGTAAATCTGATTTTTTATTGTTGGTCATTATGAAAATGTGTGTACTTTTGAGAATTTCGTTTATACATTTTTCTCATCTATACATATTTTCTCCTAGTCCCTTTAAAAACATATAAACAGTGCTTCACTGTATATAGATAGATAGATAGATATATTCACACACACACACATACATATATATCTAATCCCGATTTCTGCCATTTCTATTTTGTCCTACAGTTGAATTTTGAATTTGAAAGCATTTACTATTATCTATATTTTTAGCATTTAAGGGGCATCTCATTTAATGGAATTCCACCATTTGTATGAATTTACTTGGCATGCTAGGAAAATTTTATTCTGTGTCAAACTTGGCACAAATGCTTTGCAACTGCCATCCTTGATCTAATGAATTAAATAGGTTTGTCATACTTGACACACAAAAAGGTGTTTTTATAGGTTTTGGTTCATGTATGTGCTTGTATAATCACTAATTTTCAGTCTTCAGAAATCTGAATGTCAATTTAACATAATTTAATTTCCTTCTGTCTGTTCAGTTGTTAAGTCTGCATTTTAGATACCCCTCTGCCAACATAATGACAGAGTGATAGCAATTTTGAATCTGTGGATATCAGATAAAGAACTGAAATGACTGCTGTGTTCTAATAATAGTTTCATAGTTGAATCTTTCCTTGGAATTTTCATCTTAACAATATTTCAGTTGTAACGATTTTCTGAACTGTTTCTGCTTTTGAACAATAATGGAGTGTTTCATTCAAGAACAGTTAGAGAACCATGCAGAATTTTCATTCAGCCATTTTGATACGTTCATTTCTTACAACAGTCACAGATTCTCCACTTAACATGTAAATTTTGTTTCAGGACGTGTGTAAGCAGTGGTGTGCTCATGGGCGAGAAGAAGTAGAGAGACTCATTTTTGTAGAAAATACTTTTAATGGGCTACATTTTTGCAGTAATGAAATCGCTTTCGTGGACTGAGAGTTTTATTTTTTATATTAGTTTCATCTAACTTTAAAATCAAAATTCTTAATTTGCTGAGTTAACTTATCTATATCAAAATTTTCAGTAATGAATCTATCCAATTCATCTAATAGTATTATTATTATTTTTTTATTTATTTTTTTTTTCTTGCATTGCATGTTACCTGCACAATGCCTTTTGATTAAAAAGCAAATTCCTCATATTTCGTATTACACTAATTTTTTTAATACAAATCTTTATGCAAAACATTTTGTAGGCATTAAATTTATAGATAAATACTGTGTTTATCATAGCATTTCTTTTTTGTACATTACTGTTCGAAAAGAATAATTTTGCACAAAAAATAAATGAAAAATGCTTTGTCAAAATTGCAAAATTCAAATTGTCAAGACAAAATATTTTTCCTCTTTCCATTTAGTAATAAATTTTTATATTTAAAAAAATAATTTCTTTCATTGTAAAATTACTGAAATGAGGAAGTGTTGCCATATGAAAATATTTTTGTAATTTTAACTTTAAAACTGAACTCACATTTTCTAAGTCCATATTGTTTTATGTCAGAGGGTATTTAATGAACAAAACTATGTCAGAAAGAAAATTACTGCTGGTTAGAATTTTTCTCTTTTTATATCCTTTCTAAGTGAAAATGTAAACATTCATATAAAGTTGGATTGAAAATGCGACTTAATTAAACATTATGTACTAGTATACCTATTTTCACATCACAAGCACTTTCAGCTATGCACATGGCCATCATCAGGTGTCTTGTTTCTTTACTTTTCATTCTTTAGTAATTTTTAGCCACACCCACCAACTTTCGTTGATGTGCATGTCATTGACTGTAGTGACATCATTCATTATCTCTCTTTAGACTGTAGCTTTTTATTTTTGGCTATTTTACAAATATTGATTTTGATATTATTCAGAAAATAGCCAACTACAAAAATAAAAGCTATGGTCTTAAAGAGAAAAGCAATAGAGATAATGAATGACATCACTGCAGTCAACGACACGGTTCATGCGCACATTGACGAAAGTTGGTGGGTGTGGCTAAAAAGTATTAAAGAACAAAAAGCAAAGAAACAGGAAAGCACCTGATGATGGACGAAAAAAGAAGACATTCATTTATGAAACTGAGCATTCTGGGAGAAAAATTAGCTATTTTATTTATCGGAATGCTTAAGTTTTGCTTGATAAGTTATTTTCTACTATGAAAGTAATGTGATGATGTAGTATATAACTAATGAATTGCATAACAAAATTAAACATTTAGGTTTTTGCAATTAATGATTTAAAATAATTTCAATGCTCTAAAGTGTCACTGTGAGAGTGAAAAGGTTCGATATTTGGAATCTGTTCATGTTATCTGATATTTTTGTTTATTTGGCTTTTAAAATAATTTTATTTTTAATACTGTAATAGAAAAGAAAAATATTTTTTGTGTCTGTACACATGTGTTGATTTACCAAACACTTCCAAATGATTTGGTGAAATGCTAATTCAGACTCTTCCCACATTTGAAAAGCATTATCAAAATAAATAGTAGTACTTTCTTACAGTTTTCTTCACAATATGTGTAAACCAGAAATCTGTGTAAAGTAATAAAGTTACATAATAATTAGTAATGTTCATGAAATTCTTTCTACATTCCTGTTCTGGAAGGAAATCTGAAAATCTTATAAAGAATGCATAGGGGACCACGAAAACGGTCTAGCACTAGGCCTCAAAATTGTGGGCACAGTCCTGATGATGCTTTTAAATTTTGCTGTTATTTTATTTTATGGAAATATTCAAAACAAACCCATTTTAATGACCAGCTTTTCAGTTTTACTGATACTTTTTCCATAACTTAAAGAACTTTAGTCTATAACGAATTCTATAACTAGAATGAAATATAATCTTCATCACTGTATCTTATACTACATATATTGTAGAACCTGGGTTATCGGAATTTTGATTATTCAAAAATTGAACCAAGGATACATTCATTTGCAAAACATTAAAGTACTAGTTACTAACTCATTTTATTTAAAACTTTGGTAATTTTATTTTTATTAACCTTTAACAAACTAGAATGTAGTTATTTCATAAATGTACATGAATACAAGATTCTGGTATAGTATTTCAATAAAGAACATTGCAATCTTATACTAGAAACGGCTTGCTTTTAACCATTCAATTTTATTTCTTTACAAGCTATACAGTGATTTTCTTGTGCCTGTTTGTTTAGCCATCCTTCAAATTCCTATCATCCTGTCTTGTCATGCTACCTTCTGAAAACTGAATATCGTAAAGAATAGCCTCTTGCAATTCAAAGTAAGGAGATGAAGCCTTTGCTTTTTGTACCTTTATCATTAATAATAATTTTTTGTACTCTTGGGATTTCTCTTGAACTGCAGAATTTTTTTTATTTATGGTTTTGACTAAATCTTCCCACATCAGCACACTTGACTACTGGTTAAGTCAATATAGGCTTTAATGTTGTCAGTCTGTTTTTCCAGAAATCTTGAAAATGTTCAAGAACTTTACATTACAAGTTCTTGAAAATTCAAACTTATTTTGTAAAACTTTTATTTACTGCAATTTCTTTATGATTTTTTGTGTTCTGCTTATAAATCAGTAAATGATTTTTAAAAATTAATTTTAATCATGAAATTTTGAATTTTCTTTTTGTGGAATTATTTTATATTTTGTTGATTATTGTTGGAAATTATTTCTGTGCCATTTAACCCTCCAAGCGGCTGAGACGTAAAATCCCGTCAACTTCGTTCCAGTTTTCACTGCAATGCATCTATAACTTAAATATTTATAACAGACAGGTATCATAAGATATGTTCTGATATTGAAGCTTGCATATAATTTAGGAACTTGTTATTTAAAAATTACAAATCTTCCTATCAAAATTTTATTTTTTGTATAATTTTAAAGCTACATGAAAATTTTACGGTAAAAACAACTTTACATTATTTGCGCATTTCCAAGACGCTCAGAGGGTTAACATGGAAAGGCTGGAGTTGTGACCTTTCAGTTTTCCCAGATATTTTGTTATTATTATTATTATTTGGGGGTCATAAATAAATTTAAAAAGTGTCACTTTCTGAAAATTGAGGGATTTTTTTTTTCTTGAGTCTTGTTTCCTTACCTTTTTATGAACATTTTTTCCAATTTACAATGCTTACCTATCTCTAATGGTAACAGAATTAAAGTATGTTTGATCTTCTTAGGACACCCCGTATATGTACATTAAATTTATGCATGAAGTTTTTATCCAAAAATTTAATCAGAAATAGCTATATTAATGTCTTTTTTCCCTTGTGAGTGTCCCTGTGAATATGATAGTGCACAAATTATAAAAATACAGGTCCTGTAAAAAATTATATTTTCAAAAAGTAAGCACTGTTTAAAAAAAAAAATTGAGATTACGTATTGGTTTATCATTGAGAATTTTTCACTTTGCATATATATATATATATATATATATATATATATCTTTAAGAGACTGCTTAAATTAATTATTACTGAAGCAGAATATTGGCCAAAAACTGGAAGATCACAATTGTAGCTCATTCTTGTAAGTCATTTTCTTTTTTGTTATTAATCTAATGAAACAAAAAGATGTTTCAGTCCTATTTCGGCTCATAAGATTTTATTAATCATCACTAATTTTTACAGTTAAAATGCAAAATTATGTAGTGTGCAATAGTTATCAGGAAATATATCACTGTAAAAAACTATATTGAATTCATCATATTACTATTTATAAGAATGTAAATCATGTACTCTTATAAATATACTTAAGCTATCAAATGCATCTAATTAAATGCATTTCATATTTTAAAATATACAAAGAATAATTGTAAATGAAATGTTTGAAATGTACATTTCTAAATTTTCATGCTGCTATGAAAATTTAATTCCACAAATTTCTGCTGAGTGCCAACTTTTAGAAACAAATTATTTCATAAACTGTCAGATTTGTATAACTTAGAGAAATTTTTAAAATCAAGCTGATGTGAAATTATTATCTGTGTCAAATAATGTACCTATGCCTTTTGAAAATAAATATTTGATATTTTTAATGTGTAATATTGTATCGTTTTATAAATCAGAGTACCTCTGTTAGAAGTTATTTTAATTAAAGCAAATATGTAGTTTTCTTAAATATGATCTAGGTGTTAACTACATGTAATTAACAAAATTGATACAGACTCACCTGATGAAGCCAACAAATTATGTAATTTTATCCATTCTTCAAAATACTTTCTTTTATTTATCAATTGAATATTTCATTATTTTCTTATTTGTAGTGGCTTGTTACGTGGTCTGTTATGCAGTTATTTAGTTTGAAGCTTTGGATATTGTATGCTCTCATTTAATCAGAATAATTTGTATGAATTATTCTTGTTTTATTTGTAACCCTTCAAGCTGGAAGTTGAATTGTTAGAGCATTGTGAGGGTCAATACACGTGTACCTCAAACCACTTGAAGGGTTAATAATGCATTTTCAATGTTTTAAACTAATGGTTTTTTATGTGCTTGATGCATGTTTCACAATAATTCTGTTATATTATGGACTTTTATTAACAGTAAAATATCGAACTTACATGGGTAAAAAATATAGAATTTCTCACCAAGAGGCTTATCATTTTGTTGACTAAAATCTGAATTTCAGGGAGGGGGCATGCATTCTTGGCTACTAGACTCTTTATTTAGAAGACTGACCACTGGATAAAAACTTAGTAATTACAATTTACTACACTAAACTATTTAGATTTTATTTTGTGAAAGTAAATTAATAATAACATTAGTAATATGTCACGTTGTTCTCTTTCTTACTTTTTTTTTTTTCAGAGTTAATCTGTCCTACTGAACTATGATGAGTTTCACATAACTTGAAATACTGAGAATTAATTTTAATTTAGATGCTAGGAAAAAAGTTTTATAATATAGCTAAATTTAAAGTTAAGATATTGCAATCTGAAATTCAAGCAGAAGAAAAACAATTAATTTTTACTTTGTAGACTTTATATAAATCCAACAGTTTTAACTAATGACTAATGTACATTGTGTTCGTATAATTAATTTACTTCATAATTGCTAATACCTGCAAAAATTGCCTGCACTAGCTAAGCATGTGCAGGATTGTCTGTTTCCTATGTTGTCATATCTTTCCCCTAAAGAGTCTCTACTGGCTACTATCTTGAGCTTAATTAGAAAACTTTTTTCACAAATGTGTTCTCAAATTTTTTCTTGTTTATTTTGTTTAAACACTGTGTTACTCTTTGAGAGACATGTAATGTACCTGCATTCATTCATCTTTAATCCAATTCCTGCCAAATATGTTTAAATCAAAATCCTTGTGATCCTTTCCCCATACAATCATGTCTTTGTGTATTTCATGTACATATTCTTTCCTCTGTAAATATTTTATATTGTACCTTTTGTCTTGTAATTTATGAATTTCAAAGATATTTAAAAAAATTATCATTAAATTATGTATAATACATATATGAAAGAAGAATTTGATTCATTTATTAAACACTTGCCTCTACATTGAAGAATTTACTTATGTTCACATTTTTAAAATTTTCTATAAGAATTTTCTCATAACTTGGCAATATTTATGTCTACAATATGGAATGAGTGATTATTTAAAATAAATGATAAATAGTTGTTTTTTATTTAATTTCATGCAATAATCCCTCATCTGAGTTCCTTTTAAACGGAATTACTACAGTCATTTTAGTTATAGCCATATCCATACTACATAGCATGGAGTATTATTAATTATGTATTGTCTCTTTTGAAATTAACTATTAAGTTTAAAAATTTTATTATTACTTTTTTCTAATACCATTATGCTAATCTCTATGGTAATGTAATAATAAATATGCCTCCTATTCCAGTTATCTTCTGATTGACATAGTTGTTAAGTATAGTAGATAACCCAATTTTTGCATTTGTATGAAATATACAGTCTGCCCGCTAAAGTCTGTTGTCACCCCAATAATTTCTGAACGGCAAGAGCTATAATCATAAAAGTAGGGTCTAGGTATAGTAAAGTTGTAATGTGCTATGTAAGGAAATTGCTTACAGTGCCACCTGTAAGCAATGGTACAGCTGTTGTAAGAAATAGCTAGTGGCTTAATTTGGAGTTATAATTCTTATCTCAAAAACGGTACAAGATACGGGGAAAAAAGTTATTTATAAAGTTGTTCAGTGTCATCGCGATTTAGTAAGAGAAGGCAACTTGCATACATTAATGTTAAAAATAGAAAATGCAAAAGGTAAAAGTGTAGTATTACTTGTATTTGCACCAGCTCACTACCTGTCATGTTGTACAGTGTGCAGCGGGAATTGCAGACCAGAGTCCTGATGAAAGATAAATGAACCTAACTGCAGTTTTGGAAAACTTGCCCATAAAAATGTGCATTTCATGCCTTCCATTCCTGGCATTATTGTGCACAGATGTGTGTGAGGTATCTTTTTCTTACTAAATCAATGTTGCTAGTTTTGTAATTGACTTTTTCCCCATATCTTGTACTGTTTTTGAGATAAGAATGCTAACTCCAAATTTATTAGCGAGGTGGCACTGTAAGTGGATTTTTTGGGTAGTACATGGCAGTTTACTATACCTAGACCCCACTTTTATGACTATAGCTCTTGTTGTTCAGAAATTATTGGGGTGACAAAGGACTTTTGCAAGCACACACTGTATAACATTTATAGGCAAATCAGAAATGTGTATCATGTAGAAATGGATATAAATTGAGAATAGAATATAGATGTATATTTTTATATTCTGAATACAATACTTTCTCCATCATCTTTTTGTTTTATTAAATGCGTATCATTTTTGTTTTTTAGTCTAAAGAAGTTTAGCATTTAGTATTATATATTTGAATCCTGAGTACTAGAAAATTGCTTCAATTTCACTCTTAATAGTGGTTAAATTCCTTGATGAAATGCAGAAATTGAGCATTTTGCCACACATCTTTGTATTTCAATCTGTTTATATGAATGATCTGTAAAGGAAGTTTCAGTTTTAAAAATATTACAATAAAAACAAAACAAAAAAATCTGCTATTAGCTTTTAAGAGTTGAACTTATCAAAAATAAAAAAATATTTTTATAATAGTTTAGTAAAACTCAGTTGCCTATGTGTATGCAGGATAGCTAACAGATTTGGGAACAGGGAATAAAGTAAACTAGAAAGAAGTGTCAGGGAATTTGTTCATGAAAACTGGAATCTTTAAATGAAATCTTTTAGTTTCCAGACTTGATATTTTTTTCACATTAATTTAATACATATCAACTTATTTTCATTTTTTATGCAAGAACTGCTTTCTATTGTTCTTCTTTAATGGCATTACACCCCACGGTAAACCTTAGCTTGCAACACAATTTTTCTCCAGATAGCTCTCTCCTTGACTTAAAGATTTCCAACTGGAAAATTAAAGTTTTTAAATCCATCAATATGTCATCTATCCACCTATTCTTGGATCTACCTCTTGACCAAGAATATAAGTAGCACATAGGCCTCCAACGCAAAATTGTTACCACTTGGCTGTCAGGTGATCTCTCAATGTGCCCAAGTCATTAAAGTCTCTGTGCCTTAATGAATTCTACAGTGTTTTTATGCTTGATCAGTCTCTAGTTCATCATTGGTTCTTATTCTCCAGAAATTATCATTTAACTGTTTTGGGCCATAAATTTTTGTAAGTATTTTTTTCTCAAAAATTAGTCAATTATTTATATTTTCTTGTGTCAGAGTCCAAGTCTCACAGCCATAAGTCATCACAAGATGGATAATAGTTATGTAAATTTTAATTGCTCTCGGGAATTCGGTACTGCTGTATATAGTATAAAGCAAGAGAGTTTTTGATTAAAAAAAATTCTCTCTAATCACATATTAATACAAAACACATTTTAAAAAATTAATACTTCTGTTCTAATAAATTTTTGAGGATTTCATGAATTTTTTAAACATATACAAAAGTTAAGATTACCTTTTATGTGCATGAAATTTTTTTTTTAAATGCTCTTCAGATTCATATAATATATTATTATCATTTGAACATTTCAATGAAGTTTATTAAACTTAAGTTAATACTTTTCATTCACCTGCAATTATAATGTTGTAACATTGTGTCAGACATGAAATAACTGTCAGAAAATGCACTCTGTGTGTTTAGAACTTCCTAAATTTATCTCTATTGATAAGATTTATTGGAAAAATTACTTACTCAAGTTAAAATATATTGGACATTTTTTATGTTTTATGAATTTAAACGTGTGTCAATTTCAATTAACAATAGGATCGTTTTTAAAAATATCTCTGATACATAGTAAATTAGTACAGTCAACTCCCTCTAATCCGCACAGGTTGGGACCAAGAGCTGTGTGGATTATAGAATTTTGCAGATTATAGGTCGTCTTTTGTTTACATTCTAAGTTTTGGAATTTCAATACATAACAAAATAAAGAGAACACAGAAATTACACAAATTAAGTAAACAGCATTTATTGTTATGAATAACAATAACCTTCTCACCAAAAAATACATCCCTTGTTTTTAAATTTGAAATTTCTAACGTGTTGTACAAAACATAAAAAAGTGAGAACACAGAAATTTAAATAAAATGCTTACTTTCAATGAAGAGGGGTGTGCTCCTTGATACAAATATTTAATAGAAAATTAAACAAATTGAAATATTACAAATAAAAGGAATAATAAATTAAACATTTCTTTCATTAAATTGTTCATTTATTTTTAAATTTATTAAACATAGCAACAATGGTTATTTGTTTTAAGGCTTCTAGTTTTATGTTCTGATATTCTGTTCTGTCTTGAATTCTTTTAATAGTCATTAGTTCTTGGTCAGTAACAAAACTTTGCTTTTGCAAAAAAGTTAAATATTTGTCTCCAAGAGCTAATCCCTCTTCAAATGCCATTTTATCTTCTTCATCATCAGATTCAGTTTCTGATCCATTTTCCTGAGGAGTTATATAGAGGAAATAATTTCCTCATTGGTCACTTTTTCGGTTTCAAGGACTTCATCTTCTGAAGCCATCCACTCCACTAAATCCTCTTCAGATGTACCACTGGGAAGAGAAATTGACACGCCTTTAGCAAACTGCGATAATTCAGCTGCTTTTGCCTTAGTGATGGGTTGTCGAAATCCCTTAAAACTGAAATCAGTGTCACTTTGGCTGTGAATAAATAGAATAGCTGGCCACAGATTTTTCCAGCCATCGATTAAGGTTTGCTGAGATAGAGCTTTCCAAGCTTCTGGAACTAAGAAAATGCAGTCCGTAATCGCAAATTGCTTCTTGAATTCATCCATTTTATCTGCCACACCAAGCATTTTTCACATAAATTCCAGTCGATAGTAGCATTTGAGACCATGGATAATCCCCTGATCATCAGTGTCAGCAGACAATTTTTTCTCCACAAGATTTTAAGTAGCAAATCCCATGATGTTCCTTAAAACGTGTTTACCAGCCTGAAGAAAAACTGCATGGCTCTTCGCTATTTAACTCCTTGTGGAGCATCTTTGCTTTTGCCCATATTAACGGTTCTGTTATGGGAACGCCTTCATCTCTTCTTTGCCTAAACCGCTCAGAAACGACTGCATCAAGATTCACATCCTGTGCCCTTCGCATAGTTTTCCTTCAGGAAAGTTCAGCATTACTATCACAGTTCGCGTAGAACTGCGAAATTTTCTGCTTGTTCTTTTTTAAGTCGAACACAGTTCTCAAACTTATCCTGAACCTAGATGCCAAAAGTCGGACTGAAGAACCACTTTCCAAACATTTTATGATTTCTACTTTTGCAAAATTGTTAGTTACATGCTTACGCTTCACAATATTTTCGTTGTTTTTAAGCGACATTCTGTTTGTCTTTTGATTCAAAATGATTATGACTGTATGATTATGATTGTATGATTAAACTACATAAATTATCGTGTGACAATGGGAACAACCACAATTAACAGAGTAAGAACCAGAGCAAAAGTAATGCAATGTTGGTGGGAAAACATGTTTCTCTGGTGTTTCTTATCACAGATAACCCCTGATATTTATAAACCATGGATCATAAAAAGAAATGCCCATTCACGCCATGGATCACAATTGCAATTGTTTTCGATACCGTTATTGTTAGTTGAAAGAACACCACCATGGTGTGACGACATAACATTGCTGGTAAACAGTGTATTGGATTGCATGACACATTGCTCCAGAGTTTGTTATTTACAGGCATGTAATATAAAATGACTGAGTTATTTAAAGTGTTTAAAAAATAAAATATACGCACATTGATAAATATTTCCTTCAAGTAAAAATTGGGAAAGTAGTAAAAACTTTTTTCTATCATTTCTATAACAGTAAAAACAAAACAAACTTTACACAAGGGGATGTAAATAAACTTACTTGTTTACATCTGAAATATATTGCGGATTATAGAGTTGCGAATTAGCGGAAGTTGACTAAGTGATAATAATAATAAAAGTGATACAAGGACAGCATGAATATTTAACTATTTTGGAGAGCTTATAAGGCTAGACTATGTATTTAAATAGAAAACTAAGACATAATATTTTTATTATATAACAGGATGTCTACTGGTCAAGAAAATGGGAAATAGGTCAGGAAAATCTGGAAAATGCAAAATGGGTCAGAAAAATTCTCCAAAAGAATAAATTTTCTTCTGTATAAAAATTTCTGTCTTTATTTTTTGTCTGACTCCAGACAGTGAAAAATGCTTATAAAGGTGGATTAAATTGAGGTAGAATGAATGAATCGGAATATTTGAGGGATATGCAAGGCACATACCTGTTTTACATTTTGTGGTGTGGTATATCTTGTAACAAGAGGGTCAGTCAAAAAGCTATCTGTTCGACCAGTGATAAAACCTGAAACTTTTTATTATTATCACTCTGTACTCTTCCAGATTTGACATATAGTAGACCAAAATATAAAAATTTGTGTTTTAAATTTGGCACCAGTATTATTGGTGCTAAGTAAGTTGTAGCAAAATATATGAAAAGGGGGTGGTGCTCTTGAAGGATTTTTCAAAGTAAAGAAAAGCATGATCAGGAGATTTTTTTTTTCCAGGAGATTCCAAAAGTCTGTAAAAAGCCAGGAAATTGACTTTCAGAAATTTAGTGGACATTCTGTATACGTTTGACTATATTTAGACTTTTTCTTTTAGGGTAACATTTTGACAGTGGTTGGAAACTTTTAGACTTAAGATTGAGGGTTTGATATTATTCAGAAATTCTTTGATATATTACTTACACAAAGGTGCACAATCAATTTGAAAAAGAGATATTGGCATTTAAAAAGAAAAAACTTTATTTAAGCTTATAAAGCATAAAATATATCACGCATTACATCATAAATAAATGAATTGCAATGAATTTACACATTTTTATAACATGACCAACATAAATATTGTATTTAAATAATTTTTAAACAAATAAACAAGATTATTTAACAATTTTTTTACATAAAGAAAAATCACCCAATGCTTTTAATTAAAAAATGCAGGACAATAAAGCAATTTTAATACTCTAGGATTATTGTTGAAATGGTGGATCGTTCATTTATCGTGGACATGGGGGGCAAATGCAAAGCCGATCCAGAAATTTATGAATCAAAACTCCATAATCTTTGTCAAGTACTTGAGCACCTGAATTTGAATCTCTTGGAATATGAAGTGATTGGTTTTTTTTGCTTATCCACCCATAGTAAGTATCACCTTGACCATCAATGTAGCGACCAGCATATAATACTTCATGTTCTGTTGTTTCATCTACACCAGCAACAAATATATTCCTATTTTCTAAGCCCATGTCTTCAAATTCTAAGGGATCTCCACAATCTACAGTTAGAATCTGAAAGATATATATATAAATATAAAAATTGATGAACTTAAAACCGTTAAATGTTAACTAAAATAAATGTTCTCAGAGAAAAAGTGTAAATTACATCAAACTGGAACAGATCTCTCAATTTTTCTTCATAAGTTACATTATGCACTCTTACAAATAATAACCTATAAGACTGAAGTGTCTCTTTTAACTGTCACATTTCTAAGTTTACTGAAGCATGACATTTAGAAAATGATTGTATGAAGTTTTTGGATGTATGAACTCATAGATTTACTATTTATTAAAAAGTGTACGATTTTTAAAGACAGACATTTACTTTTTTTTTTTGTCCGGTGCAATTTGTATGCTACACCATTTACATTGCAATTTTAAAAGAAGTTTTGTAGTTAGAAAGATTTAAATAAAAGCTGATCCTGCTAAAACTGAAGAGGTGTCAAGAAAAATAATTTTGCTGTATTTAGAAGAAATAAAATGAGATCTACAGAAACTGAATTGGGGTGGGAGCTCTTTAATTTAAGATAAATAACTTAAGGAGCTTATGTTATTTATCCTAAGAAAAATATAATTTACAGAAATGTATCACCCTAGCTCATAAGCTCCTTAAACAAGATAAAACTACTTCAAAAGAAATTACTAAGTGCATTCAAATGAAAGTGATTCGAAGCGTAGCATGTGAACAGTTTTCAATGCATTTCCATAAAACAAACGCGATAGTGAAGGTGTATGTACGACATGCATATATTGCAAGCAGATTTGTGATAACTTCATTCGTAAGGACATGGCATTCATTTAAAAATTGCTGGTGCAGGTGCAACTGCGTCCAAAATGGATCAGTGAGCTGTAATTAAGTTTAACATTGGAATTAGGTATGCTGTTTGATATTCATTGCAGAATGCTGGCTGTGTACGGTGACAAGGTGGACAAAAATGTTTAGTGAAGGTTGGCAGGAGACAACTGATTTTCCACTGCTCTGCCAGGTGCACAAAGTTGTGACAGAAGCAGATTATGGACATTGACACTGCAATCAAGGAAAATCGCCGTCAAAACATTTGTGACATCACAAATGAGTTCAATGTTTCCATCGGTACTGTTCACAATATTTTCACCAATATTCTGAAGTATTGAAAAGTTTTGCCAGTGGGTACCCCACATGCTTGTCTGAACACCACAAGAAGCTGAAAAAGCCTGTGTTGACAGCATTTGGTGCACTACAGAGATGACAGTGACGACTTTCTGCCCAACGCTGCCAGGGGATGAAACCTGGTGTCACCAGAAGGGGAGTCTGTCAGTATGCAATGGAAACATTCCGTCTCAACTGGGCCCAAAAAATTCAAAACTTAGCAGTCAGCCAGAAAGGTGATGAAGGCATTTTTTAACATGCAGGGATTCCTGTTACTGGAGTTTAAGGAGCCAGACGTCTCAATCGATGCCTAAAGGTACACACAAACACTTGATAAGCTGCATGAGGCTATTAAAAACAAACATCCAGGTATGCTGTAGTCAGGTTTTATCATTCTGCATGACAATGCAAGGCCGCATGTTGAAAGATGTGTGTCGAGGCACTGGCCCGTAAAAGTGAGAAATCCTGGAACACCCAGCTTACAGTCGAGATCTGTTGCCTTGCGACTATCACATCATTGGACTGCACAAGAAAAGCCTAATGGGTCAATGATTTCGCTACGATTATGACGTAAAGGCTGCAGTTCTAAACTGGTTCAATGATCAACCGACGTTGTTCTTCCTGGACGGAATTCGTAACCTTTCTAAGCAATGGGATGCCTGCCTAAACGCAATGGGTGATTATTTTTAACAAACTTTGTATGCATTTCACTCATTAAATATTGTTCTTATCTATGCATGTGTTTCATTTCTGTCCCTACTTATCCCATGGATACACACCTCAAATCACTTTCATTTGAATACTTATATGATTAAATAAAGCAAATAATTGGTCAAGATACAGATTTATTTCTAATAAAACATTTTTTTTTAATAAAAAGGAAGACCACTACATCTTTCCAGAGTGTGCTTCTATATTGATGATATTGCACATTTTTAAAAAGCATATTTCCATCAGATTTAGGAAAAATGTGATGAGACAATGCTTTTCAAAACTGCATTTGCAGAATGTTTCTGAATACCAATATCGGATTTTAATTTGTTGGGAATATTCCACTCCACCTCAAATGTATCAAAAAAAGTCTTCTTTTGTGATAATGCAAGAGAAGTAACGTATGTGTGGCATCAGTTGAGGATATAAGTTTGCATAGCTCCTCTCCTCACAATTACCTGACCTCATCTTATATAATAAAACACGAGAGTGAACAAAGTTTGTAGCTGGCTGGCTAAGTATATATATAGGTTTGTGATCTCCGATCTTATGCGTGTGTCTTTTGATAGCATAGTACCGAGATGGGTGGTCGCAGACCTACCAAATTTAGAATGCAGATTCACTAGGACAGGTCATTATACACCGTGATTTTTTCAAAATTCGAATAAGAAATTTTTTATTTTATGTTATTTTTGGCATTTTTTCTTGCATAATACGTAATTACACTCACAGTAAAATGATATTTCTATTATCGGATATAGGAGAAAATTTCCTTTTAAAAACAGTTTGTTCTGATCGTGTAACATAATTTGCAGATTTTTGGGAAATTTTTAAAGAAAATTACTTTTGATGATAATTTTCATAAAATAATTCTAAAACTGTTGCATCTTGAATTCTATCCGTCATAACTTTGATATTTTGACAAATGACGGAACATTCATTTCACCCTCTTTTAAAAGAAAAATGAGGGATACACATAAATTGGGAGGTTTTTTACAAATTTTTAAGTAAAAAAGGATTTTGAATTCAATAGCAGCTGCTTAAAAATTTTGCTATCATATCTTTCAATTTGGTTGTCTTGGAAACAATAACAATGAATAAAATTTCACATTGAAAAAAATAAAACTGCTTTCAAACAAAGCTCCGAATTTTCAGAAGAGGTGTCGAAAAAATGAGACAGATTTACATCATTTTTATGTAACAAGTATAAAACGGCTTTCGAAACTCAGTCAGAATAACAGACTATCCCAAGCAAAAAATATGCTACACATGAAATAATTCTGCAGATTCTCTTATTTTTCGATCAACTGAGGAGTATAACCATTTGCTAAAATTTATTATATATATATTTAAGATTTTCACTTGCATCCTGAAATCTATTAGTCAGATTTTTTTATTTTATTTATTTATTTATTTGTCAAATAAAATGCACATTAAGGCCTTCATTCAAAGTTAACTGCGAAGAAATATTAATTAGGAGACTTTTTTCAACTTTTAAACATTTTGAATTTAATGGCTCTGAATCATGAAATTTTTTAAGCCTGAGTGTGCCTGATTTCTTAGTAACACCTTAGTAGTTTCTTTTTAATTATTTCCGGAGATATTAACTAAAAAGTGAGCATCCTGAATGTTAGACAATTTTAGGTTCTTGAACCAAAGCAATGAATAGAAATGCCATTTGTAAAAATAAAATAATTAAAATGAATTTCTTCCTTTAGTTTCCAGGCCATTAAACCAGGAGGTGCCAATGTTCCGATATGTAGTGCTAGGAAAATGAAGCCATTTGGGGAGGATAAGTGGGTGCATCACTTCACAGATATCTAATATACATTTTGTGTGCACAATGGCAGCTTTATCCTTCCAAAACATTGAAGTATGAAGGTTTACTGTATTGTCATTTATGTAAACAAAATATTGCTTGTATGCAGAAAGAAAAATGAGAATGGACTGTTTAAGGTAAAAGAACAAATATGTATCAGACTGGTAAGACTACATAAAACAATCGGGATTTAGCAAAAGAATAAAGAGGCTATTTAGGCATTTTGAAAAATGAGTTGTGTGCTCTTTTTGTTAAAATGAAGAATATTTAATTATCTGGAATACACTACTTGGTATTAAAAATTGTTGGTCCTACGACTGAGGTTTTTTTTTTTTTTTTTTTTTTTTTTGTAGTTGAGATAGTTTATAAGTTATACAGAGTGATCTATTTAAAAGAGACCCTGTTAGTTTTTTTTTTTTTTTTTTTTTTTTTTTTTTTTTTTTTTTTATTATTATTACTCTTAAATCTTATGTATGTGACAGCTATTCTAACACTGAAATATAACTGTTTAAACCTTGTTTAAGTGTGGGAAACAATTTCCAACACTGTTGAACTGTTACAACTTTATTGGTGAGGTAAAAGAGAAATGGAGACACACAAGGGTTATTTAATCCTGTGATCATTTTATTTTATAAAAACATGATTCAAATTTTTTACATTATCATTCCATTATTAATTATTCCTCACTCCATTAGATTTATTTAATTTTTGTGTAGGGTTATCTTAACGATAGTGTTTTCCAGAGAAATCTTGTAAACATCGATGAATTAAAACAAACCATAACTGGAGAAACCTCGTCAATAATGCCAACAATGTTGCAAAGTGTATCAAAAAACTTGTATTGACATGGTCATGTTTGCATTCAAAATGATGGCAAACATTTTCAACATTTTCTGAGGGATAATAATGTAAAAATTTGAATTAAATTATGTTTTTTAAAAATAAAATGATCACAGGATTCAGTAGCATTGTGCATCTCCATTTTTGCTTTACCCCACAAATAAAATTGTAATATTCCCAGAGTGATGGAGATTGTCTCCCACACTTAAATAAGTTTCAAACAATCACACTTGAGAGTTGGAATAGTTGCCACATCAGCCAGATTTAAGGGTAACAAGAAAAACCAATGGGTACGCTTTTAAACTGATCACCCTGTAAATTGGATATAATTTTTCCTTTATGAAATCAATCATTGGATAAAATAGGGAAAAAAAAAATTACCTCATAATCTGACGAGGATTTCACTTCATTATTGGTATCTAGATAGATACATATTCCCTTTTCTGGAATGGCAGTTCCTACTAATAAGCATTTTCCGTCATAAACTCTTCCAATGTAAACATTACTGCCATCTAATTTTCCATCTTTATAAACGGCTGTTTCTGGTATCTCAGATGAAGAAACTTTTCTCCATGGACAGTCTGGAGGGCCAAATGGTGCTAAAATTTTCAAGAATATATTACATGTTTCATCATATCATAAAAAACAAAAAAAGTAACTTATCTCCTCTTTAAAATTTATCAATACATACACATTATATGTATATATTTTTTATTTTATTCAAAAGGGAAAAGTACTTTTGATAGTAATTATATCCTTCAAAATTCTTAAAAGAAAGTTGTTTCTAAAGCTGCCAACATTTAAAAAAAAAAAAAAAACAGGCAGCTGGCCCCAAGTTTCAAGGTGGAAAAGGGAAGATTATACAGGATTTCAAATGAGAGAGAGAGAGAGAGAGAGACAGGTAAGTATTTTTGTTTAAAATGAACTAATCTAATATCCAGGTTGATCAATTTAAATCACCTTGATTTTAATCATGATTTAAATTGTTTCTTTAAAACAATCATTGATTTAAATCATTAATTTAAAAAATAATTTTTATTTGAACTTTGCCAGGGGTAAAGCATTAAGAACTATTTTACTTTAGCCTTTTCACGAAACTGTTTAGCAACATCTAGTGAGAACAACTAGGGTGCACATCAAGTATTGCTATAAAATCAAATCAGTACTAGTTACAAATAACTGATTTGAAACAAAAGGAATCATTGTTTGTGAAGGAAAAATATCTGGATATCATGAAATTCCTGGGAAAATCATATTCCTTTAATGAATTTTCTTTTAGTGAATATGTGCTTAAAATAAGATAGCTCCACTGGATTGATGGAAAAGTCACTTTTCTTATAATGAAATTAATAATGTAACTATGGATCAACTGCACCAAGCACTTTGTCAATTATTAAGTGCTAGAGCATCATCTGTTTTATTAGAGAGGATTTTTTCAATGTATGGTTTAGTAGTGTTAAACTACATAAAAGACTGAGAAATGACAAAGCAACTATATTAGTCTTCATGTAAAAATCACTTAACAGTCATTAATGTAAAAGATGTTTTATAATCTTTTCATCATTTTGGATAACTTGGTTTGTTTCGTTTTTTTTATTTATTATTTTTTTTGTGATTTATATAAAGATTATTGTAATTAAGTACTGCATTAACAATAACTGAAACTGTATTTATGAATAGATAACTGAAAAGCAAGAATTAAAATAAGCAAGAAATGCATTTGTAATTCGGGCAATTCCACGGTAACAGACGTATCAAATGGTGCTTAAAATGCCCCTTTAAGGACTCCAAATGTGTTAGATCCACATTTCGTTGTATACATTTTTTAAAGAACATACTCTACTTCTATTTAATACAATTAAATTTTTAAGATTGCCAGAAATAATATTTAATTTAATTTTTTTTTATTGGTAACGGACGTATCTCAGAAATGAAACTTATTTTTATATCTTTAGAAAAGCTACATTTGTTCTGAAACTATGCATGCAATACATATTAACTGTAATTTATTTCAAACATCAAAAGCATGATAATTATATATGACTTAACAGAATTTTTATGAATAAAAAAAAAATTGGGGTAAATTGTCCATTTATAGTTATACCTATTGTAACAGACGTATCATGAAAAGTAACAGACGTATCAACTCTGAATATATTATACTTTTTATAAGTTTTTTCTGTTTTAAAACATTTAGATAATAATCACAGCTCATTTCAAATAAACAGAAACAGTTCAAATTACATAAATATTTTTATTAACATTACATAATTGCTGCTCATTTCACATTTTAACTAACAAAGTTATGCTCAAAAGAAAGTCTTCCCCTGCTATCAAATGAAGGTTCTGGAAGTAAGGTTATTATTTCTTTCGCTTTGATTACAGAAAGATCATCTGCAGACCACACAAACTTTTCTCCAACCTTCTTAAGAAATTTCACTGTTATGCTGGTACTTGGATAATGAAAAATATCAGTGATTTGCCCAATGAAGTGATGGAATATTTTCTTTTCTGATTTTAATTTAACCAATACCCATTTCCCAGGCTCTGGATTGCAATCCAAATGCAGAAGGTTCTGTGTAGTTTCTAATTCAGATTTTCCAGTTAGAAAGTTAAATTTAGTCATTGGATGACTACTTGATGTAACAGAGTACTTAATGCAGTATTTCTGTTCAGCCTTTATGCAATGTACTGTATGGGTTGATGGTATTGTTTTAATACCTGCCCACCTTTCTTCAAGTTTATTAACTATTGAAAGAACTTCATGTTTTGGAATGAAAATGACTACTGTCTTCTTGCATACAGCTTCTGCACATTTAACAAAACTTTCAATGTCATTTACAATATATCTACGAGCTTTGGTCTCCACCCAAACATGATGCTTTAGTTGACCACCAATACCATCCACCGGTCCTTTGCCATGAGAAGTAGCAAAGAAATGCCATGAAGCTCTTACTCCCATATCTTCTTCCATAAAGCTGACATTGCATAAATTAAATTTTTGTTTGAAGTGTTGCCCAGCTCCATCTGAAAAAATGTCAATCTCACAAATAGTAGGGTTCAACAACACAAAATTCTCAATAACCTTCTGAAGAAAAATGTGTACTGCATATTTATCATGCTGCATGTAGTCTGAACATACAGCATATGACTTCACACACTTCATTATATCTTGATGCCAGATAACAACTGTAAAAATCGCAACCTGGTCATTCGTCCAATGAGCACTTTGCACCTCATCTTGGTATGCTATTGTATAGTTCTCTGCAAAGTCTGTTTGAACCAAAGCTCTTCTGGGATCTTCTTTAATGTCATCTTTTAACTTTGCATAATATTCAGCTTGTTTATCTTTTATATAACAGTGAAATATAAACTTAGGCAGTAACTTCTTTAAGACATCAATGCCATCATGTACTGTACCTTCATACATCACTTTACTAACACGATTGTTCTCTCCAGTTTTCTCCCATTGATACCACTTCATTTGTTCACAAATGTTATCTTCATGCAGAATTATTTCTGTGATACCAGTCTCTTCATTTGCAACAGATTCAAAAAATTCACAATCAAAAATCTGTAAATCCGCACAAATGGGACAATTATTAGTCATGCATTCTTCACTTCTTCGAGTATCGCACAATAACCGCTGTACAATGTCTCGTGCTTTCTCAGGAAATGCTATCTTAGTAGATTTCAAACCTTTTAGAACAAGATCTACATTTGCATGTATCTGACATACACAAACATTAACAGGTGTTTGTGAAGATGGTAGTATGTGCGCTGGTCTTAGGTTCGAGAATTTTGATAATCCTATTTTTGCAGATGGATTGCTATCTTTAAATAGTGCATGTGCTTCAGAGATTGGCATATACATGAATTTCTTTTGAATCTTGTGTTTCTGTCCATCCTTTTCTGATTATTATGTAATCCTTTCTTCCAGGAGCTTCCTGTGAAATATCAACACTTTCATAATCTCAACACTTCAAGTATTTACCAAAGCTATGGTTTCTGGTGATATAGCATTAGGTTTTGGTGTCTGCGAAAGCTTATTATTTGTTTCAATTTTTAATCCCGTCATGTGGGCTAATTTTTCAATCACATTTACTCTCTTGGTAGGGCTATTTGGTAAAGATGGAAGAATTTTCTTCACTGCTTTTCCAATCACTTGTGGACTATGCTTTGAAGAACAGCTAGTTGATGGCTGTACAACATTCTTTGCAGCACGTGATTTCTTAGCCCTTTCATAAGACTTAGTGCTGTCAATTTTTATCTGTTCCAATGATCTTTTAGCTCTTGACTCTCTTTTTCTTAATCTGTCTTTTTCCAATGCAGCTTTCCTCTGCTTTTCTGTCATCTGTTCACGATATTGTCTCATTTTCTCTTTTGCTGTCTTAGGTGCCATTTCCTATATTTTATCCACTCTATTAAACACACTTGCTTTTTTCTATAAGTAATGGAGTATTTCTAAGCAAGTAAAATATATTAAACTAGAATGACAACTGAAGAATAATTGATGCTGATAATTCTAAGCGAAGCTTCATTAATAATTAGTGTTTAATGTTCTTAAATAAAAATCTAATGTAAATATGTAGTTTTTGTTTAATATAATGTTTTTAAATTTATAGTTTTTCTCAAATTTACTGCAATTACCAATTTTTGCGATTATTGTCCTTATCTATTATTATGACTACTTAAGCGATTTGAGAACAACAAATATTGACTGCAAACTCATACATTTAGAACACTAAATGCAAACTAAATATGAAATCTCTTTTTCAATTCCAGAACAAAAGAATAATTAAAAAATATATTATGAACTATATTTCATACACTTACTAGGATAATCAATTGCAATGTTTATTCACTAACAATTTCTAAGACAATCTGTTCTTTCATCTATGATTGAACAAAAAGAAAAACGCCATCTGTTGGTAAGAAGTGGCAATTATCTAAACCAATCAGAAATTAGTGTTAAAAATGATTGTTAAACTATAGGGATAAAGCATTTTAATTGCCTACAACAAAAATGCATCGGCAAGGATAGCACTGAAGCATGATAAAAATGATTCACAAAGACCTGTTATTTTAATGAAAACACACAAAAAAAAACTCACTATGTGTAGATATTTTGTATCAGATTCAATAACATTTAACTAATTATGCAAAAATCTGCATAAATGCAATCCCTGACTAGTATATCTTTAAAATTGCTGAAAAATTGAACAGGATACGTCTGTTACTTAGTGTGATACATCCGTAATTGATAATAAAATGCTACGTCTGTTACCACATATAACATCTATTAATATCAGAATTTTTTTTTTTGTTGGGCTGCTATATGAATCTGTTGTCAATGAAGTTAGAAAAATGGGTAGATGTATTAAATTGAAACAGGAATGATTACAGGGAGTGAAATATTAGATAATTTTAGTAACAGACGTATCAATATTTAATGATATTTTAAAATAGTCTATTTCATTATATAATAATATATGAAGATATTTTAGTTTCCTTTTTAACTCACTTTAAGGATTGGTCTAATGTAAAAACTAGCCATTATTGTCCTAAGATCATTCAGTATTTTATACATCAAAGATTGAAATAAGGTCAAATTACTGCATTTAAAAAAAAATTTTATGTCTTTTATGCATCAAGCAAAATTTTACACAAAATGCCAATATTAAGTACAATTTTTCAATTTTTAATAAACTATAGGCTCTTAAGTTTCAAAAAAGAAGCATAGTTTTTAATTTATGCAATTTTAATTTTTATGTACTTTGGCTCACTTCAAAATGGAATTGCCCATTCGTTTCTAATCCATGAAGTATATAACTTACATCTTAACTTAATAATATTTCAAATGTAATGATTTTTACTTTAAAAACTAGCAGTTTAAGTTTCAATAGATTATATTCATTAAATAAAATTTCTCTTAACACTATAGAATTTTTTTTTTTAATCCAATTTAAATTTTAAAAAAGAAAAAGAATCAAGATTTTTATTCATTGCTGTACCAATTTATTCACTTCTCAGAAGCGTTTGAGATTTTTGTAAGAGTTGGTAGGATACATGTTGATTTCATAAAACTGCCAAATATACTTTATTCAATTAACTAACCACCATTTCACAAGTATACATACAAGCACTTGTTATGTATACTTGTGCAATTTCATGTATACTTGTGCTGATATAAACAGATGGTAAAAACTGTATTGTTGTCATTAAACCCTATTCTCGATTTTCTTTAATGCTATTTTTTCATTTAATTTATTTATTGAATTTTGAATCCAAGCGCACGAAAATCTCAGACCAAGAAACCTTCAAATACATATATTTGAGGCTCAAATTTCCTATTATAGTCGCAAGTATCAATAAATTTCGGGAGGGGGGGGGGATTGAATTGAAAACAGAATAAATTGATATTTAAATGTAAAAATGGGAGAAAGTGGTAAAAAACTGGAGTCTCCGTAAAATAGCGGAGAATTAGCAGGCATGTTATTTTATAGCCACACTTATATATACCTTATAACGATTTAAAATTTTTGAACTTTTTTTCGAAATTACGAAAGAAAATGAAAAACAACTTACGCTTAACAGGTGAATCGGAACTGCTCATTTTAATAATAATATAAAAGCTGATACTACCTCCCGGAATATAAGATTTTTAATGGTCAATTTTTGAACTGTTCACTGTGATGTAGAGCTGAATTCTAATCACCTTATCAATTTTAAAAAGAAAATTTCCCTCTGCACAGTAATCTCTATCCGCCTTGTTTCTGAAGTCTGAACGATGATGGCCGATAAATACTGTCGGTTTTCAGTGACGCACAAAAGCGTTGTACGTCATGTGACCTTCAGTTCTGTAGCGAAACTTTTTTTTTTTTTTTTTAAATTTTTATCATTTGTTTGGTGAGGTTGGGAACTGTGAAATGTCTATCGCCATCACCATCACACACAACAATGTTTTCTTTCGCAATAATTTCCGGCCTATCGTTACCTAGGAAACATAGCAACAGGTGAAGTTGAGTTGCATTGTAGTGCTGCCAGCAGACAGAACCAGAGAAATCGGCATGTTAGACACTAAGGCAACAAGATTCTTTCTTGTTTCTCTTCAAATTTTTGCTTTTTTCCTGTTGCTTTCGTCTCTCCGGAAAATTCAGGTGCACATAAGAGTTAAGTTTTTCATTACAACTCCTTATACGCATTAGAATATCCAGACAAAGTACTGGGCACACAATAAATATTTTTTTTTTATATATAAAAAAAAAAGAATTTGTAATGAAACACGCTTACTCTGTTTGAAGTTATTAAGCTCTTAATTTAGGTTTTTACACATGCGTTCTTGTTATTCTGTAATCTAGTTATTCCAATTTACTCATGCTTCTAGAGTTAACGATAACACAGAGCACTACATGACAGACCCACTGATGTTTTTCGTTTAGCACCAGTGGTAACATTTTCTCGTAAGAGCTAGCGATAGCATATTTTCGAAGGGGCGATAACCGGACTCCCTGATGTTTTTTCGGGGGAGGGGTGTCGCAAAGGGCCAGCGGTAGCATATTTTCGAGGAGGCCCCTGCTTAATTTTAATAGTTTGTTATTTTTACTTTAAATAATTGTTTCATTTTTAAAATTTTTGTATTTTTTTTTCCCTAAATGGCCATATTCTTTACGTTTCTGCGATGCGTCTCGAGAAAATTAACGCATAAAAAAGAAAGAAAATCTGAAATACTTCCAGATTTTAAATACGCACTAATGTTCTATACATTAAAAGCACATCATAATTTATGCGTCGTCCTTATTTTTCTTCCCTATTCCTTTAAGTTGGAAAGTGTGTCATTATTAATGAGTGTGACGTATTTTTTTTTTTTTTTTTTTTTTTTTTCCTTGCTCCATGAAACCCATCTTTTGAATCGAAATCTATCTTTAAAATCGTCTGCTAAAACTGTTTTACAATCTTCGCCAAGCATATTCCAGCTATACTTCACCATTTTAAATACTGTTTGGAATGGGCATCATTATCATAATACATGAGTGTGCCGTGTTTGCCTTTCTTAGGTTGTTTTCTACTTTAACGCCCCGGCTCTCGCCAAGGTGGCGATCATTAAACATATGCAGTACGATTTTTTTTTTTTTTGTATTTATGTGGCAACCGTAATTTAGAATTAAAATGGCGATTTGGAACAACATGTAAGTACAGCATTCCATTACTTATTTATTTATTTTAGGTTGCCAATGAATGTAGTTTTAATAATGAAGTGTCTTCAAATTCCTTAACTGGTGCATTTATTGCTAATTTGTTCACTTTAGTTTTCATCTAGTTCTTTTGGGAGCGTTGAAACTTGTGCACAACTCCTAGACTCATGACAGCAAAGCTCGTCAAAGTGTGGGGATTTTTTAGGTTGGCGAGAATGGGCGCATTAAAATAGGAATGAACTCTTTCTTGTTCCATAAAATACATCTTTGGAATCGAAATCTATCTTAAAATCGCCTGCTGAAACTGTTTTACAATCTTCAGCAGGCATATTCCAACTACACTTCACCATATAAATTATTGTTTGGAATAGGAATCATAATCCATGACCATGAGTGTGACGGGTTCGCCTTTCTTGTTAAATAAAACGCATCTTTGGAACCGAAATCCATCTTAAAATCACCTACTAAAACTGTTTTACAACCTTCGCCAAGCATATTCCAACTATCCTCTACCATTTTAAATACTGTTTGGAATGGGCATCGTAATCCACGAGTGTGTTGTGTTTGTCTTTCTTGTTCCACAAACATTTCTTCAGAATTGAAATCTATATTAAAATCGCCTACCAAAACTGTTTAATAATTTTCGCCAGGCATATTCAAACTATATTTCACACTTATCAATACCATTTCGAAACTGTATCATAATCTATCAGTGTACCGCATTTGTCTTCTCTGTTCCATAAAACACTTCTTCGGAATCGAAATCTATATTGAAATCGCCTACCAAAACTGTAAAAATTTTCGCCAGGTCAAACTATACTTCACCTTTATAAATACTATTCGGAAAGGGTATCATAATCTATGACGAGTGTACCGTATTTGTCTTCTCTGTTCCATAAAACACTTCTTGAATTGAAATCTACACACTGGTGTAAGAAATTAAGAGAATTTGCAGAACTGGTCGATTAGAACTACTGGACCGATTTTAATGAAATTTGATATGTACACCCTCCAAAAAAAGTATTCGAGCAAGAGAGAAATTTCCTATTTTAGATTTTCGAATAATAATTGAGTTTTTGCAAAACGCACAACTTGATAGAAATATGGAAAGTCATATTTATACATAGCCTAATTCATATTCTATGATAAATAATTCTTAATATACGAAACCAACGTAGGAAATTTCTCTCTTGCTCGAATACTTTTTTTGGAGGATGTACAGTACATACATTGATACAATACAAAGCAAATAACCATTCAATAATTGTAATACACACTCATGACCGTGCGGAACACATGTTGGAGTCGGAAAGTATGAAACAATAGTTGCAGGATAAACAAAAAAAAAAAAAAAAAAGGGCTAATACGGGGTATGGTCCCCTCTTACAGATATACAGGTCTCGCAGCGTGAATTCATACTTGAAATAAGGCAGTTTATCATTCTCTGTGGCAATGGGTCCCACTCGTTCAGCAACTCTGTTTACATTCCCTGGGTGGTTCTCGGAAGGTGGGGTTGCGAGTTGCAATTACCCTCCCCAGACCGTCCCAGACATGCTCTATAGGGTTAAGGTCTGGAGATCTGACTGGCCAATCCATCCGGTGAATATCTTCACTCTCTAGAAATGCGTCGACCAGAAGAGCTCTATATGGCCTCGAGTTATCGTCCGTTAAAATGAACTCGGGGCAACTGCGCCCCTGAAAAGGCGAACATAGGGCTCCAAGACCTGATCCCTATACCTCATACCAGTCACAGTGCCTCTCTCAAAGACATGGAGAGGTGTGCGTCCGTCCAACATGATGCCTGCCCAGACCATCAAACCTCCTCTGCCATAATGGCCGATTTCGCTGACATTGGAGGGTAGGTAGCGGGTTTCTGGTTCTCTCCGTATGAACATACGGCGAGAATCTGTGTTTAGGCTGCGGGACTCATCAGTGAAGAAATCGGTCGCCCATTGATCCATAGTCTAATCTCTATGTTCTCAGCACCATGCTAAACGGATTTTCCTCTTCGTAAAAATGTAGGACGTCCTACCTTGAAGCGTTTCTGTCTGGGAAAAACACTCAAAATACTGGTGTTAAACGATAAAGTAAATAAAAAACTTTGTAAAAAACACACATAAGATGTAACAGGTAAGTAGATCTCTTTTCAGCTCCCTCTGTTCTTAGGGACGAAGGGCTTTGTCCGAGAAAGACTAAACAAATTTTTAGTCGAAACGTACGTATCTACTTACCTGTTACATATTATGTGTGTTTTTTACAAAGTTTTTTATTTACTTCACGTTTCTGTCTGGTTCCGCCGCTGCCTAACAGTTAGGCGTTTCCGTAGGATTGTCTGGAAACAATCTAATCTGAAACACCGATGAGATAACCTATTTCACTGCCAAGTGTCAGAAACGGTCACCAATCGATATTTCAGTGCGTAATCTCCTTCTTAAAAACCACGTAAATGGAACATATACACTTTAGACGTGATACATGACTTCATAAAAAGACTGGGCTCTCAGTGAAAGACCCACGTTCCAAGAATTAACTTTGAAAATTTATCTGACTTATTCCCCCACTCAACAGTAAGAAGAATGACTACGCCTACCAGGAAGCCTCGTAAAGTGAAAGGTAATGTCAGAATTTACGTATTTTCATGCTTTTTTATTTGTTTCATTTTAGCCCTTAATTTTAAAGAAGGGCGTCTTCTGAGTTTCTTTCTTTTTTCTTTTTTTTTTTTTTATTCAAAATATATTTCCTAAATATTTTTCTTTTTTAAATTCTGTAATGAGTTCCACAAGAAAGGCACGAGGTCGAAATATACAGGTTGTCCCATAACTATTGGTACAAAATTTAAGGGGAGGTAGGTTAGGTCGCATGATAAAGAATAGGAATCACATACCAAACTGGGGTCGGAAACGCCGTCTTCATGTAGCTGTTCATTATCCCTTTTGAACAAGTGCTAAAGTAATGGTGAGCTTTCCGACCATTGTTCGTCAAAAATTAATGTATTTTCCAGAAAACACGTGGATAAAATTGATAACTTTAAAATTCTATTTCATTTCGTGGTTGAAATTTTTGGAGACGAGTCTATTGTTTATGAAACTTGGTTAAGAAATTAAACAAACACTTCAACTCTTTTCTCAGAGTGATTATTAACAAGTGAAAACGACGTTTTTGACCTCACATTGCTAGGTGATTCTGATCCCTTATAATGTGCTCTATCTCCCCCTTAAAATTCGAACCAATATTTATGCCTATGATATACTTTTAAATAAAATGAAGCTAGCAGGGGCAGAGCCCGAATAAGCCAGCATGAGAGTGAGCGCAAACAACGCTCATGGCATCACTTTCTATATTGATAAAAGCATATATGCATTTACACATACAGAATACATAAATAGTTTTTTGTGTATATATTGATACTATACATCTACAGGGTCATTCGAAATTAGTTTTACAAACTTTCTGGAGTTGTAGAGTATATACCAAGACGGTTCAGAATCACATAGCAATGGGAGGTCGGAAACGTCGTCTTCCTGTACCCATTAATAATCACTTTTGAAGAACTCTTGAAATGTGAGTCTCATTTCTTAAACAATGGGCTCTCTTCTGATAATTTCATCAATGTAATGAAAGAAAAAATTCTAAAGTTAATAAGAGCTACGGAACAGATAGGATAGCTTGCCAGCAATGGCGACTTTTCATTGTTTGGCGATTTACACATGCTCACAACCTATAATTACTGTTCATTTAAGAGTACCGGAAAAACGTTATCCATATTTTCATTTACATAATCGTTTGCAGATTTGCGTACTTAGCACCACGAATTATACCATCTCGTCGCGCTAGCAAATATCCAAAGTGTACTGTAACTGCTATAATGGCATAGTGAACGCCGCCAAATATTTCTACTGGTAGCAAATAATCCAGCTGGACTGAAGACCGAACCGGCTTTAAAATAGTCTGCATTTTAATTATTTTTCATTTTCAAGATATTAGTTATTCTGTTTAGGAAAAACGAATAATCGCTTATTCTGAACTCCTGTTGTCTAAAGGTGCGTTCAGACTAGCGTTTTTATCGTTCTTCTTGTAACTAATGTCGCAAAAATTGTAAGCACAAAGAAACAGAGCGTTCACACTCTGGACGAACGAGGTGCATGCGGGAAGAATGATTGGTGATCCTTTCCCCACCTTGAAAACTTATTAGCAAAAGAAGAGATGGAATCATAGAGACGTTAGGCACGGATTTGGAAAGAACTTAAATCCCAGAAATCTGGTTTTATCGTCGCTAACTGACGTCATAACAAGGAGCTGGATTGTCCCCTCGTCGCCAATTTTTCGCAGTCGTTAACTTTGCCCCGCCTTGAGGTCACTTGAGGTGGAGTTTTAAGGAGGAGCGTCAAGGGGTTCTTGTGATTGGCTAAAAGACCTTCCGATGGCCTCCGGAATCGTTAGCGCAGTCGATAACCAAACAACTGGTTCTGACCGGTTGAAAAAGCTAACCACCGACGATTTTGGAAACCACCGGAGAATTTCACCCTAAGACCGATAGCTACAATAAGAACTCTAACGACAATAAGAACGTAGTCTGAACGCACCTTACGCGAACTTACTATTTGAAAATTGTCAACTTTGTGTAACACATTTTGAGTTACTTATTTCATATAGTTTTTATTTTGGCGTAAAATGGGTGTATTTCTACTTCATGTTTGACAATTTCACGTGATACCACTGGCGGATTTCCCAATAGGCACATGAGGCGCGCGCCTCGGGCCTCATATTTCTAAGGGGCCTCCAAATTCGGTTTTCAGAAAGAAAAAAACTATATGTAAATATCTGTTCAAGAGACATAAACTTTGTTCATAGTTTCAGGATTGCTTCTAGAGTAGAAAGCGCTTTTGAACAATCTTTTCTTTGGTGACTCCCTTTCCTCTTCACAGCATTGGACCATAATCTAAACTAATACTTTAATACGGATACTTTTAGTTTATAAGTAATTGATGCTTTAATTCCGTATTTCACTGTAAAAATATCCAGAAACGTTCCTTGGAAATAAGGATAAGTTAGACTTACAAATACTATACAGAAAGTATACATTTCCCTTTGAAAACTTTACTGTTTCGTTCAACCCGTCACTTAACCGAATAGTAGTCTCACGACCTTAAAAAACAGGCAGTTCGCTTAAAAATGACTAGAATTGTAAAAAATAATTAAAAAAAAATTTCCAGTAGTGTTCCTTGAAAATAATAGGCAGCTGAGGTGCCCTAAATTCCAAGGAAAGTTGCACGAAAATACCAAGAACTTTACTGAACAAATATGCAATTCAGTGGATCTTTCCTGAGCTGTTCAATAAAGTTCCTGGTATTTTCATACAACATTCCTTGGAATTTTAGGGCCCTCAACTGTCCATTATTTCCAAGAAAAATTCCTAGATTTTTTTGCATTGTTTTAATTTGCTCACTATATTTTATCTCAAAAAATACAGGTGCAGATAGGGTTGCCAGGTCGCCAAACCAAATAGCCGGACAGACCAGTCAGTTTGGCCGGACATTTGGGTAAAAAGGCCGGACAGCCTACAATATTGAGGATTTTGTCTCAGTATTAATAGGTACAACAAAAAAATTGTATATAAAATCAAGCTTTTTTGATTATTACCATGAATCTTGTTAAATTCTAATGAAATATAAATAACATCGAATGCCAAATAGGTTCAAATACCTTATTACTAATCAGCCAAAGTCACCAGTAAAAGCCTAACAAATGCCGGACACCGTTAAGTTTGGCCGGACACGCAATCAAAAAGCCTAACTATGTCCGGCTTTATCCGGACGCCTGGCAACGCTAGGTGCAGAGGGTCCCTATGCCTTTTTCCTATCCGGAATCAATTAGTTGTGTTGGGTTGGGGGATTACGGCCAATTATGTACAAGTGGGATCTATGCCGATGGGTGTGGGTGCTCCCCTTGGGGGTCTTTCTAAGGGATTCTAACCCCTATTTACAAGTTTTGGAGGAAACCACGGAAAATTCCTAACGGTTAGGTTGGCAGACGCGACCTGGTTTTGAACCAGGCACCTTCCATCTCCCAGTTCAGAGTGCTATGCGCTCAGCCACTGGTAGGGCCGCACTGAATCAGATAATCAGATTGCAGCTCAGTAGCTGGTATTGCAGTGGACATTCAAATACACCTGCTTTATAGATTGCCGCCCCCCCCCCAAATCAAAAAGTGTACAGTCTGATAAGAATATTTCTCATTTTAAAAGAGAAAAGCCTGAACCACTTTATTCTACAGCTTGAGATTGAAAAATTTGTCAAAAATTAAATATTTTATATTTTTCAGCCGTTCTTCATTTAAATGATTTAGGAAAGGACACTCTGTGAAATTTTCAAATATACCTAGAATATATAATTGTTGTTGGTTGTCACGATGTAAAAGAAATTGGAAACAATAATTTATCTTCTTTCGAAATATCACTAAAAATTAAAAATTTAAGCTAGGGATAACCGATTTTTATCTTTTTTTTTTTTTTTTTTTTTTTGGAATCGAAACTTTCCGAGTATGCAATGATAAAAAATATCCGACCAATAATTAAAAAGTTATGAGCTGATACATGTGCGATAACACTTTTTTGGGGGGGGGGGATTGGGGGAAGATATTTGATAGTTTAAAAAAATATTGAAAAATTAAAGAAAGCAATACTTAGCGTCACCGAAATTTCACATGCATGCAAAGTTTCAGCTCGATCGGATGATAGTGGGTTAAAATTCATACACAAATTTTGAACTGGAATGTCATACACAGTTAATTAAAAACTTAAAAAACAAATGATGATTAATTTAATTCTTTGTTTTCAACTAAAAAATATTTATGATAACTATATTATAAATACGGCATGTATTTTATAGTCGCAGATGAAAATGCTAAACGTTAATAATAAACCTAGGACCGAAGCTTAGAGCATACCCATTTACCCATTATAAAGTGGAATTTATTTTTAAGTCAATAATATTTTTTGTACTTTAACTACTTAAAGTATTGTTTTTTTTTAAATTTCTCTTGTAGTTTTTTCATTCTATTTAAAATATAGAATAATGTGTGTGTGTGTGTGAATATATATATATATTATTCATACCTAATTACTCAATTAATAGTCCTAAACTTATTGACAGATTTTGAATAAACACAAAAATTAGACTAAACCGAAAGTTTACTATTAAACTGCTTAATTTTGCAGTTACAAACTTGAAATTTATGAATATATTTAAATATTTATAAATATATGTTCTTGAAGGAATGTTAAATTTTTGGTTCATTTTATCCAAGTAAAGAATTCTTCTGAACTTTGTGATGTCAAAGTCATGTTTCTGATCAAGTTTCCCTTGTTCTAACCTTCAAAAGTACCTGTTAAGTAGTCAAAATTTTCATGACTGAAACAAGACATATGCCAGTGGTCCACAAAAAGTAATTCGACGTAATTAAGTAACAGTGAAAAATAATCAATATAAAACTGCAGTTGCTGGGTTATACATAGAGGTATGCTGATGTTTATTTAGTGTTAATCATGAAAAGTGAAACGTAGTACAAAAATTATTGAGATAAAAAATGTTTTTTAAGATGAACAAATCTATAAACATAAAAATTATTTTAAAATTTTAATACTCCTTTTGCAGCAGGCCCTGACTATCGGACGGACACTTGGTGCACGTGCCCTCGGCACACATGGAGAAATAAGCCAAAAAATTGAGTTTAACACGACATACAGGGCCACAAAAATTGAGCCAGCTAAAGGACACAATATCTGAAAAGTGCCCTGGGCACAAAAGTGTTATAGTGAAAGTCAGGCCCTGGTTTGTAGACATAAACTAGATATAAAAGGAATTAAAACATTTTAAAATAATTAATAATAATGTAAAGGAGTTAGAGTTAGTGTTTTTTTTTTTTTTTTTTTTTTTTTGAGGAGGGGGAGGGCTCAAAATTGAGTTGCGCCTCGGGCCTCTCAAGAGCAAAATCCGCCACTGCGTGATATTACATACTTCGAAACGCTTTGTTGCAAAGGACTGAATGATTTTATGCCAAATCTCGCAACCATTCTGTTTATCTTTTCAGTTTTTTATTAATATCTTCTAAAATAATTCGATTTTCGAAATTTAAGTCAGCTTAGCAGGTTCCTCGGAATTTTTCGAGTCTGTGGGCACCTTAGTCGAAACTTAAATCCCCACGGTTTAGGAGGAGATAGGCCAACAAGCTTTGACAACGCCAGCGGCCTTTACTTTTTTTTAGAATTCCCAATTTTTAAGAATTGGGGACACTGCTGAACTGTCCCTAATTCCATGTTCAAATATTTGATGGATTGTATATATATATATATATAGCATACTTTTATTCCTCATAGCTCCATATTTTTCCTTTGATATTGGCTGGCACCCCATGACTCCGAGTTCTCCAGTGCCAGAGGTGGCGCTTTATACCGACGGGCAATTCAACGGAAACAAAGTGTACATCGGAAGAGTGAACGATGGAACGTGTGTGTACGTTGGTACAGCCATTCCAGACAAAGGAGTGTGTCTCTACGTCGATAAGAAACAGCAACTGCAGTCATCTGCAGAATATGAGGTACTGGAAGAATCTACACTTTCGTTTTCCGGCATTATTCAGAAATTATTCACTGAACATTCAGAAATTATTCAACTTTCATTACATTCACTGCATTCGTTTTCTCGTGATGCGCTATGAAAAATTTACACATGTCAATTTTATTAATTTTTCACAAGTAACCTTAAATTTCACACGCAACCTAAACTGAACAATTAAAAAAAAAAACCCTATTTAGTGTTAAATTATTTAAAGACTGACTTCTGTTGTATTTTTAGTCTTTTGGTTTACGATAAAATATAAATTACAATTACAATTTCAGTTGCATTACTTATAGCGATCGAAAATTCTTGTTTACTAGCCTTCAAAGTTTGTAAGGACACACTCGGGGCCCGTGGCTGAGAGGGCTTCCGCAGTTTTTAATGGCTATTATTTAGAATAAAATAAATTCCAAAAAGTGTAATTAAAATGTAATACCGAGATGTAGTACTTCGAGGTTTTAGCGAAACTAAAAAAAAAAAAAAAAAAACCCTATCAATCAAGCCAAGCCCGGCTCTGCCATGAGACTGCAAGGTGCGAAAAAAAAGGCGGCGGCCATAATCTATACTTGCTGTTTCTATTTCATTGATTATGTAATATTTTGAACTGCATTATACTGACAACGTTACTTCAGTTACTTTTCATATTAATGCATAATTATATGTATTTTGCTACATATTGATAGCCATGATCCGGTAGCTGAATTTGCGCACAATAGCTCGCCAAACAGACTTCATGTAAAATAAGATAACAATTTTTCTTTTTGTATGTTTTTCATTTATTGCCCCATAAGAAAATTTTTATTTTCATACTAGGGTTGGTGCACCAGTAATTGCCAAGTACAACAGTAACTGACACTTTTGTCAGATAATTTATTATAATAAGCATTTATTTAAAAACTGTTATCAAATGGTGCTAACTGAGTAACAATTTAGACATTTGTCTTCAATTTTATGCATTTTTTTTTTTTGGGGGGCCTCAAGAGGGTGCTAGGTATCAGAAACTGAAATTTAAAACTCAGTGCACCCAACAAAAAAAAAATAAATAAAAAGCCTGATTCTCAGTAATTTGCTTTAATCCTAAAATCAAGATTAGTTCATTATAAGCATGTTTCTATTTGAGGCATATTTCTTTTTAGAAATTAATATAAATTAAATTGTACGAGATAATAGTACATAAAATAATGCTGCACAGTTTAGTTTTAAGAAATAAATTTATTTATTTACTTAAAAAGGGGTGTCAATTATCGGGGAAAAAGGATTTTACTAGTAATTGACACATGTTAGTTAGTGGTTTTCCACTCATGCCCATGATAATTGCATAAAATTTCTATGAAATGCAGTTAATAGCTATTTAGAAGGTTATCTTATAGATAGTTTTTGAATATACAGGACGTTCCAAATAAGGTGGTAACATGATTTAATTCTTTATCTGTTAGAGTTAAGTGGACAATCAGTTGGCTTAATGTTGAAATTAAGATAAGTTCCTTATCAACTTGTTTCAGATTGAAGCATATTTCTTTTTCGAAATTAATTTAAATCGAATTGTATTAGATAACTAGCTGAAGTACACACACGTCGTTGACGGATTAGTATGTAGCGCAGATTTCCAAAAAGCCTGAATATTTGTCAGCATTATAGCAGAACAAAGAATGGAAATAGCATATTGGATAAGCATAGAAAGCAAAGTTATAATTTTTGTTTATTGTAAAAATATTAAAGATAAGCGAGTAACTAAGTGCTTAGTGAAATCGTCAATAGAGAAAACATTTTATTTTCAAAACTAACGTTTATTTTAGTGGAAAGAACTTTTAATGTCAAGAGGTCGTTCCTCGCCTGTAACTAAACTTTGTTTGATTCACTACAGATATTTTGATATTATGCATCCAGAAAACTTTACAAAAAATTTTCAAAAAGTCTAAAAAAACAAATAACATTTTTTAAAAAAATTAACGATTTTCAAAAAAGTTAAATAGTAATTAATATATTTACTTCAGACGCGTTAAAGTGATTTATAAAAAAAATTCGATTTTTACAGTTTTAAAATTTTTTCAAATAAAAAATCAGGCATTTATTGTTTTAGTCGTTATTGATCATCATGTTACTAAATTTCCTTCTATTCTCTAAAGCCGTTTTTGAGGGGTGCGAGACAAGCATTTACGTGATTTTCGCGAAATCTCAATATCTATGAAATATTTAGGACAATTTTGGCATCTACAGTTCGCATTAACTTGCCGCATAACACAATTTCAAATTTCATTCCATTCCATTATCATTTTTCAGGAATGGAACAAACATTTTCTTAATTTTCACAAAATCTATAAATCTATAAAAATATTTGAAGCCCTTTGATGTCTATAGTTTACGTTTTATTTCATTCCCTTCGTGGTTTATATGTGATAGACAAACAAATAGTTGCACATTTTCAATAAATTTTCGCAAATTGACAAAATTAATGCAAATTAAAGAAAAAAAAAATCCTCAGCTATAGTTTAAGTTGCATGTTCACATATCATGACACCAAATTTCATTTCATTTCCTTGAGTCATGTTTACTTTCTTGCATTAAAAAAATAAATCAGCATGTTTTTCTACTCATTTTTTAGGTGTCAATCACTGGAGCCAACATTTTTTTTCTTGGTGTCAGTTACTGGTGTCGCCATGATGACAGCATATAAAATATAGAAAAAACAGAAATTTCCAGTATTCTGTAATAAATTATACCCTGCATGAATTAAGTTCATTTTAGTTTTGAAAAACAAAAATTTCGGTTCTAGATAGTTTTAGTAATTAGCAGTTAGTACTAGTTAATGCTTATTATTATTCTTAAAGTGTCATTTACTGGCACACCTACCCTATATAACTAAGTATAAATTTATATTACTGAAAATGTCGGGCAATAATAAATGTACATTAGGCGGTTAAAGAATGAATGCGTAAAGGCGGCCAAATAGTAAATGTGCACAGGCTGCCTAACATCTTGAAAAGCCCCTGAATCAAGTGAACAAACAAGACGTAACCCGAATTTTCCCTTTTCTTTGGCAGATTATGTCTGTACATTTCAAGGAACATCTGGTGTTCGAGGAGGGATCTTCACTCGACAAAAAAAGACATAATCAGGTGGTTGCTGGCATAGATGAAAACGAAGAAGTCTTATATGTTGGACGCCACATCGATAGCAATCGCAATACTTACTATGGATGGTTGCTCAATGACTTCAAAAAAATTTATATTCCAAGAGATCCGAGTCTAGGTCCACAAGTACTTGATGACAGCTTCTCTGTCCTCATCCACACGAATCTTCACATGATGTGCACTGGTTGTCCAATTCCACCGCAGGATATGTCAGACGAAGAATCTTGAAGACATTTAAGAATGGGTCCGTGCTTAGGGAAACAAAAGAACTAGAAGAATTCCAAATTGTAACTAGCACTAGTATTATTTTATTAAAAAGAACAACTGAAATTTAAAAAAAAATGTGTGTTTATAATCCTTTATAGATTCAACATCTTTACTTTTATAGGTAAGATCTTCACGATACTGTTTTGCACATTCACGATAGCATCTTGAATTCGTCCTTCCCGAAATATCGATTTCTCTTGTTCGGTTAGCTTCCTTCTCGTCATGATATACCCCATTATTTGGAAAACACGTACAAACCGACATTGTCGAGACGCTTTTTTCAAGGTTAATTTTGATTTGATTGGATAGATTAAGGCCGATTTATCTACTCAAGGGATCTAGGCCGAGGGGGAGGGGAGGCCCTCCTTTCTGGGGGTCCTAACTCCTAACACGCATTTGCACAAAGTTTCGGAGAAAACCACGGAAATTCCGAAAGGCTAGGTCGGCGGATGCGACCTGGGATTGAACCTGTTTCCTATTTGAGAACGTTATGCACTCAGCCACGGGTAGGTCTTTTTCAAGATGAAAATGAAGAGAAGATATCAGAATAAAAACATGAAAATTAAGATTCTATACTGCATGATTCAAAATGTTAAATTACGGGGGGAAAAATGAAGCATTTAAAAAGTAGTATCTTTAATTCTGAAGAATAAAACTGAAAAAACGCGAGAGATTTTCGAGGGTTGAAATTAATAGCACTCCAGTGCTTGAAAAAATAAATTTAAAAAATGCATTCATCACATTTTTTGTAATAAATTATGTTCTTAAAAATGCTGAAAGATCTTTCAGACGTAGACAGTAGTGTAGCCAGGAATTTTTTATTTCGGGGGGGGGGGGGGGGCTGGACATAAAATTGTAAGCTAAAGTTGAATTGTAAACTAAGTATCAAACTGTAAGCTATGTAAAGTGTCCCATTTTCGGGGGCGGGGCTGCAGTCCCTCACCCCCCTACCCCCCACTCACTGTGGGTACGCCCCTGGATCTAGAAGCTTTAGGGAAGCCTGGATCTCTAGCTTTTGCATTATTGGCCGTCGTTCGTCATATAGCAAAGTTACAAATACCAATCGCTTTGCGAATAATTATGTGCACTTTAATTTGCTATATATAAAATTTGCATAAAGGGCGAACTTCATATTTAAATAAGCACCCACTTCATCTTTTTCCCAATTGCGATATTAAATTTTCATGCTTCAAAATATTTTAACTCATTTTAACCTCGGACACCAAAAATATCAAATAGTTATGAGCATGACCTTGGAATGATGATGCGGGTGAGTAATTCTCCTTTTTACAGGGTCTCGCAAAATTATATTAACACTTTAACGCGTGATGTTCCCGCTCTGGGATCACCCAACTCTGACGTTTTGACTGTTGCCAGTCACGAAGAATAGATCTGATTTCTATAAAAATAGTTGCGGGTTTCATAGCTCCACGAGAATGCTTTACTTTTCAGCACGTCATTTCCCGTAAAAAAAACTGTCACGATTATTTTTAACAGCACTGACATCTGCTGAAAAATGAAAGAATGCTAGAACAGCTGGATCGATAGCCCCATGCTGAAAAAAGGGCAGCCATTGCCATCGCTCGTCTTAACGACCAGCAAGATGGCGGACGATCGAAACTTTCATCGCGTGCCACAGATCTAGAGACCCTTTTTGACGCACAGCCAGCTGTCGTCAAAAAAGCGTCTCTAGATCTGTGGCACGCGATGAACGTTTCGATCGTCCGCCATTGCTGGTCGTTAAGTTGAGCGATGGCAACGGCTGCCCTTTTTTTCAGCATTGGGAAAGGGTTGCGCCTCAAAGGGTTAATAAGTGATGCGGCTTTTTCGAGGTTGTGCCCGAAATCTCGGCAACTGGACGACGATACATCACTGTCTGCCCAGGGACCGATTTGCAGAGATGGGGGCCCAGGGCAAAAGTTTCATTGGGAGCCCCCCCCCCTTATAAAAACTTTACCCTGCAAAGCAACTTTCATATCACGCCGTACGACGATATGGATGCTATAACCGCATAAAAATAATTATTTATTCAAGATCCGAAATGAAATGCAGTAGTTCGATAATAATATTTTAATTATATTATTTGATTTCCAATCGTTACTTTCATTCTGTATTCATGTTCCGCACTATTTTTGTATTTATTTTCCTAATGTTTATATCAGAGCCGTTACCAAATAAGTTTGCTCTGAATAATTACCTGAGACCAGTGGCGTAGCCGAAGGGGGGGAGGGATAGTGGTGTCGAAAAGTAACTAAATCAAATTCTATTGATATACACAAGCTTGATTTTTCTGAAATTATCGAATAATAAGGGCTCTTTCACAAGGTGAATACTCTCTTCTCCAAAAACAGTCAAGATCTTCTTATAAGAACTTTACAAGGACCTCATTCAGTGACGTAGCCAAGGGGGGGGAGGGGGGTTCACAACCCCCCCATGAGAAATTTTTTGCCATACAAAATGCATATTCTTCACTCCCTTATCTCGTACACCTATACATATGTGTGAGTTGCAGTAATCGACCCGCATGAAACATTTAATGCTAGTGCCATTGAATAGTAACAGAGTAATTATTATTACTATTACAGTAAAACCTCGAAGGGAAAAAATCCCAGTGATGTGAGAGATCCCATTTCAGGAGTCGCACAGAAATTACGAAAGGAAATTTTTTTTTCCACTCTAGCAATAAACGTTTTCATTGAAAATCATGTACAGTCCCCAATCATCTTTCTTTAACCCTACAAGGCTCTTTTTTTTTTTTTTTTTTTATGTGTCTGAAATAAATGTATGTGATAATGCTAGTGATTATTATTTGGGGGAAAATGGTTTAAAAAATAATAACCTAATATTTTTATTTTACTAGAAAATTACTTTTTCAATTTCAGTTTTGTATGCGGTACACTGGGCCTTAGTTGTACTTTTTTGATATTTATTTTAAAATTTTAGTATTCAAATCGTTTCTTGATAGGATGAGCTCCAACACACACAGTCATTTTTTCCGGGTCCAAACTCTTTTCTAACTATTTTTTGTTAATTTTCTAAAATCAACAGAACCCCATTCGAAAGATGATTGTTTAAACTTCAATCAGTTTTGGCAATAATATGAATAGTAAGTACATCTACACGCATTACCCTGAATTATATCGTTGCTCTCTATGTATAAACACTCTCTATGTATAAATATATATGTATAAAATATAAGGCTGTATAGTTCGAAGGAAAAAAAAAAACTCTGTTTTTAGATATGGTACACAAATTGAAATAAACCAATAGAACCATGGTCTCCAAAAAATTCCAGAGGGTTCTTTATAAGCTGTTTTACACACTGTTATAAGCGAAAAAGCTGTTCCTTATGTGAAATTTTCAGAAAAAATTCTTAAACATGGATCTGAGCTGCAATATGTTTCGAAGAGTGACACGTTTTGCGAACATTTCCGATTTTTAAGAATTTTTTCTGAGACTTTTGAAACGAATACAGGTTTATCGTTTATTTCAGTATGTAGTACAGTTTGTAAAGAGACAGCTTCAAAAGTTTGAAGTGCCTAACATAATGAGTTTATTTGTACTTATGTACCAAAATCACATAATTTTTTCGAACTACACCGTTAAAAATCGACAGATGCCTATACTAGTATTTTATAGACGTAGAGGAATAATTAAAGTAGTTGTTCCACATTTTGTAGGGTTAAAGATATTTCTGAGACGTTGTACGAAGCTGAAATTGGGTACATCACCTCAGTAGTGTATGGGGAACATTTTACTAATTGGGAATTTTTTTGCACTGAGACATTTAACTTTTTGTAAATGAACGAATTTTTTTCTTAACGGAGTCCAAATTTTGAACATTTTTTTTCGATTTACATTTCCCCCTTATCTCTAATGGATAACCCGTTACCACGTTTTTAGAACACCTTGTATAATATACATAGATAAGAAGTTTATGTGAGTACCTGGGATATAAGACGAAAAAATTATAACATGGCAATGACAATTCAATGTCACGTAACCAAGTGACCTAGAAACATTTTGCTGTAGATAAAATGCAAAGTTCAAACCAAACATTCATTAATCATGGTAACAGTTGCTAGTAGAGATATGGCATGTTTATCGCGTCACAGCCGATCAATTGAAAGGTTATTTTAGAAAAGCACGTAGAATATCGACTTATGAAATAAAAACCTAGTAAGAGAAATCAATATATATTCACCCTTTCCTTTCAATTTCATGTTCAAAATTTAAACTCATTTTATTTTAGAATTTAAATAAATGGGTTTTGGAGTCCCAGTTGAAAGTTGTAGTAGAGCTAGACTTTCCCCGCCCGGGTTTACCACTCCCCCATGAGGAAACACAAGTAAAATATTCTTAGTCAGTAGTTTATTTTACTTTTCCTACATACACACAAATATATACAGAGTATCTCAAAAAGATACTAACATGCTTTGATTCTTTATCCATTAGAGATAAGTAAATTGAAAAAATGTTCCAAAATGAGGTAGGAAAGAAGACTATGGGGGAAAAAAAAATCCTTTCGGTAATTTTCAAAAAGTGACGCATTTTAAATTTGAACATGACCCCTGCACAAAAAAATTCCCATTTAGTAAATTTTTCTCCATACATCAATGACGGGATGTACAAAATGTCAGCCTTTCATCATAAAATGTAGAGTGCAAAAAGTTATTTTCTTTCGTAATTTCTCTACGTCCCCTGAAAAGCGATCATCCGACGGGTTTTTTACCCCCTTCGAGAGCCATGGAAAAGTGGTTAAAACTCAGCACATATTTGTCTTCGACACTTTTCACGATATAATTCTTAAATTGTCAGATTAGTGTATGGGGCACATTTTACTAACAGGGACTTTTTTTTGTGCGGGGGTCGTACACAAATTTAAAAAGTCTCATTTTTTGAAAATTAACGAGAGGAACTTCTGCTTAACGAAGTCTTTTTTCCTACTTTATTTTAAACAACTTTTTCAACGTACGTTGCCCACTTTTCTCTAATGGATAACGAATTAAAACCCGTTATCACCTTTCTTAAGACATCCTGTATAATGTGCAGACGAGAGCCGCAGTGGTCTGGGCGCTAAACTCCGTTCTCATCAGAACACGGCAAGTGAAGCAGCATGTGGGTTGGCCAGTGCTTGGGAGGGTCAACTTCCTCTCGACTCGACGGCTGTGGGACCGTGTAATCTAATGGAAGCTGATGCACGTAAAATCCGTCGTGGCTCTAATGTCCTCCAAGTTGTTAAACGATACCTCTGGGGTTGCCGATTTCAGGGGGTGGGTCCCTCCTATGGAATTGGTTCAAAATTAGGGGATTTATATTAATTAGGGGGAATATTAATCCAATTGAACCAATCTCAATTCCGCAAAGCGAAAAACAGTGCGGGATTGCATTCCTTATTCTTTACTTCTTTGATGAAAATCGTTAGAGAAGTTTTCATTCGGATTGCCCCTCCAAAATAGGATTTGACAGTTTTGTTTACTCAATGATTATTCCGTCGCCAAGGCGACGGTACCATTTTTCTTATAAAATACATATGCACAAACACACACACATACATACATACATATATATGCATATGCGAGAAACATTACACATCATAAAAAAAAGTCAGGGACCTTCAATATGCAATCGGGGATAAAAATCGCATCCTCCGCTGGAAAGCGATTTTAAATGAAGGAAGATGAGTGCACGACGTCCAGACTGAGGAATGAGGCCAAAAAAGCCTCCGAAGCGTTTTAGGAGGAATTTCAACTTTTTAATAAGGTTTTATAAATCCTTTTACGCGTTCATAAATATGTAATATTTTAAGGTTTCCAAAATTAAAACTGGTCTAAAAATTGGACTGATTTTTATCCTATAAATTCCACAAGGAAATCCCTGACAGGGAGGCACGTGCCCCCCGGAACCAAGGGCGGCTCGGGATTGAACTATGGGGGGGGTCCATTGAACTTTTTAAAATAAGTCTAGACATTGTTCAAAATGCGAAATGAACGCGTGAAACCATGTAGTATGTGAATCTAAAAGTTGGAAAACAAAATTTTGACTCCCCGTGGGTGCCACTATTGCCACTTGCGTCAGCATAAGGGGAATTTCTGTTTAGAATGGTGTTGAAATTTCATTCTACAAGAAATATATGTACAAGAAGTGTACAGTCGGACCTCTATTTAGCGAAGTCGCTAAATCTCGGGGAAAAAAGTTCGTTATATGGAAATTTCGTTAATACAGATATACCTTTTAAATGCTTCAAACTGCATAGAACTGACTTTAAATTTATAAACACTAAATATTATTGAAAACATAGTTATTCACATCTTTTAAAAATAAATTGTATCAATTTATTTGTTTATTTATTTTTACTTATCAAGTCTTTAAGGAAAAAAATAAAAGATAAAACAAAACGTCCAAAATTACATAGAATTTTTGGTTTAAAGTAAATCATTTTACGATAAAATTCGCAAATCCAACAGCTACGCAAATGCGTGGTGTTAGTCTAAAGATATCGTAGTCTAAAAATAAATATTAACCTAACATGCATACAAATATTAGAAAAATATAGTCTGATCAACAGTACCCACAATGGTAGAAATCAATGTTTTTGGCAATTTCTGAAGTCCCATCTATGAAATTCGTTTTAATTTTTTTTTTTTTTTTTTTTTTTTTTTTTTTACCTGAGAAATGCCTTTATGAAAATGGATAGAAATAAAAAGAAAATATTTTAGAATTCTCCATATAAATCTAGATTAAAGTATTTCTAAATCACACATATAACTTTTCAAGGACACTTATTACCAAAGGGTAGGTCTCGATATGAACATGAGATAATATAGCTTTGTGAGTGTACTAATAATCCTTAAAACTGTTCACACCAACATTACCAAAAATTTCCTACCTTTATATTTAGTTCGCATTCTAAAAATAAAGCAGTTTAAGCGGAAGTTCCTGACATTTGTGTTCCATCTTTCTGATATTTTTACACAAAATAAACTACAGTCTGTTGAAAAGTAATCACCAACAACATATACTTCTTGAGAGTAGGGACTAATTTTAGCCTAGACCAAAGAGGAGTGCTCCGAATATTTATATTTAAACTACAATGAAGGCAATGAAGCTTCAGAGAAGATAGTATTCCATAGAAAATAAAGTTTTACAAATATTTCACAACTTCGCATTAATACATTAGGCCTTTTTGAATTTATCTTATTATTTAAAATTATACACACTCTCAAAAAGGATTCGAGTAAAAGCGAAAGTTCTTATTTTAGCTTTGCGAATAATAATTTGAGTTTTTGTAAAACGCAGAACTCGACAAAAATATGGGAAGTTACAGTTATACATTCTATGATAAATAATTTTTAATGTACGGAACTAACGTAGGAAGTTTATTTCTTACTCGAATACCTTTTTGAAAGGGTGTACGTGGTCACAATATAATTATTTATCTTATTATTAAAAACCATACGTAATCACAAAATAGGCTTCATTTCTCAAAGGAAAACTGGCAACAAAAAGAATTTCTATTCAATATACTATAGTTCCACTACAGTCTATCGGCGCGTAAAAAAAAATATTTTTGAGAGATTCTCATTCATTAATACCTCTATCTAAATTCTTACCAGACGATAAACATCTGAATATTGGTAACGATCGGAAACTGTTGTAACAATACAAAATCATTTTTTCGTTATTTTCCAATCTCCAAATGATCTGAAATTTTGCGTACTAATGCATTTTAATTAACAATGCAATATTGTGCAAAAAATTGGATTCTATAAAAGTTTTAGATCCAATTTTAGAAGTATACAATTTTTTTTTAGGTCTATATAATTTCTCATTCACCATCTTGGATGTTACCGTAACGCATTAGAATTCTTTCGCATACTCCTGTAAAATAACTATAAATGCTATACCACTATCAATAGGGTACATGGCACAGTACATAGAAATAACATAAATAAAATTCGTACAAATCGATGCATATTTGCGGCAGTTACAGCTTTTATGGGCAAAGAGGCAAACGAAAATCATAAATAGATTTCAATTTTTTTTTTTTTTTTTAAAGTGTCAGAAATGAGAAAATTGCTTTAAAAAAATGCATAAGCTATTTACTTTAGAATTTTCTAACAAAATAAAAACTAATTTTGATGTGAAATCAACTCTAAAGAACACGTTTAAATGTTTACAAGTTTTATGGTTTAAAAATAGTTGAGAATTTTATTTGGCAAAAAAGTGTCGGTAAATTTTGCAGTTCAATGAAAAGAAATTTCTAACTCAGTCTCTCTCACCGGGTTAGGAAATTAATGCATGGCGAACGAACTTTTTGTTCCCATCACACAAACAGGTAAGCAAACATACATTATTAACACTAGGATGCTATTTCGTTCAAGCACAGATTTTTATCTACCAGATTCTGTAGGCATGATTTGTAGACATGAAATGTCACGGTAAAGATCTTTTCAAATGTGCTTGCCAGATAGCGCGGAGAGGGGAGGAGGAGGAGAATAAAATGTTGAAAGTTGAACAAGGTTATAGACTTCAATTCCAGATATGTGTTTTATGGAATACAAGAAGGACAAACACGGCACACTCATGGATAGGATGCCCATTCCAAACAGCATTTAAAATGGTGAAGTATAATTGCAATATGCCTGGCGATGATTGTAATATAATTTCAGTAGGCGATGTTAAGATAGATTTCAATTCCAAAGATGTTCTTTATGAAACAGGAATTAGTTGATTCCTATTTTAACGCCCTTACTTTCGCCAGCCTAAAAAATCGTCGCACTTTGCAGTCATGGGTCTCAAGGAGTTATGCAGAAGTTCCAACGCTTCCAAAAGAACTAGATGAAAACTAAAGTGAACAAATTAGCGATAAACGCACCAGTTAAGGAGCTTGAAAGCACCTAAAAACCACATTAATTGGCAACCCAAAATAAATAAATAAGTAATGGAATGCTGTACTATACATGCTATTCCAATTCCAAATCGCCATTTTAATTCTAAATTATGGTTGCCACAAATACAAAACATCGTCATGGTAACTGCATATATTTAATGATCGCCACCTTGGCGAGAGTCGAGGCGTTAAAGTAGGGATCAACCCAAGAAAGACAAACTCGGCACACTCATGGATTATGGTGCACATTCCAACCAATATTTAAAACGGTGAAGTATAGTTGTAATATACTTGGCGAAGATTGTAAAACAGTTTTAGTAGGCGATTTTAAGATAGATTTCTGTTCCAAAGACGTGTTTTATGGAACAAGGGAGGAAAATAGGGCTCACACATGAATAATGGTACATTTTGCATGGAATCAGGAAAGAAAAAAGGGACGACACATAAATTGATACGCTTTTAATATATAGCATTTTAGTGCGTATTTCAAATCTGAAAGTGTTTCAGAATTTATTACTCTTTTTTTTCCCTTGGCTGACACATCCCTTGTTCTACATCTTGAAAAACCCGTGCACACTTTCATTAAAAATACAACAAAAACAAACACGGAGTACGAGTAGTTTTAGCAGAGCAATTGACATTTTCTATTTTAACCTTTCAAGGAAAGTGATAATTACAAAGACTAATCTGGAAAGAAAGAAAGAAAAAAAAAATGTTCTCACCTACTCATTCTTATATTTTTATCAACAGCTCATCATTTTTATGATTACTTTATTTATCGACATTCAAATGAGTTATAACCATTTTTTCTGAATGTGGTATGACGGAAAGTCACAGGTGCGAAAAATCGGAATGAAGCAAATGCGATAATGAGGGAAAACTGCCTGAAAAAAATGAAAGCGAATTGCTATAACAGGCTGAAAATAGTTCGGACGGTGATTTTTTAAATTATTTTCACTTAAAGAAAATAAAATAGTTAAAGAATTACAAGATGATAGAACAGTAAAAACATAACCTGAAAATTCCATATACTTGTCAACAGGCAGACGACTGCAAAGGATCAGATTGTTGCCACCTCTGCGGGAGAAAAAGTGGGCGTTTACTTCTAAATGCTTGTGCTGCTGAAATATGCTTGTCTGTGTTTTTTTGTGTCATTCGGAATTTCATTTCTGATTTACAAAATACTTCGGTATTGCCAGTTGGCCAAGATCTAGTCCAGCCAGACCAGGACTGAACAGGTCGGCGATGGCAGAGGGCCACCCGAAATGGATATACCGTATTTACCCGCGTATAAGTCGAGAAATTTTGGGCAAAAAAAAAAAAAAAAAAAAAGGCTTTAAAAGTGTGTGAGGGGGTCGACTTATACGAGCGTCCTTAATTTTTAATTCTCCCCCCCCCTCCCTTTTTTTTAATCAGAAGTCAAAAATGCCCTTTTAAAAGTTCTCTTCCCGCATTCCAAACACAATGACGTCGTTTAAGGTTGATTTCCATACCATGAAGAATTTAGCGATACAAAGATTGAAAACGTGTATCATGTTGCTGTTGTTGTGTGATTACGGCCAATTAGCTACACGTGGGCTCTAGGCCGAAGGGTAGGGTGGCCCCGAGAAGGTCTTTCTAAGGGATCCTAACCGAATACGTGTATCATGATGAGCCGATGACGAAAGAATTTTATGAATTGTTTGACGAGTCCGATACTGAATCGGATCTTGAATCAGTTTAACTTTGCCTCGGATGCCTTACTGATACCCCTTCCCCCTTCCTTCTGCTGCAAAGATGACTTGCGAAAGTCAGAACAAGGAATCTACATTGCCCAAAGGAGATGGAATTCCCCCCCCCCCCTCTTTTCCCAGACTATTATTTTTGCATAACTGAAATGTTAAATTATTCGTTTCTTTCACCAACACTTCATTTAAGTTTCGTATGTTTAAATAATTCCATTATGACAGGGGCGTAGCCAGAAATTTTTCATGGGGGGGGGGGGGGGTTACGACTACTGCAACTCACATACATGCATCCCCCTGCATGAATTTTTTAATTTTCCGAAATTAAAATAAATATTTGACTGTATCGTTCTGAAATTTTTTGATCTTAAAAAGTTCCCCGACGAATTGAGCAAATAGCCCGACGGGATTGATTTTGAGACACCTTGTATAAATTCAGGAACATACCTAAGACATACACTACGCAATCTGAAAAAAAAAAAAAAAAAATAATAATAATAATAATTTATTCAAGTACAACAAATGTAAGTATTAAACATACAGGAACTTAAAAATTCTGCAGCGTCTGTAATACAATTGCTGGTGGCAATTTTTTCACAACACAAATATATTTTACAAGAGTTGTTTTATCTTGAATAGATTTTGGAGATGGTTTCTTCAAGATTTCTTCTATTTCTTTCTCGAGATCATTTATGTAATGCTGTCTTTCAGCTACAAGACCTGTTGATGAAACAATAAATTATCTAACAAACTTTCAAAGAAAAATATACTTCACAACAGATACGTAGCCAAGGGGAGGTTCACAGGGGGTCTGCGCCCCAGTCCAAAGTTAAGAGTTTAGTTATTTAGATGCCATTAATGACCATAAAGCTTATAGAAGATTTTTCCACCTTTAGGGTTTTACTTGAAATTTTTTCTGGCTACGTGCCTGCCTCATAATATGCATAATACAAAAATAAATTATCTGATTTCACTCTCTATATTTCTATGATAAGGATCAATGCTTGTTATGGAAGCAGAGTTGGCTTTTTATCGGTAAAAACTTGTTTTTTACCAGGACGTATTAAAAGCTATGTTTTTACCAGTAAGAACCTGTAAAAAAGTCGTAAAAACCTAAGCACGGGCATAATCTGGAGGATATATCAATACATTGTACTTTACTAATCACTAAAATGCGTTTAAATACAGAGAGTTCACTCTGTTCTGAACATTTATGGGATCGCTGAGATTCTTCAGATATATTGGTGTTCTAATGAATTAGAGGAACGCTGGAAAATGCAAGTACGCAGGCCCTGATTAAAACAAGGAAGCATTGGGCCTGTGCCCTGGGCACCATACGAAGATATAGATCAAAAATTTAGTTAACGCTAAGTAGAGGAGAGCAGGGTACAGTGGGTCTTTAAAAGATAGTTTTCGTTCAGTGAATAGTTTTCAAATGAGAAAATAATTCAAAGTAGGCATCAAACAAATAAACTCTGTGGAGAAAAAGTTGAAAATCTCACTTTAATTGTGACGGGAGGAGAGAGCCATTTTGTTTCTGATCATCTGCAGGAAATTTGAAATAAAAAAGTAAGTTCAAATTTCAAGTTTAATAACACAAATTAAAACTTTATCTCATTACACTTGAAATTTGTCAAGTAAATATGAATTATGTGGTATGTTTACAGAGTCTAAATTACCTTCTTTTCTATTTTGTATTTAAATGAAAATTTTAACGATTTGAAATTTTGAAGTGAAAAGTAATACATTGGATCATATTGAGCACACTGAGTCACCTGAAATGGAGTACAGTGGGTCCGTGACTCATTGTGTTCTCATTTATGTATTTATTGTCTTTCTGTAAGTTTCTTACTTTTTAATGTTTGAATGATCTAAATTTATCTAAATAAGTATTTCATATCAGCCGCAGAATCTTCAGTTTCTCAAGAAAATTATGTAAATTAAAAACTGACACCAGAGCAGTGGCGGCTCCTCCATTTGAGCACATGAGCATGTGCTCAAATGGAGCATATGTTTTGTGGAAATATTTTGTTTTCAATACTTTTTAGAAATTTTATTATGTATAGAAATGAGAAAAAAAAATTAAGCACTCCTATCTTTTTTTAAGATTGGAGTAAATTATTGTACAAAAACATTGTTTTTCAATCTTTGTAAGAGTTTGGTTAGCTTTTATTTCACCATAAATTGACCGTGCTTATGAGAATAGTGTACTTGCTGTAGTATTGCTGGCTGCTGAGAAAATGTCCCACCCCTAATTTTGATAAAGTAAGGAAATTTGTTACACTGATTTTCCAACAGTTGAATGGAGATGTCTTTCTTTCAAAAACTGATCTTTTAAGATATCTAACTCTTGAGGGAGAACATCCATGACATTGTTATTCGTACGAGTTAATTGCAGTAAAACTGGTATTAAATTCATGGAAACAATCCCAAAAGGATTTCTGATTTTTTAATTAAATGATTTGAAACTAATTATTCATTACCAAAATTGAAAGAAAAAAGTAAGAGCTCCAATGCTCTAAGAAAACTAGTGAAAATAAAACGAAAAAGAAGAAAACATACTGCTGCCGGATAACTGGATATCCAGCTGAAAGTTTAGCCGAATATTCGGTATCCGGCCAAATTGATATCCGTTGCATCACTAGTAAATATCATCTAACCCTGGCTTCTAGTAACAGTATATGTGCAGTAAGTAATTGTTATTGGCTTGAACATGTACAGTGCAGGGTTAGAAATAAGCAGTCGTTAGTCATATTTTGCACCCAGAAATTTAAGTTTGACGACCATGAAATAATACCTGGTCGTCATTTTTTACATCTAACTTAAAAAAAAAAAAAAAAAAAATCTTAACAAAGCATACTGATCAACAGCAATCGCTATAACATGCCTCACACATTCGGAATTTTACGAAAGGTTTATCACCCATCATCCTTCAAACCCTTATTTTCTGTTTCCTAATCAGTGCGCTTCGTCTTTTGTCCTTCAAAAATATTTCCACTTTGAATATTGTAAAAAAAAATTAAGAGCTAAAATATTTTTGTGGCATAACACAGGTCCGCTCCAAGCCTATTTGGCACCGTCGTGCAAATGTCTAATGAGAGCTTGATAATGAGAAAAACGGCCTATCCTTGATTGGTTCGAAGGGGGGGGGGGGGGGCAAAACTTGAATGCCAATTCAGAATTACTTGGAATAAGTCATTATTATCAGAAATCTCATTTATCTGATTTTGAGACCCCAGGCTAGTGCCCTGCTTACCCATGTGATAGTAAGGCCCTGTTTTTGCCATAAATATAATGAAATGTTACATTTTTTTTTCAGGAAAATTATTTTTTTCCCTGGGTTTCTTTTGTTTGCTTGTTTCCTTTTTTTCCCCTTTAAGGGTAGAACTCAGCACCTTTTTAGCTTGGCGTAGGCGCATGACTTTGCATGTATGGATGGCACAGAGAGCCTGCATAGGATGTAGAATTTTATAAAAGAATAGTATTTTGCAGCTCCAACTTTTTTTTTAAATATTGCAGTAATTTTATTATTATTAATTCGTTTGCAGCATTTTCCTGCATTTAACATTGTACACATATTTACTTTCCTACTTTACCATGTATATATTTAGTAAACAAACTTTAATCAGTATTCGTACTTGGCTATGATTTGATATTTGAATGACTACACTAAATAATTTCAAAATTACGCCTAAGTAGATCATTTTGGCAACTAAGATAAAATAGTTGGGTGCCATTAGCGCCTCACTTTAATATCTTAATTTCTAACCCTGGTACAGTGGTATTTAAGATTTATTACTGTAGAAAAAATAAATAAATAATAAAGGGTTTAATGCAATTACTTATTTATTTTCTTTCTTAAAGGAAGCTTTTATGTTCCAACATTTAAATTACGATAAAATTCTCTTTTCTTGTGTTCTGGTAAACTGTAAAAAAAATTATGCATGCCACACTTGCTACTGGAGTTACACTAAGTAGTATTTCAGCATCCACATTGATAAGCCACACTAGTTCTGGTTTCTTGCTACGTCCAAATTAATGGACAGCTATACAATGATTAGCACTTATGAGAAGAGGTAGCAAAAGAATGCAGGCAATATTGCAAAAAACAATTTGTGTTTAATCGGTGGAATTTTCTCTAGAAAACCTCCTGAATTAGAACTAAATGTTTCTATGGAAAAAAAAAAAAAAATCTATTCTACTCTTAGTGGACTTCCAATCCTACAGAATGGGTAACGTCACAAATTTATTTTTTTTACTAATACGTATAAAACAATCTGATAAAGCCTGTTTAAGTGGGGGAAAAAATCTGCTCAATATATTTTTATATATAAAAATATCGATAATGATTTTGAGGCTCCAACAAATTAAGAGTATAGTGCAGTGGTTCCCAACCGGGGGGTCGCGACCCCCAAGTGGGTCGCCATGCCTTTTCTCGCGGGTCACCGCAGACCGATTTTGTAGGAAATGAATGGCAAAATATTTCCACGTTTCTCTGCCACGAGACACGCTTTCTCCCTTTTCTCTTTGTAAAGTTAAAATCTTTTTCTCATCAGGGTGCTTGTATCAAATCTACAAAAACTGACGTCATAAAGTGTATCTAGGAGTGTTAACCAATTTTGAAAACGTGTGCACTAAGGCAGAAGTATCGGAAATAGAAATTGAAGTTAATTTAAGGTAAGAAATTATTAACCACCTTGAAGCTCTTAAATCTGAAATTCAGAGGATATATCCCACAGCTCACAATGAACAAGAGGCGACACTGGTGCGAAATCCACTTCACACATCTTTAAATGTCACCGATCTTCCTGATGAAGCGCAGGACGAATTTCTGAATTTGCAAAATGACTCCTCAGCACGTGATTTATACCAAGAAAAATCTTTAATTCTATTTTGGTGTGCTATGCGTCACTCATATCCGATACTTTCTAAGCTTTCGCTTCAAATGTTAGTGCCATTTGCATCCACTTACATGTGTGAAAGTGAATTTAAAACTCTTTTGTAGATTAAGACAAAAGACAGTAATAAATTGTTTGCCAATCTCCAGATGTCTAAGATGCGGTTGGCTTTGACCAATATTCAGCCGAGGATAACATAACTTATAAGCCAAATACAACCTCAGTCATCCTAATAATAATCAGTACGGAATAAAAAGATAATCATTTTTTTAAATCCCAAGATATATATTTTTCATTCATTTTTTTTTTTTTTTTTGTCTTATTGGTCGAACATGGAAGGGGGGGGGGGGGTCGCGAACACTTTTTGAAAAATCTGAAAGGGGTAGCGATTAAAAACAGGTTGGGAACCCCTGGTCTAGTGCATTAGTCTGGCCATGCCTTCCTATTCTTTCAATAAAGGGGGGGGGGGAAGCTAATTTTGTGCACAAAATTGCAAAACATGATACCAGATTTGAATTAGTATTTTTGAAAATTAATAACATAGATATAATGGCCACATTTGTAAATGCCAAGCGAGTTACTATCTAAGGTGTTCGTAATGGAAACTCAGTGCATTCAGTTTAAAAACTAGAGCATTCGTATACAAAACTGAGTGCGTTTAGTTTCAAATTAAATAAACTGAGCACGGAGCAGGTCCGTTCAGTTGTTGAGAAGATACTCTTGCGGCACGGTGTTTTTTGTTTTCAAATGACGTCTGTTCTTATTGAAAAGTAGGTTGTTACGAAAAGTATTTTATGTTTGCTAAAGCTGCAAATATTATACTTTTGAGGAGGAAATTCATGTATGCGTTAGAAACTGCAACAAAGGTACATAATTTTTCAGCGGTGATCATTTTCTTGTATTTTTCATTTTAGTAAATTCAAAAATGCATATTTTAATGTTGAGAATGAAGTTGATTTAAACCATTATTAGCAAAATTTAAGCTTTTGCTAAATACTTTTGAAAAAATGCAAGTTTAACTCGAAATTTCTAAATTTTAATCAGTGCACTTTAATGATAGCCATTCTTTCTTTTTAAATCCTTTTGATTTTATATTGGGTATGTACTAAAAACTTCTCGATAAAAATAACAACATATGCATATTGTGAACGAACATATCTGCTAGGCGACGAAACTGAATTTGTTCGTAAAGGCGAAAGAAACTGATAGCACTGAACTGCAATGAACAAATGCATTCTAGCTTTCTTACAAAAACTCATGCAACAAGTTTGTCATTTACGAATGTGCCCAACATCTGTTCTAAGATAAAACTATGAAACATAAAGGGAAAAAATGTGAATTCAGATTAAAAAAAAAAAGATTTTCATAAAGCAAACTTACTATCTGAATCTGCAACAGCAGAATTTCCATCAAATATTTCTGCAGAAGTATGAGAGGGTAATTTAGGAGATAATTGTGCATCAGCTGAACTGCTCACAGTATAACTTTGTGATAAAGAATCTTCATTCTGTACATTCTGGAAAATTATATACCATTAAAATGATCAATAAACAAGTGTTGGGTCATTCCATATCAAATCAACAGAATTTTAGGAGATTTTCCGAATGGATGTCTCAGATTTTCATGATTTTTGGTATTCATTAATATATCATTGAGTTATGAAAAAATACCAAATTTGAGTACTGTAGCACAATTATTTTTGAAGTTATTAATTTTTAAAGATTTCAATTTTTATGAAAAAAAATCATATTTTGGCACCTTCAGATGCCTATAGGCTGGCAACCAGTGATGGTATAAAGCTGAGAGTGGTCTCATTTTAAAGCTGTTGAATGGGGCTTTAATATGATATGCCACAAGATAGGGGTTACAATTTTAAATTTAAAATTTAAATTTCACAAAAAGTGACAATTTTAAAAATTCTAAAATATTATCAAATATAGTTTGTAATGTCTTAATACATACTGCAAAATTCTATCATGAGATCTCAATGGGATCAGGAGATACTGGGCTTCAGAAATACACGTGTTGTGAAAAATACCAGAATTAGTATCGTTTCATAAAATTTTGAATATTTCATTGAATGAAACAAGCAACACATTTCAATGAAACAAGCAAAACACAACATGTGTATTTCTGAAGCCCAGTATCTCCTGATCCCATGATAGAATTTTGCAGCATGTATTAAGACATTACAAACTATATTTGATAATATTTTGGAATTTTTAAAATTGTCACTTTTTGAGAAATTTAAATTTTAAAATTTAAATTTTCAATTTTTTAAAAATTGTAACCCCTATTTTGTGGCATATCATATTAAAGCCCCATTTAACAGCTTTAAAATGAGACCACTCTCAGCTTTATACCATCACCGGTTGCCAGTTTATAGGCATCTGAAGGTGCCACAATATTATTTTTTTTTCATAAAAATTGAAATCTTTAAAAATTAATAACTTCAAAAATAATTGTGCTACAGAACTCAAATTTTGGTATTTTTTCATAACTCAATAATATATTACTGAATACCAAAAATCATGAAAATCTGAGACATCAAGTCTGAATCAGTGTGTTGATTTGACATGGAATGACTCTGTTTTTTAAATCTATAAAGAAGTGTTTTTACTTTAAGAATGCATTACTTTGCAGAAGGTTAAATTTCAGGAAAATTAAAATCAAATAAAAAAGGCCAGCGGTAACGACAACTTGACTTTAGGGGTCCTAAAATGAATACAGTAGAAAGCCAGAAATCCACACAGCTTGGGACCAAGGCTTGTGCGGATTTTAGGATTTTGCAGATTTTAGGCCACAAAATATAAATCCTATTACATTTCTGATTCAAGAAAAGGAGGATACAATTACAATGAAATAAAAACACAGTCAAAAGTATTTCACTTATATTTTCACATTAAATACAAAAGCATAGGGAAAAAAAGAAATTACAGGAAGACTAGCAGAGCAAATGGTTTCAAAATTTCCTTTCTCTAATTTTGAAAGCATTTTCTATGGTGATTTGTTTTAAAATATTTTTTTTTCTTTCAGTTTCTTTCTTTCTTTTATTTATTTAATTTTGCAAATTGTATAACTGTTTAAATATGCAGTTTAAACAATAACTGTTCAAACTGTATATATTTTCATCAGAATATTTAAACAGAATTATCATTAATTCTTGTTTTGTTACAGAACTTAGCTGTTGTAAAAATTTAAGGTATTCTTCTCTAAACTTTAAACTTTTATCAAATGGATTTTATTATTACTATTACCCAAGTTTTTTTCATCATCATCAGAATCATATTTATCTGGATTCAAGAAACTTTTCAACAATTTCATCATTGGCAGAATTTCATTATTTACATCAGAGAAGGTGTGCGGATTTCGGACGTTTGCGGATTTTAGGTCGGTGGATTTCTGGTGTTCAACTGTATTACAAAATCTATCTTTACAGAAGGACTTTATTCACACTTGTAGTAACTTAACATTCAAGAAAAATACATCCAAAATTATATCATTTCACAACAAGCAGTAGGCAACAGTAAGATTTAGCCCAATTTTAAATGTTGACTAAGCATACCTCAACAGGCTTCTCCTGTGCTTTGCTAAGGATCATGTTATCAAACTGGTCGAGGCCATCTACATTAGGTTGAGAACTTGAAACAACAGATTCGGCCGATGACTCCCTATTTCTTATAGCATTTTCATTCACATTATCGGGAGCTTTTGCACTTGCATCAACAACAGGCACTTTAGGAGCTGGCATGATTGGATGTGCAGGTTCTTCAAAATCTAAGCTGTCAGGCACGGCATTAACCCCAGCTTCCGTTTTATTTTTTCCTTCAACGAGATCGTTGAAGTTAATGCAGTTTCCAGAGGGCTGAAGAGGAATATCAAGAGGACCATGATCGGGTAAATTTTTCTTATGAAGTATCACGTTAGTTCGGCTTTCGCTAGCCTCAAAGTCGAAATCGTGATTAGAGTTAGGACGAAGCGACATCAAAGTCTTATTGGGTGGGATGATATCGACGGAATTATCAATAATGTCTTCAGAAGATTTCCTACCGTCACCATTTGGCTTTTCACATAAACTCGCGCTGTTATCACTAAAATCACTAGTTTCCATTTCTTGAATTTCGACTCTATAATCTTCAATATTTAACTTGCTGTTATGCTTAATGCAATCGAATACGTAACGCGAAGATGTTAACGTTTTAGTTGCATATGTATTAACAACCTTAGTTCCTGGGCTAACCAAAATTATTGCTTCATCACTTAATGTACACAAACCACCAGCATTTTCAATAACAGCCTTCAATTTTTCTTTCTCGACAGTATTTTGGATGTTAAATTCAATTGGTAAGCCATCATCCCCACAAAATAGTACCAGACTGTGAGTAAATTCCATATATTGAATTTTTAATATGATAAACTCACAAGAACAAATTTATAATTCAAATACTATTTTTCGTATAGTCCAATCCTCATCTTTTACATTCTGGAACGACTGTATTATATTGTTTGTTTACTTATACTTACCGCTTCAGGTAGTATTGCCATTGGAGGATACATCTTTTACAAAAAACATGAAATATAATTTCTCAAATTTCTTTATTTGATTTTTACCCTATATTTTAATCTGTTTTATCAATTATTGTAACAAAAAAAGTGACTTTTATTAAAAATTGGGGTGGATCCTCTCTGTCCGGATCGGCCTAGAACCCTTAGATCGGCCCAGTGTAACTGGGCAACGTCATGGATGCAACTAAACTCCGTGAATCCATCCAATAACAACAACTAACATCTTGTATTTTTCAAATGTAAATAAATCTGATACAAATTAAATTTATTGCATCTTGTTTATATATTCATTAATATGTTCGGTAATTCTGCTTTAGTGTTAAGAAACGCTCATAGATGTCTTTATAATATACGATGGTTCTGCAGCAGTATCTATAAAAATGTATGTTTCATTAGCATTTTTATATTCCAATCGTATGATTAGCAACAAATGATATTGAAACAGTATTTTACAAATAGCTATATATTTTTGTATAAATCAGTTTTATATTCTTTATGCAGAATGTACAATGCCAGAAAAAAGAAATCGCTTAAATATTTATGGCGGGAGGGCACAGTAGGACGATAGATATTTTTCTAGGATTCAACAGCTCAAAAACTAGAAAAAAATTCACAATTTAGTTAGCACTATGGAAACTAGTCGCTGTCACAATTAATTGTGTTAGGAACTTGTAGGCATTTTTGTTTCTACTATCACTGTTGGAAAAATCAGACAAGACTCTTTTGAATTTAAGCAGTACATTATTTATGTACCCTATTGTGTACATAATCAATTTTTTAATAAAGTGCCCTAAAAATTATAGAAGTCCCTTTTTAGAACTTTGAGCACCCTACCCTTTTTTTTATCCTAAAATGAACTCTGCTTATTCTATGATAAAGTGAACTTTCGCAAACATTTTGCTACCGTTTTCTGTTTAATTTGATGTTATTTTAGTTTTAGTATTTTCAATTCATGAAACATTGTTGAGCAAAGAGTTTTGCGACTTTTAAATGTTCTTCATCATTATAACTATTTTTAAGGCTTGTCATTTAAAAACTGCTTTCATATCCTCAGTGTTGACTATCTTAAACTGTATTTAATTGTAGCAGTAGGAATGTGTTGCATAAAAAAACCCGATTCCGTATGCCTTGCTCATTGTCTCATCGTGCCTTGCAAAGGGTCACAATGTGACAATGAGTATGTTTTGAAAATTAACTTTTTTCAAAGAATAAAATCAGGATAAATTCTGAAAAAAATTATATGAAAGCTAAGAGTTGTCAAAATTAGGGAATGCAATCCTGCATCGTTTTTCATTCCGCCGGATTTCGGGTTTGAGACTAATTGATCCCGCAGTCCCACGATATTAGTATTTCATTCAGTTAACAATTCATTTCAACACAGAAAAATGGGGGAAAGTAAGATTTTAAGCACAATGAAGTTTAATAGTAAGAATGGAACAGCTGCTTTTAGTATCACCCACCCACCATTTTTGCTGCCGTTTGTTTTTTTGCCAAGCTGGCGTCAAGTACCGTGTTTTGTAAAAGGTTTACCTTTCTATATATGTTCTACTATAAATGTTACTTACACAGTTTTCAATAGTATGTATGATTCTACACATAGAAAAATATAAATTTTGCATAAATCGATGCATATTTATGGCAGTTAGAACTCTGGACGGGAGGATAACAGAACAGACAAACAAACCGAAATCATTAACACCTCTCAAACTTAGTGGTATGTTAAAATTATAAATATTTCTCTTATACAATGTAATGGTGCGCACACATGTAGAGCGAGAAATTTATTCTTTTAAGGGTTTGCAGTCTGAAAATAATTTTCCTCAAGCTAAAAAATCAAAGTTTGCAATTTTGTTCCATGTAAATCTGCTAATGTATTAAAAAACGTTTTGGGTTCCAACGCATTAATGGATTTTCATTGGGATGCAACGTCCCTCCCACTCCGAGGCAAGGCAGATAGCCCTTACACATGCCTTAACAAAACAGACTACACTAAGCAGGTTAATTAAAGCACGCAAGGCCATAGCCAAGGGGGGAGGGGATCGATGAAATTTTTGGCAATGCATTAGTAGTTTTTTATTTGCGTTCTGAACTGAAGACAGGGTTGGACGGTATTTACCGTCTGATGGTATTTACCGGTTTTTACAATGGTTTTTACCGTCTTTGGAAAAACATGTTTTTACCAGGATTTTTACAACCTTTGAGAAAAACTTAATAATTTGACTATTTTTTGAAGATTTATCTCTCCATCAATGGCTGAGAGGTTCTGCTATCGAAACTGGATGTGGGCGGTGCCAGGTTCATACTCTGGTCGTGCCTGTTGATCTAGCTGTTCGGAGTTTTCCGTGGATTTTTTTTTTTCAGAAATCGCACATAAATACTGGCTAGGATCCCTTAGGAATAGGAAGGTATTCCCCAATAGGATTAGAATCCTAGTGCAGTCAATCGGCCTTAATCCACAAGCAACCAATGAAGATTTATCTGCTATTTTTTCATTTTCTCTGGGATAAAAGTTCAGGACATTTAATATCACTATTTCCATTTCTATATAACAATATTCACCTAATTCAGTGTCTGATTTGGTAAGTAAAAGAATGCTATACGAAAATAGTTCATTTTAAGGAATATAATAAACACAGAAAACTTTCATCCATGTTTTCATCTTACAAGAAATTCAAATTTATAGATAATGTACATTTATCATTATTAAACTTATTAAAACTATTATTATGAGAAGGCACATTACAATATTTATTACAATTATGTAATGCAGGCTAGTTTAATAATTTTTACTTAAAGGAAAATTGCAAATATACTTTTACTACACTTAACTTATCTTAATCATTTTAATGAAAACTAAATGCTTACAAATATTATTTGTTACATAATGTAGTTTGCACAATCACATAATGTAGTTTGCATAATTATGATGTCCTGATGATGATATATCCACATCAATTACATGAGAATACAGTTTTATAAATAGCATTAGCATACAATTTATGACTTGGGGAGTTTATTGTATCATTAGGTTTTTACCCCTTTTTCCCAGGTTTTAACCATGCCCTGGTAAAAACCAGTTTTTACCGGTAAAAAGCCAACCCTGACTGAAGATCAATGAAAGTTGAAGAAACTTTAGCACTACCTTTACCGTTCCGAACTTTAATTTCAGTGCTACATATCCCCCCTCCGAATTTTTTTCTGGCTGCGACCTTGAAAGCACGAGTAACGAATTTTCAAAATTCCCAAAGAAATTGTCATAGCATAATATTATCACATTAGATATTTTTTGATTTACCATCAAATAATGAAAATATCACGAAGGTCGGTTCATTTTTCAAAGCATCTTTTCCCCACCATATTTGGAAATTTATCGCAAAAGTCGCCAATGTTGGGGACTTTTGCGATAACTTTTGAGGGAGGCACATGATCGTCGTCGGATTATTAGCTAATTAAATTCTAGAACAGTATTTTATGCTTTAAATGGATGACTGTCTCCAAACTGCCATTGACCGTATTGTAGGGGAATTATTTTGAGTGCTCCTTTAGAAGAACTATTAGCGATACAGACATTATTTTCGATGGAAAGATTCATCTTGTAATCCTTAATAACATCCAATTTTGTTTCATTTCAAATAGCAGAATATCTCTAAAACTAGAATTCAAAGCCCGTTGTTTAGACAATCACAACGGCGCTAGAAAAACATTTGACGAAAGCATGTCTACACTCAATGTATTTAATCTTCGTCCACTTAAAATAAATAGCTTCATATTTAATTTTTGTTGTATACCCAAATCGAATTTCTTGCTCTTCTGGGAACGTGCGGAAAGTTTTCGCATTCAAACGGTTTCATTTCGCTGGGAACATTCCGAGAACGAAATTAAATCTTTAGGAAGGGACACTTCCCTCAGAAAGTGGGATAATACAGTTGTTGTATGTAGATGGCGCAAAACCTCACTCGGTAACTCGTGGTGTAGCCATTGAAGAGAAGACAATATTTAAAAAGTGTTAATGATGATCACACTCAAGCAAACAGTATTTACATTTACAGTGAAACCTCTCTGAGCGGTCACCCCTCTAAACGGCCAGTTTTTCATAGCACGGAATTTTCGACTCATAGACCTACTGTTAAAATAACCTCTATCAGCGGCCACCCGACCCCCCTCTAAACGGCCACCGAGTGGGTTCGCCCATCTCATTTTTCGGGAAATTCTACTCACTCCATGCTTTAATTTTGAGTGGAAAAATTCACGATCAGGTTTATGGTCGAATATAAGACCCAGGAATAACTGGAATTGAATCTGTTATCTCTTTTGTATTGAAAACTGAGGGAGGAACTGCAGAATTAGACGTTGAAGGTGTCCTACAAAATGCGAGGAAGCTAAACATTCAACCAGGGGCATAGCCAGAAATTTTTCATGGGGGGGGGGGGTTATGACTACTGCAACTCACATATATGCATACATGTGTGTGATGAGGGAGTGAGGAATATACATTTTGTATGGCAAAAAATTCCTCATGGGGGGGGTTAGGACCCCCCTAACCCCCCCCTCCTCCTTGGCTATGCCCCTGCTTTCAACACAAGCGACTTTAGGGAAAATCGATGAAATTATCGAAAATTCCAAAGCGGCTACAAACGAATCGGTTCTGCTTTTTAAAGTAAAAAACGAACTTGAAAAAATGGCTGTTTCGGAGATAAGTAAAAACTTAAAACAGACACAAATGGTATCCTTTTTTTAAAAAAACTAAGAAAGCATTAAATACAGTACTATTTTCTCTTTAGATAAGTTTTAAATCTCATTTTAAATAAGGAATATGTGTCAGACTTGTTTATAGTACGCATTATAGCAATTATCGTATAATAGTAAATAAAACCTTTCAGAGCGGCCAAATATTCTCAGTACGGTGGGGTGGCCGCTTAGAGAGGTTTCACTGTATTTCATGAGTCGGTAAATTTTAACACTTCAAATAGCCGCTAAACTCATATTAAAATTTTAAATTCATGTTACATAAAAAACTCAGTAATGCATTCAAAGTTATTTTCTAATGTAAATACACATCGTTGAAGACGATGTGTATTTACATTAGAAAATATAAAATCAATATTTTAATAGTTTATATTGTTAGCAAATATAAAATCAATATTTTAATAATCTCAAGATAGAACCTTTTTTCTCCTTTTTTTATTCATTTGTTACTAAGGCAACCTCGTAAGCAAAGGTGAAAGAACTAATTAAAATTTAGTGCTGGCTTTCATAATCTTGCTCACGTGCTAGGTTGCAAAATTAAAAACAAAACTCGTTAGCACACAGCGAGAGAAATGTTTTATTCCTTTACCATTTGGATCGCTGTGCATTACCAAATTTCCAATGTTTACATTATTGAAACTTAGTTTTTGTATCAAATATCTAAGCAAGTAGTTATGGAGATTCTCCACTCCTATAATATAACTTCGTAATCCTAAGGAAATCATTTCATTTGTGAAAAAAATTAAACTCATACATCTGGAAAAATCCTGATAATTGGGACATCAGTATGACGTCATACTCACTTGAAATAGCTAATTTTGTCACACAAATGATTCACGTTTTTTACTCTCAGAAATAAAATGGAGCTGAAAATAGCGACAAATCGCTAAAAATGAGGGAATGGGTAGATTTTCAGATTTTTAAAGTAGCGCAGATTGTTTTCTATATTTTTATTCATATTTATGAAAAATTTCAAGCGGATCATACAAACAGTGTAGATGTTATTAGGCTTTTTAGTGCTTAATTTCGCAATCTTTTTGGAGTAATGTCGGAAATGAGTTTTATCTTGTAGTCAGGGATCAGCGTAACTATATAGTAGGATGATACGCTTTAAAGAATAACTTCCCATAGAACGCAATGTATTGGGAATATTTTCAGTGCTCCTGTAGAAAAACTATAAATGCTACATAGACCATTTTCAATAGGGTTCATGTTACAGTAGCTAGGAACAACATATATCAACTTCATAGAAATCGATGTATATTTACAAGAGTTAGAGCACGGATGGACAGACAGGCAGACCGAAATCATATACACTTTTCAACCTTGTTGGAAAGTGTTAAAATGGCAGCATGCATGTGTATGTACAGAGTCACTTGACTTGATAGTCTTGATCTAGTTTTAGTAAAATAGTTAAAAGCATGAATTAAAAAAATAAAACCTCAAATAAAAATGTTTTATAATTGATTCATGATTGTTCGCTAAGAGAAAAATTAGTATGAAATATTGCTGTTCACTTGAAGATTGGAAAATTTGTGATTATTGATTCATGTGTTGGGAGATAAGATGCATACATATGCAATAATTTTTGGTGAATTGATTGGTTGATGCCGTACTAATGCCCGAAAAATCTTGGCAAGTTGTTACAGAAACAACCATCCATAATTGTTTTCGTTATGCTGGTCTATCAAAAGGTGTTACTGAAGAAAATGGTGATGAAGATGACAACTTGCCTTTAGCGAAATGGATTGAAAAACATGGCATCACAACATTTTCAGAGTTTGATATGGAGCTTTTCGAAACATGCGATAATGATGTCATTATATGTGAAGTTCTTGCAGACGAAGACATTGTTGAGGAAATTAAATTTAAAAATGGTGACATTGAAAATTGTTCATCTGACTCCGACGAAAAAATTGAACAAACTGATTACAACCTTCCCACCATGATGGACGACAAAGCAGCAATTCAAGTGCTGAACAAGTTTTTGTGTGACACAAAATATAGAGCCGAGAACATTTCAGTCTTTCGACAGAAGTATGGATGAATTTTTTCTTGAATCAGTCATTTTGTACTTCATTTTATTGGTCATTTATTTAAACGATGTACATTTCAAGGGAGGAGTTTGGAACCCTTTAGTTAAAATTGCTTGCGGAAGGGATATAGTGAACTCCTGGTTATAGTGAACCAATATTCTGGTCCCTTGAAGGTTCACTATAGTGGGGTTTGACTGTAGTAAGGTTTGGCAATTTCTCACCAAATATAGAAGGTACTGCCAAGGTAGATTCAGTTTTGGTTATTTATTTTTTTGGACCAAACTTGGTGGTAAATCGCAAAGTGGCCAACTTTGATGACTTTTAAGTATCACTCTACTGGTAACTTTTTAGGCCAGGCATGGGCACCCTTTGGAAAGTTGCAGGCCAAACTTTAGGATGTAGTTGGATGCATATAAATGGGATTTATATGGGGTTTTGAATGGTTTATGAGGATTTTCTATGGGAATTCCAACAAGATTGAAAAGTGTTTATGATTTCGGTTTGTCTGTTTGTCCATGCTCTAACTCCCATAAATATGCATCGATTTCGACGAAATTTAAATATGTTATTCTTGTCTAGTGTACCTTATACCCTATTGAAAATGGTCTATGTAGCATTTATAGTTTATCTACAGCAGTACTTAAAATATTCCCAATACATTACGCTCTATGGGAAGTTATTCTTCAAAGAATATCATCCTTACTACATAGTTACGCTGTGATCCCTGACTTCAAGATAAAACTTTTTCCACCATTACTGCAAAAAGGTTACAAATTTAACACAAAAAGCCTAATAACATCTACACTGCTTGTACGATCCGCTTGAAATGTTTCATAATTATGCAGTGGCAGCTCGTGGAATACAGCAAGTACTGCCGGGCTGCACTTGAAATTATCAGAACATACTTACTTTAAAATAATTTATTCTATAAATTTTCTTAAATTCAGATTAGAATTATGGAATTCCTATGGCAAATTTTTTAAAAATCTAAAAAAAAAGTATTGTAGTAACTGCCGGATCGCTCATTCAGAAAAAAAAGCCCTTTAATCTTCCCACAATTCAACTGCGAATGTTGTTGGTACAGCCCTCAGAGCTGATATAGGAATTGACAGCACCGTTGCCATGGTAACGACTATGTAAGCAGTCTCTCCGGCATAGGATAGCATGGGGGTATGTAGCTAAGACTCAGCTGAAGAAAGGTTTTCTGACTACGGCTGCACTTGTGAATTCGACTAACTGATTCGCTCGGACGAGAAGTGAGGGAGAGAATAAGACACAGAGAATATATGTTCTAGCCCAGCGTTTCTCGTGCCTGAGGGAGGCACGCCCCCCGCAGAACGTTTGGACGGGGGGGGGCGAGAAAAACTAAAGGGCAAGTAGTGATGCATGTTTTTAAAAAATAATCTTATTTATTCTCATTTTTACTAAAAAATATATCCATTTTCGCTTAAAATGTTCATTATTAAGGATTAAAAAACTCAATGTATGCTGAAAAATGTGAGGGGGGGAGGGCGCCACTGTAAGTTAGCCTTTGTTGGGGGGGGGCACGACGTTAAAAGATTGAGAACCGCTGTTCTAGCCCATTCTAACGGAAACAATAGTTTTTTTTTTTTTGGTCTGGGAAGGTTGAAAGTTTTTGTTTTATTTCTTACTGTGTCCATGTGTTATTGGAATCTATGATTTAACCGTTTTGAAACATGGAGCCCCGTTATGATCCAGTTTGCAGCATGCTTGAAACTCCGTTTAACATATGGAAAGAAGATAATAAACGACAACCACTAAAAGAAAATAGACCGACACCAAAATTGTCCATTCATAAGAAAAAAGCAGGTTCGTCTCAGCATGGTCGTAGCTTCCATTCACCATGATATGCACTATTCTCGTGGCTATGTGGCAGTTTTTATTTACAAAAAAATTTTTTGTTGGCCGTGTTTAAGCGTTGTGATAAAAAAGAGCGTTTGGAATGGTACTGGATAGGATGGATTAATCACCATCACATGAGCATGTAAAGCACACGAAAGCTCAATCGAAAATTAAAAAAATTCTTTAAAATTTAAGGAGTTGATAAGAAGTGGGAGCTAAATTGCTGGCGAATTAAAGGGAAACTCTCGACTTTATATTGCTGAATTTATCAAGAAGGTAAGCCTGAATAGACGCTTCATGCAATTACCCATCAAAGCAGTATTCTTTTTAAGTAAACAAGAACTGGCATTTAGAGGACATGGCGAGCGAGAAAATTCTTTAAACATGGGGAATTTTAAAGAGCTTGTAAAATTAATCTGAATTAAAACAACGCCTTTTTATGAGGACATCACTGACTGATTCGCAAGTTTAAAAGAAAGGAGGATTGATTTGACTTATAAAAAATAAGTAAGTTTTCTCTTTTTTTTTTCTTTTTTTTCTTCTCAAGTCATCATTACAAAAGAAAATTCTAAGGAAACTTCGAATCAGACACGGATTAATGCAATTTTGAGGATAGGAGCGGCTGGTTGAAATTTATGTCCGTTTTATGGAAGTAAAATAGGATCTCTTACATTTTTTATGTAATTTCTTTTTCTTTTTTTTTTTTATCCTGGGTGAGGGCTTAATCCGCCAGCTTTCGAATTCAGTAACAAAGATTTTCCATTCCTGTCCGGAGGAAGGGGGGGGGGGTCATATGTTTCCGGCTGCACTAACATTTTTGACCACGGGCCGCCCCTGTAATTATGTATAAAAATATAGAAAACAATCTGTGCTACTTTAAAAATCTGAAAATCCACCCGTTCCCTCATTTTTAAGCGATTTTTCGCTATTTTCAGTACCATTTCATTTCCGAGAGTAAAAAAGTTAATCATTTGCGTGACAAAATTAGCTATTGCAAGTGATTATTACTTCATATTGACGTCACACTTAACAAGCTTTTTCCAGATTTATAAGTTTATTTACTTATTTATTTATTTAATAAAATGATTTCCTCGCGGATGTTCACTGTGAAATGAAATCGTTTGAATGGGAAAAGTTTCCGCACGTTCCCAGAAGAGCATGAAATTCGATTTTAGTATATAAAATAAAAATTGAATATGAAGTTATTTATTTTAGATGGACAAAGATTAAATATATTAAGTGTGGACATGCTTTTGTCAAATGTTTTTTTCTAGAGCCCGTTGCAATTACGAAATGGTACGAAACAAATGCTTTGAAAAATGAACCAAGATGGCATTTTCATTATTTGGCGGTAAATCGAAAAATATCTAATATGATAATATTAAGCTATGACGATTTCATTGGGAATTTTGAAAATTCGTTACTCGCGCTGTAATGAACCGATTTAGTGTATTGTGTTTCGTTAAGGAATGGCTAAGGGCTATCTGCGTAGGAGGGGGGTTGCGTAAGTGGAATTTCTCCGACCGACGAAAATCCGTTAATGTGTAAGTACCAAAACGGCTAACGGATTTACATGGAATAAAATTGCAAACTTTGATTTTTTAGTGCTTGGAAAATGAATTTTAGACTGCTAACCCTTAAAAGAATAAATTTCTCGCTCTCCGTGTTCGTCCGATACCGTTATGTTATATAAAATTAATATTTATATTTTTAACTTACCAACAAGTTTGAATGATTTCAGTTTGTTTGTCCGTTCTGTTGTCCACCCATCCAGTGTTCTAACTGTCGTAAATATACACCGATATGTGCGAAATTTCTTTTCTATGTACAGTACCATGTACCCTATTGAAAATAGTGTAAGTAGCATTTACAGTTCTTTTACAGGATAAAACAAATCAAATACATCGCACTCTATGGGCAGTCATTCTTGAAAACGTATTTTAGAGATTGGGTTTTTTGAAAGCAAACAATGTTGACATACATAATATTAAGGCTCTCAAAGTAATGCTCTCCATTGAAAATAGTGTCTGTATTATTAATAATTCTTCTACCGGAACACTCAAAAGAATTCCAATACATTACAATCTGTGGCATTTGAGAGACACTAATACATTTCTAGCATAAGACAATGAGTATAAAATTTTTAGATTCTTCAGTTAAACGATGGAATTTTTTTAATCTCTTTTACAGGGTCTCATAAAATTGCATTTATAGTGATAATACATCATTATCTTATCTCCGAAATCTCGCCAGATTTAAGGAAAATACATTGCCAAATTTGACGCAAAAATATTGATGTGTTGGAAAGTGTTTTATAATCAATGCGTTTGGCATGATGTATCTTTCTTGTTTTGATGTTGGTTTGAAAAATTGCAACAAGGGGACAAACAAACAGAATATTTTATTTAGGACTGTCTGATCCAAGATTTTTACGGTGTTCTACCCTCACCCCATATCAAATAGGTAGGTTTTATTTACTTTAAAATATATATGCATAATGAATAATGTATTATTTGTATTTTTAGAAGATGAATCCTAATAAAGCTAAACCAGAGGACATACCAAAAGGTATATGGCAAGAAGAGAATGATACAGAAAAATATACAACTGTAGAAGAAGTAAAAGGTCATTGGCATTATGTTGAAAGGTTACTTCCACGCTACAGGATACCTGATCCTCCAAAAAAGATATCCACTGCAGGGTGGAAAGCACCTGCAGGTAAAAATTATATCCTAAGAATGTATCATCTGGCTGTATGCTTGCATTTTAAATAAGAAAGCAATATATTTATGTGTTTTTAAAATATACTACTTATAATTACTATGATCAAAAAGTATCTAAAATAATTCAGAAATACCTACTTCGATTTTCCATAGTTTCTATGGATTTTTTTTTTTTTTTTAATTTGATTTGCTATGGACTACAGAAAATGTATGTTTTAACTGTAATTTGAATAGAAATCAATTTATTCTATAGCATTTTAAAATTTTCCATTCTTTTAATCAGAGTTTGCAAGTTTTTGACGCATGACAGCTTTTGGCGGTTTTAACCATGGTTGTCACGTCAAAAACATTTTGTCAGAAACCTCAAATATTGCACTTGTAGTACTACAAATATTAATCGATGTCTTTAACATTGCAGACATTGCATTAGCTATGAATATGTGTAAAATGTTCATTCTAATTTTTAAGAAATACAATCATCTTTTTCATATTTTTTATAAAACAGATTGTCTAGAAAAAGGAAAAAAAAAAAGTGGAAAGAAAATTAATTATGTATTCAATATAGTCAGAACAATATTCTATCTTAAGAGTAAAGATAATCAATATCTTTGGTCTTATAAGATTAAAATTTAAAATTATCAATTTCAATAAAAAATTAGTTATGCTTTCTGGAAAAAATGAACGAAACTAATAAGTATTATTTCATTGTAAACTATTTTGTTCTTTGTAATGAATTCATCAATCAATATTTAGAAATATAAAGTACTATAATTAGATAAAAATGTTTATTTTGTTTACATCTGTCAGGGTTATTTTACTTATTTTCAGGAAAATAAGAGTATTTTGTGTTTTATACGAATGTGTGCTTACTCATTACATTTAAGTTCTGAAATTTTTTGCTAATTATTTGAATATGAAGCTTTGGTATACTGATAATTAATGGGGTTGATCTTCTTACTTTATTTAAATGACTGAAATTACTATGTTATTGGCTGTTGCTTAAAACCCTTCCATTTTAGGTTTTTAGATTAAATCAAACATAAAATTAATATTTGCTTTTAGGAAATGTTTAGCCATACCTTAATTTGAAAAACTGCCGACCATTATTCATCTAACTGTATATGCAGTACCATGTACCCTATTGAAAATGATCTATCTACCATTTATAGTTCTTTACAGGACAAAAAAAATTCCAATACATTACACTCTATGGGCAGTCATATTCATATATAATGTTATGTATCTATTGTATTTCTAAAGTTGTATCTTATAAATGTATTAAACTATTTATTATTAATGAGCTCAACTTGTGTGTTAGCATAATTGTTATTTTTTTAATATAATTAATTTTAATTATGCATTTAGTTTAATGCAAAATGAAAATATACTGCATAATTAGTTTGACATTTCGTTCTTTCATTAAAAGATTAGTTTTTGACAATTTTTGATGGTTTAAACAGTTTTTGACATTTTAAACCAGTTTTTGACGTCAAAAACCCAACCCTGCTTTTAATAATCTTAAAAAAAAAAAACCTTAAAAAGTTATGGCACAACATTCAAAGCTTAAACAATTCTCTGATCCAGATTATATAATAGATGCTGGCTGAAGTGGAGCCTTTCTTTTCCTTGTCCCCCCTCCTCCTTCCCTACAACATACCTGGTGGTAAAATTTTGCCCTATCCAGCTAAATTGCCTGGATCATTATTTAACCATTAGAGATTGCATGATAGCCGACACTTGTTTTATTGGGATTATTTTGTATCCGTAGGATAAATACGCATTCATACTTTACAAAATAATTTCTTCTACAACTCTGACAAAAATTTATTTTATCTTCCTCATTTGTCGGCATTTCCTATAAATTCATATTTATCCAAAATATATATGCATATCAGGGTTCCCACTAGAGTGCGAGACCGCGAGAATCTCGCATAAATTTCTTAAATCTCGCGCAAAAAATATTACAGTGCGAGGTATTCGTGTTTTTATATACCACCACGATTTATGGAATTATTGATAACCTCTGGCAGTTTGAAATTTGGACCCCCCCCCTTCCGTTCTAATGTTAGTTGTCGTTCACAGTAAGAGTTAATCAATCTTTTAAGAAGACCCCTCCCCCCCCCCACCCAAAAAAAAAAGAAGCTGAAATTTTCCGGTTATATGCCACATAATCTAGCTTATACTGTAGTAAGAATTTAAACTTAATTATATCTGTTTTAACTTTGTCACACATATTTGTATCTTACCAACTTTGTAGTGTAATATAATTTAATATTTATGTAAATATATTATATAAATATTAAGTTATTTTATATAATTTTATTATACTAGATAAAATATTATAGTTAATAATTCTTTTGCTTAGTTAAACTGGATGTGATTTTTTGAATAAATTTGAATATTCATTAACTTTGAATATCCATTAACAATTCAAGGGCAAATTTCAGTGCACTTTCAAGTGCAAATTTAAGCAATCTTATTAGAGTAGCTGATAGAAATATCAATTTAGAAAGTTTTCCATAGGATCAAGCTGTAAAATTTTTTAATGAATGGAAAAATTGGTGTTATTGAAATTGTACTATAAATAAATACAATGATGTTAAACAATATTTATGTTCTCACTTAACTTTCAGAAATCTCACTCAAAATTTTTGGATGGGTGAGAAATCTCCCCCAAATTTTTTTTCTAATGGAAACCCTGTGTATATATATATATATATTAAATGAACACTCACCTAAACTAAAATAAATACGGCAACACATGTTAAACCTCGCGGAAGAATACAACAGGATCGCAGAAGGATACAGAACAGACACAATCGACTTTCGTTTGCTATTGAAGCACCTGCTTAGAACCTATGCAAGATTAATAAATCAATAGGCAGATGAATACAAAACAGGAAAATCGGTTTTCCTTTGCTATTCAAACACAAGTTAACATACTACAGACAACAAGCAAAGTTACCAAAAAAAAACAAGGTTGCCGCACGATTCAGTATATATTAACAGATAAAAACGTCGCCAAGCTTTGTCCTCCAGTACTGGGAAAAAATCACCAAATCTGGCAGGGGTGCACATAACGGAAAAGTACCCAGCCCATTTCGGGCCCAAGATCTGCCCATCCTCGTCTTTGCAACCAAGGGCTCTGGATACAGATGTAAAATACCAGGGTATTTATAATTTGGGAAAATTTAAAGCTTATGTTTTTCTTTTCAGCTTTATATATGTATATATTTAACATATAAAAAGTATTTGCTTCTATTCACAATAGTTGAATTGTTATTTATAAGGAAGAAAAGAAATTCATTCAACTGAACATGTAAATTATTAAATATAAATCATTGTCTTTTGTTTTCCTTATTTAAGAGTTCTTTAATCCTTCATAATTTCAGATCATAATTGCCGATATTATTAATCTTGTTTTTTATACTTCTTGATTTTAAGATTAGCTTAAAGACAAAGAGAAATGAATTGATATCCACAGAAAAGTGACACAATTATTTCACAAGTAATAATTATTTGTCTTATATGCACCAACAAAAACATGTAATTATATATGCATTTTATAATATGAAATTGACAAAAAGATGTTAATAGGAATGCATTTTCTGAAACTCAAAAGTTTAATCAGGTTTAAGTAATTTATTTTAGAAAGTTAAACATAAATTACTTAAACCTGAAAAAACTATTAAAACAATAACTATAGAGTTATCACAATAACTCTCTAGTTATTGTTTTTCTACATATGAATAATGCATAATTCGTTCTCTGATTTATATTTAGTTTTAATGTGATGCTGTGTAAATAATACCCAAGCATTAAAAATGTAATTTGATTGAATTTTTTTATGGATTTTAATATAATAATAAATTACTAATTTTTAAAAAAAGCATAATGTTTGTCTGATTTTCGTATGAATAAAAAATATATACAATAGAGCAGTTCATTCATACTTGAAAGCTTAAATATTTGTGCATGTTAGTGTGAATGAGTTCAATGTTTCCATACAGCACTACGACATCACAGCGTGCATGTATAAATGGTAGAGAGGTTATAGCAACAGACAAAAGGCTGCCGGGTATAGTTTCCGTGATGTCACATGGTGACCATTGTAGATGTCAAGTGACCCCTTATACACATTTCCAAACTTCAATCAAATTACTTTTTCCAGGCTCCCATTTTTTCAAAAACTTTTGATTTTTGTGCTATTTTTGCAAATAATTTACAAAATAAAATTAAAATGTAGGGTGAAATGCCAATGAAAGCCTGTTTTATTCATCTAATAATCATGACACATTACTCTTCATCTTCACTAAGAATTATGGAACAAGGTGTGTAAAATTATTTCCAGCTTTTCAAAAATTATTGCAAAGCACAACTTTTTTTTTTTTCTAATTTGAAATTTAAAAAAAAAGAAAGAAAAAAAAATTAATTTTCTGGAGTAAATTTGTAAAAAACAAATTTTGTTAATGAGAAATTAAAGTCAAAACAAATTTCATTTTTTTTAAAGCCATATACAAATGACATTTACTTAACTAAATTTCGATAATGATATTTTTTTAGCACATGTTGTATCAAACTTTACTCATTACCTCTTCCAGAGACCACCTCTCTGAAAGAATGATATTTCATGATCCAAAAGATGGTCTCTTTGGAGAGGTTTCATTGCATAGACTTATTACACTTACTGATTTTTGAAAAAATTTAAATGGATATCACAAAATGCTAAGCACTCTTTTTTTATTTATTTATTTTTTGCTTTCATTTTAGATAATATACCAGATACCCCTTACTATGTTCTAAGAACAAGAAATCATATGCTACCAGTTTATGAGAAGCGTATATATGATGATCAGCTGTTAGTCACTCAAGTAGCTAAAATTCAGGGCGATATATGGGTTTGTATATTCATAATTTTCTACGAATGTTTATTTAGTTTGTTTATGACTTTAATTAATACTGCTATGTAGTTATTTTCTGTGCCCCAGTATGTTAATTCATATATACAATAGACAATTAAGTAATAAATATGATTTTAGCTTTCTTTTATTTATTCATTGTTAATATGGAGGGGGAAACGTAAAATCTGCCTTTCTTAATGATTAAAAATATGAAAGAATTTCTTCAAATGCTATTCTAAATATTAAAGAACTTTTATCCCGTGTTGTCAATCATATTTACCAAATAAAGAACATGACTTTGCATTGTAAATTATTTAGAAAAGGCAAGATACCAAAAACATAACCAAACCCCAGATCTTTGTTGGAGTTACCTCTGCTGCAATAGAAATTGGTGTGGGTGTAACATTCACAAACAATAAAGAGACACGTTTGCAAGAAAAATTTTTTTTTTATTGAGAAGTACATATTTAGACTGTAAAACATTAGCTTAACAATTGACTATATTCACACTATATAATTGTACTTGAATTTACTATTAACAAAAAATAACTATAATTACACATTTAGGCTCAATCTACTTAACTAATCAATTATTGATGAATTACACTTATTTTAGCATTGTCAATTAAAATTAAATTTCTCTGCAATTTAGCTAAATAAAATCCTATACTGATAAGATAGCATATTCAAACTCACTTCAAACATATTAAATAAACATCTCAAAACTTATGAAAGATCAGATTTGCAATGCATTATATGGTAGTTAAATATATTGCATTAATTGAGAGGCCTCTCTAAAAAAAATGGAGAAATTAGGTATACATGAAATCTTTCAGATTGCTTCAAAAGAAAAAAAATATGCTAGCGTTGATACATTTCTTGCAAAAAGGCATTTTGATGATTTTTTTAAATAAAAAAAGAAAAGGATAGGATAAAAAAAAAATTAAATTAAAATTTTATAGAAAAGGAGACAGATTACTAGATTTTTAAAACAACATTAAAGGGGTAGAGGGCATGGTGCCCGCACCAAAATGGCACAGAGGAAACTAGAAAGGAAGTGTCTGTGCTGATAACAACATCACAAAAAGGGGCTTTGGGCAGGCAAACACAGCAACAAAGGAATGGCGGAAAAATCACTCAAAATACTGGTGTTAAACAATAAAGTAAATAAAGTGTTTTTTACAAAGTTTTTTATTTACTTCAAAGGAATGGGTCTTGACCGATGTTAACGCAAAAAGTTCTCCTTCTGTATTATACTGTGAGTTGTTGGTCAAAACGATGACTCCATCAATTAAAGTCCGGCAATCAGGACAAACTCCTCAGCAAGGGAACATGCCGGTCAAATGAGATTATAATAAAAATAAATAAAAAACTGTTTCACCTGAGACATTCCGATGGCAGGGTCTCCAACATCAGGCAATTTCTCTCACATCAGATAGTTGGTGTTCCTTCCCTCGTTGATATCAAAATCTAATCATGGGGAAAATATGGAAAAATGTAGGTGTAGGCTATCAAAATGCCATGGAAATTCTAGTTCTCTTTCTCTGCTGTTGGTCAGCCAGTCATTCCAATTCTGTTTCCTTTCTAATTAATGGATCATTGCGTTTTAGGCCTGGCGACTAACCAGCTGCCAGCAGTAGCGGATCCAGAAATATTTTTTGGGAGGGGCTAAATTTTGAAATAACCTTATTTCACCCAAACAAAATGCACAATAAAGCAAAATTTTAGTCTAAAGTAATGTAAAACTTTTTGGGAGGGGCTAAGTTATAAAAAAAGATCATTTTATTTACTTAAAGTGTATAACAAATCAGAATGTTACCCTTTAGCAATCTCTTTTGGGGGGGGCTGAAGCCCCCTAGCCCCTCCCCTGGATCCACTACTGGCTGCCAGTCTCCTTGTTTGAGGCCGAAAAAATTTCACCATGTCATCACACATCTGCGATCCAAGCTCAACTGACTCCCACTTCCCCCCGTGCGAAAGCGAAGCTACATTCCACCACACGTCTCTCTCCGTCAATCAGCACCTGCCAGCACAGATATTCCTCTGTGTTCATTCCAACTTTCAGAAAGTACTTTAAGGGTGATTCTCACAAAATGGGACAAAATAAGATTGGTGATTTTGCATCATTTCTGTCACACATTTTTAATGGAAAGAATTTTTTTCTTTACTTATTTTGTTCCAAAATGTTATATATGATGACTAATGAAAAAAAAAAAGTACTTGGCATTCTCTGTAGTTTTTTTTTTTTATTTCTTCTTCTTTTTTTTTTTTTTTTTTTTTTTTTCCCTGGTGTGACAGAAATGGCAGTCACAGTGACCAAAATGACAAAAAATGCTTTTTATAGCTCGAAAAATGTAAAATAAAAACATGCATATCCAATAAATTATGTTTCTTATTAAAATTCCTTCTCCAGAACTTGAAAAAATAATTGGAAAAACTCTGAAAAACTAGTAGGGACTGATTTTATCATGTTTTGAGAGAATCATCTTTAAAAAGTGCAGTTTCTCCTTTCCCTGTGCCTTTTATCATAGACTTAAAATAAAAGCTTGAGGTAAACACCCTACTTGGATCATACTCACTCGGTGATCGTGATAAAGCCTCTCGTTGCATATTTCACATCTTAAAAGCCTTAAGAATTTTGGAATACATGTTTTTATGCATTGCTTCTTCACATAAAATTCTGTTTTATCAGTGATGTAGCCAAAATTTTTCCATGAATATCTTATAAATAAAAATGAAATTCTGTTTGTTTGTGAATTTAATTCATATACAAATCCACAAAAATTGACCTATCAGCCTGAAATTTTGCACACATATGTAAAATAATATAGAATAAATTATAGTCTTCTTTAAAACTTTGAAAGTCCACCCGTTCCCGGAATTTAAGAGATTTTTTATGCTCTCCACGCAAAAAGCTTTCCGTAATTGTAACCCCTGTAGTGAAAAAAGTGTGAAATAAGCATCGCGGTTGCCATGTGTGGCGATTTTGCCGAATAAAATGTTTTAAATTCTCAAAGTAAAAATAAAAGAATAATAATGATTTTTTTTTTTGTTAGTTTATATTTGTAAGGATATTTTTTTTAATTATAATATCGTGTGCATGGGAAATCAGAGCAGGAATGAAATGCTTTATACGCAAAACAATAAGAATTGAAGACTTCCGAGGCTAATATGTAAAATTTTTTAGTTTGGCAAAAAAAAAAAAAAAAAATGGCTGAAATGCCGATTTTGAGAAAGTGAGTTCTAGCGGTTTGCACAGTTTTCGGCTTGGCACAATTTACAGAGAGCTTAAGGAAATAGATTTTTGAAAACAAGTGCAAAGATTTTATTAGAATACAGCGTTAAATTTTAATGATCCGTGCAGAAATAATGTAGTTATTAAGGGATTTCAAGCGATCTATCTTCAGAATTCTCACCCATTGATTTAAGTTGGAATTCTGCCAAATTTCAGAAAATTGAAATCTTCGCATTTAGTACATCAAAGTAACGATGAATAAAAGACATTACAGTTGATAATTTTAAAAATGCCGGCTGTATTAAGGGATTTCACTTTTCAAATAAATGCCTGCTTTACTTTTTGGCAGTCGAACCATTTACCATTTTGATTGCTGCTAAGTCAATGCTTCGAATGATTCCCTGAAAAAACTCTTGCAAAATGGCATATTTTGGCACTTTGACAAGGCTTAGATTTGAAACTGGATTTTATTTGAGACTGGTATATATAATAACACTGGTTATAGATAAAAAGGAATGTTGGTATGTGTGTATGAGGTTGAAAATCTCCAGCACCGTTGAGCACAGTTGCACCATGAAATTTGGTTCACCTAAGTCTTTTATCATGGAGAAGGTTTTTATGCTATCCGTTTTCCTCTAACTTGCCACTAGGTGGTGCAGCAGAACGTCGAATTCTATTCCGTTTAGCTGTTTGCTATGCGAATATAGTCCAATCAATTTCGATAAAATTTGGTACACGCGGATATTAGAACATGGAGAATATTTTTCACTATCCATTTTGCTGTAACTTGCCTCTAAATGGCGCTGCAACGCATCAACTTCTGTACCGTTCGACTGATCGGCATAAAATTTTTTATACTTACACATTTGAGCACGAAGAATATATTCTAACTGTGTTCCTTTTGATGTTACTCACCACTAGATGGCACTGCAATGCATTATTATTTTAACTCGCCACTAGATGACGCTGCAGCAGGTCAAATTCTTGACCATTCAAACGGTCGATATGAAAATCAGTATGCATAGCTATTTGAACAATGAGAATATTTTGGCGTTATCCATTTTACTATAACTCGCCACTTGACGGCGCTGTAGCAAATCATTACTTTAATTAACCACTAGATGGCGCTGCAGTGTATCACTTCTTGACTATGCAACTGATCGCTATGAAAATAGGTATACATAGATATTTGAACACGGGGAAGAGTTTGGCGCTATCCATTTTCCTATAACTTACCACTAGATGTCGCGTCAATACATGAACTTCAGGACTGTCCAGCCGATAGTCATGAAAATTCGTATACAGCGATATCTGAATGCGAAGAATATTTTCGCCGTATCCGTTTTGCTAAAACTCGCCACTAGATTGCGCTACGCCGCATGGCCTTCTGCACCGTACAAACGATTGCCTTGAAATTCAGTATGCATGATTATTGAACACAATAAAACGCGATATCCATTTTGCTATATCTCTTTATTACAATAAATAGTAATCACAACAAATCACAATATCAAAAAGTCCATTCATTCCCGTGCGAAGAACGGGTACTTCAGCTAGTATATATATATATATATATATATGTATATATTTCATAACAAAAATTGTTTGATTAAAAAGGCCCTTCCACATAATTACTGTCAATGAAATCGGACCTTTCCTGTAAATGTAACTTATTAAAATGTTTTTCTCAAATATTCTATGTTTTTGATTCAAAATATGTGTATTATATTGTTGCTGCTTTTTTCATTTAGTCTGTTTATTTTCATTTGCCAAGTTGACCTGAAATGTGCCCCATCTGGGATTTTTATTTTTTGCTTGCACATGTAGAAAGCCTGATCAATGGATCATGCACATTTCGCTTTGAATTGGAGGGGGGGGGATATTGTTTGGATATTCAAAATTTTTATAAGTTATCTACACATTCTTAAGTGGATTCCAACTATCTATGCTCAAATATTGGTAGTTACATCTGATAAATACATAGTTGCAAATTATTAAATAACTATTATTCCAAACTTCGTTGACAGCTGTATGCACATGCAGTTATTATTCTTCTCAGTGTTTTTAATTGACTGTTTTGCATTCTTGGGCGTTTTCTTTTTGAATGATTACTCAATTTAGCCCATCTTATTACATATTATTCGTAATTATTACAGATACTTAGTAAACTTACATATTATGGATGATATGGGAAATTTTTAAATGTAAAATAAAATCAAGAGTTCGTATATGAAAACAAAATGAAGCCCTTGAACTGGAAAGGTGAGTTCAGCTCATCATGAACTTACCTGAGTAAACTGACAATAATGAGTTGCATAATCAGAACGGAAGAGATGTATGTGTAAGTCATAGCCATTATTTGAGTGGAAGTTTCTGTATCGGTCTCTCCCTTAACCCATTTCGGACTGATGTTGCATTTTCACAACATAAAATAAAGTTTTAAGAATTTAAAATTATCTGTTTACTGACACATTTGTTTTAACACTATTTAAAAATGTCCAATTGTCTTTTAATTTAATGTTATCTGCATATTTGCATCATTCACACACATATATGCTCATTGTGTTTGTAAACAAACAGTAATGATTTACAACATTAGCGAACATTTTGACTTCTTGAATAACAGAGTAATATTCTCTGAAAATATATGACTAAAGAAATGTTTTGTACAACTTAATTTTGACTATGTTTTTTATAGAACAAAACACATCATCCAGTAGATCAAGGCAGAAAATAAAACTAATAAATATTTTATGTTTATTATTTAAATAAACATAATACAGTGGTTTCGTGATATGTCAAATATCCAGCTGTGTCGAAGTTTTTACACAGTCCCAATCCAGTCCAATACGAATTTAAGATTATTCGATTAGTCAAACTTATGGTAAGTCAAAGATTTTTATCAGTCCCCAGGAATTCCACTTGTTGTGACATCACTGTATTTTTGAAAGCCCTTTTACTGTTTTATTTATTCATTTGTTAATCTTAAAAGTTGATGTCATGACTTTGAAGAATGGAAAATGTATGCGGTACTTAATGGGTTAAGAAAATTAAATTATCTGTGAACAGTGCTGAGACTGAAAATAAATTGCAGTACAAGGGGTTAGTGAAAAAATTCATTTATGTTATAGTGTATCTTACCTATATATATATATATATTTCTTTTTTTTTTTTCAGTTATTTGAATATGATTTAAAGAAATATTTAGAAGAAAAAATTGGTGAATCACTTCAATCACATGTGAATGAGATTATGTGTAAAGTGGATTTTAAAGGCAATCATGTAGAACTTATAACAGAGTGGCTGTATAATAAAGGATTTTAAAGATGTTTTTTTCCACCTTCTTTCTTTCTTTAGAATTAAAAAGTGTTTTAACACGTTCACTGATGATAGTGCATCAGCACATGATAGTCATGAGTGTAAGCTAAATTTCCTATTTCAGTTCTTTGAGTAACTGATTAAGTTTTGGAAAACACACAGTTTAAAAGAAAAATGTGAAATCTTTATTATTCATGACATGAATCATTTATTATTAAAAACTATATTTTATATATGAAATTGACAAAAGAAATTTGTCTTGTATTCTAAGTCGAATTTTGCAAAATGTATTAATTACAATCTGCAATAAAAGATTGAGTCAAAATCACAAAAGAAAAAATGTCTCATGCATGGCATCTGTTTAGCAGGAAAACCAATACATGTATTGAAGGGAAGAAGTTAGTACTTCGATAGCTATATCTTTTATCTTTAATCAAGTGACCAGCTATCCTGTATTATATAGGAGAGTCCCATCCTGCAGTCTCATTCTTGTGATTTCCCCCCCCCCTCTCATTGTTAAAAATTACGATTGTGATGCCAACCATGTTTTTTTATTAATTTACTAAGAACAGCCTAAAATGAAAAATATTCTAAATCTTAATAACAGGGAGTTAAATGGAAAATTTTTCTACATAGTGAGAGAAGACCCTCTTCTACAGTGGTATATAAGTATGTGACATGTCATGACTCACATGTCACTGCTAATTCAACGAGCAGCAAGTATGAAGAAGGTGATCAACGTTAGCCACCTACAAGTAAATCTGTGTGTGTGCTTTTGGTAATAGTTTATCCACTGATTAAATAGCTATCATATGAAAGAAATCAAAACTGAAACGCTGTTATTTTCAGCAATTTTGACTTTGCCTCCCCCCTCCATCCCCCCCCCCCCTCTTTAAGTGAGTATCCTGCCATACTTAAACTTAAAAAAGATGGTCACTTTAGGAGAAATCCTTAAAATGAGTTGCTGGGAAAAAAAAAAAATTCATATAAAAGAAACTCCCTCTTTTTTTAATACTTACAAGTAAATAAGTAATAAAAACAATATGCAGCAAATGCTACAAACACCACAAATTTTAATTTTGCTACGGGGTTCAGGGTTTTCTCAGACTGCTCCACAAAATATATTTTATTGACCATCCGATCAACAGCAGCCAGAGCCTTGGACCCTCACACTTCAGCCGTCTACCAATATTCAGTGCCTTATCCAGGGGTCGCGCTGGCTTTTTTTAAAGTTCCGCCAATCCATTCGCCAAATGAGATTTTGCCGGACATCATTAAGAAATGCAATTGCCAATATTTTCGCCAAACTAATTTTATGATCGCAATTTGCGACGTTGGCGATCGACAGCGCGGCCCCTGCCTTATCCACTCGGATGGTACGGCAGGCTGTGTAGTTGTTCTTTGTCGATGCTGTGAACATAACTTGCTTTCAGTCATAACCACTGATGGGAAACTGTTTGATTCTTTCATCCAAAAAGAATTCGAATTCAAACAAATCGATTCGAGTTTAAAAAAAAAAGAAGTTGCTGGACTGCAAACTATAGAAGTGAGCTGTTTAAACAAATAAAAATGGTATGTATCCATGTTTTTTCAGCAAAATTTAGACAGATATTTTATTACAATGAAATTTAAATTGAATATTACTTCCTTGTACGAAATAAAATGAAGTTAAGTGATCGCAAAAAATTTTGGTATACAGATTTTGATGAAAATATCGATTTTTACTGCATCTAAATTTACTTAGAAAAGTTTTTCTGAGGCATCTCAATGTCTCTCTAACCGATACGTTTGTAATCGCCTCGGAATTTCCGATCATTTCATCGGTTTTCGCTAAAGTCGTTTGTGTTGAAAGTTTAGCTTGCTCGCCATTACAAACATCGGGAAATTCCTCGTCAGGAACGGAATGAGCGCCTGAAAGGCACAAAAATTCCTTTGTGAAAACGTTTATATACACTTATGTACTGGTGTACTTAATGTCGACTCCTCCCCTTTCGCCACTGGCCCACCAGAGGGGGGGACCAAACGAACGTAAAACGGAAGAAAAACTTTCTTATAAAGAAATACGTAATTCAAAAATCACCGAAGAACTGCAGGAACGCCATGCTTCAAACAAGGTCTAATATAGACTGAAAGCATTTGTTGAAATTTCCTTCCTTTATATTGTTGTTAACAATGTCTGATTTTGTAACGTTCAGTACTATTATTGCGTTTTCTAATCCATTGTTAAAGTAAGAATCGATGAAATAAGGTAACGGAATGAATGAAAACTACCTAGATTAAAACAATTAAAAATACATCCTTTAAAACCATAGTTAAAATATTGAACGCAAGTTACCTATTAAAACCATTAAAAGATTTATTTTGGCACACAGCCCGTGGCCGTCTTCCGCTTTATCGGTCACAATATCTTCAAAATGTGCCGCCCAGGTTAGTTATGTAGTGGTTAGAGAAACATTCTATCACACCACAGGTCCGGGTTGGATTCTCAGCACGGGCTTGTATGTAATTCCGTCCGTTCCTTCATAGGAGGTAACGCTGGTCCACCTATTAGGTGCTGCCATATTAAAGAGAACAGTCGTTCCGGTCTCGATAATGGCTAATCCATTTACGGCAAGTGTCCGCCATTAGGGAAAAAAATATCTTCAAAATGAAGATGCTGTGACTAATAGACGTCTAAAACGCTCTCGTCGTTTCGAAAGAAGAATGACGATTTTGTGACCATTATAGTTTATGACGACCATGGAGGATTATGTTGCCAAAATTTACCTTTTGACTGTTTTAGTTGGAAATGTGCATTTCCCCCTCTGATGAGGACAATGCATTTTACATTTTTTTGTTGTTTTAACAATGACTGGCTTGGGGGGTGTTTTCTATTTAATTTTCTATATATTATTAAACGCATGTTTTCTTTTATGCTGCTTTTTTAAGCGCTGGATAGCATGTGAAGCAACTATAATTTTGTTGTAATTTTAATTAAAGTTCAACTATATATATATATATATATACATGTATGCATGTCGCGAATTCGAGTAGTGAATGAGCATATAATTAATCGAGGTACATTCTTCATTTTTATTTTCATTCTTCGTTCTTGACCCCTACGACGGCCGCAGACGTTGATCATTTCATTATGGGGGATGGGGGTGCGTAGTAGGCAGACCTACGTTGCCTCATATGAATGGTCTCCTAAAATATGAACGAATTCATGATGAGGGACTTTGCACCCACAGAGGTTTGCTTTGTATTTGGAAGATATTAGAGTCACGACCATAGGCGCACCCACGGGGGGGGGCTATGGGGGCTGAAGCCCCCCCTAAAGTTAGAAGTGAAAAGCGTTAAAAATATGAAAATTGTCGCTAATGAATTAATTTTTTTTTAGTTCTTTCTTTTTTTAATTGTCTTAAATTATTTCTAACTAAAAAAGACATTTATTTAAAAAAGTTTTTAAATAAATGCTTACTTACAGTTAGTTGAAACGCTATTCCACACGGTTACAACGTGCATTAAAAGATCAGATAATTATTTATGACTGTATAATGAGTTACATTGCTTGTGTTCTATGGGACGGTCAAGTGGTACCGAATAGTTTGACGTTATAAGAGAGTTGTAACTAACCGAGGTCACTGTTACCGAGTTCAGCAGTATTTGTATGTAGACCAGCCCCCCCCCCCCTTATGAAACTAAAATCCTGGGTGGGCCACTGGTCACGACAGATTTTGCGTGAACCAGCTCTCTTTAGCTAACACTGTATTCCGCAGCAGTCCAGCCGAAAGAGGTTTTCAGCTTCCCAATGGCATTGACGAAGCCGATGCTGCTTCACTTTACGTGTTCTTATGATAACGGAGCTTAGAGACTACATTATGTATGTTCATTGGGGGGAAAAACGAGAAAGAAAAAAGCACCCGTGTAATATAAGACTGCGGTAATTTTAATTAAGAAATGAATAGCCATAATTCGCATTTATTTGCTTTTAGTACATGGGGAGGTTATTTTTTAAAATTTATTATGATTCTATTCTAAAAAAAGAAGAAAGAAAGAAACGGCCGCCGACGCTGCCGCTGACAAAAGCTTGTTCTGCTATTTCCTCCGAAACCGTGGGGATATGACTTTCGACGAAGATGTCCACGGATTCGGAAAATTCCGGTTAAGCCGGTAAGCAGATTGAAATTTCGAAAATCGAATTATTTTAGAAGATATTAATAAAAAACTGAAAAAGTAAGCATAATGGTTGCCAGGCTTGACAATTTTCGTCAGCATAAAATCATTCATTCCTTTGCAACAAAGCAATTCCTGCATGAAATTGACAAACATGAAGTAGAATTACACAATTTTTACGCCTAATTAAAAAGTATGCGAAATAACTAAGTCAAAGTGTTACACAAAGTTCACAATTTTAAAATAGTCAGTTCTCTTAGATAACAGGAGTTTAAAATCGACGTCAATTCTATAACTTTTTCAAATAATAATTATAACTGATTTAAAAAGAACCATTTTGGCATCAGCTACAATCTGGAAAAATGCTATTTCAAGCAGGGTGAATCTAAATACTGCGTGTGTTCTACAATGTTAGCATCCAGTATTTTGAAAATGAAAAATAATTCAAATTCATATTATTTTATTGCCGGTTAGGTTCAGCTTGGGTATTTGCCACCCGTAGAAATATTTGGCAGCGTTAATTAAGCCATTATAGCAAGTACAGCTTGGATATTTGCGGCGCGGCGAGATGATATATTTCGCGCTGCTAAATATGCCAATCTGCAAAGGATTATGTATCTGAATGCATGAATAACTCTTTTCACGGCAATCTTACATGAACAATAAATATCGGTTATGAGCATGTTTCAATCGCCAAATAATAAAAAGTCGCCATTAGTAGCAAGATATAGTAGCTGCACCGTAGTTTTTATCAAAGAAAACATATGAAGCACTGTTTTCTTAGAAATAATTATTAACTACACGTATACGTAAGTCGCCAAATTATGAAAAATCGCCATGGATGGCCAATACGCAAGGTGTCCAATAGGTTTTACACAATTAAAAATAGTGTGAAGTTGTTCCAAGAACCAAGGAATGTGTAGTTCGGTAACATTCTATCAGGTCCAATCTTTGGGCTTTGTCAATTATGCCTTTTTTACGAATAAGCCCTATTGTAGGGGGCCGAATGCCCCATACGAAAAGCGAGCGTATCCCGTCTAAGGGCTTCGGCCTCTAGCAGGGGCGTAGGGGGAGTCATAACCTCCCATGAGGAATTTTTTGCCATACAAAATGTATATTCTTCACTACATTATCACACACACGTATGCATACATATGAGTTGTAGTAGTCGTAACTCCTCCCGTGAAAAATTGCTGGCTACGCCCCTTGGCCTTTAGTATAATAAAAAGAAGAAAATCTGATGTGTCCAACACATGACTTCCTTGCACGTCCATTAGATTAAAAATATTTTCGACGCACTTCCTCTACATTTATTTGTTTGAAAGAGATAAAATATCAATAATAGTGAGGTTTAGCGAATTCTAGCCAAATATTTCGATATCGTCAAGCTGAGTTCAATTTGAAAGATTTCCTTCTGACACTTTATTTGGCGATATTTCACCAAAAGCCGACAAACTTGAGATAGTCAGCGAGATTTTGGGGATAGCCAAAGTAGTCATTGACCACAGACTTTCAATGAGTTGATTGCATCTATACACCTCAATGTATTCAAAGTCATTTGGCTCACCATGTAAATAAATTCTCAGTCGATTGCTGTCAAAAAAGATATTGAAAACAGTTAGGTATTACAATAGTTCTAAATACAAAGTTAAAAAATCTACGGGTTAAAGTTTTAGAGTTATACAAAATAGGAAATAATTTTTGGCGCCAAATTTGGCGATATTTCGGCGAAACTCGTCAATGTCGACGACATTTGGCGAGATTTTAAGCATAAACCAAACAATGACAGATTATCGCCAAATTTGGCGATATTTCGCCAAAACTCGCCAAGAACGATGACAAATGGCGATACTTTGGGCATGGACCAAATGACTGACTATCGCCAAATTTGGCGATATTTCGCCAAAACTCGCCAAGGTCGAGGACAGACGGCGAGATTTTGGGCATGTACCAAACAATGACTGTCTACAGTTGTATTATAATGAAGATGTCCATAGACATTAAGGTACTGAAATTCTTTTCGGTGGTCCTGTAAATAAACTCTCCAGTAGATTGGAACCAAAAATCGAGATGCACAACTAGATGTTACAACATTCTTATATATGAAATTTCATAATAGTTTTTGAGATTTGAGAGTTAAATATGCACACACGTACACCAAAAGTCGCCAAGCTTGGCGACTTTTGGCACAGTTCTTGAGGGAGGCACGTGACCGTGGTCGGACCATTACCTAACTTATGTGGTAGGACGGTATTGTGCTTGAAATGGATGAATGCCCCTAAAATTGCTATTGGCCGTAATGTATTGGAAATCTTTTGAGTGTTCCTGTAGCAGAACTATAAATGATAAAGACACTTTTTTTTTAATGGAGAAATTCATTTTCTAACTCTTTACAGCATACATCACTTCTGAGTCGTTTGAAATATCCCAATACCTCTAAAAAACGCTTTGATGAATTTCGGCCCATAGAGCGTAATGTATTTCGAAATTTTGGGCGGTCCTGTAGATAAACTATTCAGTCGAATGGAACCAAAAGGGGAGGTGCACAACTAGATGTTACAACTATCCAAAATATGAAGTTTCGACATTCTACGGCTAATAGCTTTTGAGTTAGGCGAGTTTAATGAATTTCGGCCCATAGAGCGTAATGTATTTCGAATCTTTTGGGCGGTCCTGTACATAAACTATCCATTCGATTGCCACCAAAAGGGGAGGTGCACAACTAGATCATAGAACAGTCCTAAATATCAAATCTCAACATTCTACGACCCATAGTTTTTGAGATATGCGAGTTACATACATACGTACGTACGTACGTACGTACATACGTACGTACGTACAGACGGCATGGAAAAACTGGCCACAGTAGACTCGCCACTGGTCAAAATGAGTTGCAGACGCGTTAATAGGATCGTGCATGCTAGCCTACGATGAGATGCATCGAAAAAAATTTTTTAATTAAATTTAGAGGTAGTCAAAATCGGTTTTTATGTCGAAATTTGGCCCCCAAAATTTTTCGGGATCACATTACTTCCTTATACTACGTACAAGGAAGTAAAAAAACAAACAAACAAAAAACACACACACACACACAAAATTGAATTGAATTATATAATACGGTTGTCAAACAAATATCTGTTATGTTAAAAAAATATTGAGATATTACATTTAAACGTTCTCCTGTAAAATTATATATGAAGTATATAATGATTTGTACCGTATAATACTTACACCGCATATTGCGCACAGCAGTCTTTTTGTACGAAAATTTGATTTGTACACTAGTCAAAATTACGAATCAGAATTTCGAAATCAGACGTCAGAATTTCGAAATCTCCGAAAAAGTGCACATTGGTTTGACAATGGCGATATGTTATTTCGGTCTTTTTTTTTTTTTTTTTTTTTTTTTTCCTTTCAGCACGTGCTTTGCATATCTATTTCTTGAAAAATGACACACAAGAAACTCAAGAAAACACTCTTATTTTGCTTGTCTCATCATTTTTCTTCGGCGTCGACTGAAATCTAGAATCACTACAAGTGCAGGGTGAATCTAAAGAAAGGTGCAATGTTAATTGGATCAAGACGGGCAACACATTAAGCATAGGGCTTCGGTTCCGTTTTCGTGGGTAAGTAACATTTGCAAAACATATCACACCTCATAAACGATCTCGAGACAACACTAAGTGAACGCAGGGTGAAATTTTCGGACCGAAAATGGTTGCCACTTGCAGAATATATAAGAAAATGTCACCAAACGCAAAGGTACTGTGAAAAAAAAAAAATTATATCTTAAAAATAGTGACAATGAACGATTAAAAATTGTATTCGATGCTTTAAATGGATTTACTTGGATATAAAATATTTCATCAAGTGTAGATATGTTAAGTTTGAGAATATATAAAAATATTTAACCGCATACAGGTCATCGGAGGCACAGGAGCTGATAGGCTGCATTTATTTTTTAGATTAATTGTTCTGTGTATTTTGTTTGTAAAGCAAATCATGCACGAGGGGTATCTGCCTATAGAGGAGAGGTGCCTTCGGCGGTTGACTTATTCTTTAATTAAATTAGGCTAAATGCATAAACTATTTCAAATGTATCTAATTCCACCCCCCACCCCCCTCCAGCCAAAAAAATATCACAAGCAAATTTTTTAGTTTTATAAAGATTTTTGATGGTATTGAATGATCAAACATTTCAATTTTACAAATATTTGAGACAAAAAATACTGTTACTAATAAAATCTGTTTCAGATGAAAGTCTTATTTTTATTTAGCACTTTATAAAACTTTAAAACTTTGTCAGAAACACATTCTAAAGGAAAATTAACATTCTGCTTAAAATTTGCTGACGAAGTTTTCAGTTAATATTATCCAATATTATTAAATTTATACAATTTTACAAATTGAAATTTTTTATTTTTAAAATTTTCTATACAAATTGAAATCAATTGATTTTATTCATTGAAATTAATATTTTTTTTTATAAATTGAAATTAAATTTACTTTGAAAATTTTTAAGTTGAAATTATCTTTATAAAATAAGAAAAATGAATGTAAAATTTATTAAATTAAAATTTTTAATATATTTTTCATGAATTGAATTAAATAACTTGACATTTTATGCTTTGATTTGCAGTAGAAATCAGCCCTTTATAGCGTTTGAAAGGAGATTTCAGTAGATATTTTCATACTACGTGGAGAATTCTTAGGCCATGGCACATACCCAGAATGATCCACCATAAATCAGTCCTTCGTTTCACTTAACTTTTTTGAACAAATTTAGCACTTTACTTGTTGCAAAGGAAATAAATTTTGAATTTCGGATAAATAAGAAGACTAAATTAGAATTTCGAGTAATCAAAACGGACGGTTTAGTAACTGCCTTAGCTTCTGTCAAATGTTTACAAACAAGCATGATGAGAAAATAGAAGTTGTAATAGTTTTCAAAGTTCGTAATACTTGTTTATTATTACTCAATATTTAGACACATTAACTATTTGCGATATTTTTTTTAATTATACTATAGTAATATTTTTTGTAGATGATATGCTGGATATAAATGGTTTATTTTAATTAAAACGTCATGTACTGACATGTAATAGGTTCATTTGATTAAAATATGTCATTAATAATCAAAATAGCAAAATAAGCTCTATGTGTGTGTATTTTCATTAATCTTTTTGTTGTTGCTGATAACTTAAATCAATAAATTAGACTTAATTAAAGCAAAAAAAAAAAAAAAGTAACTACTACTGGCATGCCATAAGGTAGGATTTTCAGGATTTCTTTGTGCCGATTGGATGTGATTCACTGATGGTGAGGGGCACTTTTTCTTTTATAGCAAAATACAATCCGTAAAAAGTTTACATCGCAAGGAATGTGTACAGTTATTAAACAGATGCTCTGCAGAAGTATACTTGTAATTTTTAACTGTGTTTAATATCACGAAATATTATTTTTATAAACTGAAATCAGATTATGGATCGATCAAGTACTGAAAACTAATTTCCTGCAGCGAGATTTTTAACCCCTTCCTTCTCGCTCCCGTCAGAATCACGGGATGAGTTTTCTGTACCTATTTCTCGTGTCCGTGATATAGGTACAGAAGCCCGGTACCGTGATATAGGTACCGGGCTGAAGTGTTCAAAAGTTATGCGCCAGGAAGATTAGAGCATTTCAATTCTTATGCAAGGAATTTTTTTTTATATCTCATTTTACACAACACGTGACAGTACAAGTTTATTTTGAAATTTAAGTTGTTTTCAAACAGTTGTTTTAACTTGTTTTCAAACAAGTTTATTTTGGTAAGCACCATTCAAGGACGTGTATTTGTGATGTACATTTTGAAATCTTCGCTCACTTTTTTACTCATGTCCAAAAAATTGCAAATATTGATGTATGTTGTGAAGTAAGTTTAATAGAATTCTCGTTTAGTGTTTAAAACATATATTTTTAATTTTTTCCTGCTTACTGGAAAACAGATATTCAGTCGCAGTAACTCTAAATGTTAACTTTTCCAAAAAATTTATTTTTTAAAATATCATGCTAAAAAAAACCTCCAAAAATCTTAAAATGAATACATATATTGTACATACACTTACTTTTATACAATTTTCGTGAATTAAAAAAGAAAAAATTAGGAGCTTTATGACCGTTTTCTTGAAAATAATACAACTTTTAAAACTTGTGTTTAACATAAACTTTCTGTATTTGGAAATTTTCAGAGGATTTTCCTAATTTATTATATTTGCACTTCACTAGTGAACTATTTTTAGTTTTCTTTCACTGTAGTATGAGAACTGCATTACACTGGTTTCCAAAAATTAAGAAAAAATAGCGATAACTCGCTCAAAAATAAGGCAATCCGTATGAAATCAGAATATGCTATCAAATAAACGTTGCAGAGCAATATGCAAATTACTGGCGTTGGAGCCAGAACTAATAATTCGCTAAGAGCATAAAACTGCATGTTTTAAATCATGCACCAGGCCTCCGATTTGCTGTGATTGTAAGGTAAGAAATAGGCGATAAACAGTTCGTAAGAATGACTTCCATGCATCATTTGTCCGTAGAACACCCAATAACTTCGATAAGGAGTTAGGGAGTTATTGGGAGAATAAAGGCAGGACAAAAATGTCAGGCTCAGGTGGTCAGATAGTTAAATGTTAGTCTTGTGCTTCATAGATTTTTACAACAATTTCTAACTACGGATTCGCCATTTAGGACGATCAGCCAAGGACGACAAACTCGGCACCGACGATTCCTATTTATGCTTATGCGCTCGGAAGAATATAACCGCAATTTCGATTCAACTCAGAACCTCCTTTGATGCATCCACTGGAAAGTTAATGTCGACATCCACTATGGCGTAGAAAGGTTCGCGAAGGTGGTCTGTATTTGAGTCAACCAGCCATTTGCGTGCCACTGGCGTCACGCCACAGAGGAGTGTTTGAGGTGAGCACATGAGCATGTCCTCTAGACCAGAGGTCCCCAACCCCCGGGCGAGGACCAGTACCGGTCCGTGGATCACATGATACCGGGCCGCCCTAAGGAACATTAAATTATTTCCATTTTATGGACTGTGGTGAATATTTGTTGGGTTTGTGCTTATACGTTTATCACAGAAGAAATCTTAAAACTGTTTTAAGTTAGCTTATCTTTAGTTGAAAATTTCAATATTATGAATCAAAGCCGCAGTCAAAAAATTTCGGTTTGCAATTGATTTAGCATTTTAGAGATAAATGCCTAAGGAGGAGGCAGTGTCTGTGTTTGTGGCGAAATCTCTTCGAGTGGACGCACAGATCTCCATGTCCTTCCACGTGAAACCGTGAATGCTCATATCTATAGAGATGACATCCTTGATGCTCAAATGTGTCCTGATCTTGAAGCAATAGGTGATGATTTCTTGCGTCAGGACGACAATGCTAGACAGACCGAACTGGCATCGTGGGTGATTATCTTCAGCAACACTCTGCACACAATTCAGCTCACAACTCGATTACCGGGATCTAAATCCTATCGTGCATGTCTGGGGTGATTTAGGAAGGCGTTTAGTTGCTCTCAATCCTTTGCAAGTGGTTCTCGCTTCCAACGGAACTCGTCTACAGCATAATTGACAGTATCAAACACCGCTGTAGGTGCTATACTGCTTCTAGAAGGAGCATATTCCATATTGAAGGTACTTTTCCTATACTCAAGCTGACACATCCAATTTGTTGATTTTATGTGTATGCAAAATTCTGTAGTAAAGTAAATGTCTAGTAATTCCGTTCCATGCTATTTTATAGCTTACTATCTGTTGCATACTGTGGGTCAGTTTCATTAAATTTCGTACTCGTCATTTTTGTGATTTTTCCTTGAGTATTGATAACCAGTGTACTAGTGTAAAATTCAAGCAGAGGAATGACGAAAAGAAACATTTCTTTGGAACTTATTGATTGATTATTTAGGAAGTTTTATTCGTTAATTTATTTTTTAAGATTGGACCCTATTTTTTTAACGTATGGTCTGCTAAATTCTACCTATGTTCTGTTTTTTAAAGTAACTTACATTAAAAATATCTTACACGCGTGTGTGATATTAATATAGTTTAGTTTGAACTTTGAGTCAATGAAAAGCTTTATTCGATTTAAAAATGTTTGTACTGTGAATAATGTGTTCGTAAAGTTACTCCAAAAAATTAAATAAATTAAAAGCAGCTTTTGATGTTATTGTTGTTGAATTATTGAAACAAATGTTCATCACATGTTGATATGAAACAAAATAATTAATCTCTTTGTTGTTCTTGTTGTTGTTTAATATTGTTTAATGAAATTACGTAAAAAAATATTTTCCAGGTGACATTATATTTATCAAAAAGAGAGTATATTGATCACATAACTTCAGTTGATCCTATCGGTAAGTACTCTTTACAAAATGTAATTTTCTTCGAATTTTTATTCAATGCACTAAATTAAGAGTAAACATGATTAAAAGACTTGTTGTTAAGATTAAAATCATAATTTTAATTTAATCTTAAAAATTTTAAAGTTAAGACAAAATTTTCTACAAAATAAGTACGGGGGAAAGTTATTAAGTGAGTCACAAAAGGTAATAAAAAAATAATAAACCATGATAATATAACTTGGAAACAATTTTCATTTTTCAACATAATCTCCAGCAATGTTGATGCACCTATCCCATCTTTTTATCAGAGCCCAAATTCCAGCAGCATAAAATTCTTTGAGTTGCTGCTGTCTCATCCACAGTAAGACTTCGTGTTGAACGTCGTCATCATCAGAAAATTGTTTGCCTCCAAGATGTTGTTTCAGAGGACCAAAAACATGATGAAAATCGCTTGGAGCTAAGTCTAGTCTGTAAGGTGGATGCTGTAGCACTTCCCAACGAAATTGCTGAATTGTATCCCGAGTTAAATGAGCTGTATGAGGACGTGCTTTGTCGTAATGAAACAGTACTCCTCTGCTCAATAGGCCTGGACGTTTTCTCCGAATGGAAGCCCGAAGCTTGAAAAGAACATCACAGTATGGTAGTGAACATTCACAGTTTCACTTTTTTCACCTTAAACCGCGCCATTATGCATTTGTGACTTATTTAATGACCTTCCCTCGCAATTAAGGATCTTGAATTTGAATTCTAACTAAAACTGTTTAGAACCGGCTAGCCGATATTTAGAGCTTTGTGATAATTTTTGAAGCCCTTAAGCTACTAATATTCTAATACTTTTTAATTTTATACTGGCCATCCAAATTAAAGGAATAAAAGGTAGCTGATACATAATGAAAAATTATTAATAAAAATTTGTACAAAAGCATTAGTTAACATAAGTTACAAAATGTTTGGCAGTTCATTATCCCAAAAATATTACAATTAAAACCAATTTTATGGAAACCGGAAAATGGTGGAAAAAATTAAGTAACTTCTTGTGGGGATTTTTTTTTTTTTTTTTTTTTTTTTTTTTTTTTTTTTTTTTTTTTAAGTATGGTGTGGTCACCTTCTGAGAGATATGCATACCTGGCATCTTGATCTAGTTGACTGTACCGAAGTGTCGATAGTATCTTGATGAATCGTACGCCATTCTTCTAAAAGTGCACTTTTTAGCTCCTGGAGGGTTCGGAGAGTTATTTGGTGCGTTTAAATTCGGTTCCCTAAGGCATCCCACGCATGTTCCATCGGGTTCATGCCCAATGAGTATGGTGGCAATCTATTAGAGTGATATTATCTGATTTTAACCCATTCGTGCCTGGATATTTTGCTTTTCTTCAATTTTTGCTAACACCAGAAGTAATTGATAAATTTCTGATGTCAACTTTTTGAACAAGGGATGATTTCATTTAAAATCGTTATGTATAAAAATTGAAATGTCAACATGCTACTTGCCATGTTAAAATATTTTGTGGAATTGAGGTTCAATACTCGCGAATAAAAGCTAGGAAAAATAAATAACGTTTTCGAATGATAGCGATATTGCCGTCCCAAAAAAGGGACGCTAGGCATAAATGGGTTAAGTATTTCTCCAAAAAAAAAAATAACAAAAAAAAAAAAAAACGATGTGATCGAGCATGGCCATTCATCATTAAAAATTCTGGCCCAACTTCCCAAAACAGTTTAACCTGAGGTTCCAATACGTCGTCTAAATATCTCCGAGCAATTATAGAATCTCTTTGCAAGATATGCAGCTCAATGCGACGCGACCATTTGTCGTTATATCTCCCCAAACCATTAAACAGCAGTAGCGGAAATGGGATATTTCACGGACAAGGAAGGGCATGTTGCTTGTTCTTCCTAATTCCAGATCAAAAATACGTCAAGAATCAATGTCCAGAATATATCCGGATATGGGCGCCGCTGGGATTTCTTATGAGGGTGGGCGAAATAGTCAGAGTAATAAGCGTGCACGGTATAGTATTTTCGTATATATTTCCTCGATTATTTATTTCAGTAAAATTACTGATTTATGTAGTTACTTAGCATAAAAAAATGACCAGATTTTCCGCTTTTTATACCTATTTATAATTCTGTGCTTTACCTGCAGGCGCCCATATGTATAGACACGTCAGTAAACAATTTTCGTGTCCAATGTTCTTGGTTCGATTGCTCATGACGGCGGCACAAATTTTGAAGGGGCCCTCTTGGAAGTTTAAAGGCTACTTTCCATTTCAAGCATTGTTCGGTCGTACCTAGCGTATTTGTATGGGGATTTTCGACCGACGTTTTACGACGGCCGACAGTGGACTGTCCTCTATCGAACAATAGATGGGGGAGGTGTGAAATCGCAATATTATTCACGGTCCCCAATGACCTTTTGTCGGTTTAATACCGGAGTATCTCCTTCTTTCTCTGCAGGGGTAAAATTTACAGCTTACAGGTGAGAATTGGCCATTAAAGTGTTCCCCTACTGGTTTCGGATGGCCGAAAACGCTCGAAGTCAGTGTTGGCCTTAAGTGTGTGTGGGACGCAAACCACCGGGGATGGGTTCTCGCATACAGACCTCGTTAAGGCTTCGTACAGCAGTAGAACGGATAATTCGAGTTCCTGAGCAGCCTGAAGCTAAAACCAAACCCCTCATACTCTTTCCGCAGTTTATTCGAGCGGACAATGACAGAAAACGGTCTTCGGATGCTGTTCTTGCTCTTGATCGCCCTGGACCAGGCTGTCCATGAACGGATCCACTGCTTAAAAAGCGCCTCCAAACCCTCGATAGGATAGTTTGAGGGATATTCAAATCTTGGGCGACTTCCATTTGTAGTTGACATTCCTCGATTCTAAAAGGTATTCACTACATTTGACTTTGACTTAAATAATGCATTTGAACCATAACTAATGAATACTGATCACACCCAGGAATCCTATTCACTCTAAACAGCAGAATAGGCCGCAATTCTAACGTCTATTGCGTCTATTGCTCAATGCTCACCCCATTTATAATCACCGAATTTGCATAATTCCGGCACTAGCGCGTGCACGGAAGCGCAATTTTATGTTCAGTTGTAGTTCATGAACATAAATAATTGCAGCATTCGGCATTCATTGCAACATTAACTTAATGAGGGTGTTTAATCTCATTATTCTTTGATTTGGATGACCCATATATTACTCAGTTGATATTATTCATTTGCATGTGGCAGCAGTATCAGTTGTTAGGCATTCATGTCACTCAAGTTCCGTTGCTTAAAATACAAATGTAAATAACAAGGCATCCATTTTATGACTGTTTTTTTCTTTCTTCTTTTTACAGAGGGCATCGTGTTACTGGACGACGAATACTTAAAGCACCGCCATGTTTATGCGCACGTCATCGCAACCTTCCGTTACGGTCGCGAAGATGACGAGGTGATGGGCCTGAAGTTCGTGAAGGAATTGTATCTGGCCTCCGAGCAGATTTATCCGCCCAAGTCTGACTCCGACGATGAAGTCGCGGCTGCCTCGAAAACTCAAGAGCGGCTGCTCACGAAGCTGGGACCGAACGCCTACCCGTTTATGCTCAAAGTGAGAGGGGTTTTGGAAATTGACCCTTTAACGCGCGGTGTCCTCGCTGTGTGGACACAATTCTGACATGATGGCTGTTTTGATTCACGAAGAATATAAATCTGATTTCAATTTAACACTCAAGGCTGAACAATGTCGAAAAACTGCAGCCGTTGCCATCGCGCGCGCCGCACAGCCAGCTGTGTCAAAAATATTCTTTAGCTCTGTGGCGGGCGATTCGATCGACCGTCAATCTTGCTGGTAGTTAGATCGAGCGATGGCAACCGCTGCACTTTTTCGACATTGGGAGAGGGCTGCGCTTCAAAGGGTTAAGATAATTGCGTATAAATGAGGAATTATTTTGTAAACGTAAGCGCTCTATAAAAATTAATTTTATTTTCGTTGAGGTTCATTTTTTCCATCCTTACATAATAAAAAAGAATGAATTACACATATTTTCGAAATTAAAATAAATTGGTAACGCGATAAAAGCAATTTAAGATTAATAAAAACAGTTTTCGACGCTATGAAAAAGGCTCTGAAAGAAAACAGCGCCCCTAATTTTGACATCTTTCTGTAACAGGAGACTCACTTATGTGGAATGTCCCGAAAGACTATTCCTACTAAATAGTTATGTTGATCCCTGACAATTCCGGGTACCCATTCCAGGATAAAACTTTTACCGCCATGACTCCAAAAAAGACTAAAAAGTTAAGCACAAAAAGCCTAATAAAATCAACACCGTTTGTACGATCCGCTTGAAATCTTTCATAATTATGTACAAAAATATAAAAAAGAATCTGCTCTACTTTAAAAATCTGAAAATCCACCCGTTCTCTCATTTTTAAGCGATTTTTCGCTACTTTCAGCTCCATTTTATTTCCGAGAGTCCAAAAAAGTGAATCATTTGAGTGACAAAATGAGCTGTCGCAAGCGACATGACGTCCTATTGAAGTCACAGTCATCAGGCTTTGAAGGGAACGTTGAGATTCCAATTCGTTTAAAATAGTTTTTCGAGATAACATAGTTTTTTGTTTTGTTTTTTCATTAAAATGATCGTCTGCATGAAGCATTCGTATAAGAGGGGCTGTTTGAACACAATTAAATCGTTCGAGTGCGAAAAGTTTCTGCGCGTTTCCAGATGAGCATTAAATTCGATTTGGGTACACAATTGAAGTTACTTATTTTAGGTAGACAAAGATTCAATATACTGAGACATATTTTCATAAAATATTTTTTTCTAGTGCCCGTTGTCATTGCCTCCATAACGGGCTTTGACTTCTGTTTCTAAAGAAAATAAGACTAACTTATCGTTTCTTTCTCGCATTTTTTTTTTTTTTTTTTTTTTTTTAAAGAAGAAAAGAAAGGAACAATGTATATTCAGCTAAAGCAATGATTGATGTTGCTCATAATTTAAAATACTAATTCTTCGACAAAGGACTAAAAGCTCGATTTGCCAGATAGGCTTATAAGGTATTGGACTAGGCTGTATATGTATATGTAACATAATGCATTTTTGATTCACTTGTGAGTTGTTTTAAAATTTTCTCAGCGATCTGAAATAATTATTGGTCATATGTTAAATATTAATGACTGTTTCAAAACTTGCTTCTGGTGCTAAATAGTAAATACAAGGATATGGAAACTGATCATTCGAGTAAAAGTATATTATGATACTGAAAAGAGTTCTACAAAACTGACCAAGCCCCGATCATGCAAATCCAGTCCTGTCACAATGTCTAGTTGGATTTTTCCTTTCCTTTTCTTTTTGCCTTTTCCATATTTGCTGTTCTCGACCGATATCTCATCTCCTGACTATAAACATGACCAGAGCCGCCCTCTTCATAGAAAAAAAACCCGGCTTTGAACATCATAATGCTTGAAGCCGGGTCTTGAGCTGCCTAAAAAATGTAACAAAATATTAAAATGCACGCATAAAAGAAATCACACTAACTAGGAGACGAAAATCGTACTTCATTCACTAAGTTTTAATTTTCTCAGTTTTGCCCGGCATTTAAAATTTAAAGCAGTCACGGTAACAAAGATGGAAGAGCGATGGTAAAAATACACAGGGTGTCCCAAAAATTCTTTATGTATTAGAAATAAGTGGGCAATGTAAATTGGAAAAATTTTCAAAATGAGGTCGGAAAAAAGATTACGCTAAGAAAATTTTCCTCTCGTTGATTTCCAAAAAGGTTACACTTTTTAAATTTGTATACGACCCCCTTACAAAAAAAAAAAAAAAAAAAAAATCCAGTTAGTAAAATGCGTCCCATACGCTAAAGTGGGGATCTATAAAATTTCAGCCTTTCATCAAAAAAAGCCTCTGAGATATCTTTAAAGAAAGATGGACTACATATGAATTTGAATGTATATGCTTATTGCTAGAGTGGAAAAAATAATTTTCTTTCGTATTTACTGTACGACTCCGAAATGCAATCATCCGATGTTCCCTTCGTTCTATTTTTTCCCTTCGAGAGCCATTGAAAAGCGGTTTAAGCCAGTCTATATTAATCTTCATACCTCTGGCAGTTTTTAGGATATCATTCTCAAATTTTATACATCACCTCGTGAGTGTCTGGGGGCCCATTTTACTAAAGGGGACTTTTTTTTGCACGGGGAGTCGTATACAAATTTAAGAAGCGCAACTTTTTCAAAATTAACAAGAGAAATGTTTTCTTAGCGTAATCTCAATTCCTACCTCATTTACACTGCCCACTTGTCGCCAACAATTAACGAGTTAAAGCGTGGTATCGCCGTTTGGGGACACCCCGTATATTGCGTGGATAGCGTATGGGATACTGCATTGTTACGCTTCCAATTGCTGTGTATCTTCGAATCGTGCTTGATGTAGCTCTAAAAATTTGTTTAACTTCTGAATCACCCTGTTTACAAGTCTATTTTGTCTATAGTTACCTGAAAATGCACCCCATTCCGTCGTCCTACAACCCGGCCAGGAGGAAAACGGACAACCGTGTGGTGTATACTATGAAGTTCGAATAACGGTGGGAACTACGCCACATGATAAAGGACACAAAAGGTTTGTACATTAAAGGTTTCATACATCATTCAAAATTAGAGTGGTAGAACATATTTCGCTATCCGTGTTTGGGAGCAGTTTGTTAGTTCATCAACTCTCGGGATTGGGTTTGCAGCTTTTCAAATATTTCTTAAATTCACTTAACAAACTTATTTTCTTTGGTTTATATCTATTTCTTCGAATTGGAAAAAAGGACTTTTTAATTTTGATTTACGAGTAATAGTAATAATAATAATAACAATGCCTTCTGTAAGGATATTTTAATTTCTTTCCTTTTGTCCAGTAGCGGTCCGCAAGTGAGGACTTAGTTAAAGCTTGGCAAAAGGGGAGGGGGTTCACATCCATGTCCTGGTCCAGGTCACAGAGACTACTGATTGGCCTTGAAACAAAACGAAGCTTGTGCAAATCTTTTAGAAGACAGTCATGGCCAATGGCGAGCCTAAATTCAGCCACCATTTTATATCAGGACATTTAGAGACACGGAAAAGTTTATCTTTCCAAGGTTTCTGCAATGTTCTAAGTTCGAGGCCCTCTCGGAACTTTTCTGATAATCTATTTTTGATTAAACGTTTCATTGTTTCATAGGGAACACTCAATTGAGAGTTTTGTAGAATTAAGGCACCCCCACTCAGCCACAGAATTGGTGATTTCATTGCCATGGATTCCGCAGTGACCGAAGATCCACTGAAAAACGATGTTCTTCTCACTGACCGCAAGGCATTGCAACTTTCTATGGCAACCAAGGACTATAGAGGAATTAGAACCTGAAGTTGACATCAATGATTGCAGTGCAGTCCTGGAGTCAGAGAGAATGACTGCTCTGGAAAACTTGTATAAGTATAGTGATAATACAACATTTAAAAAAATATATATTTCCGAAACCTTGCTAGATTTAAGAACAACACATCGTCAAATTTGGCGCAAAAATAATGTTTATCGATGCGATCTGCATGATTAATTTTTCTTGTTTCATTTTATGATGACATGAATGTCAGAAAAAGTTTTATGATTGCAAATAGGAATGCGAGTCCCTTTTCTTTTCCCCCTAGAAATACCGTGTCCATGGCCGTCAGGAAAGTCCAGCGAGCGCAATTGATAGGGAACAGGCAACCTTGCAGCGTGATCAAGAAAGATTTCTTACTCAGCCCGGGACATTTAGAATTAGAAGTGACTCTGGACCGCCAAGTGTTTCGCCACAACGAACCTGTGGCAGTCAACATAGCAGTCAGAAACTATTCCAACAAGACAGTCAAGAGAATTAAAGTCTACGGTATGTAGTTACTCTCCCAAATAATGCATGTTACTAAGAAAACTAATAAAAATTGGTGTTTAAAGGTTAGACTTAATCGAGAACTTCGTAAAATACAGCAAATTAATAAAACAAAAATACCACAGTACTATCGTTTCGGGTGGTACAAGCGATCCCCCTTCCTCAATGGCGAAAAAGTCCGATCACTCAGACAGGTAGGCGAAGTGAAAACTGCAAAGGCCGACCCTTCCTCAGCTACAAAAATTTCCACCAGCCAGCAGGTAAAAAAAAAAATGAGAGCTGCTCGAGTTCCTCAGTTTCCGGCTTGTGTAAATGGCGGGGAATTTTCTGTAGCCGATGAAAAGTGGATCTTTTGTACCCTCTGAAGTGATCATGCTGTTTTATATTGTTATTTTTTTTAATTTATGCATGGTATTTTTCAAAGCGCTTAAAATGTGCATGTGAGTATACAGCGTGTCCCAAAAACACACTGACTCAGCCTTTCATTCCTTGAATATAGAACACTGACATTTACATACAATAAAGATTTATTAAAAAAAAAAAAAAAAAAAAAGAAGAAGTACAGAATTTTATAGCATCGACTAAACAGAGATCGAATCTTTCCAAGAGATCGAATTTAAATAAATACAAAATTTAAATTTTTATGCAGCCCGCGTAGAAAGTAAATCCCAGTTGATAAAATGTGCTCCGTACGTTAGTTAGGTGGAGCAGGCGCGTAGCCAGGAAAATTTTTCGGGGGGGGGGGGATATGAACTTATTTGTGTATAAATAGACGGAATTTCATCACTAATCAAAATTTCGGGGGGGGGGGCATATTTCCCAATATTCCCCCCCCCCCCCCTGGCTACGCGCCTGAGGTGGAGAACAAAATTGCAGCCTTTCGTTATCAATATAGGCTCAGAGATAAACAAAGCCAGTGAGGCGTTATAGAATACCAAAAGTATATATTTATGCATTCAATGCTTTCTTTTGTAATTTATGTACATCCCCTGAAACGTAATCCGATGAGATTAAAAAAATATTTTTATTAATTTGTTTTTTTAGGAATCCAAAATGCTGATATATGCATGTTTGCCAGCGGACATTGTCGAACAATTATAGCTTGTACGGATACAGAGTAAGTACATATACATTTTAAAATGTATGTTTCTGCTTTCTTGTCCTCTCTCTCTCATGCTTTCTCACAATGATACACGGCAGACAGGGGCGTAGCCGGTGAGTCAGCTACGGTAGGTACGATTAGCCCATAAGATCGTCTCGAGTAACACAAAAAGTCTTCTCAGTTGAACCATCCACACCCGCAAGAAAGTTAGAACTGAAAGTCTCTAGGATCAGTTATAAGGATTATGCAAGTTTTAATGGTAACCATTATGGGAAATGATGATGCATTATGTGCCTGCATTCATCGCCAAAGAATTAATCAATCGAGAATGAAGAGTCGGCATATGTGGCAAATATCGAAGCTGTTTTTTTTGGTATTAATAGATAGTGTAAGTAATAGGTAGCAGGGCCGTTTTCAACCTCTCCGACGCCCTAGGTACTTCAAATTATTAACCCCCTAATATTTTCAGAGCACCCTTCTCCTGCCAGTTTTGGTTCGGGAGAGATTTTCCCTTCACTCTCTAACAGGGGCGGCCCTATGGTACGTGGCGCCCCCCCCCCTCCCCTGCAAACGTAAAAAAAGGCGACCCTTTTTAGGCTCCAGATCAAGATTTTCTCCGTTTTTGAGTTCGAAAGGCGCTCCTTCGAAGAGGGCGCCCCGATGCGATGCTCACCGTGTCGGGCCACCCCAGCTCTCTTCGTTTCGGCGCTATAGAGAGTCTTTCCGTTATCTACCCCCTACGGACCCACCGTATCCCGAACGGGCAACCGGCAGGCATAAGGATAGGATAGTCATTCGCTGTCATTTTAATTTTTTTTCTTTTTACGCCCTCCAATTCTTTGTGCCCCCAAATCTTTTGCACCTTATGCGGAAAAGCGGCCCTGTTAAGTCATGTTAGTAGATTTGTTAGGATACTATGGATTAAAGCACAATGTATCACGTTAATAAACATTTCGTGAAATTAAGTCTTCTGTTCATCCTTTTTTTTCCAACGGTCGTCTTATAATCAATTAAACGATAAGTAATTTTTCTTTGCGTTAATAGGGAGTGTCGAGAGAAGAGACTCCTTGAACATTTTTTTCCCCCTTGAGAGATTTTGTTTTGTCCAAGGTTTTCCCATACTATGAAGAGTGTTTCTTTTAACTTGTGTTATTGTTTTGCAGGTCTGGGTGTCCCATAGGGCCTGGAGGAACCCTGCACAAAATAGTCGAGATCAACCCGACTGTGACAGACATGAAAAGCACTCGGGGAATCGCCACAGACGCTCCGGTCGGGGACGAACCGGTCAACATGGCATCTTCCACTATGTATGGGCGTATCTTTATTTTCTCTGTTTTCTTACTTTCTCTGTCTCTGTACCCTTTGAGGCGCAACCCTTTCCCAATGCTGGAAAAAGGGCAGCCGTTGCCATCGCTCGACTGAACGGCCCGCAAGAGGGCAGACGATCGAAACGTTCATCGCGTGCCACCGATCGAGAGACCCTTTTTTGACGACAGCTGGCTGTGCGGCACAGCCAGCGGGTCTCTCGATCGGTGGCACGCGATGAACGTTTCGATCGTCCGCCCTCTTGCTGGTCGTTCAGTCGAGCGATGGCAACGGCGGCCCTTTTTTCGGTATTGGGCCATCTATCCATCTGTTCTTGCATTCTTCCATTTTTCGGCAGATGTCAGTGCCGTTATGAAGAATCGTGAGAATTTTTTTACGGGGAAAGACGTGCTAAAAACTAAAAAGTAAAGGTTTCTGGTGGAGCTAGGTCACCCGCTACTATTTTTATAGAAATCCTATCTATTCTTCGTGACTGGCCACAGTCAAAACGTCAGAGTTGGGTGTTCCCAGAGCGGGGACACTGCGGGTTAAAGGGTTAAAAAGCGATTCATGGGAGAAAGAAACTAATTGGTTTTTTATAGGCTTGAAAATAAAGGATTAAGAAAGTGCATTGAGAGTTTGCTATTATATTTGCACAAACGGCAGAATTTAGGATATTCTACCCAGAGCCGTGATTAGGGGATGGCAAACTGGGCAACCGCCCAGAGCCTCTCAAAAACTGTTGAATTCAAGGATATCGAGCAGTCCAATAAACTTCCTGACTTAGAACTGAAAACTGTACATCCGTAAGCATAGCCGAGAAAAAATACAATTTGTAATTTCGTGTATAGCTTTCTTTCTCAAATTGGGAAGTAGCTAGAATGCAGTCTTTTCACTATGGAAAAGTATTGCATTAAAATCTTAAGTAATGAATCAAATTTACTTAACTAGAGTCAGTAGTAACAGCTGGTTTTTTGATTGGGGGGGGGGGGGGCAAATCAAGATCCACAATTTAGTAAATAGAAAAATTTGAAGGATTTGCATTTTTTTTTTTTTTTTTTTTTTTTTTTTTTTTTTTTTTTGTCCTGGGCCTCTCAATATATTCTGCCCAGGGCCGCTAAAACCCATAGCAGGTCCCTATCAATGAAGTCATTGACTTTTGTTTATCTATTACATGAAGTTTCGGGCTCGGGCTCCGACTTAAATAATATTGGTCGGGCTCGGGCTTTAAAAAAAAGAGCCCGAACTCATCTCTAATGTTAACGCGCTACTTCACTCCCCCTACATTTTCTGTATGCAGGGTAGCAGCAGATTCAGAGAAATTTCAAGAAACGGGGGCACATGTAGCGAACATGCAGATTAAATCTACGGGGTCGGATGTCCTCTGGCTAGGTCAGTCGTGGGTAGAGGCAAAGGTTGTATCCAGGATTTAAAGGAAAGCAAAGCGACCAATCTTCGTCAATAAGCATTAAACAAGAAACAGAAATCATGCCAGACACATCTATTGTAAAACATCTTCCATAACAACAGAATTTTTGCGTCGAATTTTGCGATGTAGTGTATTTTAATTGTTTGTGGGAACGGCAAATTATATTCGCTAGGGATCTAGGCCAGTTTGGAAAGAGGGTGCCCTCCGTAGGGGGTCTTTCTAAAGGGTCCTAACCCGTATTTACAGTTTATTAAGTTCCGGAGAAAACCACTGAAAACTCCGAACGGCTAGGTCAATAGGCGCGACCAGGGTTTAAAGCAGGCCAGGGTTTCGAACCGTTATTTTTTTGTTCCGTTTCAACTATAATTAAATATATCGATCGGTTCAGTTCCGGTTTTCGTTCCGCCACAAATAACGGTTTTCGATTCAGTTCCGAACGAATAATTTTACTGTATGCATATTCTTATTTGTACAAAAATATAATTATATCATAAACAAAAAATGTAATCCCTCAAAATCTAAAGGATTTTATTCGTTTTTTAACTGGTAAGTTGGTTACAGTATATTGGTTACAATATACATTATTGATCAGTTGGTTACAGCAACAAAACGACTGAAGATATATCGAACCGAAATAAACCGATATTTTTTATCAGTTCAGTTCCGATTTTCGCTCCGACGAAAATAACGTTTTTTTCCGGTTTTCGGTTCAGTTCCGGTTCGAAGCCCTGAACCAAGCACTTTTCTGGCTGCCAGTTCAGAACGCTATGCTCTCGGCCACTGGTGGGGCGTATTGTACTTTAAGTCTGGTGAGATTTTAATATAGTGGTTAAGGCAAAGTGACACTGAGGAAATTTTGAAAATCCGTAACTCGCCCTCTATTTACACGCAACAAAATTGCATCTTATTTTTTAGTACGTGGAACAGTTTAAACTGCTAAACCTTAAAAGAACAAATTTCTCGCTCTCCGCGTCCATGCGATACGGCTACATTTTAACAGAGGGTTATTGATTTTAACTCTCCACACAAGGCAAAGGTGTTTACATCTTTCTGTCCGTCCGTGCTCTAGCTGACGTAAATACGCATCGATTACTACGAAATTCATATAGGTTATTCCTGCGCATAGTACCATGTACCCAATTGAAAAAGGTGTATGAAGTACGTACAGTTCTTTTGCAGGAGTACCGAAAAGAATTCCAATACAGTACAGTCTATGGTTAATCATTCCTTAAAGCATATTTTAGACTTAATTCGTCTGTTTCAAACAAAACAAAATTCTTGTTATCCAGGATCAGAAAGTAATGATCTCGATCCAAAATAGTGTCTGCGGCGTTTATAGTTCTTCTATAGGAGCATTCAAAAATTTCAATACATTACTGTCTATGGCAGTGCACAGACATTCATCCTTTAGAAGCTCAAAGAATAATTACATAAACGTTTATAACTGTTTGTTCTTAAGTTAAAAAAAAAATGGAAACAAATATTTCACAATTCTCGCAAAATTAAATTAATTATGATGTATTGCTTCTTTAAAAGATTTTGTCTAAAATCTCGCCGAAGTGTTAAGGTCCTTTAAAGTGTTAAGGTCGAAGGGTTTTGGCCTATCCCAAGGCTGTCTATTTAACGGTCTGAAGTTTTGCGCGATTTTCTCCAGATGTAACGTAAATACGCGCCACTCTCCAGTCAGGGAGATAGCCCTCATGTCGCTTTGCCACTAAACTAAAATCTCGACAGATTTAAATACAATGAATCGCCAAAAAAAGATTTTTAAAAAAATCAAAAGGTTTTTGTATAGTAAGCTGTTTTATAATCGATGCGTTTGCCATTATTTATCTTTCTTGTTTATTATTATTAATATTATTTACTTCTTAGGGTAATATTTTTTCCAAATATAAAACATAGAAAAAGAGGTACTGTATGAAAACTAAATTTCGTTTTGTAATATGCAAATTAGCTGCTTGTAAAAAATTTGCCATATATGAAAGCTTCTTTTCCTTAAATCTTCTAATTGAAAGCATGTTCCAATCGCTCTTATTTTACGAAATAAATGCTGTAACATTTATTTAGAATTTTGCGGTGTCGCATGAAAATGTTACTTAAACCTTTCATTTGCCTGTAAAACTACTTTCTCTGCATGAAGAGTTTGAATGCAGTGAAATGCCAGCATTGACCACTTTGAAACAAATGATGATGGTCCAAGTTTGCTGGCAGAGTTAAAAATTGTGCTTAAGGTATCCAATCCCGATCCCGCACAAACATTTGCGGGACTAGTCCAACTGGACAAGGACCGCAATCACGCGGAATGGAAATTGAGAAGTAAGTTTTTTTTTTTTTTTTTTTTTTTTTTTCAACTTTATGCTGCTTTCCCAATATCAACTGAGCAAATATTTCGTACATTTATGTAACAGCCAAACAATACATGAAAAATAATTTTGAAAATTAATTTAAGACTTTAATGATTTTTTAAATTTTCTTCCAGTGAAAGTCTGTATCAAACACAGGAATCTAAATTTTTGGTAAATCCCCAATCTGCAATGGAGCTGAAATATTGCATACTAAAGTATTTTAAAGAGCGATCACGAATCAACTATAAAAAGTTGGAAGATGTCTGTATTAAAATTGTTGTTTTTAATTTTATTTTTCTAGTTTGCCGGAAGATCAAGAAAGAGATCCATTTGGAATTATAGTCTCTTACTCCGTTAAGGTAAAACTTATTTTAGGAGCTCTAGGAGGGTAAGTTCATTTTGTATAATAAGTGTTTAAAAAATACATTTATACTAGAGGTGTGCCGCATCGTAAAAAAAAAAAAAAAAAAAAAAAAAAAAAAAAAAAGGTCTGAGGTCACGGATCTGAAAATGGATAACTTGTTGTCATATCTGCAAATATGGATCTTTTTGTTAGGAAATTATTTTGAAAAATACATCATCTTGAAGCGATAATTTCATACACAATGTTTGAAATATTCTGCCACAACGATAACTTTTGGATCCTGTGTAATGCAAGGATTAAAAAAGATATTTTAGAGGTCAAAATCACATTTTAAAAAATCATATCAAGGTTTTATGTGCATTAAATTATCGAGTCGCTTTAACTAAACCAAGATCTTCAAATCTACAGAACCTCTTACATCAACAAGACAGTTGTTCGAAAACACCATTTGATTTTGGTGCATAAAAACGACTCACTATAGCGAGCCGTTTGAAAATTTTTAGCATGTCTCTTTACAAGCTGTACTGGGACACTAAAATAAACAAGAAACCCCATCCAGTTATGAAATTTCAAAAAATTTTGCATCGGAACATGATGTTGTTGTACTGTGTAAATATCATTGATGACTAGGTAGAGGCTAAGCCCACACCAGAAAGATTTTATCCATGTATAGGAAGATTAAACTTTCTAATGGAAGAGTGAGAGATGGAGCATATTAGTGTTGGGGGGAGGAGATGAAGCCCATTACGTAGAAACAGTGGCGCACACAGAATTCTCTCTTGAAGGGGGTCCATTGCCTATGAAGTTGGGACACCAACCAACCACTTAAAAAAACGTATAACAAAATTTTTCTCGTGACCATCACCACCTTTTATAAAAACACCCCCCCTCCCCCACTTCAATACTTATACTGCAATGTGTTTCTGAATTATATGTTTATTTACTTATTTGTAAAAAGCAACAATTTGATTAAGTCTTAACGTATTAAAATGTCAAGAACTACGATGCAAAGTCGATAACTCTTTTGGGAGGGGAGTCCAGACCCCCTGGACGCCTCCCTTGTGTGCACCACTGCATAGAAATATTTATAAAGCTTATAGCAAGTTAAGCTAATAGTAAGTAGATACCAATAGCAGTAAATTATTAATACTAATTTGAATGAGGGAATTTCATGCTAAACAAGAAGATTCGCTAAAAAATAATTAACAATTAAGTTGTGAACAATAAAATTTACATTTAATTACAACATATTAATTAATAACACATTAAATCGTTCTATTTATTTCTTTGATTTATCCAGAAAAGCCAGAGGTATCCAGGAACAGCTCCTATATCCTCTATGTTACAGTCATCTGGACGAGTTCATTTACAAACTATTTAGTATAGTCTTGAAATTTGGTGAATGGGTACAAAAGTGATCATTTAATAAAAATGACATAAATTAAAAACACAAAGGTAGAGCCTGATTAGTTTTATTTTTCATTTGAAATATTTATGCTAATGCCTCTTTCTCCAGATGGTGCCACTGCAGAGGCATTAACAGAAGGGTTTCAAATCAAAAATAAAATACATTAGAAGCTATCTCAGTATTTTTAATTTATGCCATTTTTTAAAATGAACATTTTCATACCTATTCTCCAAATTTCAAGGTTTTACACAAAGCAGTTTCTAAATGAACTGGTCCAGAAGATTGAAACAGAGAATATAGGGGCTGACAGATTATTTAGCTCTGACAGATCCTGATACAAATAATCCTTTTTTTTTCCCCTTCGAATATTTGCACACCTCTAATTTATATGTAAAAAGTACGACTGATTGATAACTCCATATTTTTAGCAGCAGTTTCAGCAATACCCTTTTAAATGCTTGTTCTGAATAAACATGTAACTTTTATACACCAACAGACAGGAGCCTGCCTATCGCACAGTGGTGCGACCTACAGGCTTTTTAATACTTCTGCAGATTTCCACAGAGCCCTTTTCCACCACAATATAGATTATCTTCAAGTTAGGTGAGTACAGGCTGCCCTCTTGGAAACTGCTAGAAATCGCTACGAGGAAATCCTACTAGTATATAGTTACGCTGATCCCTGACTCTGCAATGATTCCGGTTGAACTAATCAAAGATAAAACTTTTACCATACCATCACACAACTACTCCAAACATTACCACCATTACTCCAAAAAGATTAAAAAGTTAAGCACAAAAACGTAATAAAATCTACAGCGTTTGCACGATCCGCTTGAAAATTTTCATAATTATGTATAAAATAAAGGAAATAATCTGCGCTACTTTAAAAATCTGGAAATCCACCTGTTCCCTAATTTTCAGGTGTTTTTTTTTTTTTTTTTTTTTTTTTTTTTTTTTCAATTTTCAGCTCTGTTTTATTTCTGAGAGTAAAAAAAGTGAATCATTCGCATGTCAAAATTAAGTGTTGCAAGTGACAATTACGTCATATTGAAATCACTGTTATCAGGCTTTGAAGGAAAAATTGTGTTTCCAATTCGCTTACAAAAGATTTTCTGTATTATACAGTTTAACTTTTTTTCACAAATAAAATGATTTTCTCTGCAAACATTGATATATGAGGGGACGATCTCAGAGAAAAAACATCTTCCGACAAACAAAATCTTTCGAACGCGAAAAGTTTTCGCACGTTTCCAGAGCATGAAATTCGATTTCGGTACATAATAAAACTCAAAATTATTTATTTCAAGGGGACAAAGATTAAATATATGTATATAGAAAGAGAGAGATTGTAGACATGTTTTTGTCAAATGTTTTACTATAAATCTGTATTTTCTTTTGATCATTCAATTGATGTACAGCACATTAGTTACTTCCGAGAAATGAAGCGGGGAAAAAAAGCTTTCAAGAAATCGCTTCCCCCCCCCTTCCCTAAAAAAACTTATAAAGTTAAGAACAAAGAAATAAAATATTTTAGAGCTGTAATGAAGTTCTTTCCGTCATTTTCTGATTTTTAAAATGTTATGCCATTCCTGATAAAAACTAATAGGAGAAACAAACAAATGATTTCATAGAAAGAGGATGGGGAATGGTAAATGCCAATCAGTTTCACCACTAAAAACATTTTTATTCATCCTTAAATTAAAGACATAAAGGATGTCCAGATAAAACCTACCTGATTTCACATGTTAACTGTTACAGAAAGAGCGAGTCCTACAGAATTTCGTTTTGCAGTATCAAGAAAAGCAACAGCAAAAATCCCTTTTCCAAAAAAGTAAAGCTTCTGGATTTCTTTCTGTGAAACGATGTCAAAGACATGGTCAACAACACTACACCTGCACTCAATGCTTGTGATTTGCACCACTCAATAGCGAAAGCTATCAATTCAGACACACCTGACATTCTCAGCAGCGCATGGATTGAGACTGAATATCAACTAGACATTCCAAGAGCTACAAAGAAAACCCCTATCGAAATGCATACATGTATAAAAATGTAACTATTTTGAAAAATAAACGTCTGCAAAATAATAATAAACTTCAGTTGCTGCTAGTTATCACATCTAAGACTCTTAGTTTCCACTGCTTCATAAGGGCCGGTATATATTCCAGAATTTTAACTAAAACTTTTAACTTTTAGTGAAAATTTTTAATTCTTCAGGTGATTTAACTGTTTGGTCCTAGTTCGATCCATTGAATGGTCTGTAGGAGTCTGCAAGACATTCATTTTATGGGGTAGATCTTAAGACATTTTTATCAACTACAAAATGCTGATAGATCTTTCAACAAAAATTGTCTCATCCCAAAAGAATAAACGTTGGTGGGATATTCTGGAAGTCCAGGGTCACCACCAAAAACATAGGAATCTGTTTACAGTTTTTCATTAAATGAATAAAACAATATAGGCTGCTTTTATTTTCAATAGAACCGAGCCTTTTCCAAATAATCTGTACAGTCGTGGCGGAATGGAAGCATAAGCACTCTTAACGAAAAACACCTTACAGAAACTGGTGTTTAAAAAATGAAATAATTAAAACTTTATAAAGAAGCACACATAAAAAGTACTTATCGTTTAAAATGCACGTTTGGGAGGGGGATGTTCGCCTTTTTTTTAGATGAAAGAAATTCTACCTCCTGCAACAAAAGACGACTGGAACAGGGTACTCAGAGTTCCCTGTACCAGTCTTCCAATCTGTGACTGACTCATACCTCCAATGAATAAGATTGAAATGTTTTCAATCGAGACAGCCGTATGGTCTGATAAGTAACTTTTATAGAGTTATCTTGCAAAGTTCTTTAATTATTTTATAGTGTTTTTGTTATCCCATTTTTTGTCCATTAATAAAAGCTACACTTTTATGCAAGTTCACTTAGACCATCATTATTTAGACCATCATTATTAGACCAGTGTTATTTCAACAAAAAGCATATTAAGATTTTGTAATTGCAAAATATCAGGAATCTATTGATTTACTTGCTAATTTTTCAAAATCAGGTAAATATTCGGAGTCAAAAATGACCCAAATCATTGTTTTAAATTGATTTTTTTCATATTCAACATTATCTGCAATTTTTCTAAATATATATGCATAATGTTAGAAATAATTTGTAATACGAGCCATGATTAAGTTAAGACGTGTTAGAGAAAAAGAAAATTTGCAAGTGCACGATGCAGCAAATAAAAGAATCGGGAGCGACAGCAGTTTCCATTGTGCGACGACAATTGATTTTCTAGAGTTTCAACAATCATTGTCATGTAAAGAGTAAAGTTAGTTTCAACAAATTATTGCTATGTAGTAGTTTGCAACTACATACTTTAATTATAAAATATATAATAATTATAAAACACTCGACACGTCAAGAATCGAAAAGAATTTGCTAGTCTAGCCAAAATTTTGAATTTCTGGTGAATTCAAAACAATCTATCTGGCGCCGTCACCGCACTTTTCTGAAAATGTCAATTGGGTTTTTGAGGAGTGTGTGGCAGTCCAGTGAAAATGAACATCAGAAAGGCATGTGCAGATGGAAAAAGATTTGCATTCTCTCAATCGCAGATTTCATTTTTGTGGAGGGTCCGCAAAACACTCAAATTTTGTTTGTATTGACAGTTATCAAATTCTTCTTCACCCAAAATTGTTCTGCAGCAGAGTTGTCGCGAATTTGGTCATGTTCTTTAACGGAAGAACGAAAATTTGCCGGCACTGCCAAAAATTCCAATTTCAAACACTATTTTCAAGCATAATTACCAAGGTGCAAAAATATCAAGTACATTTCCCGACTTTCCAGACAGCGGGACACCCTGAAATAGACAAACCAGAATCAAGCTTTTTGTGAAAGGTACCGTAGTCCACAGGCTCTACAGTGGATAATTCTGCTAGTCTAATGATTATTCAATTAGATCTTAAGAAACTGCAATTAAACTAATTTTCTAAATATACCATTACTATACACTCTTTATAAGAAAGTGCTATAGAACAGTTTCATGACAAGGACACAAGATCGAATATCAGAGTAAAAAGTTTTCTAAAATAATTTATATGCATAAAATTATTAAAAATTTGTTATTTATTCAGTGTATACATTTATACAGGGAAGTTGTTGCTGAATTACCATTTGTTCTTATGAGCCCAACAACAGAAAAACTTGTGAAATGCATTGACGACGAAGAAGCGTAAGTAAACATCCTTTATTCTTTGGCAATATAATGATTCATGCTGACTCAAAATTCTTGAAATATGTGTATAAATTAAACTCGGCTTCAATTTATATTACACAAAGAAAATCCCTATTCAATCACTTTACTGGAGAATAGCTACTCTGATTTGCAATTGAGATTAAAAATTCCAGGAACAGTGACACAAAACAAAAAATACGGTTACCATTTATTGCATTTCTTTTAAAGTAATCTCCTGTCATTTCAATACACTTCTGTTTGACATTTTTCTCATATCATCAAACATGCCTTATACTCTCTTTCTTTAAACTACTCCAGATTTCGAAGCAGTTTTTAAAAATCAAATTAATAAACTTAAAACAGTGATTGCTAAAGGACACAATGTGTCATATCCCAATGCAAGGCAAATACGGCCTCATCATATCAGCAAATAAGGAACTAGTAGAGCGGTTTTCGTTGAATGTTTGGTTAAAAACTCATGAATAAAAATTCAATAACATTTGCCCCGCTTCAGAAATTAACAAATTCTATCTCATTAAAAACAAATGTAATTCCAAATGATAAAATGAAATAAATTCTTGACTGTAACCCAATGTTTATAGAAGTCATTAAAATGTTTGATATGAGTTTACAAACTATACTATAGATGTATTTTAAAGGAAGCATTCTGGACACTTTTTGATCACAGTAGGACATAGCAATCTAAGTCAAAACAGTGCAAGTTGCATAATTTTCAAGCTGCAAAAAGGTTTTATCATATTTATCATTTTCTACAGTGCAGATTTTACCAAATTTTCCCCTGTTGTTGATCTTGATTACTTTAAATTACTTCAATTAATGCCAATTTTCATATTACGAATAAGCTATTATTTTTAATGTACCTATTTCTCTTATGCAGGTCACTGAATTCCAATACAAATATTATGGACTCTCCAGTAGATAAGAAGGATGCATGAATTTTCCAAGCATTGAAATTACAAGTCACTCTTGAAAAACAAAATAGTCTTAGGTTTTTGTCTTTCTTTGCTACAATATTACAAAATTCTACCTTTTAAAAGAAGATGGAAAAAAAAAGCATTATATATTTGTATTATGGGATTAATACCACGAAAACATTTGGAAGATGAATTCACATTTTTTGTTCTGTGGAAATTTCATATGTGAAGAGATTAAGACCACAACGTATAAGCAACCAATATAGACGAGCCACTAACATAGTGTATTAAACTTACAAATGTAATTAAAAAACTTATAAAAATGATTGGTTTTTAATCTTCTTTTGTTACTTTCACCAATGTAATTACAATATTTTTTTATCATACAGAATGCAATGTAATAGAACAGAAAGAAAATATAAAATAGGAGAGCTAGGTTTCTGTAAATAGTGAAAATTTTAAAGCTCCCTCTTATGTATTTTTCAGCTGTCTATTTACAGCCATGAAAAGCAATAAAAGGTAGAAAGGAAAATTTGCCTACCTTTTATTGCTTTTTGTTACCTTTATTATTGTGAAGGTTTAGCAATGAAATGCTCACATAAAAGTGCTTTCACAAAAATATAAGAATTAGTATCTTTGAATTTTGCAGGGTGTCCATGACTGTCAGAAAGCAAAAATTGTAGCATTAGTAGCCCTTAAAAAAAAAAAAAATTATTTGCCAAAATAATACACTTTTCTTAATTTATTAACCAAAATAGTCGCACTTTCCCAATCAAAAATTTAATTTAAAAATGTATCATTAACCCGGGGAAAGAAAAAGGATAAATAATCAAATAAATTTTCTTTTTACTTGCTCATTATAGTCTCTGTTATCTCTTGCATAATCATGTATCTTGTGCATATTACCTGCGCAGTACCTACTTCCCAGACATTTTCCCTTTTATTTACTCTTCATCAGAATATCTGGGAAGGCTTTAGTCCATGAAGCCTCCTCCACGACAGTACAGCGACATATAGCATTATAAATCTTATAGCAACAACAACAAAAATAAAGATGATTGAACAAATTTAAATAATATATATATCTAATATCTTTTCTACTCAATACTTTTGTAGTTTGACTTAAGATTTTGAGTTCATTGTTTTGCTCATCAATCATTCCATGGATATTTAGAATTTTGTATTTGCCAAGTGGATGCTACGTTGATTCGTAAGTTATGCTTTTTACTATATATATATATATATATATATATATATATATATATATATATATATATATATATATATATGTATAACTAACAAGTAAAACACAAAACATACTACAAATAAGACATATCTCGCAAAAAAAAAAAAAAAAAAAATATAACAGCTATTAGCAAGAATTAGAAACCAGATTTTGAAGCCAAATAAAGTGCAAGAATTATTGTGAAAATATAATGGAACAGAAATTATAACCACTGTCACCATCGTCAGGGGCCACAAACAGTGGATTATAATTTACAGCAAACCATATAGTAGGGTTTCAGTTGTGTGGCATATCAGAAGAGATATTAACTCCACACATCTGGGCCCTACCCTACTATATAAAGGAAAGAAGAAATCAAAAAGATAACAAAAATTAGAAATAGGAATATAATTTTACATACCAGACCTTGAGCACATGGAAATTTCATTTGAACAATTGATATGTGTTGCCAATGCTAAGAATTGTAAAAAGTGAAAAATGGTGTTGCCACTAAATAAAAGTGTAAAAGTGGAAAGAAGAAAGTATAGGAGTTGCCAAATACTAAAAGGTAATATTATTAAATTTTAAGAATATCCAGGTATATTAATATAATAAATATATATTTAATAATAATAAATTAAAATGATTGAATAAAATAAATAGTACAGCAAAATTAAATATAACATTGTTTAAAAAATATAATGATTATTATTATTGACAAAGTATGTATAATAAGTTATTGTATGACAGAAGATTAAACTAGTAATAAGAAAAAAATAAATAATAATGTTTAGGACAGAATAATCACAATATAGGAACCCCGTTTTTTTTTTTTTTTTTTTTTTAATCCCTCCAGATATATATATGCATGCATATACACATCCAAATTGTTTTTAAACATATTACTTTTTTTTTTTTTTTTTTTTTTTTTTTTAAATGAGAAAAACTTCCTCTGCCCGACCCAACCATCCAATTACAACCTTAAAACCAAAACCCCACCCAACCTCTAGTAAATTAACAAAGACATTAGACACATCATTATAAAGAATTGTATATAATAGATTTTAGGAACTTAGTGGGATAGTTGTATTGTCTAGCTGACAGAAATAGAGATTTAAAATTGGAGACTTTAAAATCATCAGAACATAGAAACTTGATTCTACAGCAGTGATTATAGATGATATTGCGAAGTACAGATTTATGTAAACAGGAGGAAAAATGAGTAAAGCTATTTACTTTAAAGCTAAAATATTTACGCTTATCATATATATTGAAACTAAGGCTATTTCTAGGAGTGATGGAGATACTTAGATCTAGAAAACTAACAGAATTGTTAAGCATATCATTTTTAATTAATTCCAGAGCAGATGGATATTTTATGGGGAAGATAATGTTATTATTATTAGTAGTGTTTACAAGTAAGATATCATCTATATATCGTTTAAGAATGATGTGTGTATTAGTATATTCTTTTTCATAGTAATACAAGTAAAGATCTGCAAGGTAACTTGATGCTGAACCACCTTGTGGTATACCATGATTTTGTAGATATATTTTATTGTTATGTAGAATTAAATTATTATAGATAATAAATTTAGATAGACAACTGAAATAAGTTACATCAACATGGGAAGGGAGCTGAATATGGTTAACACAAGTTTCAAATAATTCATTAATTACATTGTAAAGGTCGTCAAGAGGAATATTGTTAAATAGATCTTTAAAATCATAGGTATATAAAGAGGTAATATTACTAATAGTACATATTGTATTGCGTAGATCATAACTATTTCCTATAGAGATAGAGTAATCATTACGTTTTATATAATACTCATGCATAACAGACAGTATCTTTAATAGAAATTTACTTGCTACATTGCTATATGTGTTACATCCTATTGTAACAGTTCGAAACTTTAAAGGCGATTTATGAAATTTAGGGATTAGTACAATATAAGGATAGTTTAGATTATTATGTTGTAGGTTGAGAAGTTTATAGAAAGCCAGATTTTTTTTGTTACAAACTACAGTAGACAAATTAGTAGAGGAATAGATACTGTTATTTACAATTGTAGAGGCTAACAAGCTATGATATAACTGTTTACAAATAAAAGCATAGTTATTGGATGATTTATCTACATAAGTAATTATGAAATACTGCTTTATAAAGTCTATTTGAGTATGAAATTGACTATTGACAGAACTATATTTTACATATTTAGCAATATTTTGCTTAAAGATTGAAAGTACTTTTACTTTCCAGGTAGTGAAGGCTTCAATAGGAGTGCTGTATTTTAAGGCAGTATTATATATGTAAAAATCTAAATCATATGTGAATTGTGTTACAATGCCACTAAGAGAGTGTTTTGGAGGAATACGGTGTTTAGAGCCCTTCTGCATGAGTTTTTTTAACCTAATATATTTTATGATAGCTAGATCCCCAGTAATGATGTGTCCATAATCCCTATTAATGAAGTTCCTATAGTGATTGTCATTGCATATACAGGGTGGTGTATCAGAAGGGTTATATGTTTTCAAAAAGGAGTTATAGTTAAATAGTTTCCTACCAAAGGGTAGGGGATATTTAAAGGACTTTTTAATAATGACATTTTTGATGGGAAAGTAAGTGTTATTAGTAGAAAATATTGTATTGAAGTTTAAGTTATTGATTGCAGGATTTGTGAAAGTAATTAATAAGTTAGAATTAGAAGGTGTATTATTAATGTTATTGGTTAGGTTTACGGTAAGTGCAGTGGCTCGTGCAACAATGAGATCGAAGAATAGGTGAGAAAAATGTCCAGAAATGTTAAGATTTGAAAAAATAGAAAAATACTTAACTAAAAGTTTCTTTTTAATGGAGTAAATGAAAGTACGTATATTAATCCAATTATAAGTACTGGTATAGTAATTATATAATTTTAAAATAGCAGATTTTATATAACTATTAGAATACTTAGGACTATTACTCTTTTTACGTTTACCTCTAGAAGTTCTAAGTGTTTTATTATATATAGACAAGTTTAAAGTATTATAGATTGGAGAATATTTATTTATGTTAGTAGTGCTAGTATAATATATTAATTGTTTATTATGAACTAATTGGTTTATATATATATATATATATTGGATCTTGTTAATTTTATATTTTTTGGTTCTGTCAGATACATAACACTTTCAATGAATCCAAAAATGTGTCAATGACCCCATTACTGTCTGGTTTGGATTTTTGAGGGTGGCATTGATATGCAAATAGATAATGCTAAGGGGGACATCCAAGAATCATTCTGAAAGCAGATAAAGCGTGAAAAAGAAAACAGAAAAAAAAAAAAAATATATTTTTCCAATCACCAAATTAGTTGTCTGAAATAAAGGAAAAGTTGCCAAGTGTTCGAAAATAGTATGAAATTGACATTTTTTAACCAAAAAAGTATCCAAAATTTCTTAATCTTAATTTAATAGCAAAAGTCTCCTTTTTAACTGCTGATGGACACCCTGTTTTTGCTGATTAAGTTTTAATCCATTTTCTTATTTTATCACAGTTCTATATATTTTACACTGGGAGAAAGCCTGTTCTAATGTGACAACCCTCAAGAATAACATAACTGATAACCTTAAAAAGGTAGAAAACTATTGCCATTATAAAGTGAAAATTTACAAAAAAATGTTGACGACTGATAGATGGTCTCCTCACCATGGTCAAATGTAGGCCAAGGTCACTGTACCAAGTTCCACTGTATACCAGAAATTAGGAGTTTACCCATTGATCACCTGATCTATTAATGGTATTCATGGTTATTATAGTTAGCATTTTTGTTATTTTGCCTGTATATAAGTAAAATAATGAAAACACAATGAAATATTCAACAGGTACGATCATAAGACCAAGTGACCACATGGCAAAATTTCTAATGTGCGGAAGAGTGTGGATTACATTACATATTTGCCATCATTGAATTAATGTATTTTAAACTTGAACAAAACCTTAAAAAAAACCAAAGTATAATAAAAAATGAAAAACTGCTAGTGGTATTCTTCATTAAATTATTTTTACTAACAGCCAAACTCATAACAGTATCATACAGAACATTCTGCAGATCATTCCAACTGTCATCTGATTGCTGCAACAAAGTCTGTTGATGGACTGTCTTTTGATTCATCATCAGAACTGTCAACACAAGCATCATATGAATGGCAACCCTTGTTTAAATAACTTTCCAGTCTATTACATGATGCTAAAATCAAACCGAGATACGGTGGAGAAGGTTTCAAAGGTCTTGAAATATACTCTGGATGAAACTGGACTCCTACAAAGTATGGATGTTCGGTAACTAAAAAACGAAAAATATGATTAATTCATAAGATATTTGCAACCTAACAAACAAATATGGAAAAGAATCAATAAATGTACAACAGTAAAGACTTTTAATGCAAGTGATCTTTAAAAAAAAATGCTAAACTGACTACAAAAGATTCTCTTAAAAATAGTTTTCAGCAAAACCAATTTACTAGTTCTTTGATAAGAAATATACACACAACATAAGTTATTTTGGACACATATTTACCAATGATTTTATCCATTAATAGTGTTAAAAAATAAACTACCTTTCAAACTTTAATTCTAAACAGTTTTATCTAATAATGTTGATTGCAAAAGTGCAGTTTTCTATTATGACCAAATATTTAAAAAACACAGTTTAAAAGAATTATCTGATGCTACATATGAATTTTGAAATTTTCTATATTACTCTGCAATGCTGATTTAATGCAAATTACAGTCTGCAAAGTAAACTACTAGTATGTGGCAGGTTATCCATAAAGTAAACTATATCAGCACAAAGTAAAGCTCTATAACAAGAAAACAAGTAAAATGAAGCATAAATGTATTGAATATAATTGGTTCGGATGTTTTAGTAATTGTTTATTTAAAAAAAAAGAGAAGTGTAGAGGCCAATATGAACTAATAATCTGCAGACCATCTCAAGAATTCGTGATGGGTGTCACCATGTCGCATAGTTTCTGCAAACTGAATGCCAGACTAAATCATTTTAAAATTAAAACATTTAAATAAGGTATTACCACATTAAAATTGTTAAAAATATATTTGAACTACAACATGGCTGTCTTCAAAACTGTCTGATTGTGAACTGTGTATGTATCTTCTTTTCATTTTCTCGAAGTGTGAGAAAGGTGTTCCATATGTAGTCAAAAGATGCAAGTGTCATGTCATTGATGACACCCTCTGTTGGTAAGATCTTTAATGGCTCACCAAAAACGGCACATCAGAAAACTATTGACTTAAAAAATATCAGAAAAATCAGCAATTTTTCTAATATTTTTTAAGTCAATTTTTATTTTGGAACTAGTGCACTGCTCTTTCCCGTTTGGTTCAAAAGTCCAAAATAAAAACCGACTTAAGAAATATCAGAAAAATTGCTGATTATAACAACAGAACAGATGCACACATCTTTTGATAACGTATGGAGCAACCTTCTAACTTTGAGAAAAGGAAGAAAAAATACAGACAGTTTCAACTGAAGATGGCCATAGTGTGGTTGAACTATCTAACAGTTTTAATGTGGTAATACCTTATTTAAATATTTTAACCATAATTTTTAGGACTGTACCTTTAAATAATTTTTGAAAACACTTTCTTTTAATGAACTTTAGTGCAAAAGTAACAAATACTGTTTGTTTATAATTGTGACATGAGAGCAAATAAAATAGCATGTAGTAAATATTATGTTAAAAAATTGCTTATCTTTGTAACTATATTCATAGTAATCTGCATTATTTAAATAAATTCCTATAAGTGCAGCATGATTTTAATAAATTGCCATGTGGGTGCAACATAATCCCAGAAAACTTTCCACTTATTTTAGGGGGTCTAATTATAATAAATAAAAATTACTTGGTAGTTCCAAAATTTCAAGTCTTTCACCAAATTCATCTTCACCAACAAACTTTAAACCTGCTTGTTCAAAATCGGGTACAAAAGCAGGGTTAACTTCATAGCGATGACGATGACGCTCCTCAATGAAGTCTTCATTGTATAAGGTTCCTGTAAAGTAACAAAAGAGTACTATTTTGAATACCAATATTAAAGAACTACATTAATTTAATCCCCTCTGCTCTATTGGGAAGCCAATGAACTTTAATCATATTTTAATGTGTGCCTTTTTGTCTAGTTTTCATTTTGAAATTGACAGCTGGGTTAACAGAGCCAATTTGTACTGGGCTGCTCGCGAAGGGTTATGGTCACTAGACTGTTCTTGATGGTAGGATAAAAAATATTTTTAAAAAGCATTCATTTAATAGTACTAACATAATCAAAAAAATTGGCATGTAATAAGTGATAAAAGATAGGAAAATGGAATTGGCATGCACATTTTAATCCACTGGCCATCTTCACATATAATTTCCCCAAAAGGTATGATTTAAGACAATATAAAATTATTTTGCAATAGGAAGTATATTCTTCAAAGACTGCCAAGAAATGAACTTGTCCACCAAAATCATTGAGCAGATGTGGCACATCAGCTGTGGTCAACAGGTTAATAAGTACCATAAAATTATATAAATGATTCCTCACATAAATGCAACTACAGTGGAACTTCTCGGGAGCGACGACCCACCATTTTGTGTAAAATTGGTAGTTAAGAGGAATGGTCGCTCAAAGAAGTATAAACATTGGATAGCAAAGAAAAAAATTGCTAAAAAGTATTGTTTGTTTTGTTATTTATTCAATTACATACATATGTAACATACTAATACATATGTAATTATACAAACCTATTTTTAAATTTTAATAAGATATTTATAAATTTCAGATTGTTTCATTTTTTTTTCTCTCTCCTACTTTATTTTTTACATCTGACAAAAGGCCATTTATCTTGATATTCTTCATGCATTCTGAATTTATCATAATAAACTATCTGCTTTAAAATTTCCCTTTTGGGTCCACCTGCAAACAAAAGTAACCAAGAACTCCCTCACCAAATTTCCTTTCTTGTGTGACTCAATCGCATCAATTCACTCCTCCAAAGGTAAAATCACTCATTTCTAAGACATATCTCTTCACTGAATTACAAAATTTGTATGTAATGTGTATATGCACTTGCCCCCACTGTCAATTTACAGTAGAGCAACTAGTTTGGAATGTGGTTTGTGTTCACTTCTGAAAAATTCTAGAAAATTTTTGGACAAGGAACCGGATCCGGCCACTTATAGTGGGGTTACGTGACCTCTTTAATCAGATGAATAAACAATGAATTTATAGAGCAATACCTCAAGTCAAGAGGATATAATTTCTTCTCTAGTAAAAGCAAAGAAAATACTACTATTTTCTTGCTTAGGAGAGTAGGTGATTTTGATATTCAATACTTCAATATCATTTTTCATAGAGTCAATGAGCTGGAGCAATTTTTGAAAGGAATCTAACTACTAGAAAGTTATTTTAAAGCAGAAAACTCAAAAGCGCTAGTTTTCTAGAAAATTCTCTAAGTTGTCTCCACTTTCATTAACCCAAAGTGTCTGACAATAACAATGATGATACAACTACTCTCAAAGAATAAGTGACTGTGAAACCTCGTAATATACCAGTTCTTAATAACAAGCTCCTCCTTCTCAGAGGTTCTCCCCCACTTAAAAAAGTCATCATAGTTATAAATCTCCCATCGAATCTTCACAATTAGAAACAAAAAATTCATTTAAAGTCTTAGATATAGATACTTCATGAAGACAAAATTCATAAAATTGAAATCTCAACATCAAAACTAAATTTTTCAAACCATTTGTTATCATTACCAATAGTTATAGCATGCAAGTGGCTATCAAAGAAATTAACGAAAATGGCATTGACAAATTCCATCCGAAAGCACAGGCAAATTTCTTAAAATCTTTTCCCCATTACACATATGTCAGAACTAAAATGATTGAGCATCTTAAAAACAAAATTTTTGGTTAACCCAGAACCCTCCCCACCCCCAATCCTTAAAGCAACCACTAAAGGTTTCCTTAAAAATACAGTTATAATTGAAATTAATGAAACTTAACAGTCTCAATGTAGAAATAATTAAAATCAACCAAGTCACAAGTAAAAGAAGCAACAACCTACTCCCTTTTTCAAATGCACCTATTTAAAAAAATGACACCTTTCTTAAAACTTTTAAGCTTAAAAAATCTCTTCCAAAATAAAGTCGAAAATTACAGACCTCCCCTCCCCAGAAAGGCATTCAATGCTACAAGTGTAAGGCATTTTTTCAATAGCTCAAAATTGTTATAAAGAACAAAGATATTGTGTTGAAAAATATGAACATTCTCAAACATAATGAGAAAAAAATTCAGGTTAAGTGTTGTAAATATGAAGAAAATCATGTTGCAAGGTATCAAGAATGTAAAAATTTCCTAAATAGCAAAATCAATCATATGTTCAAGTCCTTGAAAATGATCTTCCTACCAAAAAGGAAACCCCAATTAACACTTAAGTAGAAATAGATTTGATCTCCACCTTTCTTAAAATTATCAGACATTGGATATGAATTACAAATAATGTCCCTTAAAAAATTTCAACAAAACAGCTACATGAACTATATCTAAATTTAAAGTCTCTCAATAGTTCCTTCAGAAGTAAACAGAGAGAGAGAAAAGAACAAGAAAAAAAAAAAAAAAAAAAACCTTTTTTTTTTTTTTTTTTTTTTTTTTTAAAGGATTGCCATTCAATTTCTAAAATCAAGATTCCCCAAATTTTCTAGGCTTTCCAGAACTTTTTTGGTAAAATTCCAGACTACTTATGAGGTACATATAGTTCTCAACTGTCATATCAATAAAGGTCATAATTAACCTTTAGCACGCTTAAGTCAAATCATACCAGGAGGATTCCATAGTAATGGAGAACTTTTTATAAAAATGGACTTCTGATAATTTTCAGGTATTGCTGAAACTTATGTTTTGTACATTTTTGTAACCAACCAGTAAGCAAATTACAATTATTTAATATTCTTCCCAAACCTAGTTTTTCAAAACAATCAAAAGAAACACACCTTTTTTTTTTTTTTTTTTTTTTTTTCAATAAATAACAGTGTAAAAACAATAAAATGAATGCAAATTTAACCTCTGCCCTTTTTTAAAAATTTAAATAGTGATTCAGATTTATTCTTCATTTTAGCATAGTAGCATTAAGCCACTTTTTGGTTACTTATATTCCCCCCCCCCCCAAAAAAAAAAAGAGAAATGCTTAAGTGGTACATGATTCAAAATTTTTGCTTATGAAAAAAAAAAAAAAAAAAAAAAGGGGAATAAAAATTGCAGAAATACATACTTAATATTGAATCAGTTGTTTTAAATGCAGTTCTTTTCTTTCCTAATCTCATCGTTCCACCCATAACCCCAGTATGATGTTCGGGCATTTCAATAACCTAAATGATAGAAAGGAAAAGAAAATGCAAGAATAATGCACTAAATGTTGATTATTGTAATTATCAAAAGAAAAATGCAATTTATCTGAACTTACAACATATTTCCTAGTTTCATCTTTCTCTTCTTTTCCATCATTTACTATTTCATATGAATGAGCATCTTTCCAGCCTAGAACATTCTGAGCAAATTCCACAACCGCTAATTGAAAGCCAAGGCATATTCCTAGCAAAGGGGGAGAAAAAGGCAAAAGTGTCAATTATAAAAATTTTCCACTAGTATTTTATTTGTGCATGCATAATATTATGTAATGAATAGTTAACTTGATTGTCATAAAGATGAAATAGCAAAGATTCTGTTCCTGCGTCCATCACACCAAATCTTCCTGGGACGGGTTTTTGCATGCCCTGAATGGGCATTCAATGACCCATGCCCAGGAAGCAACAAAGGACACGAAAGGGAAATCTGCTGTTTTGTCCTTGCAATAACATAACATATAAAAATAAGTATCTGCTCGAGATTCAAAATTTCTATTAGCTTCCTTCAAAATGCTATAGGGAAGTAGCAGCTTTCGTTTTCAAACAAAGGATTTGTCTCAGGATCAAAATTTAATAAAACATATTAGGAAAGTTGGAGTGTTTAGGCTGATTAATTTTATTTTTTACCAACTATGCGAAAAATTCCTCAGCTCTGGAATTTTTTGCATAGTTGGTAAAAAATAAAATTAATCAGCCTAAACACTCCAACTTGCCTAATATACTTGAAAGGTTGATAAAATCTCTTTCTAAAATATTTAATAAACCACTTGATATATCTCCCATATTTCAAATGGTTTTCCGTCTTTATACCTCGCAAGACTTTTTAGGGATAATGACACGCCAGGGATTTTAATAGCCAATAAATGCACCTTTTTTGGAACGTGTAATTACCTTGTAAAGCCATGTGACCTACGATTTTAAAAGTCCAAACGTTGCTCAGACAGCAGCTTGTTCATGCTTTCTTCTGTTGCCATGTAAAGTTGTGTGAAAATCTCACAATATAAATATATTTTAAGCCAAAAGTGTGGATTAATCTACATAGGCAGCCACAGCCCGAGTGACGGGGCTGCCCCAGCACTCTGTGGATTACATATAGTTTCGGCCAGACTACATCTCCAAGTAACAGTGCCTGCCCATGATATCACATACATATATGCAGAGAAACTTGTCGGGTGCCACCACCCACCACTCCACTAAATATCAGTTATTAAGAGATGCGGTTGCTTAAAGAAGTATAAACATTTGATTGCCACGGGGAAAAAAAGCTAAAAAATACTGTTTGTTTTATTATTTATGAAATTGCATACTAATATATGAACAATTATACAAACACATGACAAAATGAGAAGCAGCTGTGCCATTCGTCCAAAACAGTCATAAGTGATAGATGATTCATCTTGTATACATCCATTTCTGATTGCATGTGTGCATCATTAGGGAAGTAGTCGGTCATTGAATAAGGTAAAGGCCGTAAAAATAAAGGGACGTGAATTTCTTAAAATTTCAAGTTTGAAGCTGGATTTCCCAGTTATTTAAAGGAAAATTACATTTTTTCGTGAGATTTCCCTGAATTTTAAGAGCTAATTTTCAATTCCCTGAGTTTTAATTATTTTTCAGGTTTCCCTGAACGAGCGTACGAACCCTGTTCATGCATTCTGAATTTGTTATTATAAAATCTATTTGCTCTAAAATTTGCTTTTGTGTTTCCACAAAATCAAAAATAATCACCAACTCATTGTCTGAATTTCTTCTTTTATGTGACTTGATCACACCAATATGGTGCTCCGACAGTAAAATAACTCATTTCTTAGACATGTTTTTTTCAAAACTTTAAGATTTGTAAGTGATGTGTACATATACTACTTGCATATGCTGTCAATTCACAAATAGAGCGACTGATTTGAAATGTGGTTTTTATTTACTTTACTTATGGAAAATGCAAGAAAATTTTTGGACAGGGAGCCAGGTCCAGTCGCTTATAAAGGGTGGTGTGGTCTTTTCTAGGGTATCTTAACATAAAGTAGACAGGATAAAAAATCAGTCATATTGGGCAGGAGGTCTCTTAATAGAGGTAATCGCTCAGAGAAGTTTCACTGTATATTGAAATCACTGCCCTTACAGTTTCATTTATGTGATTAACTGTTTGCCTAAGTAAAAGAGCTGAAATTTTACATGAAATTTTGATGGAGAGCTAGCTAACATAAACTTCAATAACAAGCACAACATTTTACAATATTGTAGTTTCATTAGTTAGAAGAAAGGCAATGCAAGTGTATAAAATATATAAATGCTATTACCCAAAAAAGGTACTTTATGTCTACGGGCCCATTCAATGGCAGCAATTTTTCCTTCGAGTCCTTTGAGACCAAACCCACCAGGTACAAGTATTCCACTAAAAATAAAAAAATAATAATAAATTGAATTCAACCATAAAACATTACAGATTAGAAATATAATATTGAATTTTTGTTAGGGTACGAATTGCGTTCGACAGTGAGATAGATAGGGCTAGAAGGCCCAATGCAAATTTCTTTCCAAAGTTTTATAACAGGCTTCTGTCCTAACAGGACAGGACATGAGACTTGACACAATTACACAACTGTTCGCCTGCAGGTATATACATTACAATTTTTTCCTATGTTGATGAAATGCTGAACATCCTCTTTAAATATGGGTTACATATTTATATTTTTTACTTCATCTTTATGTGCATAGCATTTTGAACATATAATATTATTTTTTAAACTTAACAATAATTCTTTATAAGTTTTTGACTAGTTGCAATACTTTTTCCCCTTTGATAGGCCTTTGAGGACACTGAAATGGTCAGGGCTGTAGGGTAGAGGATAATGAAAAATTTGGTCCTGGGCAGATGAAAAGCTGAGTTTGCTGATTTCTTAATTTTACAAAATGTATCATAATTCATCATATGCATATAAATAGACATCACAAAAGTACACATAAAACTTTGGCTGTAAAATCAATCTCAAAATTTTTATCATACATCAATTCTAATTTCAGCTAAGAAATGTCTAACAATGCTAACAAGTTTTTCTTTTTACAGTGCCAGTACTTATCAGAATTACTTTCTGAAACTTATACAATTTGATAAACAATAAAATAACTTTAAATGTTTGATTATAATAATTTTTTTTCTCTAATTTCCGCTGCAGTGCCCCTAAAAGATTGGAACCTGCCCATAGCAGGATTGATATTCAATTTCTGAAAAAGAATTCCCTCTTTTTCAGATCTTTTTGCAATAAAAATTTATACTATTTTTTATGTAACCATCCATTTATGTTTAAGACAGCAACTTTGCATACCTTCTTTAATATTTTCAGTTTCCCAAAGTAAGATTAAACATTGATTGCTTACAAACACTGGTCTTTGATAATTTTCCAGTCACATTATGTGATTTTCCAGGTTTTGGTCTAAAATTAGCAATTTCCCCTGACTTCACCCTGATTTATTTATTTATTTATTTTTTTTGTCAAAATAAAATTCCGGAATTTTTCCAGGTTTTCCCTGTTCTCCCTGACCGGTAGCAACCCTGCCATAGGTTACAGCCAACTTCGCCTAATGGGTAATCTGCCTATGAAAAAAACGATTAAGATTAAAAGACATCTTTTTTAGCATCTGAAGTTCAAAACAACATATTAAGCCAGTGTAATAAGTATTTATCATAATTTCTTACTCAGATCCACATAAATCTTTCCAAGCTTGATGATAGCACATTGCATCTGACTCTTCAGTATTTTTCTCTAAATCAGCAGCAGCAATAAACTAAAATTAATACAAGCAATTAAAAAAGTTAAAATGTATACAATAGCATTTCATAAAGAATTTACTCAGGAATGGCACAAACATTTTATAACTACACATTTGTTAGAGTATCTGGCTACTGTAAACTACAAAATATAATGAAAAATAAAGTACTCATTTTCATTTCTTGTGCCAGCATTTTTAAATGTAAGTCTCTAAATTTTAAATGCAATAAGTAATCTAAGCTGTAATCTATATCATTCTTCAGTGAAGAGACAATAGTGTAACAGGTTTACATTCATTTATCTCTATTCCAATTTATCAGGGCTGCCACGGCTTATCAGTGCTGAAAATAGTTGCTTTAGTAGCCTTATACATAAAATATAGTATCCTTTATCCAAGAATAGTAGCACGCGAATACTGTTTGCTATGCCACATACTCTTGGTAACTATGTTTATATGACAGAAGGCCTTTGGAAGTGCTGATACAAGAGTTTCCAGCATTATCTAATAATTCTAGCTTCGTAATTAGTTAGTCTTTTTCAAAAATGCAACTGAAAAATCTGTTCTCATTAGCTGCATCTGCACAGGACAGGATGTACCGAGAAGAAAACATCAACTCACCAGTTTTTTAAATTCCCGAAGTGTAAAATAATGTGTGGACGTTATTTTTGATGATTTTTACCAAATAATGTGCAAACGACATTTTAAATGATTTATACTAAATGGCATACAAGCAGCATTTTTAATGCTTTTCATAAAATAAACTCACGAAACACTCATAAGTGGTAGGAAGGTGAGGGGTGGGAGCCGGAAATTCAGTAATCTTAAAATAAACAAAACTAAGGAATTCTGTGGAAAACTGTATGCATGACAAATTTTAAGAGATTACTTTTTAAAACAAAATATGGGCCATATAATTTTATCAAAAAAAAATATATATATTATTAAAAAATGCAAAAAAAAAAAAAAAAAAAAAAAATGGGATTTGATTTGAAATTGTAAAAATCTGTAAAAAAAAGCATAAGTTTTAAGCCAAAAGCATAAAATTAGAAGAATGCATCGATACAGTAAAGCACATAACAATAATCAGTTAAATCTACAGGTTTTATTTGTATTTTCCATAATGGCTGCTAGCAACTGCTTCCGAACCTTGCAATATAAAAGTCTAATAAAACTGGCCTCTGTCATCAAAAATGTCACATTTTTCTTTTCTTTTTTTTTTTCAAAACATAGTCACTTTTAGGCCTTTTTTTTAGAGAAAATAGTCACCCAATGCCTTTTGCTGAAAATAGTAGCAAATAATCACCTTTTAGTGGCCTGTGGCAGCCCTGGATATTTGAATGTGTGTAAAGGAATGAAATATTAAAATTATATGATACAGCTTCATGTATGAATCAGAAAGTTGTTCATCCAACTAAAAAGTTTCTTAAACACTTTTTGTAATATTCATCTTGCATAAAGGTTTGCTTTGATTTTGTTTGCAACAAAAACCATTGTAATAATTTTGTTTGCTGGAAGACATCCCAAAACAGTCTGTTTTGTCCTACATCAGTGCAATAAACCTAAGTAATGAATTCACTTGAAAAGCACCCAATCCCTTAATTAACTTCTGCCAGCTGCAATAAGATTCATAATACAGATCCAGCTAGGGAAACTTTCCTTCCTCTTGAGTAGATCAATTGGCTCACAGATGAAAAAGCAATCATCTCAACATACACTCTTTTAGGGAGTGTCAAGGGAGAAACCACAAAGGGCCACGTAAAAATCAGGGACAGAAAAAGTTTTAATTTAATAGTTACTAACCAATAAACTGTAAAAATGATCAACATTTTAATGAGGTTCTGCACATTTTTTCTGTAGAACCATCCAGTAGCTTATGCTCAGATTTTGACAGATATTTTGTGTATTTTCAGACTTTGGCTTATACACAAAGTAATGAAGGTTATATAATTCTAAGAAAGGATTATGCTTGTTCATAGTCCTTTCATCTTCCAAAGATTTACTTCATTATTCTTCAGAAAAAATGTTTAAAACATTCACAATAGAGAAGTCGAAAAAAATCTTTGTCCCTGTCAGTCTGTTGCAACGTGGTACATTTAAACAGGTAAAATCTTATTTCCAAAACATATTCTGAGCTACCCAGTAGTATTTTACTTGGGAAGCAAAAATTGCTAACTGAGATTTAACCTTTGATTAGAACAGGTAGTTTGTTTTTTAATTTTTGAAATTGTTTAATCACTTTCTATATTTTAATAGCTCTCTGTCAAAACGGATGCTTTACTTACCAATGATAAACTATAGTTAAAAATTCCAAAGCATTTTTAAAGTAGTAGTATAATAAAGTCTGTAGACATTGAATTGACAATTTTAACATCAAGATTTCATCAAGCAGAAAGCAACCTAGAATAATGTGGAGTTACAATCACGCATAAAAGTTACATAATGCTTTTAAAATAGAAGTTCTCTTAGTTTAATTTCTTTTAACATCATCATCATTTCAATACCATTTAAATATTTACTTGTTTTCCACGTTAATGGCTAGAAATGTTTGGTTTCCATCAGCCAACAAATTAAACATTATTTCATGATCATCAATAAAATTTTACCTAAACTACTCATTTATTACAGAAAAAGAAAACCATATCCAAATAAATTAATAATAGTTAGCAGCTTTTTTTTTTGCTAAATTTCCAATGGCAAGTACACAGGACAGCAGGTATCTTTACACAAAAAGGAAAGGAACATAGGAAGAAATGAACATAATGATGGAAAGACATTCGTTAATCCGTCAACTTAAGTCTGAAAATCCAATATAGCTCCCATAAGGACGCAGGAGGTACAGCGGGACAGGAGGCACAGTGAGTCAAAATCCGCTCTAGAGTCGCCCAAGGGACAAGCAGGATCCACAGCCAAGTTAATTCTATGGAAGTGTTTGTGGAGACAATTGTGGCCAGAAAATACCCATAACAGCACAACTGATTTATCACAAGGCCACCTATGGACTGAAGAGCTGCTCTTGAGTCCAAAAGAATCAACACTTTAGAAAAACATTCCAATTGGTTTCGTAGTTGAAGAAGAGCCGATAGGATAACAAAAATTTCTTTGTTGAAAGCTAACATGTGAGTACCAACGGGAGAGTAAATTTAAAAGAGCTCACAAAAAACACTAGCTCTTGCATGGGCGCAATCTGACCCTGAGTCGATTCAAAACAGGGTAATGACTATTCAAAGTTTCATATGTCACAGATCTTAGGATTTCATCACAGTCCTCTGGTTTTAACACCTCTTGACTCAAATCAAGGCAGATAGGAAATATTTTGGCTAGGCTTTATCAGGAAGCGGGGAAATAAAAATTTCTTTATTCCAAAATTGATGTCAAGTTGAGAAATCAGATGGATGACCCCTCGAATAAAGCCTTTCTGAATCTTTAGATTATGATTAGTCTAAGTAGAGATATGATCCCCCGGTCAGACTAGGAGTTCTAATAATTTTCTTCCTTAACAGCATAGAATGCTTCTTAATAACTAGACTGTGGGGCCTGTTATTGGAGCATAACAATAAAAATCATTAGGGGTGGATTTTACTGCTCCAGTAATGAGATGCAAGGCTTGATTTTGAAATTTTTTAAGGGAAGTTAGCAGCACTAAGACACACAACAGTTTGGTTTCTTCAGTTATTATTACTTAATTAATAAAACAATTATGATAGGCAAAATTATTTCTCCCTCCCTCCTCAACTTTGCTTGTATGACATGATATGAATACAGAAAAAAATGAGATAAAATTTACTTATCTCAAAAAAAAAAAAAAAAAAAAAAAAAAAAGCAGCATTTTGATGCATTGTACAAGGGTGAACAACTTATTTAGAACGAAATCTCACCTTTAAGTTAAGTTTTAAATTGCACATCATTGTAGCATGTTGTAGGGCTTTAATTACAGAAGCGTAAGCATCTTCTAATCCTGTGTATTTTCCAACTAGAGCGATTTTAACTTCTTTGACAAAATTATCAATCCTCCGAGACAGATTTCTCCACTCTCTGGAACAACGACGAAAATCTTCCGTTGAATCAACACGCTTCAAACGATCCAGTTTCAAGCGTCCATGGAAGAACTTAACAAGACCTTGTTCCTCCATAAAAATTGGAACATGATAGACAGATTTCACATCATGCAAACATATAACCTAGTAAAAAGAGAAAAATGTCCATAAATTTTGATTATTTAACCCTTTAACGTGCGGTGTCCTCGCCGTGAGGACACCAAACTCTGATGTTTTGACTGTTGCCAGTCAAGAAGAATAAATTTGATTTCTATAAAAATAGTTGCGAGTGACATAGCTCCACGAGAATCCTTTGATTTTTAGCACGTTCATTTCCCGTAAAAAAATGGTCACGATTCTTTTAACAGCACTGACATCTGCTGAAAAATGGAAGAATGCGAGAACAGCTGGAAAGATTGCCCAATGCTGAAAAAAGGGCAGCCGTTGCCATCGCTTGACTGAACGACCAGCAAGATGGCGGATGATCGAAACGTTCATCGCGTGCCACTGATCTAGACCCTTTTTTGACGACAGCTGGCTGTGCGCGAGCACAGCCAGCTGCACCAAAAAAGGAGTCTTTAGATCTGTGGCACGCGATGAACGTTTCGATCATCCGCCATCTTGCTGGTCATTAAGTCGAGTGATGGCAACGGCTGCCCTTTTTTCAGCATTGGGAAAGGGTTGCGCCTCAAAGGGTTAATGTGCAAAAGTAGCCAGTCTTAATTATTGATCAATAAACATTATTGCACTAAAATTGGTTCTCAATAAGAAAAACTTTTTTAATGGTATACATTCATTCATAAAATAAATTTGAAAATTATCTTTTTAAGTGTTCTCAATGTTTATTTAAAAAAGGATTTATTCAGCTTTTAACAATAAAATACAAAGAAATATATATATATATATTTTCTTTTTATGAGTTAGAGCACAGTGGAACCTGGTGAAGCAACAATTTTGGCAAAGAGACCACCTGTCTATAGTAGTCACTTTGAAAACTTTCACTTTACAACCACCACACTTTGCCACCTTAGTAAGGTTATCATCTTTATAAAGTGACCAGTAGTGCTGTAAAAGTAACGACAAAATGAGTATCCGTATGTATTTGTTACTTAGATGTTCGCTATTCGTTACTAAGTATTCGTTACTCGTTACTTTCGTTACTACTAATAGAATCGGTAATAGGGTGTTATATGTGCCCCATAACAACACATCCGGGACAGTGTTGTTATGGGTATATGCCGCCCATACATAAACCCATAATAAAACCTAACCAAAAAGAATTTTTTTTAGCGAAGTTGTACAAAGTTGTATTTAGAGCTTATTTTCTCTGATTTACAGATTGTTTTTATACACATTTATGGTTTTATACAATGCTAAATTATCCGAATTACGGAGTGCACATAGAAATCTTCCAAAGACATATGCCATTCTTTTTTTTTCTCAACCCCCCCTTTTTAAAATTCTGAACGCTGGTTTAACCTGTTCATTCTTATCATAAAAAGTGTAAAGGAAAGCTTGTGACTCTTGTTTTTTTCTGGGAGCGGGTTCTCGAATACTGAGATCCAGGGATTGGGCCACATATATTAAATTCACAGGGCAGGGGATCTCAGTATGATATCAACTACTTTGCGTCTCTACAAGCATAATATCTTTGAGTTCTTACTTCATATCAAAAACTTCTTTTGCTGGACGATTTTTCGAAGTAAATTAAAAATTACCATATTTTAAATTAAAATTGTTTAATTCAGTGAGAATGATCTATTTTTAAAATATTTCCAGTTCTATTTCTGCACTTTTGGGATGAAAGGGGTTAGCCCCTTCTGTGGGTGCATATATGAGAGCATTCTTTAAACAAAAATTATCACTCCTTTCATACAGAAAGAATGGTTGCACCGGACTATGCGTATTCCATGAGTTCATGGAATAAAATGTACCATAAAATAGGGCAGATGGCCCCCTAAACGCCGACATTTTAGAAACATACTGACTTTATTGAATTATTTTAATACCAGTGGCTTACGCAGGAGTGGGCATAGAAATCCCGGTAGCTCCAATTTTTTATATATTTTTTAAACAATTACTTAAAAAATGTGTTTAGATGCATTGTACAAGGGTGAACAACTTATTTAGAACGAAATCTCACCTTTAAGTTAAGTTTTAAATTGCACATCATTGTAGCATGTTGTAGGGCTTTAATTACAGAAGCGTAAGCATCTTCTAATCCTGTGTATTTTCCAACAAGAGCGATTTTAACTTCTTTGACAAAATTATCAATCCTCCGAGACAGATTTCTCCACTCTCTGGAACAACGACGAAAATCTTCCGTTGAATCAACACGCTTCAAACGATCCAGTTTCAAGCGTCCATGGAAGAACTTAACAAGACCTTGTTCCTCCATAAAAATTGGAACATGATAGACAGATTTCACATCATGCAAACATATAACCTAGTAAAAAGAGAAAAATGTCCATAAATTTTGATTATTTAACCCTTTAACGTGCGGTGTCCTCGCCGTGAGGACACCAAACTCTGATGTTTTGACTGTTGCCAGTCAAGAAGAATAAATTTGATTTCTATAAAAATAGTTGCGAGTGACATAGCTCCACGAGAATCCTTTGATTTTTAGCACGTTCATTTCCCGTAAAAAAATGGTCACGATTCTTTTAACAGCACTGACATCTGCTGAAAAATGGAAGAATGCGAGAACAGCTGGAAAGATTGCCCAATGCTGAAAAAAGGGCAGCCGTTGCCATCGCTCGACTGAACGACCAGCAAGATGGCGGATGATCGAAACGTTCATCGCGTGCCACTGATCTAGACCCTTTTTTGACGACAGCTGGCTGTGCGCGAGCACAGCCAGCTGCACCAAAAAAGGAGTCTTTAGATCTGTGGCACGCGATGAACGTTTCGATCATCCGCCATCTTGCTGGTCATTAAGTCGAGTGATGGCAACGGCTGCCCTTTTTTCAGCATTGGAAAGGGTTGCGCCTCAAAGGGTTAATGTGCAAAAGTAGCCAGTCTTAATTATTGATCAATAAACATTATTGCACTAAAATTGGTTCTCAATAAGAAAAACTTTTTTAATGGTATACATTCATTCATAAAATAAATTTGAAATTATCTTTTTAAGTGTTCTCAATGTTTATTTAAAAAAGGATTTATTCAGCTTTTAACAATAAAATACAAAGAAATATATATATATATATTTTCTTTTTATGAGTTAGAGCACAGTGGAACCTGGTGAAGCAACAATTTTGGCAAAGAGACCACCTGTCTATAGTAGTCACTTTGAAAACTTTCACTTTACAACCACCACACTTTGCCACCTTAGTAAGGTTATCATCTTTATAAAGTGACCAGTATTGTCATTCTTAAGGGAGGTCATGGTAGGCGGGTTCTACTGCACTTTTTTGAATGCAGAGATTTTCAATACAAATACTTAAAAAGTACTAACTTAAAATCATTTTATTCTTTCATAAAAATTTAACCTTTTCTTTTGCAATCAAAAATATTAAAAATGAATTCTAATAACCCATACTTCTTCACAGAAGCAAATCTTTTTTTTTTTTTTTAAATCTCTGCAAGCAACATTTTATTTCTAATTATAACATGAATACAAGTAAATCATAGGAAAGTTTTTAAATACACATTTTATTCGCCTAAAAGAAAAATCTTCTCAATATAATTTCAATGGCCTGATTTAAAAAAATGAAATAAAATAATCAATACTGAATTAACATTCTATGGTAATAGTCTCAAGCACTTCTCTTAACACTTTCCAACAAGGTTGAAAAGTGTTTGTGATTTGGTTTGTCTGTCCATCCGTGGTAATTTCCATAAATATGCATCAATTGCTACGAAATTTATAAATGTTATTTCAATGTTCTGTATTATGTACTCCATTCAAAATGGTGTAGTATGCAGCATTTATAGTTCGTTTAAAGGAGTACACAAAAAAATTTCATTACATTACATTACATGGACAGTCATTCTTTAAAGTGTACTTCAAAGATATCCAACTATTTCAAATGAAACAAAATTGATATATGTTATTAAGGAATACAAAATAAAGCTCCCCATTGAAAACAGTGAATGCAGCATTTAAAATTGTCTCCCAGAAGAACAGAAAATAATTCCAATACATAAGCTTTATAGGTAGCTATTCTGTAAAACATATTTTATAGATATTTAGTTATTTCAAACAAAAAATTGATACATGTGTTATCAAACCCGAAAGCAGAAAGTACTTAAAAGTGCGGAGTATGTCGCAGAACTATCACAGTCTTTGCAGAACATTTAATCTTTTAAAAAGAAGGCACAAAGTGATACGTTCTGCAGAATAATTAGAGAGAAGTGCCCTTCATGCTACCTCATTTCTCTTCACTTTTCATATCTATTTTGCATTTTACCGTGATCTGCCAGATTAGGACAAAGGCCTGCAGAACATTTGCAACTGTTTGAAGGCATGTTGCAGAACACTGAGTATAATTCTGCTCCTGGGTTATCAAAGATCACAAAATAAAGCTCTCCATTGAACATAGTGTCAGTATTGTTTATAGTTCTTCAACAGGAGCATTCGAAAGAATTTCGATATATTACAATTGATAGCAGTTTAGCAATATTAATCCATTTCAAACATAATTCATTCAGTAAGTATATAAACAATTTTACCCACTTACTCTTGATTAAAAGGGTGTAGATAACATTTAAAGCTCTTTTACAAGGTCTTGCAAAACTACATTATTAATAATATGCAGCTGTTTTGAAGTTATCTGCAAAATCTCACCAAGTTTGATGATGATACACTGCCAAATTCGGCTAAAGAAAGACTGTTGTGTTGAAAAGTGTTTTATAATTGATATGTTCGGCATGATTTATGTTTCTTTTTTTCATTTTATTTTATTAAGATTTATTTCAGTCTTTTTTTTTTTTACTTTATATCCCTAGTGCTAAAAATATAAGAAAACTGAAAATAATAATAATAAATAATGATACATGTGAATATAATGCATACTTGCTCAGGTGAAACATGACAGAATTTTGAAATTTTTTCTTTAACACTTTCATTTATAGGCAGTTCGCTTCTACACATAATCTGAAATAAATTAATTTAATTTATAAAGTTTAGATAACACAGTATAGTACAGGGTGTCCAAAAAATATGGTTACACTTTCAAAAATTAATTACAAATAAACAAAGTTATTCACAGTTCAAAGACACCCCCCCCCCATAAAGATAATATCAAAGGCTTGTTTTGAAATAAAGAAATAAAATCTATAAGTCTGAAGAAAGTAATCTGTTATATTAGATACTGATATTTAAATTTGTCACTGTTGCGATACCAATCAAAATACCACTATTCTATATTCCTCCTATATTTTCAAACCCATGCAACCCCCCATGGGTTTGAAAACATGGGAGGTTGTTTCAACCCATTCTCTCATGCAAACTTTCCTTTATTATTATTATTCTTGAATTCTAACTTAAAATCTGAGGTGCCAGCTTGCATGTAAATCCTAAAAATGATATTTAACTCAATAATCCTATCACCATCAAGGGATTTTTTTTATGAATTAATTTGATGCAAGAGATTTAAGGCAATTAGCTCTCTAAGAATTATGTAATTCAATTTGAAATAATTGGTATAATTTCATCACAGTTAATTTAGAAAACTATTCTGGGGCTTTTAAATTCTCAGGGAAATAAGCTAATCATTTTAAATAAATTTTATTTGTTTACTTGCAAATTATGAGTCATCAGTAGTTTCAGCATTCTTCACTGCACATTTAGTAGCCAAGGCCTAGCCAACATCTGGGTTATTGATTAGGGCAGTAGTTCTGAACCTTTTTCTTTTTGCAAACCCATTCTAAAATGTGAAAGAAATTGGCAAACCCCAGGTATAGTCGTTGTGTACTAAATATACTACTTTTGCAAACTACTGGTTCAGAACGGATGGTTTAGGGTATTATATTTCAGTTATTGCAATTTTCATTCCATGCAGCTTTCCTGTACAGCTGTTCAAAATTCAACATTTTAGGGACTCATACGGTTCACGACTTAGATTCCCTTGCTGAATTTTCTTGGTCCTTTTTCAACAACATTATGTGAAACACAGATCACAGATTAATGGAGGGACACAAAAGGGGTTTCTCAAGTATATCTATGTTCCAATTAAAGGGAGTTGCAGTGACCCATAAGTCTGAAAGAAAACACATTACTTGTATTTCCTACATTCTTTTGTAAGAATGTGGAAAATATGTGTCCTATAGCATAGCACAGTGGTCCCCAACCTCTGGTCCACTTATGGATCAAATAGTATCAGGCTGCCCAAGAAACATTATCTTACTTCCATTGGTGTATTTCTCCCAGATTTTGACTTTGTTGGATTTCTGCTAATTTATAATTTTGTAATGAAAGATATCTTGTAACTATTTTAGCTTAGTTTATGGTTCACAAAACATTTCAAGATTATGAGTTAAAATTGCAGTCACTTAAATCCTTGTTGCCTTTTGCAACATTTCATCTGTGTGAGGCGATGTTTTCTGCAGTGACAGCAAGCAAAACAAAACCACGGAATAAGCTGGACAAAAGCAACACACTTCGGTGTCATTGTCTTCTACTATCCACTGATGGAACCAACTTTTTGTAAAGAAAAAAGGTCAGGGTTCTTGTGATTTAGCATTCTAGCGAGCAAAAATGTTAAAGCATTTTATATTAGTTTTTTTTTTTTTTTTGTATAACTTTATTTTATTTTGAAGGCATATTTAAATACAAATTAAAATTATCAAATCAAAACAATATGAAATATAAACAATAAGCATCCCCAAACCCTCAGTGGGCCGCAGTAAAATTATCAAATGTTGACCAGTCCGTAGAGGTAAAAAGGTTGGGGAGCACTGCTATAGCACATCAGTATGAACCCCGCATGAAGAAAGTGAATACTTTTAAAAACTCATTTTAAGCACTTATGCAACAAATCTGCTTTGAAACACTTTTTTTATTGACTCATAATTTGTACTGAAATGAGATGGCAGTTTGCAGATCAGTTTTGAAATACTGTACGATATACAAGAACTTTTTCAGGAAAATATTTAAAAACACTTTCTAAACAACAATATTTTATTCTTAATGAATATTAAAATTACAATGATACTAAATTTTTAGCACAATGAACATCTAATAAATAAAAAAATTTAATAAGAAAACCATAGCAGCTTGGGAAAAGGATAAAATGAAGTCACATGTAAGTCTTAATATTAAGCCAAATCATGTTAAACAATAATTAAATCACTGCAATAAAAATATCAATGCAGAATATATACATATATATCTTGAAAGATTACAAATAAAACAATATAAATGCTCCTTACTAAGTCTGGAGACAAGCCAAGTCCTCTCAATTCACTCACACTGGCTTGAGTTGGTTTGGTCTTGTGCTCACCAGTTGCTTTAAGCTAAAAAAGTAGAAGAAATTCTGAGTATGGGCATTAAATTGAATATCTTAAAACAATTTTAGATTATTTTTTATTCCTTAGTAGCTAGCAGTGAGAGATTTAAGATAAATAAGAAATGTGCATTTTTAATGCTACTTAACTCATCAAGAATTAGTTACCATCTTAATTTACTTTTGTTATTTATAAAAAGCGCAACAGCGGTAAATATTGGGAGGGGGGGGTGAGGAATCCTAAAACAACATCTTGTACAACTACATCTAAATGATAGTTATAGATAAAGCATAAAGAGGTGGAAAGCACAGGAATAACTGAAAAATTGAGGCATTGGTGATACAAGAGCGAGAAAAAAAAAGTGGTAGTCAGAAAAATCTGTTTGAAAATTTTACCATACAAAAAGAACTCAACCAAAACAAAAAGTACTTAAGGTATTTTTGTTGTGGGATGGTTCATTTTCCTTTAATTATTTTATAATAAAAAACCTATGAAATGGGCAGAATTTTTTTTTAAAACTTCACTTAAAAAGAGAGATAGAGGGAGAGAGCATTTGCAGCAGTTAAAATACAGTTGGTGGGCTCTTATTTGCAAACTTTCAGGTTTTCCCTTTTTTTAGCTTTTTTTTTTTAATTTCTAATTAAATCCATTTTGTAGAAGATTTTTCAACTGCAAATGCTACATATAATGCCTGCAGCTACTGCTAGTACTCTGAGCTAGTAAGAAGCAAACAGTTAAATTTATGACTGAGAATATTTACTGGATGAATAAGCCAACTTGTTTATTTTGCCCCGAACCCTCATTGTTAGGAACTCAACTGTTATAGATAAGGTTTTTAAAATTGTATGTTAAAAAAAAAAAAAAAAAACTTTGCTAAGCAAAAATACCATTGCCTTACAATTAGGAATATTTCAGAGTCAGAGCTACTGTAAAATAACCTCTTTAAATAGAGATTGTCATTAAACAGAGAGCCAGGTGATATGTTTCTTCCATATATTAACAAAGTCAAAAGCACAATGAAATTAAAGTTCAGTTACAGTTTAAATCAATTATAAATGACGTCAGTGGCATAGCCAGAAATTTTTCATGGCAGAAGGGGGGGAGGGGAGAGTTACAACTACTGCAACTCACATATATGTATATGTAATAAGTGAGTGAAGAATATACATTTTGTAAGGCAAAAAATTCCTCGTGTGTGTGTGTGTGGAGGGGGGAGTTGTGAACCCCTACCCCCCCCCCTTGGATACGCCTTGCCCCTCCTAACGAAAGAAGGATCATTTATCACTGACTTTTGACAGTTTAGAATCTCCCTTCTTGAGTATCACTAGGGACAGAGGCTTTCCTATTGTTATAATTAAAATGTCTATTGTAACTGCTTTCACCGGGTGTCTACCACAAAAAGTAATCTTGATTTCTTGACCTTTTCTTAACCTTTTCTTGACCATAACAAATACGAAACTAATATCAAAAATACATCGAGCCAGGGATCGTACGATTGGAGGAAATTTTAGCCATCTGGGGAAATTTTGCAGGAAAATATACAACTGATTTTGATTTTAAGAATGAATTAAAAAATTCTTCGAGTTTTTCTTTTCCCTGCCCATTTTTAAAGCGATTTTTTTTTTCAACTTTTTTACTGATCAGCCGTTTGCTTTCAGTTAACTTGGACCAATTGCTATTTAAAAAAAAGAAGATTTACCATTGATCGCCGTAAAAAGATTTGCAATGTAGATTGTACATTGCAAATCTTTTTACATCTATGGTAACACAGAACTTATGGAAGTCTATAATATATCATAAAACTTTGGGGAAATTGAAGTTATTAGCTATGAAACACATGGGGATCAGTGATAATTATAATTGGAATCCAAGTTATTGTTTTTAAAAAAGAAAATGTGGAAAATAATCAAAACACTGATTTTAACAGGGAATGAAGGGAGAAAAAAAATTACTCTTAAATCCAACAATTTTAACCTTTTTTTGAGGAGGGAAGGTGGATAACTTATATACTTTTCTCAAGGTTTGAAGATACATACTTGCCAACTTTTGAAATTCCCAAGGTGTAAAACAACACGCAGTTGACATATTGAACTATTGTCAGTTCACTATACAACTATTTGGCAGACATCATTTTTGGTGATTTCTGCTAAATAACATGTAAATGGCATTTTAAATGAATTTTATAAATAGCAAACGAACAGTATTTTAAAGTTTTCTTATGAAATAAACACATGAAAAACTGTTAAGTTTGTCTGTTTGCATAGTTTAAATAGTATAAAATAATAAAATTTACATAACACACTTAATATATATTTCTTAAACAAAAAAGGAAAAAAAGAAGCTACAGCGAACGGTTTTAATCCTCGCCTCAGGTCGGGAGGGAGAAGAGTGGACACTCAGCAGATGCCCCCCTCCACACACACACACCATTGATAAGAGGATAAACAAATCAACTTCCTTTCTCCCAGGAAATCACTCTTGAAATCAAAATACAAATTAAGGAAGTTAAGAAAAGATACATAAAATAATTTCTCTGACTGACTTAGCAGAAAAAATTAGAAACTAAGAATTTGAATGAAATGGAAAAAACGTAGTTGAGTCGCAAATCGTGACCTACTGCTTCATTTCTTGACCTTTTCTTGACTTTCGTGACCTTTTTCCCAATTTCTTGACTTTTCCGTGACTTTCGTGACCTTTGCATGATGGTAGACACCCTGTTTTAACAACACATTGAACACTGGGCAATGACAAAAATTTAAAGTAACTTTATGTTTCTCTCCCGCTTGACTGGAAATTCCCCCAGTGCTTAAACCCAATGCATCAAAAATCTTCATGCTTGTTAACTTGACACACCAGTACAGGGAATGAATGCCTAGTTGGCTACACTCAGCTATTACGGGATCCAAAGAGTTAAATAAATTCTTTCAAGGGGAAGGGTTTCTAATGCATATTTACGTTACGTCTGGAGAAAACCAACCAAAACTTCAGAATGTTGTATGGACAGCTGAATGGCAGGCCAGAACACTGGACCTTCACACTTCAGTCATCCATCATGTTCAGTACATTATCAACTCTGTGCAGCCATATTCAATTACATATAATCTATTATGTTTCCCTTCAGTAATTTGAAAGTAAGATTTAACATTTAAGAACTTTTATTAGAATTAATGCATGTTGTAAAAAATAAAGGAAATGATTGTACCTGAGGTACTAAGCTGACATGCACACAACAAAAGTTTTCCCGCTTAACTCTAAATTGAAACTGCCGAAAAGCTTCAACAAATGGCATACCTTCGATATCTCCAATGGTGCCCCCTAGCTAAAAAATCAAATAGATAAATAAAGAATGGGAAGAAAAAAATTATAATGAAGTTCATTAACAATTATTACAAATAATATAGAAAATGCAAATACTGGTGACACAATACAAGAACAAACTACAACCACTGTAAAATTTTGAAAAATTCTTTAGCTTGATTTGTATAAGATTATATATACAATGATGTATTACATAATATATATAAGCATTAATTTACATTGCTTACATATAAAAATTCCTATTTCCTAAACTCACCTCAATGATACAAATTTCAGGTTCACTATTATCACTTGAAACAGGTTTCAAAGCAACTTTCTCAACCCATTCTTGAATAGCATCCGTTATGTGTGGAATTACCTTGAAAAAATAAAAAGAAATTTGGATTTTGAACTTATCATTCTTAACGATAAGCTCATACAGTCAGACCACTATTTTGCAAATTTTTCCTGGGAACCAAGAACATTTTGCAAATTACTTCATAAAAAAACCTCCAAATAGCAAAATTCGTTCTCTATATAACTAAGTTTTTCTTGGGGTTTAACTTTTTTTTTCACTGTTTCTCTAAATATTTCTGAACATGCCAAACTTATTTTGTTATTTCACTACATTTCATTATTATCGCAGGGTTCGTTGATTTAAATCAGCTTGATTAAAATCACGATTTAAATCAAGGGATTTTTTTTTTTTTTAAAGAAATCGATGATTAAAATCATTTTTCAAAAATGCATTTTGTATTGATAGATTCATGATGATATTCTAAATAAAATCTTTAACACTCAAATGAAATTAATTTCTTGTAATAGCATTAGATGGCTCTGCAGTGGTTTAGGGAATGCTTCAAGGTAAAGGGAGGGGGGGGAGTGACTTTTGAGTGTGACAGTGTGAGAACAAAAGAAATTTAATCAGGAAATTTGGCATTACTAGAATTATTTCAGATTTTAGAACATGCTTGTTTAGGATTCCGTGTTCAGAGAGCTATTGCTAAAGTACAAGGATAATGGCAGGAATTAAGAAAGATAATATTTGGATGTACTTTAATGAAGAGCAGACAGTTTCTGGAAAAGGTGTTAAAACCAAATGCAAGAACTGTGGAAAAGTTATGATTGGATTAGTAGCCAGAATGAAAGCACATGTAGATAAATGTTTCTCCTCTGGCAGAAATGATATTAATAGAGATCAACCTCAAGAAACAGTTGAGAACAATTTAACTTGTACAAAATCTGAGGCAGCCAAACCTATGAAAAGAAAAATCAGTGAGATAGAAAATGATGTTGGTGTTCTTAAGAACAGCATGAATGATTATGTCATAAAGACCACTAAAACTCAAAAGCAAATAAGAGGAAGTGGCAAGATATATTTATGCCACCCATTCTGCTTTTCATCAGGTTAATCATCCCCAATTTAAAAAGATGATTTCTGCTTTAAGGCCAGGGTATACTGCTCCAAATGAAGTAGAAATAGGTGGAGCATTATTTGATAATATATATGATCAAGAGAAAGAAATTGTTTCATATTAAAATTTGTTTATCTATGCACTTATTATAATAATAGCTAAAATAGCATAAAATATATTTTATATATATTGTTTAAAATGTCATACTACTTTCATAATATGCAAAATAAATTCATATTAGGAATTTTTAAAACATCTTTTAAAAAATTCCGATTTAAATCAAAAAATCTGATTTAAATCAAAATCACAAACCCTGATTATCAGTGACCTTGAACTGGTTTCACATGGTGTCTTAACTGACTAAGAGTAGTAAAATGACTGTTAAAAAACAGACAAAATTAACACACTTTTTCAGCAATTAAGGATCACGAGTGCTCAAATTTAATTATGTCCGACAGTGCCATGTGATGGTAATGTATTCTTAATTTACTTATTGCAATAAATACGATAATTACATTAAAATTCATTAATTTTATCGTAAAATGATCTACTTAAAACCAAAACTGCAGTGTAATTTCGGACTTTTTGTTTCTCCTTGCAGATTTCTTTTTGGTAAGTTAAAAAAAAAAATTATAAAAAAAAAAAAATGCTATTATTTACTTTTAAAAAGTGTGAATAACTACTTTTTTGAATAATATTTAGTTTTTACAAATTTAAAATCAGTTGTATGCTATTTAAAGCATTTAAAAGGCAAATCTCTATTTAACAAATTTTCCATATAGCGAACTTTTTCCCGGAATTTAGTGACTTCGTTAAATAGAGGTCTGACTGTAGTTAAAAAACTTTTTTATTTACACAGTTTAATTGCATTGAAAGTGAATTAATACATGCATTTTAGGTAGAAACGGCAAATTCAACAAGGACAATTTGATTTTGGAAACTGCACTTACAATGTTCGAAACAATTTTAATTTTTCCAACTTTATTTTATGCAGAAATAGAGATTATCTACAATAGATAGCTAATTTCAATAACAAAACCAATGCTTACCTACAAGGATCACTAAAAATACCATTAACAGAGGGCAGCATCAATGATATGGTTCATGCATGTATGATTGAGATTTGGAGTGATGTAACCGGGCATCAAGCAGGCAAAATCATTCACTTTCAACAATTGATAATGGCTGTGGAAGGTGTGCAAATATATATTTCGAAAGAAAAAGGTACTTTTAATTTTTAAAACTATGGATATCCTCTGTATTTCATTTTAATACAGATGACTCATTTTTAAAAACGCGATAACTGTACTGATTTGGCAATATTTTTTTTTTTTTTTTTTAGAAGCATCATCAATGTGACAGTATTGGATGCTGGATCATCTAAGCACAATCACACTGGCTAAACTGTGTAACCTATATTAATAATTATTACTTTAGAGTTGAAAAAAGGCAATTGATTTAAAAGGTGCCATTTTGGCACAGGCTACCTCTGCAAGTAATGAGGATCTATAGCGATGTGTTCCAGTATGCTAGCTCCCTATCTATACATATTATAAAAGAGAGTGTCTATCTGTCGTTCACATAGCGGACTAACTATCTGACCAAATTGCACCAAACTTTGCAGGGGGGTTCCCAAACATCCCAGAGTTTGCACCTAGGAAGTAGTTCTTTAATTTTTGAATTATTTTATATTTTAGATTATTTTTGACCATTTTCTGTCTTTGCCCTCCGAAAAAGAAGGCTTCCGATCGTTCGAAAGAAAAAATAATTACACAATCGGAAAGAGTTTTCTTTCTAAAGAGACCTTCATTTTTGAATTAGCTGCATTTCCCGATTTTTGATAAAAAACAACAACCCTTTTCTCCGGTAAATTCGCGTGAATTTCAGAATGAGGAGCCTATCTCAGCTTGCATCTAAAAAGCTATGGAATATTTCAACCCCCAAAAAAATATACTGTTATGGACAAACTGCTTAGCTTTCGTTTAAAAAAAATATCAAGCGTAACAAATATAAAGTAACTTTTTGATCAGCTAAAAAATTAATTAGTAAAACCCATATGAAAATAATTTGAAACTTTCGAAGACAGAAGAAGGGATTTTTCGACTAGCATCACATGACATCAAAATGAAAAACCAGTGACATATTTTGCAGTGCTAAATAAGCTGATCTGCCAAGGATTACGCATAAGAATATATGGAGAACTGTTTTAATGCAACCAGGTATGAAATGTGCAAGGCGCTAAAGAATTAAAAAGTTGCCCCTGGTGACAAATATCCAAGCTATTCCATAATATTTTATGTAATGAAGGAATGGATGAGCTAGCTTGGCCCAATTTATAAATTTCACATCAAAATGGCCTTTAGATCTCGGCAGTTTTTAATTAATATGAATTTTCAGTTAGTGTTGTCTTGGCAGCGTAATCATTGAATAATTCTACTTTTAGAAAAACCATGGGATTTTTTTACCAGGAGAGCAGATCACTTAACTGAAAGTGTTGTTTAGAGCTCCATTCCCACAACTTGGATCTTCTTCAGAAGGGGAGAATTCTGAATATTGACACCCCTCAAAAACTGCTAATGACTGCCAAGAGGACTTTCAGAAATCGGTATTTCCAGCAAATTAGAATCAGAGAAATTCTGTTGATGATGCCATTATGTGCAAAACACAATGCGAGATAAATTGCTCTTTTCATGGCATTTACGAGATATTTCCGAATAACGGATTCCAATGCACTTAGAATACTCTCTAGGAGATGCTTTCTGTTAAAGTCTTATCTTTCATAGTCATGTATTTTCATTTTATGAGACTATGAACTCTAGAAATGACTTCAGTTATTTTATTTTTTTTAAATGTAGAATTTGACTACGTAAGTGGGAACAATGGATTCTATTACTATGGCAAATATTGTGTTAAAAGTAGAATGCAAAATGAGTTATTAATTTCAAGTGCAAATCTCAAATGAAATCGATGTCAGCTTTTTGTAATGAGTTTAAAATTGCATTAGGAGCTTAGTAAGAACAATAAGCCTTTTGCAAAAGTTACATAACAAACTTTCACATTTGCAAAAGCATGATGATAGCTACAGAAACAGACTGAATTTTTGACATCAAAACATACACAGAGCATTGAATGTTTTATGTAGGCTTTCTATGCTTGCAGTATCAATAGTATTTTAACACATTTTTGCAATGTCATCTGCAGTATGACTGCGATCATGCATTTGTGATGCAGTTTATCACATATTTTAATTGTCTATCTTAAATTTAATATATTTCACCATTTTTAAATATATAAATTATTCCCTTATTGCTTCCATTTTAAAGGAGTTTTTGCTGTACCTGGTGGTTTAATAATTTTATTTAGCCAAAGGCATCTGTCTTGCTTTAAAAATATCTTCTCTGCCCATCATTTACATGTCTGTTATATAAATTACTTAGCATTTGCTACTGATTAAGGATATTTCATTTTCATATGTTTACTTATGACCATAAAAGGTAGTCAAATCTTATAGAAAACATTGGCTTTCATTTTGGGTTACAATAGTTGTTACGTTATTTGTTTCATCCTTTTTGCACATCTGCCTTTTAAAATTCTTCCTATTGATATTGCTACTGAACTTTGGTGCCAGTCAAAAAGGGATATGTTGTTGGCGTTTTATTTGGCACCTCTCTGTTTAATGCTCCTGCCTCGTTTCTTGACAATTTAGCCTCCTGGGCAACTCGTGTTTTCTTGCAGACTTCAATTTTGACACTGTCTTAGTAGCACGTTAATTTCTGCCAGCCACCAATAGCCACTATTACGTATCAATAATTAATTAATAATTCTTTTGCTTTTAAATAAAACCTTTAAAATCATTATTCTGTCTCATAATTGGTTCGTGCTAAGTTATTGCAATGCTTTGGACTTTAACTACTAATTACGATCACATAAAAGTAATTTAATACTTTACCGCAACCGCACCACAGCATTGTTCATGCTTTACAAGTTACATTACAAAGCAAAATAGATGTTCACATTATATAGTGCCTGGAGTATTAATGCTATAACTTTAACCTAAAAAACAGTACTAAAAAAGTAAGACATTTTGAAAGTGAAGAGTTTCCTCTGCAAACCATTGAGCACTTTCTTTTTTGGAGTTATTGGGGAGGGGGGAGGCCAACAGAAGTTGAAAAATAATTTTCTCACTTCTCTTACACAAAAAGTTTTAAAAGATATCAATTCTGACCAACATAAAATTGCTTTAATTCGTTTACTGTTGCAATCTTTTTTATGTTTAACTAGAGCTATTAAAATTTTATGAACTTTCAATTTTAAAACAAAACAAACAAGTAAAGATGTATGAAAAATTGTTACTTGTTTATAAAGTACTTTTACAAAAATCTTGGCAGAAAAGGGAATCTTCAGTTGAATAATTACTTGCATACAAATCTATGATAACAGTTTAAACATCAGCATTAAAGAAATGAATGCTTACTTGAACTGTTTTTCCAAGGAATTTTCCTTGTCTTTCTTTATTTATTACATCTTGGTAAATTTTACCAGTCGTTATATTATTATCACTGTGCAGTTTTATATCCATAAAACGTTCATAATTTCCCAAATCTAAATCAACTTCTCCACCATCATCGAGAACAAAAACTTCACCTAACAAAACATAATTTAAAGTTTCACTTCAAAAAAATCTTAATATATTTTATTATGCAGTATAATAAATATTCATAATCTCATATTTAAAAATATTAACTAGCTAAAAATGTTTACTAAGCAAAACTTTTACAGTTCCATTCTTTAAGCAAAAATCTCACAGATGTTAGAATTATATGACCAAACAACTAGGTGATTTATTTTGTGTCTTCTAACTAGGGATGTAATGGATATCTGACAAGTATCTGGTATCCGGCCTATCTGGCTGATTTTTCAATACCCGAAATACTGCTGGATTTCCGAATCATAACTACCGCATATCCGGCTACGTACTACTAAAATTCTATCTATAATATGCAGGGGAGAGGATGGAAAATTATATTTGAACATTCTTGATAAAGTGATACATAAAACAGAGGGATAAACTTTTTAATTGAAAAAACAAGAAACTTAATGCTGAAAATGGATCATTCGAAATAAACACACAATTTCAACATAAGTGCCGCTTAACATTTTCTGAACTAAAAAAAAAAAAAACTCAAGAACACCTCATGTAGTGTCCACGTGCAAATTTGGAGGCAATCTTCTCATCCTTTTCAGCTGTAGACTGCTGTTTAGAAGGGAAGTATAAAAAAAATTTTTAATTAACCTTTTGAAAATAAACTAGAGGAATTTTTTCTTAACGGATTATTATTTCTGACCTTATTTTGAACAATTTTTCAATTTACACTGTCTACTTATCTCTAATAGATAAGAAACAAAAGCCAATTACCACCTTTTTACAACACCCTGTATAGAAAATAAGACAGAACTGAAGAAAAGGTGAAATCATTTTATTAATATCTGTCAGCCTTACTACTTTTGTGATAGAAATTAATATCAACTAAGCCAATTTTAACTGGTTCTTACACAAGTTTTAACAGTTCTAACAAAATTTGCCAGCTGCGTGGCTTCTTATAATAAGCTTTGGTAGAATTTCTGCAAGCTATTGAGTGAAGATCTTAAGTTTAATATAAGTATACAATCGGTGAAACTAGTAAAATCATTACAATAATTTTTATTTTATTCTTGTTAGAAAAATAAAATCAAAGGCAGAAAAAATTTTTGATTATGAAGCTACTTAAGCACTGATCAATTAAAACAAATGTTTAAAATCATAAACCAGTAACAACAAAGGAAATAATCATAAACAAATATGAATTTGCTCACCATGTTCGTAGGGAGAAAATGTCCCAGCATCAATATTTATGTAAGGGTCAATTTTAATGGCAGTCACTTCATAGCCATTACTTTTCAAAATTTTGCCAATACTGCTGGCAATCACACCTTTACCAATTCCACTAATAACACCACCAGTCACTAATATATATTTCATAGCCAAACCTGTGAAGAAAGAGAAAACATTAACAATCAAGAAGTTTAAAGGCAAAATTCAAAGAAAAGTTTATGTGAGACAGCACATAAAGCCCTTTAAATGCCCAACTACCCACAACTTCATCTTTTTTTTTTTTTTTTTTCCCCCTTCAAGGCTGCTCTACCTGAAAACGGAGGATTTCAATAGACTTTCGCTCAGGATAAGAAATAAACTTATAATCACACAACTATGAGAATTTTCGAACGTTTCCTCTAAAAATAGCTTTTCCTTCAGGCCATATAAACGCTACTGATTACTAACAAGTACTATAAACCAATTTACTGCCATTTGCAGGAAAAATTGAAGGTCGAAGTCTGATTTTCCATCAGGTCAATGTGTCTATTCAAGTTGCAAAAGTCCTCCAGAGAATGGTTTTTCAGTGATGGATATATCATGAAATGTCCTGCCCGTTTAGCTTGTTCTCAATCCCCAAGAAAATGCTTCAGGTATCCTCAGCAGGAATGAATATGCAAATGCGAAATACTCTCAGTCTGTTTGCAGAATTGAAAGCCGCCATCATCGAGCACTGGGATAATATTGATGCTACTGTCCTCCAAGGATTGGTAAATGATAATTCACATCAGCTATTCAAAGTCATATATGGGTCATTCCACAAGAATAGGGTAACTTCGTGAAATTGTAAAAAATTTATTTACTATTCAACATTTTTAAATTTTGAATAATGCCCATTTATAGATAGCATTGATTCTGTTTAGGAGCATGTATAATATTTTGCAATTTGAATTTTTTTAATTCAAAATTACGTTTTTAACCCCAAAAAATCAGTCCCCTGGCATGTACCACTCGAAAAGGTGAAGAGTTAAGTGCTAATTATATTTAAACTAACCGATTTAGGCAACAAAAATGATCGTTGTTGTGTTCTGAGATAGTTATTTAATAACTTGTTATGTGTGTAATGTGATTTTTTGAAAATTTTCATCACTTTTTTTCAATTTTAAGTTGTGTACCTCTACTTTGTGCGTCAGTCCCCTGGCTCATGTTAAATTCCAAAAATTTCTGATATTATCCATTGTTGGTAACTTTATTGCCTGTTTCATATTTATTTATCATATAAAGATGGCATTGACGACGTTTATTTATACATCAGCCATTTTTATTCAATGTTTTTCGCCATTCTTGTGTCAACAAACAGAATGCTAACACTCAATTTGTCAGTCCCCTGGTAAGTAATAATTTAATAATTTATAAATAATTATTATTGATGTATGCTGATTTTAATGTCTTTTTATTACTAGATTTAATATTAGAACAGAATAATATGGCATTTGCTTCCAATAAGTAGATTTTTTGAGTTTTATAGTAAAAACGTCAGTCCCCTGGCATCAGTCCCCTGGCAGTTTTCCATCTGGAATACTGCTTGTAACTGCTTGGATAACTTGTAAAAGAACTGCCGACCAAGTAATTGCTCAAAAAGGTGATATAATGAATTTGCATGAATTTGCTGACACATTACATAAAAAATGCCCAGCAATAAAAATTTCTATTATTGAAGATGTTGGTATTAAAACAATGGATGATTTGATAAACGAAAACCAGAATAAGCAAATTACCTTTCAAGGAACACTCAAGGTACATCAAATTTGTGGTGATGTACAACACCCTAATCGTCTTATTATGAAGTCATTCAGTTGCTTCTGTGATCCTATAATTTGTGAACATTACAAGTTGGGAACAATTAAATTTGAACAAGATAAAAATCTTTCAGGGCGCCTTTCAACACTCACAGCTTCAAAAAAAAAAAAAAAAAATGTGTGAGAAGCAAAGTAAAAAATCTACAAGTAAGCAACAGATCAAGTTCACTGTTGGCTATTTTATCCTAGTCAAATTTTTAGTCAGTAATAAAGAATACCGGAGTGTTGCAATTTTTTCGTATGTTAAAGAAAACGAAGAGAAGTTGACTGTCAAATTGCTCAAAAAATGTAATGATAAAAATACTTTATTTCGATTAGATGAAAATGATATAGTTGATATATCGTTTGAGCATGTATTGGAAAAATTACCAATACCTATTTCAAGTATCAAGCGTAATAGAGTCACTTATACATTTAATAAATTTATTGATGTTTGCGAAAAATAATTACTATTATTTTTGCTTTGATGTTAAATTTATGACTTGTTTAAAAAATTTTTATTTAAAGTTTAAAAAAAGTTTTAAATAGTATAATTAAAATAGTATAATTAAAATAAATAATTAAAAATGTATTAGTTAAAGATGATTAAATAGGAAAATATATGTATTGAGGTTATGTATGAAACATGTTTTTATTACTTCTTTGGATAATTATTATTAATAATAAATAAAAGTTAGCATTATTCATTAAAAAGTTCATTCTAGAATGAAATCACCTGTTCCCGTCAGTCCCCTGGAAGTCATGTCAGTCCCCTGGAATCTACTTTTTGAAAAAAATCGATTTTTTCAAAAATGTTCAAATAATTGAGTGTTGCTGTACAAATACAATAAAATTAACTTATTTTTCATAGATTTTATCAAAAAAATTCTAATCTGAGATAAATGTAGTATGTTTCAAATTCACCTCTAAAGTTATCCGATTCTTGTGGAATGACCCATATACACAAAGCGAATATATTGGCTATTAACACAGAGATGCCAACCCTCAATGGGACTTTTCAGTAGTAAATGTGAATATTTTCAGTAGTTTTTTATGCTTGTTCGTAGTCAGTCGTATAGGCAAATTTTAGTTTTTTTTTTATTCTAAACTATTTTTTAAAAGTTTAATTATACCTTATTAAAAACTGATCTTAATTAAAAATAAATAGAAACGTACCAGAATGGAATCTATCACCGAGCCTGGCAGTTAGCACGGCTTGAAAACAAAAGCAGAAGGAGAAAAGTTTAAAGTCTGAGAAAAGGAATGGGGGGGAGGGGGGGGGGGAAGAGAGGCTCCATAAATCCACACTCAACACTTTTTCTCTTCAGCTCTCTCTGGTGCTTATTACCAATTTGGTGCTGATTGCATCTAATAATTGCTTGTTTTAGGCTTTAGGAGTAGTGCAATAACTCTTGGTGCTTTCTCTCTATCACTAAAACATAGCTTGAAAACATTATATAACAAATTAATTTCAATTTCTGCAAAAATATACGCTTTTACCGTAGTCAGTAGTAAACCAAATTAAAAAAAAAAAAATCCATAGAAACTATGGAGAATATGTAGTAGTTGGCATATGTTAACAGTAATGACTTTATTTCAGCGGGCACTATTCTTTCTCCTTTTTTAAACATTTATTTTTTATTCCTGCAAAGGTGGAGGTAGGGAGGGAGTTTTTGCTTTGCAAATACGTATTTCTGTAAATATTTTTTTAATATATTTGTTTCATCCTTATTCATCTGTTTTGCACTTTAAATACATATTCAAATAAAAAAAATTTTAAATTAATTTTAAAAAAAATCCTTATTTGAGAAGTCTGGTCCCTTCTCCAAAAGTGTGAGAAAACATTTAGCTGGAAAAAAAATAAGACGCCATGATGGCTGATAAAGTCAACTATGCATAAAAAAAGAGATCAGCATAGAAAGTATGAAGTGGGAAAAAGAAAACTCCCAAACAACTAAGAAAAAAAAAAAGAAAAGAAAAGAAAAGAAAAATGAAAGAAATGTCAAAATATATCCATATCTGAAGAAATATTCTCAATTTCCGTAACACCGCATATTATAGGAAAAGCTATAAAGCATGCTATAAATGTTTTCACAAATTTTTTGTGTTTCCAAAGAAAAATTAATATAAAATCTTTTAATGTAGTAAATTTTGAAAAGGAAACACAGATGAAAAGATTAGATGCATTTTCAGAAAATCCAGAAATTAGAAGTGGCTCATTTCAACAAACAAGGTGCTTCTTTGATAACAGGTCATCAACATGCATTTTGCCCTACTAACAGGCTTGGACTTTGGAAGCAACTTTGCTTTTCTTATAGAATGATTTTATGCCCTGTAGTACAAACAAGATAAAGAGCCTACCTCAAATGCATGCACAGTAGTTACTGAAAAAATGAAACTGTGTATCAAAAGTCTGAGAATATATGATAATTATTTGTAGCCAGTAGTTATGTAGGACACTGATGATAAATATCTTTATATATCTTTTATGAAACCTTTCGGCAAAAACATGTTTTCCTGTTCACACATCTCAGAAAAGGATAAAATCCTTAAAAAGAGACTGGCTAAACTCGAAAAAAAACAAGAAGTTCAATTAATATTCAGGGACATTTTTCGGTACCAATGGAGGAAGTGAAAGAAATTAAAGAAATCAAAGATGCTCTGTGACTAGTATAAAGTGTATACTTTAATTTTAAATGGTTACTATTTTTTCAAATGGAGCTATGCATGAAAAATCCTAATTTACAAAAGAGCACTTAAAAAATTTTAAATCATTAATTATTTTAATAATATAATTAAACTTAAGTTTGAATACATTAATAGAGCTAATAAATTCATTAAATTAACATCAGTATTAATTTTAGTTCATAATTTCTTATAGTAGTATTACTTAGAATCACATGTCCGTATGTAACAAGTTAATTAGCTTTCATTAATTAATGATACAGTTTTTAAAATATAATTTTAAAGTTAATTAATAAATGAATATTTTTCTCCTTTTACCCATTAGATTCATTAGTGAAAATACCTCATAAATTCAGAACAAAATCCAAACTTCTGAAGGTACTTTAAAAGGAACTTTTTGTGATGTTCCGTATGTAACAAAACTTTACTAATTAATAAAAAAAACTATTTGGTTCAACAAAAAGAAACTTCTGAGGAATCTAGTTGAGGTGGTATATAAAACATTAAAAATAGTTGCAAACTGCCTCATTTATATTTTGATATTGAAAAATATACAAGTATGCTAAAATTTTGCTGTGAAATGTCCTGTACATAACACACGAATACTGCAGAATGACCCATATTTCATTTTAAAAGTATAATTGTGAATTGGGACCTGCGGACTCAAAAAAAAAAATGAAAACTGAGTAAATCATCATCACGAATTGGGCAAAGAGCCTGTTCCTGCCTCTTGGTCCAATGTATTATACAGAACTAACCCTACACAGGTGATCACGAGCAACTACTCTAGACAGAAATTTCCATCCATAAACACAAAAACTACTTTCAAACACACATACCTTAAATTACGAATCAAATTTGAAGGGGAATTATCATTTATTAATTTAATAGAGTAATTAACAAAGAAAATCGTCAAATTCAAAGAGTGGTAGCTTTAGCGCGGATAACGAAACTCTGTGGATCAACATCAATAACATGCGCTGTAAAAAATGTAAATATCCCGGCCACGAAATAGTGTTGCCAAATTTTTCGTAGCAAAGTTTGATTCATGGATGGGACGAAGCCGTCCTGTAGGATGAAGCACATGTCCCCAAACCAACCAACCAACCAACCAAAATATTCATGATGGTAATATCATGTAACAAGGCAGGCACAAATCCCGCCTTCTAACGGTAATAATAGTAAATACTTTATAAGGAGCTTATTTAAATCAGCGGTTTCGAACCTTTTAACGTCGGGCGCGCGCCTACTTCCATTACATTTTTAATACTACATTCAATTTTTCATTCTTTAACCATTAACATGCAGTCGCTTTTTCTACGAAATAATTTTATCGGTAAAGTTTGAAAAATATTTTAAGCGAAAATAGATATATTTTGGATTAAAAATAAGAATAAGATGATTTTTTAAACATGCATTATCACTTCTGGTCCATTAACAAATAGCTCATAACAAAAATTATATTAGCTGCATCTTTCTTCCCGCAAGTGGGTTTTTTACCCGGCAACTTTAACATTAAATTTTGTTCAAAATATCCTGATATTTTTCAACTACATTAGCTACGGAGGGGTAATTACAAGATGTAAACTTAGCCGCCATCTTAAAATACTTAAAAAATCATAAAATCCTAAACAAAAATCCAAAAAAAAAAGTACAGTAAAATATCAAAAGATCACAGTACCTTTGCAGAAGCGCTTTATCGCCAAATTTGGCGCGAAAAAATAAATTTGGAGCAAAAAAAAGTTAGTTTGTCTGTGTCTCGCCTAGCTCCTAGACGGGTGATCCTAGACCTTAGAAACTAGTATGGAAATTCTCCAGGACAGGTCCCGACATACCTCGAACGAAGCGATTTTTTCGAAATTTGAATTATTTTAGGAGATATGAATAAAAAAAACCTGTCGTAAAAGGCTAATTTTGCTCTCGCCATTTCACAATTGTAACCCTTCAGTGGAAAGAGGGAGAATTTAGCATATCTATAGGTTGCCATACTTGGCAAGTTAAATGATTCAGACTCTTGAAGTAAAAATAAAATAATAGCGATTATTTTTATATTAAATTATTCGTAAAGTTATATTCAGTGGCGGATCCAGAAAGTGTGTTTTGGGAGGGGCTACATTTTGAAAAAAGCTTATTTCACCCAAACAAAATGTACAATAAAGCAAAATTTTAGTCTAAACCAATGTAAAAACTTTTGGGAGGGGCTAAGTGATTAAAAAAGATCACATTACATACTCAAAGTGCATAACGAAGCAGAATGTTACCCTTTAGCAATCTCTTTTGGGGGGGCTGAAGCCCCCTTGCCCCTCCCCTGAATCCGCTACTGGTTATATTTTAATTAAAATATCGTGTGCATGTGAAGTCAGAGCAGGAATGAAATGTTTTATACTCAAAAGAAAAATAGGATTTGGAAATTTTCCGAGACTAAAACGAGCAACTTTTTAATTTGGCAACAAATAAAATGGTTCATATGCGATTTTGAGAAGATGCGTTTCTAGCGCCAAGCGCTATTTATCGTCTGTGCTTCTGCTACTTGAATTATAAATACCCCTGAATGAGTTTTTAAACTTTATTTCAGTTCGAATTGTGCTTTTTTCTCCCATCTATTTCTAATGTATTACATCAAGAAAGAGGATGTTAGAAATATGCATTTTAATTTTGCTGAATCACACTCATGAATAACGATATACATTCCAACTTAATGGAATAAGGAAAGAAAATAGGGAAGACCCATGGATTATAATACGCTTTTAATATATAGCGCTTTTTTAAAATCCGGAAGTGTTTCAGATTTTCTTACTTTTTTTTTTTTCCCCTTCCCGTTTTTTGATAAAGGCCAATATATCCAGAAGCTCTTCAGAATTAATATAGGACGAAAATAATTTGTTCCTTTTTGTAGATTCTTATCATTAAAACCCATCTTATTTTTGTAACCAGGGGCGGCCCGACACGGTAAGCATCGTATCGAGGCACCTGCTTCGAAGGGGCGTCCTTTCGAACTCAAAAACTAAGTAGAGCATAAAAGGAGGCGTCTTTTTTACGTTAGCAGGGGTCTCTACACTTACACTAGGGCCGCTCCTGTTTGTAACCATCTTAATTTTAAATTCCATTCAGAATGTAAGAGATTTCAGTGCCAAGGAAGCCAGTGAGAAACAGGATTCTCTCCGAACAAGATTTATTAAGATGGCGAACCAACTGGTCGCCGGTGGCGGCTAGTTCAGTTAATAAGTTTTGCCACTTTTTACCTGCATATTTAGTTTTTTGTAAGAATCCTCAAGTTTAAGTAGTGATTTAACCAGCATTTTTATGATTTAAAGTGAAATTTGCATCCAACAGCCAGTTTTTTTTTTTACGACACCAAATTTTTCCTATCTACTTAATGTTAAAAGATCCTCTAGAAGAGACCACACAACCTTCTGTAAGCGACCTGTCCTGGTTCCCTGTTCGAAAATTTTCGTGCATTTTTCTGGAAGCAAATAAAAACGACATTCCAAACTAGTCGCTCTACTGCATGCAAATCAACAGCAGGTGTAAATATACATATACATCACATACAAATCTTGTAGATTAGAGAAAAGATCTGTACAAGAAACGAGTGATTTTACTGTTGGAGCAGAGCATGATGTAACTGAGTCACATGAAAAAGGAAACTCGGAGAGGAAATTGGCGTTTACTTTCGGTTGTGGGAAAACCCAAAAAGCAAATAGATTTTATTAAGAATATTCAGAATGTATGAAGAATATCAAAATAAATCCTTTTTACTCAGATATAAAAATAAAGTAGAGAAACATTCTCAGGGAGAAAAATGAAGTAATCAGAAAATTTAAATGTTTCATTAAAATTTAAATTAAAAAATATGTTTGTAGAATTATTTATTATAGTATTATATATAATTCTACAATATATATGATACTATAATAAGTTATATATATTGTAGATTATATTATTGTACATGTAGAATTATTTATTATAGTGTAGAATTGTATTTATTATAGATCAAACATGGCAGAACTAAATAGATGTGAGAATTAGTTTTTCCAACGTTGTAAAAGCAAGGCCAATACATTTTAGTGGGTATTCTGCTTTCCACGGGTATATTTTGTAAGATTATGTAGGTGGGAAGTAATCTTCCCAGTGCCCATGAAAGGGTTTGCACAGTTGTATGCAAAATCCCTTGCTTTACGCAATACAAGCCAAAATAAAAGTTTACCACATCTTGCGATGTTATTGTAGAACTGTTTTAAAAACTTAAAACTAAAGATAAAATTTTATTCTGTAAGAATAGAGTATTTCGAAAGGGAATGAATTTGTTTGCAAAACACTTTGTTATATTCTTTCTTTTAGATCAAAAGCAATGCTGATATAGTTTTTGTGTGATTATTTTGCAGTTTCGGTATATGTCATCTCACATTATTATCCTTAAGGCAAGGTTTATGTCATGATTCAAAAAACTTGGCAGTTTTGAGATTCTGCAATGATGTTATTTGATTAAACACACTATGATTTCTTCAGACTTTCTGGAAGCGATTGAATTGAGTGTGTGAAAAAATAACATTGGTTATCGTATTTCCTTCGTTTATAATCCTCCTCGAAATAAACCAGATTTAAATTCTCTCATGGTTGATTGGAATAACCACTCCATCATTTTAGGTGATTTTAATGCCCACTGCACCAGATGGGGTTACGACCAAAATTGTCCCATTGGTAATTTGGTAGAAGATTTTATTGATACAAATCAGATTGATTTTATTGAAAACTCAAAAGCCTCATCTACATTCCTCTCATACGCGGACAGTTCTTCTCATCCAGATTTATTGCTGACTTACCCAAGCCTAACATCTTTGATAAAACACGACCTTATCATGGCCCCAGGTGGTGCTGGTCATAAAATCTTTTCTGTGATCATCACGGAGCCAAAACTGACTGGTGATCCCAGAATTACTCCTTGGAACTTAAAAAAGGCAAACTAGGAGAAATATGCAGAGATAACAAACTCTCTTTTGGGAGACTGTTCTTTACATGAAAATAATGATAATGCCCTCGATCAGATTGTGATTACAATATTACAATGTGCCAATGTTTGTGTCCCTAGGGGTCACATTAAGAATGCTAGACCTTTCTGGAATGACAAACTTAAGGCTTATATGGAAGAAAAAGAGCAGAATCCACTGGCCTCCTAGAGGACTGTATCGCTTTAAGAAAAAGTCAGGCCATTTTGAAGAAAGAGATTTTAAATGCAAAATGCTTCTCTTTTGGCAAGTTTCTGGAAAATAGAAACTACCGAAAAGACGGACCAAATGCTTTTAGATTTTTATCTGCGTTAAATGGCAAAAGCACGCAGCCTTGCAAACAGCCTTTGAACATTGGCACAAGAGCTTTAACCTCAAACCAAGATATTGCTAAAGCTTTTTTGAAATTTTACCGCAAGGTTAGTAATTTTAACCCATTTACTAGGATATAGAGGGGAGAAATTACCCCCTGTGGTGACACCAAGAATGGAATTGCCTTTTTCTTCACCTTTCACTATTAAGTTAAGGAATTTCAAAGAGGACTCCATTGCTTATCGAGAGGAAAGAGTGCTGGTCCTGATGGCATCCTCCCTGAATTTGTTGTGGAACTTGGCCTAAAAGCTAAACAAGCAGTTTTAAATTTTATAAACATAACTTAGGGCGGCACTTTTCCGAGCCTCAGGAGAAAGGCTGATGCTATATCTATCTTGAAACCTAGAAAAGACCCGAAAGACATCCAGAATTTTAGACCAATTTCCTTGGAATGTATCCTAATTAAGTTAACCGAAAGAATGGTCGTTGATCGACTTCAGTACTTTTTGGACCACAGTCTCTGAGAGACAGGCTGGTTTCAGACGTGGATAAAACAGAACCGAACAAATTGGTTAACTTTCACAGCACGGCTTTCAGAGGAAGCAAAGAACGCTTGCTGTCTTCGTTGATTTTAAATCGGCGTTTGACTGTGTTTGGAGGGAAATGCTACTTGGGAAGCTGCTTCATATGAGAATGCATGGAAACCCTTTTAAATGGATTAGTAATTTTCTTTCACCGACATTCTTGAGCATTAAATAGGGCAACTCACAATCAGGTTATGGACAAACCAGGCAGGGCTCCCACAGGGCTGAGGTCTGAGTCCCGCCCTCTTTAATGTTATGGTTAATGACCTTTTGAGTTTTATTAAAAATGCTGTTGCTCCAGAGACTGAGTCACTGTTGTATGCTGATGATCTTGATATTTGGTCCACTGGCTCTGACATCCCTATGATGGAGAAAATATTAAATTTGGCTTTAGAGGCTCTGGCGGCCTTTACCCTGGATAATGAATTCAAAGTTAACCCGGAAAAGACAAATTTCGAACTTTTCACCCTTAGTACCAAAAAGTTTAATGTTAACTTGGTGTACAAAAACAGTACCTTGGGTCAGATTAATTGTGCTACCTACTCTAACCTGGAATAAGTACATTAATCAAGTGGCAGATCGCCTTAGTCTATTGAAACGTCTCGCTGGAATAAAGTGGAGTTCTTCCGAAATTGTTCTTACATCCACGTTTACATCTTACATTAAACCAGTATTGGAGTATGGCTCAGAAGTCCTGGTTACTGCCTCTGACAGCGCATTATCAAAACTCGACTTGGTTCAAAATAAAGCAATAAGTCTCATCACTGGTGCTGCGGTTTCGACCCCTATTCCTGCTATGCAGCTACAGACAGAAATTTATAATTTATCTGACAGACGAATTAATGCTGCCCTTTCGCTTGGTGAAAGATTGTTGAGAAAGGAGCATTTCTGGTCTGACTACATTCTTCCTCAAACTAGACTTATATCTCAACATTCTTTTCGAATGTCGGAGACTTGCAGGGGCCTTTGAGGTCTCCAACTCCAGACTTCGCATCTGTAGGTCGCCTACTTTTTACAGGTCTTCTGATATATGCTACTGCTAGATTTGACTTGGTACAGCCTGTCCGAAAGTCAGACTTCCACCGGAAAACTGAGTTGTATTCCATTGCTTTGGCCACTATACAAGAGAGATACCCTAGTCAGGAATGGGTACAGATTTTTACTGATGGATCGGCCACTTCTTCAGCTGGTAGAGCTGGAGCCGGTGCTTACCTCAAATGTTTCAGACCTCGGGAGCCTCTCGACACATGCGCGAATAATTTTGATGGAGAAATGTTTGCAATATTTATGGCAAGCTATTGGTGAACCAGATGAACAAAATATTGTTATCATTGTCGATTCTCAGGCTGCGATTCAGACCATATCCGATTATAATTTATAGCCCTCTGAACTTGAGTTTGAATGCAAACAACGCATCGACTCACTTCTTTGTTCTGGAAGAGAGGTTGTCCTCCAGTGGATCCCTGTCCATTGTGACATTTACGGGAATGAATGGGCTGACCTTTTGGCTAAGGGGGGCTTCAGCTATACATCCATCTTCCCATCCAGTTCCTCTTCGAAATGCTAGGAGACTTCTCGCGAGCAAAATCAGACATGACACAATTAGCGAATGCAATCCCGCACTGTTTTTCGTCTTGCGGGATTTAGGAATTGAAATTTATTGATCCCGCGGGATTGACATTTTATTTAGCCAGGACTTCATTTCAACAGAGAAAAGTAGAAAAAAGTAAGATTTTTAAGCACTATGAAGTTTAGCTTTAATAATAATAATTAATCTTATGAGATAATTAATACAATACAGGGTGAGTAGTCAAATTTCATTCTAAAAATCAAGCACTTTTAAGCACTTTATAAGCACACTTTTTAGGAAAATCAAGCACGTCATCATCAATTTTTTTTAAGTATTATACATGCAACAGATCAATAGCGTAGCCAAGAATATTTTGCAGGGGGTGGCTGAGAACTTAAAAATTAGAATGCAGTAGAGCTTATAAAAATCGATAACATATATATACGTATATTTCTTTTTTTTTTTAGGGAAGGGGGTACTAGAGATTGGCAACCCCCCCCCCCCCTTCAAATTTTGGCTTTAAAAAGTTTGCATATAAAAATGAGTAAGAAAAGGAAGAAAATTTTTAAAAATCATAAACTGAGTTTAAAATCTTTGAAGTTGGAAAAACACACTATAGAAAAATAAATAAATTTGGCTTGGGTCTTCAATTGAACCTCAAATTCTTGAAATCAAGGGGAACTTTCAAATACACTATCATAGGAATTGCAAAAAGCTTTTGAAATTATTCACGAATACGTAATTTTCTCTAAATCCTACTTTCACTCATTTCGGTGATGGCTGCAGCCCCATCAGCAACACTCTCATGGGCGTAGCCAGTGAGGGGCAGCTGCCCCCCCTAAAATGAGCTAGTCATAGGGTCTGATTATGACAAACCGGGCATTCTCTGGTTAGACTCCATGTCCTGCCCCCCCCCCCCTAATGAAAATCCTGGCTACGCCCTTGAACACTCTCGCTATACCCCTGCAACAGATGAAAACAATTTAAGCTTATTTCAGGGATGCTACAGCTGAAACCCCAGTTTGCCTCAACATCGTCTCAATCAAAATCCCTTTTTGTCTGAATCAAAACCCCCTTTTATCTCAATTAAAATTCCTTTTTGTCTTGGTATGTCTCAACAGCTAAATTTTCAACTGCAACAACTAAAATTCGTTTTTTTTTTTTTTTTCTTTCTTTTCAAGTTTGTCTCTCTCAACTAATTTTATTTATTTTATCTCAGTTTATCTCTAGAAAATTTTTTAAAAATCAGTTTCCCCCTTCAGCTTCTCTAAGCTCTTTTGCAATGGCCTGACTTTTTTGGGTGGCCACCTTATTTTTTAGTGGAACAAGCCTGAAATTATAAACAATTCAAACTGTATTTTACACATGTTTGGTTTCTATGAAATTATTATTAAGATGCCAAATTTAAAAAGTTTTGCGTAAAATCGTAAAAATCAGTGGAAAATGTAAAAAAACGGGAGTTTCGCATAAAACCGTAAAACTACGTGGGAAAAGCGTAAAAGAACGGCAGTTTCGCATAAAAATCAGTGAAAAAGTGCAACCTTCAAACTGAAAGCACATAAATTGGCAAGTATGAATAGGTAAATTTCAAAATTACTACCATAATTTATGGAAGAAACGCCGCATCCACGATCTCCCTCCCCCCCCCCCCAACCTCTGAAAAAGTAGAAGCATCGCATTGGGATATATTTCGGGAGGGGGGAGGGTGGATAAATGGAAAAAATATCTCCTTTTATCCCCCTTCCCATATAATGCTTTTAAGTATTTACCACTATTTTACGAAGCTTACGATTTTCATTTTCGAATTAATCAGTGTCCGATTTCATATAAAACATATCAATTTTTATATTCACAAAGGCGAATTTCTAGAAATAAATTAACTCGTAAAAAACTTCTTGCATTCGCAACAAGTTCGGAAGTGATCTGATGAGGAGGCTCCAGTCAAAAGTAAACAATTTTTTTTTTCCCCCCGTGGATGGCCAGCTGTTGATTACGTAGTGAGCACAGCAAATTGTTTGTTTTAAGCTTTGAATGTTGTGCAACAACTCTATGTTTCTATCATTTATTACTTTTGATATTTATAACATAGGGATTTATTTTAAAAGTACTCAGCGTTTCCCGAGCTTGCCAGTTACTCTATGACTTTCTACCGTAATAATAGCACATATAAGGCAGTGTTTATTCAGTCTCCTTCACAAGGCGCAAAGCCGCACGGCGAAAAAACACAAAATAAATAACTTATAGATGAACTTTTTTTGGGGGGGACGGGGGGAGAAGAATGATTAAACTCGCATCAGGTGCAACAGTCTAGTTTTGGTTGATATTCAGTATTTTAAGAACAATCAGGCCTGGACTGGCTCTTATGGCTGCAAGTGTGAGTCAGCTTTACTATTGTCATGGTCAACAGGGAACCACCTGCACCTGCTTTTAGGCATGCTCTTCCGGTTTCAAGATGAATAAGCGATGGGATGGGAGGGAAAAGTTGTTTTCGTTAGCGGCGTAGTGTTTATAAAAGGTTTCTGCCGGAAGCTCAGAAAAAAATAATCACTTCCTTGCAAATTCAAGCACCTTAAGGGAATTTACGTAAAAAATAAGCACTTTCAAGAGTGCTTGAAAACAATTTTTAAAATCAAGCACCTTTTAAGCACTTTTCAAGGCGCTACGCACCCTGCAATAACTTACAGAAATATGAAAATTATGATCATGATATTCAGAATAATATACTAAGTTATGTCTTATATCAGTTGCTAAAAATGCGGAATTTACAAAAATATACAATTTATAGATACATTCACGTACTTACGTTATTTTCTCAGTTGCTGAAAGCAGAGCGTACAAAATCGAACAAATCCAATGAATCATTTCATAGTCTAAATTTAGTTTTAGTAAAATAATTAAGTGTTAATTAAAAAAATTAAAAACTAAAATGAATATTTTTTACAATTAATTCGTGACTGTCCGCTAAGAGATAAATTAGTATGAAATATTTCAGTTCAATTTGGAGATTGTGTAGTATGCGAAAAATTTAGATTATGAAGTTTAGATTTAGATGATTGATCCAGACTCCCATTGGAAGATAATTTAAAAAAATAATAAAACTTTAAATTAAAATTTGTAGTTATTGATTCGTTTATTGTTAGATAAGGGACATAAATATGCAAAAAATTTCGGTCTACTAATTGGGAAAGCAGCGTGAAATTGTAATAAAAAATAATTGAAATCTCTGTGTCAGTCCCAGGCATGAAAGCAAGAAACAGCTAAATAGACTGAACTTTGCTGCAGATCATACAGAACAAATAAATTATTACGCATTTAACACATTACCTGTTATTCTTTTATATGTTCATTATTAAATTAACTAATATTCATTATATCACCGTACTCAGTATAACTTAATTCATTAAACTAATTTAAATACTAAAATGCATCAATAATGTTGAAAAAGACTGAATTCAGTCCAAGGACTGAAACTTTCATGCCTGCAGTCCCGAGGGATTAAGATTGTAATCCCGCGGGACTGGGATTGCATTCCCTCGGTATAATTTCTGCTCTTAGGAACTTGGCTGATGGAAAATCCTGGGCAAAGAATATAATCACTGCGCCTGGGCTTGCCTTCTGGATGGCCAGCAGCGCTCTCGTCTTTCCCTCCTTCCCAGGGCAGAGGGAGCTGCTTGTTTTAGAATTATTACTAGACATGACTATTTGCAGGCCCATTTACATAAAATTAATATGGCCAATTCACCTCTTTGCGTGCTCTGTGACACCTCACCTATGACCGGGGAGAATCTCTTTAGTTGCCCCTCACTTTTTGACGTTCGTTCCAGTGATGACTTTCGAGCCCTCTCGCCTTATGGAGCTACTTCAATATTGCAGTGGACTGCAAGACGCCTCAGGCTTGAAAAGACGATGGCGGGCGTAATTAAAAAGAAAAAGAAAAAATCTTTGAACACTCGATATAGCATCCTAAATATTCTCCAAAATATTTAAACTTTATTCTGAACCCAATGGCTACCTGCTACTTTTGATTAGAAGAACATTATAAAACATCCTTGAACATTTTAAAACATTCTGTCTGGAATGTTTTAGAACATTCTGGATGGTCTCCGTCACTTTGGCACTCTAAGTACTAAGCTACTTCATTAACTTACCTTAAGAAGTCCACTGGTACCATGTCTTTTGACCATCATTTCTCCCTGCAGTACCAAAACTGAAACTGTAGTTATACATTTCAATAATAAGCATTCATTTCGTTTTAATTTTCCTACTACTACCACCTGTACACTGTAAAAAATCTGAAATATTGTGTCTCAACTTCTACATGAATGCTATGTTTATCACTTTCAGTAGGGACTATCTTGATTCATAATGATGCTATATAGTTTTTTGAGGTTATCCCCAAAATCTCATCAAGTTGGATGATGGCAAATCACCAAGTTTTTCTGAAAAAAGACTTACGTTGGAAAGTGTTTTAGAATCAATGTGCTTGGCATGATTTATATTTCTTGTTTATAATTTCACAGCAAAGAGGAAACAAAACTTTTATAATTCATTATTTTTGCCCGTCTAATAATTTGGCCAATACTTTATATTTCTAAATAGTTATGTCAATTAAAAAAAAAAAATTGCAGAAGGGGGGGGGGGGAAATAAAACTTAATTCTAGTTCAATTTTGCTAATATCTTGGTTTTAGTAAATAGGCTTCCAACTGATTGATTGAAGGACGTCTTTTGGACAAAAAATGAAAACACAAATTAGAAACTTAAAGAAAGAAAATAAGCAAAGGTCACAGAATGAATCTTTTTAAAGCCACTGAGGAATTAAAATACAGTAAAACCTCGATACAACGATACTTAAGGGACCTAATAAAATTATCGTTCAAGAGGAATGCATTATTATATCGAGGGTAGATTATATTGTATGGAAATTCCGTGGGACCACAAAATTTATCGTTATAGCGAGGTTTTACTGTAGAATACAGAAATTTAAGGTAAATAGGAAATTGACAAAAGCAAGATGATAGAGTATTTCCTTTCTCTTATATTGATTTATATTGCTATATTTTATTTTATGTTTGTTCTTTTTTCTGTTTTTCTCGCACCTTAATTTGGAATAGTAAAATTTTGTGTTTACCTTTTCTGTTTATTTATATTCTGTATTTATAAAGTATAAATGCTTTTTAATATTTTGCCATCCAACCGCCTGGGTTGTGGAGTGGCTAGAGAACCATTCTACCACATCACGGGATGGGACAGGGTTCATTTTCTAGCATGGGCTTGGGTGTCATTTTGTCCATCCCTTCATAGAAAGCAATGCTGGTCCGCCTATTAAGTGACTCTATAGTAAAGTGGGTCCTGATTTGGTAGGTACTTTAGTAGTGGCAAATGACTGATAGTCAAGTCTGATAAGTGCCCGCCCTTAGGGGAGGGGAAGAAAACATATATTTGGCCATCCCAGATTATATTATGGTTTGCACTCCACTCTCTGTGATCATGGGCTGATTATAAAATTGTCCATCTCTTTATAGAGTGTAACCATGGCTCCTTTTAGGTGCCCCCATAGTAAAATGGACAACAATTCTAGTCTAAATAGTGGCCAATGCCTGGAGAGCAAGTACTCGCTACTGCCAGTATTTACCAGTGTCTTGTTTTTTATATTATTCTCCTAATAGAAGGAACCTTTACATCTCTCAAAATATTTATCAAGTAACTAGAGCCTTTTTGTTTCTTTAATAAATCTATTTACATTTCTAATTGTACAAATGAGTTTAATGTTTTTGAAATAAACTATTCAGTCTTTGAAGTTTCTTCAGATGTTTCTTTTGATTTGCCATCAGTAGAGCTATCATTGCTTCTTTTCCAGATTTTCTTTATTCGTTTCTTCAATTTAGTGACAAATGAATCATTTTCAGTGTCATCAATGGGAAATAAACTGAAAATAACAAAAAGGTCAAATTTATATTTAACCAGTCATTAGGTAGCTTAGAGCAAATGATGGCTTAAGTAAGAAATAAACAAATTGATATTATCTTTCACTTACCTCTTTGTGGTAATATTATGAATAGGCCCAAATGCTAATGCAACAACAGTACAAGTGAGACAAATAACATTGTATGGCATACTGAAATCAGGTGTTGGTAATGAAACAAGCAAAACTTGTGTGTGTAGCCGCAAAAAATGCTTATTGCTTCCTCTAAAAGAAACAGAAAGTAATTGGTAATGCCATGCAAAATTGAAAGTAATAAGAGTATTTTGAAAGACTGAAAACCTACAAAGGAACAAAATCTAATGTCCAAAAACTTTAACAAACTTATAACAGATAAATTTTTAAAGGGCTGCAAAAAAATATTGGGTTGTTTGAAAAGTAATTTTGTTAAGAACATGTGAAACTAATATCTCCAGCTTTGAGATGAAACCTAGGCATTTCAAATGATCATAAGTGGTCGGATTCGATAAACTTAATTTCTCAGCACTCTCACAAGCTGTTATTCATCATATTCTCACAAGTTTTTATAAAGTGGACTTATCCCAAAGCTGATATTCATGTTAATGAATATGAGCTCTGCATCATATATATACTGCACGCAGTGTATGCATATATATATGTTATGGCCCAAGCCCGAAGTTCGGCCAGTTTGCAATTTGGCTGGCCGATTCGCGTTTTGGCCAAAGTCCGAAGTACTTGCAATTAATATTGTATATTCTACTTTGGCTGGCCATTTCGTGAAGTGGCTGGGAATCCTTGGCCGAAGCCCGAAGTGATCATGGTAAACTGAGCAGTATCTATTTGCCTTTGCAAAAAGTTTCATATTTTTTGAAGCGATATTTCGGGAGACAATGTGATCTGGGATCTTTAGCATTAGGTCTATGGAGCAGAAAAAGACTAAGGATACCCCTTAAAGGTAGTTGAAAAATGGAGTACTCAATTTGCCTTTGTATTAATACAAGTTACGCAATGCATTTGCTCAAGATATAATTCGTCAATTTGAGGGGCGCAAATCCAATATTCTTCGTGCTATCTCGTTGTTTCAGCGTATACGCTCACTGAATAATCTCTATTATGGCTTTAATACGAGAACAGAATAACACGAGATCATATTTTTATACATTACAAGCTTATTTTTAACTCAGAGATGCCACTTATATTTGAACTCGTTTCTAAAACAATTGTACTTAAAAAAAAAAAAAAAAAAAAAAAAAAAACAGTATACAGAAGTACTCATTTTTAAATACTTCATTTTTAACAGGGTGTAAAACAATCTGCTCTTGATTTCTTTCTTCCTACTTTGGCCAATCGTCCTAAGCCACTTCGCGAATTGGCCGGCCAAAGCCCAAAATCAAGAAAAGATTGGACATTGGCCAGTAAGTTTACAGCAATGTTGGCCCAAATGCGAATTGGCTGGCCAGTTCGCGAACAGGCCGATTTCGGGCTTTGGCCGTAACATATATATACGGTTGACTCAGTTATAGTGAACCTCTGTTAACTGGCAAATTTCATTCACTATATCCGAAGTTCACTATAAGCAAAGTGAAATGAATATGAGTAAGGAATGCATTAAATGCATAAGTAAAAAATAGTGTTTTATACCCACACTGAATATTTGTGTAAATCAAACATAATTAATCGTATTTATGTCTTATTACTCCTCAGTGCTACAATAATTTGGGAGATTCCATTCAATTGGCTGGAAAGTGCTATAGCCAATCAAGCAATAGCGAGTAGTGGTAATCCTTAACCTGTGCTATTGCACTGGGAATGGAAAATGTAATCGATCAAGGACGAGAGATATGTCCATTCTTGTTCATCATGAAATCATCATCTTGTTCATCATGACCCTACTTTTTGTTGAGTGCTTAGTAGCCGAAAAATGCCATTGATTCTAACCAAATAAGAATTTAATCCCCTTTTTCAGACACACCTCAGATAGCAAGTGTGAATACAATTAGGAGGGACACAGTTTGATTAATTGAAGCTTTTGATGTGGTCTTTTCTTTCTGGTCAAGGGTCAAGAATGAGAATGAAAAAAGTTGCATGTTTCTTTAAAAATTGTCACTGCTACCTTCTTCATTGTGAAAGTGTGGGTGTCACAGGCTTTCATGGAGGGTGGAAAAGATAAGCTTATCTTTTAAGCATTGGAGGTATCGGAAAAAAGGAGTACGGGAAGGAAATACACCACAAGACTTGGGCTATTTTGCAAGGGAATTGAAGAGCTAAAGATAAGTATGCATTGCTGCAATGAATAAATTCCTGGTTTCACAGTGGTCAAGAGTCTAAAAGCTCTTTCTCTAGTGCACTATTGTTCCCCTCTCCCCTTCGCCATGTTAGCCTAGCCACTCACAATTCCCCTATATTTCGGAACAGATGCTTGATAATCTCTTTGTGTATTTATCAAATGCAATACAGACAGCCTTTGAGAATGTAGACACCGAAAAACTTCATCTCCACCATTTCCAAAGTTCAGTTTTTAGGTTCACAATAACCAAAGTCATGTTCACTAAAACCGAAAAATGCTATGCACATTTCTAATGTAAGTGAATCAGGACGAAGGATTTGCATTCACTGTAGCTGAATGTTCACTATAACCAGAGTCAGCTGTATACATATAATATATATATATATATATATATATATATATATATATATATATATGCAGATGAAAATGAATTTCTATGTAGATTAAATGTAAATATTTCTAAAATAATACACAAGCAAAAAATATTTTCTATAATTTTCTAAGAAATTAATAAATTTAGATGTACAGTAGGGCAGGCAGAAAATGCACTTTTGCACCAATTTTCGAAATTGAAGAGAGCCTGGTGTGGAAAAGTTATCTCTTGGGTTGGTTAACAACTATGTAAAAAAATTTTTTAATCAGACAATATCTTCAGGTGGCGCTGACACCTTTAAAATCTGTTTTTTTTTTTTTTTTTGCCAAAACAGACATTTCCCCTTCAAAAATAAAATGTACCAGATTTTGGAAATCATTAACAGCCATGAGATAAAGTTGCTTCTTATCTTTAGAGTGTATCATATAAAGAACGTTTCCACACTCGGCTGACATTGCTTTCAAAAATTTGCAAAAATTGTGTTTTCAGAGAAAAAAAAAAATGTCTGTTTTGGCCCAAATTTTTTATTTTAAAGGCGCCGGCTGAAATTCTGTCCGATTTCAAAAAATGTTACACAGTTATCAAACAGCCCAAGGGACAACTTTTCCGCACTAGGATCTCATCGATTTTGAAAATTAGCCATTTTTGGCCAGCTCTAATGTATAGTGTCTGATTCCCCCCCCCCCCCCATTTGAACAGAATACTATATCTAGAATGCGAAATTTTTGCAATAAAAAAATTAGTGACTGAATTTATGAGAGTCTTTTTCTAAATTAATGTGCGCTTAAAGTCCTAAGAAAGGTATAGTTACTCTCTCTTTAATTTTTAATCAAGATATGTAAGCAGGTATACTGCAGAACAAACTTCTAAATAACTTATGAATAGAGCAATGAAATTACCTAAAATCTACAGAGTCAGGGAATCTAGAGAAATTTCTATTTGTGTCCAATACTGAGCTAATAACAGCAGAACCAACATAAAATCCATGATTTGCATCTGGAGGATATTCAGTCCATTTGAGAAAAGCAAAATCGAATTCTACACTGAGTTCGGAAGTGGACTTAGGTGGAAGTGTCAATATTATTTCAAGATGATGAGGTCTGTGGCGATCTTTCGACGGCTGATAATAATAGTGACCTAGGAAATGGAATAATAAAGCTGTATAGCATTACTTTTATAATTAAATTCTACTATAAGTTATTATTAACATACAAAGTGTTAAAGCTCATGCTCTTAAACAGAGAAATAGAGGTACAAACTTCAAAGAAAAGGGCAGATCAAAATGATGGAAAATCACATGGCAATGTGAAGCCAAAAATGTTATTATTGTGCATTGTTACATAATTATTTAAAAAAAAAGTGTTGAAGCATTATTTAACTTTCTTTAATAATATTACATTATCCAAAAATTGCATCATTCAAAATGAAATTGGAATTTAACTGTGGATTTTAGTTCAGTAAATTTTCATGAAAATTAATTAAGTTTTTGCAGAAATAGTGAGAAATTTTACTAACAATTCAATACCATTAAAAAATTATTAACATTACCATGAAGACATTGCTTTGGTCCCTGCTGTTCTCAATCTTTTTTTATAAGTCCTAATCTTCCTTCAAATTTGTACCTCTATTTATGGGACACCCCACATAAAGAACAGATAAAATCAATGACATTTAAATTATCTTTTACGGAACACTCCTTACCAGGAATACATTAGTTATAATATTTAAAAAAAGAAAGACAAGGACAACAACTTTTATTCTAATCAACCCATATCCATAGGTGCACGAGTTGATAATACAGGTATTGTAATGCTAGTAATAAAGAACAGTAACTGAAAAAAGAAATAAAACACTGTGACCTTAAAATTACTTTTTTAAAGAAGTATAACTATATTAGATATAAGTATATATGGAACCAAAGTAAGACTGAAATACCTGGAGAAATGGTTTTTCCTTTTTCCTTTATAACTAATGTGTGAGTAAACAATCTCAAATACCATGGAATTAAATCAAAATACACTATCTTTAATGACTTCATAGGATGATTGTTGTAAAATGTACAGTGAATTCCCCCACGCTCTTGACCATAACCTAAAAATAATAATTTATGTTACTTTATAAATCGTGAAATAATTAATCGACATTTTCTTTATTTTAAGTTTTGAGAAGCAAAACTAACTAAAAGTCCAGAATTTATTTACTTTTTCTAGAAAATAACGCATATATTACTGGTATCATTAGTGACCATATGAAGCAGAATATTTACAGGACAACTTTATAAAAAAAATAAATAAATAAGGGAAAATTACATTTCTGGTGAACTTAAGATTTTTATAGCTTTTGGATACAATGCTTAAAATTCTTAAAAAAGAAAGTGATGATATTTTACTATGTGACATATTTTAGGGGATTTGAAAAATCTTAATTTCAGGGGATTTTCTTGTTTCTAGCAAGCATCTATGCATAATACGGAAACAAATACAGCTTTCTTATTAAGAGAATCACATAAAACTTATTTCTTCAAGACTGTATAGGAAGTTATTTGAATAATTCGTTATTTTAAAAAAAATTTACATTGCAATTCTAGCAGAAAAATCAATTTAAAAAACACATACCAGTAATTTTTCTAACTGCATAAAAAGCAGGCGGTGGAATGATACCATACACATGAACAGCACTATAAGATGCTCCAATGTTCGCTCGAGAAGCATTTTTAATAATGCTGGCTAAATCAAATACAGCGTATGTTGTTTCTGTTTGAGTAAAAGGCTGATTTTGAATTCCAAAATTTTCTTTTACAATTTCATACTGCTTTGGATTTAGAGAGAACTTTACTCCTGTCTGCAAAATATAAACAAAAACAATTTTTCAAAATATTATTTTAATATATTGGAAATCTTTCAATTGAAAAATTCTTCAATTAACATCATTATACTATTAATGTTTACTTTTTTATCAATGGTTAAATTATAATGCGTAACTGGTTTAACCTTTTGGTCTGGCACCATGGCACTAACATTAACTTTGTAGCAAGATATTTTGCACTAGATTTTCCATCCCTTTTGTAAAACTCCTCGTAGAGAAAAGTACATCTGTTGGAATAAGGTAGGAACTCCTGACTCAGCAGTCGACCCCAATGCCAACTTTTGGTTTAAAGCAGAGTTTCTTAACCCTCCAAGCAGTCGTGACATAAAATCCCGTCAACTTTATTCCAGTTTTCTCTGCAATGCATCTCTAATTTAAATTATTTATATCACTTATTTATCATAAAATATGTTTTGATATTATAGCTTTTAAGTAATTTAGGAGTTTATTTTTTAATAATTACAAATCTTCCAATCAAAATTTTATTTGTTTTATAATTTTAAAGCTGCATGAAAATTTTACTGTGAAAGCAACTTTACATTATTTGCCCATTTCCAAGATGATCAGAGGATTAAACTGTGGGTAGCAGGACCAGTAGCAGGGGTCACCAAATATTTTAGTAATTTGAATATTCCTTTATAATAATTTTAAGATACTTTCGTCTTTAAAACATTTTTGTCTACTTTAACAACCATAAAATCAAAGTGTCGATCAAATGTAAAGAATATTGAAGTGCTTCATCCTGTGGTGTCGATTATTCTACCAAGTTTCGATAATATAATTAAAAATAAACAGGCACACTCTTCCTATTGATACTTAATCTTTTTATATGCACTGTTAAAAGTGGGTTTTCTTAGTAGTGACCTTCCAAGTGGATATACTTAGTGAACAGACTATGGTTAATGTTTGAATTTACCCAAGTATTTGAATTTATTTTTAAATTTGTTAGTTATTTAAAATTTTACATTTCTTCATCTTAAAAATGAATGACTTAAAACTGTAAATTTTAATGCTTTATATATGTAACTTTTTAAAAATATTACATTAAGGATTCTCATTTATTCATTCTTTTATTATTATTATTTTGAAATATATCAAGAAAGTTCTAATACAAACTAAAAAAATATGCAATTTTCAAACACTATAGATTGCATAAAACATATATGTATATACATCAAAGCTCCAAGACAATGCAAATTAATTTTTATTTAAAACTAGCTGCATGCCTGTTCTATAGTTTAGTTAGTTGTAATATGACTGTTCAAAAATGATAAATAGCCCACTTTTAATTTCACGAAATATTTATTAATGTGGTATAAAGTTATATTAACCTAACAAATCTACTAACCTGTTACTTATTATCTATCTTCGTTTCTCCCTCTTTAATGCTCAATTTAAAGAAACATAGATATTTGAAACCAATGGTGTCTTTTCTACTCTTTGAAGATTCATTGCAATTTGTGTATTATCATAAACGATAAACATTTTTTTTTTTAAATAATGGTTGCCATTAAAACACCTCTCCATATATTTTTAAGCATAATTCTTGTCAGATTGACATATTTAGCAATACAAAAATATTTGATCTCGCTGTAGTAGAAAATATCCAAGTTGAACCAATCTAAATATTTAAATCCTCCATAGTTCAGTCTCATGAAAAACATGAAACTGTGTAATCTCAAAGAGCTATTTAGAATTGCTCAAACTGCGAATAAGATGATAAATTGAGTAGCAGAGTTTACAAATTTCATGCAATTTTTTAATTTATGACATCATGTTCTGACCAGGGTAGTTGAGTCTGGTTATTTCGCACAGTAGTTTTCAAAAGGAGTAATATTGAAACTTACAATGTTGAAAAACTCACATGCAATAGAGCTTATTCAAGTTAATTTTGAGATGTTGGGGTTATGCCTAGCTAATCAGTATTTCAAACATTTTTCAGAACAATTTTGCAAGAACTTGCTAAGTTGCTAGTATTCAGTAAAAAAGGGTATAATTAATATATACATATAGCATCAAAAGTCATCAAAACTTGGCGACAAAAAACATCTTATACTCAATAAGAATGATATGCTTGAGAAGCATTACAATGAAATAATCAAGAATAAATCAGTATGATTTTCTACTTCTGGAATTTTTATAGATTAAGAACAAATCAAGTGCAGGCCAATTCTGATGATGACAATGATAAACAAATGATCACATAAGGGATAATTTGTTTACTGCTGCATGACATATTGACAGGTGAACGTTGGTAGTGATAGATTCGCTTTCAATGCCACATTGAGAAAAAAATGTAGATGAAAAAAATTCCTACAATAAACTTTATAACAGACTTTGTTCATAGAGGTAAATACTGTATTAGATTTATTTTATTATATCATTAATTTTGCTTATCTAAGAGGTACTCATTACTGTAAAAATTTACACTTCTAGTAAATATTAATGATTAAAATATCATTTCAAAATATAGAACCTCCATATCAAAAACCTTACTGTTCCAAATTTTCAAACGACTCTACGATAGATGAGATAGACAAACGCAACTGCACATGGTAAAAATGTTTAGGATTATATTTCACGCATAGTTAGGAAATAAATAATTAGTAAACCAACACATACAATGAATCAAAGAGATTTTTAAAAATTGTAGAGGATAATCATTTAACAAACCTGATTGCTTGAGATATCCACATATACCATGCTACTAGAAGCCAATGGACAAGTACTTGATAACACAGTTCCAAAAAGTTTTACAAAGGACCAATCTGAAAATCAGGCGAAAAAAAAAATAAAAACTCGAATTTCTTCCTTCCACATTTTAACATATAATTATAAAAAAGTACAAATAAATACATTATTAAATTAAGGTAATAAAAATATACCAAATTTTTGTATAATTCACATAGTTTTAAGATATTAAAAATCTGTAAACACATTATATTAATTTTGGATCATTTTCAAAATGTATAAAAAATGACTAGACTGAATTACAAAAAGATGAAATAAGCTATACACTTGGTGTAGTGTAATTACCAAACTGCATAAAAAGTGAATTAGCATATTTTCCAGGAAAATAAAATTCTAGCAGATTACATTTCACAAGCGGTAAAACAAAAAAGAAATATAAATTAGGGTAATTTTATATGAATTTTAAACTAAACCAACATTTTAAAAGCCTCAAGCTATTGCAAGAAATTTTTATTAACCAAGTTTCTGCTTTGTGTTGTCTTAGTTACAGCAGTATTGAATGCAAATATTATATAATGAGACAAATAACAAATTAGATTTTTGAGATTCTTATCATACGTGTTAGGCCCATAGTTGATAGTTGTTTTTTCTCATGCAAAGAATAAGCAAGATGCTAGAATTTAAAAAAAAGCAAGCTTATTTACAATTCCATTCTTTAAAATCATTTGGCACTGTTCAAGAAGTATCAAAATACATTAATTGAAGGGTGTAGATGCAAAACTCACACTCTCCACTCTTCAAGTTCTTTGAAAAATGAAAAAAAAAAAAAAAAAAAAAAAAAATTACTATTGACAAACATGATATATTGGAACATTTATTTTTTTGTCTGTGTGTGTGTGTCTTTGTTTTTGTTGTGTGATATATTTCTTGCCATAACAACTATTTGAACATAATCCTAAACCTGTAATAATTCTGATAAAGCTAGAATTTTAAGTTAAATATAAAAAATGTGAGTTTTGCAGCATATTTTTATGCAATGTCAGTCATAAATCAAAATCCAAAGTAGCACTAAACTTTCTTCTCAAAAATAAACAACTTTATTCACTTTTTAAACATTAAATAAAGAAAGTGCGCTGCCGTTTAAAATACTTTTTTATATTTAAAAATCTTGTTCGTGTTATTTTTTAGCTATTTTTCATTATGTTATTTTGTACAGCAATAAACAGTAAAAATCAATGCATAAATAAATTTATTAAACAGGTTTTTTGGCTATTCTTTAAAAACATTGACAGATGTAAAGAAAACACTCACATGAAACCTTTGCAAGCTTTCCTGATTGGTTGAATTTGGAGAGCACAATTTTGCTGCAAAACAGCTGTTGGATAATATGAGTTATGCATCAAAATGAGATTTTCAGCATTTTTTTTTTTTTCAGCTTTAATATGATCATTATTGTCCAAATCACAGGTTTACAGCTGGTAATTATAGTTACAGACCAATTCGACAAACATGGCGATATGAATAACTCAGATACCTTAAAATTGAATAATAATAATGTGACTTTTGTATTAACAACCTTTCATCAAGAAGTTCCTATAGTGAATAAAAAATCTGTTCCAACTTATGTCTATATTCATAAATAAATAGATAGAAGTCAATACTTGCACAATATACAATTTAATATGCTTCAATTTTGATTTCCCTTACTGTTTTTTTCATATACAGTAAAACCCGCTTAAGAAGTTCCCGCTCAAGAAGTTTTCCCGCTTAAGAAGTTTGCATTCTCGGTTCCCGTTTTTTCCCCTATTCTTCCAATGTTAACAAAACCCACTTAAGAAGTTTCGTTCGAAACTCTTTCCCACTTAAAAAGTTTTCTTTAACTTCCAAGATCACTTCGAAAACGTGTTTTTATTGCCTCTCTGTATATCCTGCTCTCTGAAAATTTGCAGACTCCATTCGTAATAGTCCTCTTTGCCCGGAAATGACTCCCCGTAAAGCCCAATTCATCAAAATGCACTCCGCCTCTACTCCTTCATTTTATCTCACGGCCACACCTGTTGTTGGAATGTGGAGAGTGAATGAAACCAGTGTACTGTGACAATAGTGGTCGGTAAAAGGAAAAAGATGTGAGCACCTGTTAGTTTATTGTAACGGTATTGAATGATGATTAGGAAAGAGATTAGTCCAATCCTGCTCCTACAGTATTCAGGGTAAGTTTATCAGTTGCTTTCTTTTTCAATAGATTTACCTGCCACTTTTCCAGGAAGAATAAACCAACCAAGTTTCGAAATCTTTGGCTCTTTCAGTTCAAAGCTTTTTAAGTCTGTGAACGTCGTCTTTCTCTCTCTCAAGAAAGTTTACGAGTGAAAATTTCTACTCTTCTCAAAATGTCAAGCAAGGTAATTAAAAGAAAAGCCTTGTCACTTGAAGACAGAACAAAAATTTTAAAAGAAGTCGATAGCAACTCAAGCATGACAAGAGTTCAGATTGCAAAGAAGTTGAATATACCGGTGACTACACTGAATGGAATTGTTGCAAAGCCGGATCTTATTTTAAACTCATTTGATACATCTCAAAAACTGGAAAAAAGGAAAATATGAAGTTATAGAAGAAAATTGTTAATTTAGCTCAAACAAGCTAGATCCGCTAATATTCCTATAAACGGACCTATTCTTCGAGAAAAGGCTGTAGAAATTGCCAGAAAAATGGAGATTGAATTTACCCCTTCAAATGGATGGATTAATAGAATGGAAAAAGAGTTGGATTGAGTTACAACTCTGTAAAGGGTGAAAGTAAAAGTGTTGATCCACAAGAAATCAAAGAATGGAAGAAAAGTTTACCATATTTGATTGCCGGCTATCATCCTAAAGACGTTTTCAATATGGATGAGTGTGGACTTTTCTTCAATCTTTTACCAGATAAAACATATGCATACAAAGGTGAAAATTGTCACGGAGGTAAAAGGAATAAGGAACGGCTTACAATTTTATTAGGTGCAAACATGGACGGCTCGGGGAAATTGCCTATTTTGGTAATTGGGAAATCGAAGAAACCTAGATGCTTTCAAAATGTGAAATCTCTTCCCTGTGATTATGAAAGCAACAAAAATGCATGGATGACAGGTGCAATTTATGAAACTTATTTGAAAAAATTGAATGATAAAATGAGGAAAGCTAAGCGTAACATAATCCTTTTGGTAGACAATTGCGCCGCCCATACCAAAGATTCGAATAGCTTTAGTAACATTAAAGTGCATTTCTTGCCACCGAATTCTACTTCAGTTTTACAACCGATGGATCAGGGAGTTATTAAAGTGTTTAAGCAGCACTACAGAAAACGACTTGTTAAATGGATGTTTAGAAAACTGGACAATGTTGGAGATGTGAAGAAAGTGAACATTTTGGAATCTATTCATTTTATTTTATCTGCATGGGAGTTAATAACACCATCTGCGATTGCCAATTGTTTCCAAAAAGCAGGATTCTTCGATGGACAATTAACAGAGGAATACGACTATGAATCAGATATTGAAGATGATTGGAAGACAGTACAAAGAAGATTAGATTTCACTGCATTGTTTAAAGAGTACGTGTCAGCAGATGATGAAGTATTGCCTTGTGAAGTGCTAATAGTGGATGAAATTTGTGAAGTTGAAGAAGATGATGAAATGAGTGAAGCTGAGGAAGAGGACGTGGGAACACCTAGTTTTCCGGATGCTGTTAAAGGACTAGAAACCTTTCGTCATTTTGTCGAAAGTGTTGAAAATGTGCCTGAAGAAGTTTTTAAAAGCTTAAGACAACTAGACTGTTTTCCATTAAAGATTGCCGACAAAAAACAAAACAAAAAACTATAACTGATTTTTTCTGTAAAATAGGCTCCAATGACGTTTAAAGTCAAATTTTTCAGATTTCATAAAGATTGGATTCAATAAAGGTAATTAAGTTGTTTTACTTCATTAACTATTTTTCTTATACAGTAGAATCTCGCTACAACGATATCCTCTATAACGATAATTCTCTCTATTATGATCTCTATTACTATATAATTTTTTTTTAGTCCTGGCTGAATTCCCTTTAGATTAATGTAAAACAGTTCTCTGTATTACGATATCCTTTATAACGATAATTCTCTCTACAACGACAGTAATAATTATCCCTTACATCACAATAACTCTCTCTACTACGATATATTTTTTTTCCTACGATGCATCAGAAGCCCAACTCATGCACACACATTGAAAGCTACACAAAGAAAGTCGAGGTAAAATGTGGTTGGAACGGGTTGGACCACGCCTCTGCCAAAGAACGTCTTCTAAGTTTCGTTTTGCTGATGTAACACTATGGTAATGAGAAAGTGCCTTTCTCGTAAGGTGGAAGGACAGTTGGCATTTCCTGGATGACACATCTTTGATTCCTATCCCCCCTCTTTAAAAAATGGTCAAGGATTCCTTTCACTGGAACTGATATAGAAAACGATACATTCTTTTGTCTGAACTTGAGTAAGAATTTTAACCTCCGATAAATCCTATCGAGGTCGATTATTACGCGAGGATATTTTAAATTATTTATGAGTTTTGTTTAGTGAAAATCGAAAGCAAATGGCTAAAAGAAAACAAATATCTATCGAAGTGAAATTCAACATCATAAAAGATTTTGATAAAGGCATGAAGCAAGCTGAGGTTTGCAGAAAATACGGACTTTCACAGTCGACTGTTGCCAATTTCCGATTTCTTTACACAGAATTCAAAATAAATAAGGATAAATAAATGGGTATGTATTTTCAATTAATATCTAATACATTTAAAAAAATGCTTTTGCGGCATTCAGGTATTATTTATTTAGACATTATGTATTTGTTATTAAAATATGCTATAAATATTTATAAGCTATATCACCGGCAAGGGTATTTAACTAAAATTCGTCAGTGTTCCGAAAATTACTGAAAACTATAAACATGTTTTTCTTCTTTCATTTATTATATATTACTTGCGAGGGTGTGCTGAATGAAAACAGAACACTTTTTGGTGACACCGCAGGGTATGGGATATATGAAGAACAAAAATCTTTTCATTCCAATATCGATTCTCTCTATAATGATAACTCTCTTTACAACGATATATTATTTTGACCCCCAAAATATCGTTATAGAGGGATTTCGCTGTATATGCAAAACAATTTACAAATTTAAACTAAAATTAGATATTATTTCAATAATATAAAAAAGTTTCAACTGAATACCTATGCTGAAATTATTCCATTTGTTTTTCAGAAAAATTAAATTCCCGTTAAGAAGTTTTTGCCATTCATTCCCTTGTAAAACTTCCTAAGCGGGTTTTACTGTATTTTTATTGATTGCAAGATCTTCATGAAATTCGTTTGCAGAGTGCTTGCATAAGTGCTTACAAAAATCATAAGCATAAACAAATTTTCAGCAAAAGAGTGGCCACCTTTATAAAGATGCCTAATTTTGTCATTCTAGAGAACGGTCACATTAGACAGGTTCTACTGTAAATCAGTAACAAAAGGACTTTTTTTAAAAATTATTATTTCTAGAACAGAATGTAAACCAAACCTGTTGACACTCAAAGTTAAATTAATTAACTACACACTTCTTTTTTTTTCAGCCAATTCAGAAGAGTAATATAAACTAGAAAATTTATAACAAAGTATACAAGTAAGTATTAAAAGAAGAAGTGTTACCTTGTTTCCCCATTTGTTGTATTGGAGGATCAAAAACAATTGAAACTGTTTGCATCAGTTGAAGAGACACAGTAGAACAAGTTTTGTCCTGCAATTTGAAATAATAAATAAATATATATAAAAATGTCACCAACCCTACAGCGAGTGCAGTACTATTTGGTACCAGAGATATGGGTTTGAAAATTTTTTCCATGAACATCATATGATTTTTGATGTTGTTAGTAGACTGCACTTTCTAATGATAGTTTGTGCAGCCACACCATCAGGTATTTTCTACTTATCTTTGTGTTTCAAACTGGTGTGCTTTATCATTGTAAAATACAGAATTAAAATACAACTTTGATGAAAACTATTGTCAATTTTCCTATAGCAGTTCATGAGCATTAGTTTTACAAAGAGTAAATAGTTATTCCTATGGAATGAAATCACAGCTAAGGCATCCTGACTCCTAGAGTATACATTTAATCCTTAGTCAAGTGAAGAGTTCAAAGTTTGAGGTTAGATAAAACGGAATATTTACTTATTTCAAAGTAACTAGTTTAAAAGAAGTCATTTTTCGCAAAGAGATTGAATATACTCGAACCTTTAAAGAGTGAATACTTGTTGGTATGCTCATGCAGTGCAATTTAAGTTCTAAATGATTTGAACAGCAAACAAATATGGTTTTAACTTTGTACTCTCTTACATATTTCTAGCATAGAGCCCCTCAATAAACAAGTGTAGTACTTGGGCACTTCTCTACTTCTTGCCTAAGTGCATTGCTATAATCTCAAATTTGGCACCTGGAGTTGTAAGTCTGCTTTGGCAATACGAAATACATTTTTGTACATATACAAATCACCATGCAATATGATGTTTATGCAGTTTCAAAAGAACAATTTTGTTTAAAACAATACAAGAGCCTATTATAATCATTAAAATGGTTACTAAAGCACAAATGTTTTCTTTTCAATTGTGAAAGCTTAGATTATTATTTTATTTTTTTTCAAACATAACACAATCGGGATACATTTAGTCAAATTTTGATTAGTAGGATCTACCACTATGAAATCAATACTAGGGGAAATATAACTCACATATTCAAATAGTAATATCATTGCTCTAACTGATGCTACAATTATACATATAAATTACACATTGTTATTTGCTTCTTACTGTCTTATCAATGTTGTCATCCGATTGCGATGCACCTTTTACACCCATGGATGTACATGACCAATGATACTGAATGTCTACTTCACTTTTCCCAGCAATATTCTGATATAGGATGTGAGGAAGATGTCCAATTTTAGAGTACTAATACAGCTTTACATTATCTTTGCCAAAAAGCCATAAAAGTAGAATAAATAAGAACTACTTTCATGGCTCGAACAGTACAATGGTAAGAGCTGTACTTATTCCTATTCTTTCTTAAAATACATTTTAAGTACAACTTTATCATAAGCATCTTTTACACATAAGATGCAATAGGAATAATGGAAAGGTGAAGTTGTGAGTATTCTTCCATTCATTTCATGCAACTCATCAGAAAAGAGGAGAGGGTTCAACTGAGAAGAAAACCATAATTGCAACTTTTCTCTGTTGTCTTTAGTTCTTGTGCATATAATATCTGAGGTAGCTGCATGAATGTAGTGGCTTGCAGTAGCTGAGTATTAAACTCGTTGACCACTATTCTAATACAACTAGAATGAGCTCAGTAAAAACGAGACTAATACAGTAAGAAGCGTAAACTAATTTAATGGCATGATTTTTCATATAATTAGACAGGCAATATTAATTTTTAATCTTATTGTAAAATCAACCAGTTCAGATTCAAAAGTTATAACAAAAAAATCAGAGTTCAATAACTAAAACTGACCATAAAAGTTTACACATAACAATTAAGTAACAGTTTTCCTAAAGGTTCAAATGATCTTAAAGCTGCATATTTTATAAACAACATCTAAAGAAGAAATTATGGATAAAGATATGTATAAAAATAAAACTAACTTATAATCTAAAGTGCATAAAAAAATAAAAAAATCCAAACCAGAACAAGGTTTTGTGTTCTAATTGCTGTATGGACAAGAGAAAATTATTTGTTTACTTTGGTAAAATGTTCTCTGTTATTCTGTAAAACAATTTTCCTACTGTGGGTCATCTATATACTAAAACATAACCCAAGTTATGAAAAACATTGGCAATATCCTTTGTTCACTTGATTAGCATGTCAAAAACTGCAAATACAAATATTCACTAATTTTTGAGGAATAGCCATAATTCCTAAAATATTAAATGTATTTCATAATACTTCTTTGCAAAATATAATTTATGAAAGTCCAGTGATAATGATAAGGACTATTTTTGGATTATACTTTTTTTCATATTATTTATGAAATCATACTTCAAAAAGTCTCACAAATAGAAACAAATAAATTTTATTATCAGCAGATTATTTTAAACAGTTAATTTATAAATCCGTACACATAAATTTTGATTATATATGCAGCAGTATCTTTGAAAATATTAGCTAACATACTTAAAAGCAAACCTTAAGAGATCATATGTCAGATTCTACTATTTTGTGAATTCTTCTATTGAGTTTTTTAGTAGAGGAGCTAAATATTAACACTATCTTCTATTGAAAACTCCCTCACTTTTCACTGCAGAATAATAAAATTTCATAGCTGGGGTAATTGAACGATTCTAAAAAAAAAAGCAAATAATAATTAACTTACCAATATAAAAAAATATGTGGATAGTCCCTCTCAGAAAAGTTGAAATTCATACCAAAAGAGACAAAAATTAAGAGCCAATGATAATTACAATGGTAATTAGAACTCAAAATATTACAGAGGTTTGGATTTTTCTTTTATGCATGCACTGTAATCTGTATTACCTTACAAACAGATTGCACATCAACAGCAATGGATGTAAATGGTCCATTAAAGATATTTAGAGCATTCAGCAATGTTGATAAACCAGCCTGTAACATAAATGTTTGTAATTAAAATATGTTAAAGAAAGTAAACAGTTTTATTGCTGAATCAATATTTTGCTGAACTTTTGGAAATGCCACAGTTCAGATTACTATTCTCACAATAAGTATTCAGATTACTATTTTCACAATAAGCCAGTTTTCAGAGAAACTTAGTGACCATCCATTAGCTGATATTTTAATTACTCAAGCCTAGCTTAAACCTTAGATTTTAATCAATTGATGTATTGTAAAGGTTCTTGAATTTTTACAGACAGCTAATAATCTGGAGAAAGGTTGAAAAGTTTTATTTTTGAGATATACTATCATGGATTAAATTCCCTATGATTTCTACAATATTAACCCATTTGTGCCCCGAGATATTTTTGCGACTTTCTTCAATTTTTGCTAATACCAGTAATAATAGATAAATTTTTGATGTCAACTTCTTGAACAAGGGATTATTTCTTTTAAAATTATTATATTTAAAAATGAAAATGTCAACACCACACTTGGTCACGTTAAAATATTTTGTGAAGTTCAATACTCCTGAATAAAGGCTGGGAAAAATAAATAAAATTTCAACTGAAAGCAAAAGTGGACACTAGGCATAAATGGGTTAATGAGATGAATATTTGTCATGCATGACTCAAAAATTTTACAATCAAAAATGATTTAGAGCCAGTAGAATAAGAATAGTGTGCAAACGTTTTATTTTATTGTTACATAATACACATTTTTACATAAAAATATCAAAATATGAAGCTTGCATGTTTTGTATATTAGTACTATGTTGGGAAAACCACACAGTTTTGCTCATAAGTTTTTATACACAAGGGATATCTGCCTAGAAGGGAGGGGTGACCTGGGCAAAGGACTTTTTTAAGGAATTCTAATGTGTATTCATGTTACATCTGGAGAAAACTGGTCAAAACTCCAGAATGATAGATGGAGAGCTGCACTTCAGGCCAGAATCCTGCATCTTTACACTTGAGCCATTTACTATTTTCAGTGTCTCATCCACTCAGTCATGGTGGGGCTGATTGTATGTTTAATGAATCATGTTGGAAGTTTAACAGACTTCTGTTACAATAATGAAAGTAGCATAATGTATACACCAAATTTTATTAAGTACTACTATCTTTGAAGATGTGATGTAGGGAACACTCTCACTGCAAAATTCTTTTCTTATAGCGCTTAATGGGGCAAAAATAAAAGTTATAGCTTTTAAAGGTTACCATTATTAACATACAACATGATGGTTAAGAATTATTTAAATACTCAGATTTATTCATTACATCCTCTTGAATTAAACCATAATTCCTAAAAACCCACAAGACCTCTTTCGAGAGATTTACAATAAATACAATCAAATGTAATCATTTACAAAACAGTTATTAATAAATTTTTCAGAAATGCTTCAATAACTAAACAATTACTAACTTTTTAGAAAAGTTGGCATTTATAATGCTTAAGATAGCTACATTCTAAAAAGTCTAATTCTGATGGGTTTTTTTAAAAACCTTTTCAAAAAAATTCAGATGAAACAAAACAAACAAAATATTTGTTAAACTTCATTTGTAATAGAGAAAAATTCATATTGGTCATTTCTATTATTTCATAACTAAATTTCCATAACAAAAATCTGAAAAAAAAAAAAATTGCTCAAAATCAAAGAATTTTGAAAGTTTTTAAGTAACCAAGATATTTATGTGATTTTATTTGTTATTTTGTCAATTTTCGAACAGATTTGACTGATGATATGGCAATACAATACAACACAAATGTACCAATTCACAACCCAAAGATAAAAGAAATTCTGCTTTACACATATAACATAGTTATGCTATTCATATACCATTAAACAGAATTCTTACTTACCGTATAACTGCATGGTAATAGCTTTCTAAAAGGTGTTAAGTTTTCAGTACAGATTATTTCAGGAGGTAAACTCGAATATCTAACAAAACTAGAATTATAGTCAAAATTAAATGGTAAAGAGCCCTCTGGTTGAAATGAAAATTTCGGTATAGCAGTGTTGGTATCATCAATGAAATTCAGTGAAGCACAAAACTGTCCAGAAAGTATGTTTGTTAACATTTTCCAATTTGAAGACACCCTGTACACAAAGATGATTAAAAGATATTAAAAATAGCTTATAGCAACAAAGTAACATAAGTTTTCTTTACAACATCTATAATGAAACAAAGCATTTTATTTATTTAGATTGATGAAATATATTGAAATAAAAAACTTTCTGTACATTATTTTGCCACTTTATATGTGTGTGTTTATATATATATATATGAAATATATCGCAGGTATGGGAAGGTTAATGTCGTGGCTTGCCCAGGGTGGAACGAGACTTTGCGGACCGTGGGGCAGGGCAGGAGCGGCTCATATAATATCACGTCGGGTTGAGTGCAATATTTCAGCATCGGGGGTCTTGCGATCCGAGGACCGCTATCAGAGGTAGGCCTTAGGGAATTTCTACGGCTGCCGAGACAAATGATGGAAACGATGCTCAGCTACATTATTTTATTTGTACATTTGATACAAGTTATCCAGGCAAGAGATGACACACAATCTTTTTGTCTCTCTGATGTGTCAAACTTTTTATCACACTGTACAGGTCTTGTCACGTGGTGTTGCAACCTGCAATGATTGGCAAAACCAGATCAGCAAGACATCTGGGCAGCAGAGAGGTTTTGGTTCAAAAATGCAAATGCGACCCAACAGCGGGGACTGACCACAAATTTATAACGAAACTGCTAGGGACTGCATAGTAGTTGCAGTTTTTGAAAGCGAATTCCTTTGTTCTAACTCAATTAAAACTGCACAGTTCTAGAAATTGGGGATTTTAGCAGGCTTTTGATTTATTATGTTATGCATATAGAGTCGAACCTCATTAAGACAAAAACACTTAACATGAAATTTCGCTTAAGACGAAGGAAAATAGTTTTGCCATCATTTTAACTTGGAAAGCAATAATAATTGCATCATTTAATTGCATTAGTTTTTAATTATAATGTTTCCAGAGTAAAAAATCAAATCATACAAAATTTAAAACAAAGAGCTTTTTACATATTAATTATATTATAAGTACATATTAATTAAAAACTTACTCGGATGCATTGCCTTTAAAAATTGCCCATAGCTCTGCTCCGGGTGGAGAACTTCTTAATGGATAGCCCCATTTTTCATGTCTCCATAAACCCTGAGTTAAGCTGAAATGCAATTCTTGAACATTGTATTTATACAATATTTCTCCTAATGAACGTGGAAAAAGATGAAAGTGATGAACTGAAAAACACAAAATTAGCAAACTCATTACATACAAAGTGTATTCTGTTAATAGACTGATACACTTTAGCAATAGAATGGCGGTAGGGCTCATTTTGTACTTTGAGCTCCTTTTGTCAGCTAATTACTTTTGTTTGGTTGGAAGGAATCGTTTGAAAATGTTTGACTTTTCCTAAGTAGGTAAGAACTATTTCTATAAAAAATTTAACCGTTGTAGGTTTGTTGGATTTTAAAATATGAGAAAGCATTCCTAGAACAGTGCACAGGGTCATTTTGATCCTAAATACGCTTTGAGCTAAAAGCATTGTCAAAGAACCCATGAGAACAAATCCGTGATTAGGCTGTTTTGACGGCATTCATACTGTCTCCCAGGGGAATGGAAACCTGGGTGGTCATCGCACATTTTTTATCTCTTAGTTATTATTCTTTTGCTTGCTTTTTCCCATGCTTTTGAACAAAGTATTGCAAGAAAAGCAGATGTGGGGTTTTCATGGTTGCCTTTCTTATCTGAAATACTCTATATTACAAATGTATTTTTCCAGCTGCTACTTATGTTGTTTCAAAATAGTCACTATAGGTACAAGACACTTAGGGCAGCTGTTTTCTATGTACTTCTAAATCAGTGTACTATGAATTCTGTAAGCTGTGAATCATGAGAATGTTATGTGTGCATTGCTCTCTGAGTATTATAAATAAAATATAGACTCTATTTTGTTGATATTCTGATTTTTTTTGCTCGAATTTACACGCTATGTCTTATACGTGAAAAAGAGGACTTATGGAAAAATTAGATAAGTATTGCCAGATCTCTCTGAAAATGCGTCTGACAGAGGTGAAATCGTAAGTATTTCTTTAGAAACTGAAGACAAATTTTAGACACAAATTGATAGAGGATACGAGGACAGTGAAGGAAGTGAATAACAACTCAGTACAAGTAAATGAGCAAAACCAGATCAGAGTATTTGCAAAACTGTTTTTAGAGCTCCTGATAACAGTACTAACTACATGGAATGAAATGAATTGTACAAATTCATCCTGCATACGTGTTATTGCTTATAATATTGTAAAAGAAACAGCTTAACCAACAACTTTTGCAAGGACTCGTGTTTCTGAGGACAAAGTGACTAGTGTTTACAAGCTTTTCATTAACGGTGGTATGTTGAATGTAAAGAAATATACAGAATCAGAAGCTCATCGGTAACTTGAAAAGAAAGACTGAAGTTTGAGTTTATCTCTGACTGAGTTTGATGCTTTTGTAACTATACTATAAGTTCGAGAAGAAACAGAAGCAAAAGGTTAAGATTTATATTCATTAAGGTCAAAAGCATGGGGAATGTCATTTTGTAAATAAAGTATTTTAAGACATAGATAGAAAAACATAAAAGGATTTTTGAGGTTTGATGAAAAGACAAGATGTACTTGTAAGTTTGCTCTTAAATTAGAAATGTGGAATAAATTTATTGAAAATTGCAAAAAATGTTACCAGCCAGGGCAAAATATTAAAACAATATATATTATTTAAGATACACCAAAACAAAGACCACATACCACGAATTTCTCATGTTGGAGTAAATGAAAAAAATATCCTTTTATAAATTGCATTTTAATTTATTTAGCATTGGTTTTAATACTTGAAACTACTCATTTGAAATAAATTTTTATAGCGAATCAGTGATATGTATTAGAGTAGTTGCAGAATTTCAACTGATCACATTATAGTAGATATATTTACAGTACTATAAAAATTCAATAAATTATAAAGTAAACTTTAATATAAATTATTCAATACACGCTAATTACTTATTTTTACCAACACATATCTTTACCAATTCATACCAACTTATTATATCTTTTTCTTGCAAATACTTGCAAAAACTGTGAAAATTAGATCTGTGCAGTTGGCAGTGTTATAATCGATACTTACGTATTATCCCATCAGTTCGCCTAGACGAGCGATTTCTTGCCAAGATAAATACCGGAAACATGAAATTATTGATCATTTGGAATATGATTAGCAACAGTCTGCAAGGACATTTGACTAAAAAATAGTTTGGCAAAATATATACCTTAAATTTAGCAGTCGCCAGTTGCCAAATGCAATCATTTAAAACTTTTTGGTGACCATTATTTCTTGTGACAATTAGCACTGTGGCTACTAAAAATTTTCAATGTATTCTCAAAAATTAAACATTGTGGGGATATTTTCTAATAATTTCATAATTCCAATTGCACAATAAATCATTGTAACTTCATGAACATACTATCTTTTACCAGGTGCTTGAGGGCACCATCACAGGCAGCTGGAGCGAGACCGGTTCGGGCCTAAACACTTTAATCCAATAACATTGGTAAGTGGCAGGGCTTAATTTGGGCTGGAGCTCACCAGAACTCAGCTCCGGTACTTCTTTTCTTTGAGTGAGTTTTTACACATTAGGCAAAACCAACCGGAGCTCATGACTATTGGGCTCCGGAATCCACAATTAGAAATTAATTTTTCATTTTTACGCTTTTCACATGCACATCGATTTTAACAGGCACAACACACAGGATTCGTTTCGCCTCAAACCAATTCTAGCATCCTGAAACCGATTTCAGTCAGCTTAGCAGAAGCCGATGTATCTGTGACGTATCTTGGTGCACAACCCGTATCTTCCATTTAGCCCAAACCAAAACTGCTGCTTCTGATGCCACTACGCTTCAACTGGCTTCAACTAATAGGAATTTATTCAGATTTTTTCGAGTCGTTTAGAATCTCGAAAGTTCGAAAGATCTTTGGTTTTCGTAACTCTGAATACACAAGGTGATTAAGATGGGCTTGCCAGGCGCTTTTGAGTTTGTAAGCATCAATAAATAATAAAGGATATAAACACTCAAAATGCTGATTACTGATAATTACTAATTTACTTAATTAACTCAAATTTGTATTTTTATTATTTTATTTGTTTAAATATTGATTTAAAAAATTTGTACACATATGGACAAACTAAAAAGTAACTGCATACTAACGCAATTCCTAAATATAAACAAAAAATACTAATTGTAATTAGCTTAATTAATTTTAGAAGTTTTGGGGGTCTTATGCAGGGATCTTAAATGAACGAATGAGGATTTTCTACCATGAACTTAATTTGTACATCCCAACGTGCTTCACTTAGTATTAAAACTTTATCAAATTTGATGTTCATTAGATTAGTTGGTCCTCCGATCAACAAATTTGAACCAGAATCATTTGTTCGTTCATGGTTAGTTTATGGCCATCACAGTGCTATTGATACTCAATCAAAAGCCAGGAAAGAAAAAGAGGAAGCTCCTGATTTATTAGCTCTGTGGAATATTTTTAATTAACACACAGGTATGTGTATTTAAAAAGAAACTCAAATTACGTCATAACAAATGCCACATTTTTAACAAGCAATTGTTCAACAAATGTTTAAATTTTCTAAGTAATTTGAATTTTCTTGAATTTCCTTGTCTTCATAATTATGGTATATAAATTTCTTTGTTTCTTCATGTGTTAAAAATTGTGACACTATTTCTTTCACTTGTTTTTATTAAGTATTTCAATTACTTCTACATTACTTTAACAGTTTTTTTTTACTTTATTTCTTTTATTTAGGAGAAAATAAAATTACTTTACATATCACGTCACAAAACGTGCAAAAATCTAAAATCTGCACAAGGTCTGCTCCCAATTTGCAGATTTTGGGTCTTCTACTGTATATTGTTCATATTTTTTCATGCTAATTTCGGATCATTTATTATTAACCATTTTGTGAAATATTTATTTGTGTGATTATGGCAACATTACGCTAGGACAATCTGTCAAGGATAGGGGATGCCTTGGTAGGAGGACTTTCTAAGGGTAAAATAAAATAATAAAAAACTTTAAAATAACACCATGAAGATTACTTTATTACTTTCTAAAGGGTTCTAACGCGTATTCACGTTGCATCTGGAGAAAACCTACCAAAACTCCAGGCCGTTAGATCGACAGCCGCGCGATGGGACCCGAACCCGGGACCATCACACTTCGCCCGTCTACCATTTTCAGTGATATAACAACTGTGCCATGAAATAATAAAAATATGTCAAATACTATTACACAGGAAAATATTTGAATCCTTATTTTAATTGAATATTCTACCTACTCCGTGCTAAAGGGGTAGCTCGGACTTACAGTACGCTGCTGTATATGAGCATAAGCTCGAGAATATTAGGGCTCCGGTACTTCTTTTGCTAGAAATTAAGCCCTGGTAAGTGGTCTCAATCCGTACGATTCCGGCGGGATAATACTTACGTATTATCCCGCCGGTCATTCCTGCCAAATTATTTTTTCGTCAAAAGTGCTGCCAAACCGTTGCCAATCGTATCTGGAACCGGTTCGTTCAGTACTTTTAACGAATTTTAGTATTCAGAACCGGTTCATTCAATTATTTTTAATGAATCTTATTGGGTTCAGGCGAATCGAATTTGGAAAGGAAGTGATAAGGAAAAATAAAACATTATTATCTAAAATGGATACTTACGTATTATACCGCCGGTCATTCCTGCCAAATTATTTTTTCGTCAAAAGTGCTGCCAATCGTATCCGGAACCGGTTCGTACAGTACTTTTAACGAATTTTAGTATACAGAACCGGTTCATTCAGTTATTTTTAATGAATCTTATTCGGTTTAGACGAATCGAGTTTGGAAAGGAAGTGATAAGGAAAAATAAAACATTATTATCTAAAATGGGTACTTTATCCCGCGTATTATCCCGCCGGTCATTCCTGCCAAATTATTTTTTTGTCAAAAGTGCTGCCAAACCATTGCCAATTGTATCCGGAACCGGTTCGTTCAGTACTTTTAACGATTTTTAGTATTCAGAACTGGTTCATTCAATTTTTTTAATGAATCTTATTCAGTTCAGACGAATCGAGTTTTGATTGGTCAAACTGTTTTTTGTGTGGAATGGCTGGAAATTTCCAAGCTGTATACGGCTCAGCCATGGGTCTGATCGAGTTTGTACTCTAAGAGAACAATGGGAGTAGGGACATTTTGCTGGTAAGTGCTGCCCAAAGCATTCTCGATTCAACTCGCTTCGATTATTTAGAGTTTTATAGGGTTATCACACTAGCTTAAAATCTGAGCAACTTTCTGGTCAAACAACTCTAAGACCGATTTTCTGAATCGTAACCTTGAGAATGGGAATCTCGAACTTCTTGCTTTCCCAATGAAAAAATCAATACGAAATTTCAGCCAACTCAGAGTATTGCTATGTTATACATAAGATGACGACTACGGTTGGTGATTTGTTGACGCGATGTCAAAAATATCAAAAAGCTTAGAATTGTACACTATATTGTTAAATGTGGCCGGAAGTAAAATGGCGAAAGCCATAAATTATGAAAACAAAATGAAAAGTAACATTTCTGAATGTCCACGTTTGTTACAATTCACTGACAAATGCACAAGTACAAGGGGTTAAAGTAGGAATACACCTTTATATTTAATAACTACTTTAGGAATTTGGTATTAGAATAATTTTATTTACTTTAAAAAAACAGAAAATAGAGGGGAAGGGTAAGCTCTCCTAATGAGATACAAATAAACTGAAGGTTTACTGAAACAATATCTACAGGTTGATTCAGAATTTATCCTCAATATTTGGTGGAGAGGTAGGGAATAGAAAAAGGAGATTTCACATAGGAAAGCTTGGGCGCATATGCCATGTAGAAGAGCACAATGATCTTAGATCAATGATGGAAAGAACACATAAGAAGGAAGTGATAAGGAAAAATAAAACATTATTATCTAAAATGGGTACTTACATATTATCCCGCTGGTCATTCCTGCCAAATTATTTTTTCGTCAAAAGTGCTGCCAAACCGTTGCCAATCGTATCCGGAACCGGTTCGTTCAGTACTTTTAACGAATTTTAGTATTCAGACCCGGTTCATTCAATTATTTTTAATGAATCTTATTCGGAACCGGTTCGTTTAATTTACACACCACATCACGTATAACAGCACGTTCTTTAGATCGTTGTTCTATTTAATATTTGGTTTGCTGCTATTACGAGAAAAGTTTTTACAGTATTTGGTTTGCTGTTATGAAGAAAAGTTTTGATCAGTGTTTGTTTTGTAATTATGTTGCAAATTTGGGATTTAACCACAAATGAAGAGGATGCAGTCGAATATTTTCAGGAGTATAGTATAATTTCTTCAGAAAAAAATGCCATAATAACCACCCTACAAGGACGTACCCAGGGGGGTGGTCCAGGGGGTCTGGACCCCTCCCCAAAATTTCAGTTTTTGTTAACAAAATAAGAATGAAGTCTTTTTGTGAAAAATTCTGCCTTTTTCACCATTTGGACCCCGCCTCGAAATTTTTTTCTGGGTACGTCCTTGCCACCCTATGAAGATATCTCTTAAAAATGATCGGTACTATAGGTGCGATCAGTTATTGACTGGAATAATTAGAGAGAAGTTTGTACCCAGCATCTTCTGGAAAGGGAAAATAAAAAAATTGGCGGCCCTAGTAAAATTGTTTAAATAGATGAAAGTCTGTTTACTAAAAGAAAGAATGCTTGTGGACAAAGATCAATTTTCCCCGAACAGTGGCTCGTTGGGGGTATTTGTAAAGAGACAAACGAATGTTTCATCATAAAAGTAGTGGTCAAATATAAAAGCTTCGAATCTTTTAGAAGGAATAAAAAACAATATTCATGAAGGTTCAACTATACATTCAGACTCTTAGAAAAGGTACCAAACAACAGAAATAGAAGCTGCTAATTTCCACCATTTTAAAGTTAATCATAGATATAATTTTGTCGATTCTATTACTGGAGTGCATACTCAGGGCATCAAAAGTCTAAGGGGACCTGCAAAATGGCATAACAAAAAACATAGGGGAGCACGACAGCACCTTGATTCCTATCTGTCAGAGTTTATGTGGAGATGCTTGCATCAAAACGAAGATAATTTTGTTGCTATTCTTAAATTCTTTTGTTGCATTCATGAATTTTGGAAAAAAAAAGTTAATTTACGTAATAAAGCTAATTAAAGTGTAACATTATTTCATTCTTTAAAATAAACACTCCTTTAATTCTTTACGTACTATCCCGGCAGTCCGCCAAGAAGAGCGATTTTTCGTGAAGATAAATGCCGGACACATGAAATTATTGTGGGCTTGGAATACGATTGGCAACAGTTTGGCAGCATATTTGACGAAAAAGTAGTTTGGCGGAAGCGATGAAGTGTCACAAGATTGTTACCAAGATGACATTTATATTGCCGAACGTGCCGTGTTCAGCAAAGAAACCTTTTTATCTGAACCATTGTAAATGGTTTGAGTAGCTCAGAATCGAATCATTCTTAAAAAACCGGGTTATTTTTACCCGGATCAATAACTTAATGTATTAAAATACTTTTTTGGCAAAAAATCGCTCGTGTTGGCGGACTGGCGGGATAATACGTAAGTACCCTAAAATGTAACATTTCTTAGCATCGGTAGCACAGATTTACAAGAGGTACTCAAACTGTTACCATGCGTTCATCTGTGTCCATGCTTTCCTATGTAAAATCTCCTTCTTTTCCTATTTCCTACCTCCCCACCAAATACTGATGATTCATTCTGAATCAACCTGTATAAATATGTAACACAACTTGGTATTATTTATTTATTTTAGAGAAATATAGTACATTAAAGTAAACAGAGACATTCATTTGGCACAGCACCATAAAAGGATGATATCGAAATTGTTTCTCAAAATTTTTAGCTTGGTGATGATAAAATACTTAGTTAACAAAGTAGTACACAAAATAATCTAATTTATATCGTTATTCAATCGCTAAAGTAATTGAATACTTACACGAATTATAATCATCTTCAATGTTCTTTTCAACAGTGAACTGAAAAACCGAATATACATTACCACTTGGCAATGGTTTTAATAAAAGTTTTTCTTCATAAGAATCACTTACAGACTCGCTATATGATATAATTAATGCAAATATTAAATAACTAATCATATTTGTTTATGATTTATATGCGGAGATATTTTAAGGTAAATAAACAATAGCAGATCTTGATGCTTTCAGATATAATAAATATCATTTAAATTCCATCTTCATAGTGTCTAATATATAAACCAACCTTAACCCTCTAACAATCATAAAAAACATTCCAAACATAAACAAACACAAGCACAACACCGGCAAGCAGAGCGATCAGGGAGAACTGACGAAAAACAAAACCAGTCAAGTAAAGGCTTTCACGAGGCTATAAAAAGGACACTAGTTATTTATTTATAAAGCGTTATTTTATTTTATTTTTCACAGAAAATCTTAATGTTTTGAATAAAATTGTATTTTTTCTTTTTATTTCGGAGTTTTGAGCTACGAGTATCAGTCAGATGACGTCACTGAAACGTCACGTCAAAATGCTCTAAATCTGAGTGGGCAGCTGTGTAGCTGTGTTTATTTTTTATTTCATATTTGGCATCATGTTAAGTTTTAGCGGCATAGGGGGAAAATGTGTTGATGGTAATTGTTTACGAATTGATTACGAGTTTCTTTGTCAGTAGTTGTCATTTAATAAATGCTTATGATATCTTGTAGTCAATTAAAGTATATGTTAAAACTACTTGTTGTGAAAATGTAGCTATAATTAACCGATATATTATACTTATGGTATGTGAAATAACGGGTATTTAATATTATTTTTTTCTGTCTGTGTAGATTTTTTTTCTTGGCTTTCATTTTGAGTCTGAAACGTGTAGTTATGAATAATATGGCTGCATTAAAATTATTAAATAGTAATATTTTTCTTATAAATTTAGTGCTGTTTTTTTAACCTATTGTAAGTATTGTTCAGTGCTTTGCAGAAAGTATTTTTTTTGGTTAAAATTTAAAGGTTTTTGAATTAAGTGGACTCTTTTATATCGTACTAATGTTAAGTACTTAGTTAAAAAACCTGTAAGTCATTATATCTTATTGTTTATACCTCTTTGAATTTAAATAGGTTCTGTGTCATGAAGCCGTTTGATAAAAAAGAAAAATCGGATTGTTCAGCTTCAGACGATTCTCCACCTCAGAGGCCGAAGCGCAACACTTGTCAAAAAACTCTTGTAAGTTCATTTAAGCAGTTTTTTTTTAAAACGTGACATAAAATCTGTATGATAATGAAATTGTAAGTATGTGGTTTTAATTAATGAATATTTCGAGTAGTACAATGTACTGTTAGGGAAAGTACGCTTTTAAATCATTTAAATTTCGTGGAGTGACAGAATTTATGTTTCAAAAGCTGTTAAGTTTATTTTTCAAAAGTTTAGAAAATTCGCATACAAAAACCATCAAAGTACATGGTCATTTTTTTATGACTCTCACAAAATTATAATTATATTTTCAGTTAAAAGAAATACACATCCTGTCAGGTCATTTAGTACTTAGAATTATCTGCTTGTGCCAAGAAATTGCCTACGATGAATTTTGATGTTGCTTTGAGTGATAGTACTAAACATACCGTGTCCTACTGAAATTTGTGGGGGATGGAGTGGTAAAACCCAACCCCATTCCAAATGGTTTTTGTATACTGTATGTATAATAATGTTGCACTCTGCTGACAAAGATCAGTTCCCATCAAAGTATTAGGCTGACACTCTGGAATTAACAAATATCAATGTTCCACTAAGAAATCGACAAAAAAATTAGTTGATTCCTGGTTTTCCCTCTGTTTTCTCTGATTTTCAGAAATTGATATCCTGTCATTTTCTTATCTTGTTCATATAAACTGACATTACTGGAGAATGAATATATAAAATAAGCAACCAGCACCCAAATTTACGATTTTACAAATACAGTAAAGCACCGTTTATGTTCGTTATTTATACGATCTTTACATTTATATGCCATTTTTGTGAGAAACCCCAATTCATTGTGCAATTTTTCTTTGTTTAAGATGCACAGCATTGATTATATGTCGATTTTCACCTAAAAAATTTCCTCTGTTATTTTCTTATTTAGAGAAAAACTTTACCCGGAATGAAGGTCAAATAAAACATTTAATGAGGGCTGTATCTTTAACCACCTTCCTTAAAGACTACAGTGAAAAGCTCAGAACTATTTTGTTAGTCAGAAAGCAAGCTAAAAAATATTTCATAAACTTGATTAAATTCATAATGCTGTAATTAATAATCAAAAGCATATTAGCATATCAGACGACTCTGAAAGAATTTTGTAATTCAACATCTGTATCAATATGAATCACATAGGTGGAAGGCAGTAATATGATTAAAACTTATGTATTAGATTTGCAGTATTTAAGATATACAACAATAAAGGTCTGTTTTGTTTCACTTTTGTGATAAATTTTCTGTTATTGGTTTCAGTATAAAAAGTATTATAAAACAATTTACTGTTACCTTAAAAAAAAAAACTCAAAGTTATTATATATACATGAATTGGCATTAGTAGCATTAAACCTGTAATGTTTCATTTATACATCATTTAAATCAGTCCCTTGACCAGTGTTTAAACTTTTGAGTTCAGCACCATGGCACTAAACATTTACTTTCTGGCAAGATATTTTGCAGAATCTAGGTTTTTCACCCCTTTTGTTGAAATGTTCTATTGTATAACTCCCTAGGGAGAAAAGTACATCTGTTGAAATACAGAAGGAACTCCTGGGACAGCAGTAGACCTGAATGCTGACTTCTGGTCTAAAGCATTCCATGGGACAACTGTTGTCCGAGCTGGTGCCAGAAAGTTTAGATATGGTTGCATTTTTTTGCATTATGCTAAAAGACTTGTCAAAATGCTGAAATAAAACAAGAGTTTTTTTGCTTTTTTGTGAAAGCATTCAGAAAGAAAATCTTTAGCTTTTTTGTTAAATAATTTTTGAACTCACCTTAAACCTTGCCCTCGACAGACATTTAAACAGTGCTTTATTTTACTAATATAGGAAATCAAATAAAAATATGAATAGATGCATATGAGACTACACATTTAGTTGGGAAATGAGATTTTACTTATGAGTCATTTTTTTAGCATACACAAAGTAGCAGCCAGCCATAGGCGACTCGTTCGAGGGGGCAAGTGGGTAATTGTCCCTCACTTCCAAAAGTATAGAAACCTTGCCCCTCCACTTTTCAAAGGTCAAAAGTAACGATCCATCAAAAATGGATCGAGGGAAACCCAGTACTTTAACCAATAAAGGAAAAAGAATTACTTGCTAGCAAGACTTTGCCTCTTAAGGTTGTGTAATCATTATTAGAGAAGATAATTTAATCAATAATGACTTTAAAATCCAATAATATAGTCCAATGAAAAAAAAAAAAAAAAATCAACTTATCAGAATATTTGAAATGCTTTTATTCGATAGAATTATGCATTGTAGCTTCATAATGCTGCCTGGCTGATAAAAATTTCTGAGTTCACTGATTTTGAATGATTTGCTCTTTTATTGCGACATGAAAAAAAGATGAATTGAGGTTTGCTTATTCAATACCCATTGTTCTCAGTAGGCATGTATCCAGAAAAACATTTTAGAGGGGGTCCAAATGGTAAAAAAGGTAGAATTTCTCCTAAAAAGACTATCATTATCATTTTAGTTAATGCAAATCAAAATTTCGGGGGTGGGGATCTGGACTCCTCCCTTAAATACGTTCTTGGTTCTCAACTGCCTAAAGATCAGTAATGATGATAGCTAACCCCCCAAAGAACATTTCTTTGCAGTCAGATGCCACTTAATGGTCATGTAACAAAGCGTTTTGAACCAAAATGCTATGAAAATGTTGCTTTGCAACTCAATGAAATATCTTTGAAATAATTCATATAATTACTTAATTTAAGGTTTTTAATTATTAATTAAAAGTAGTCATAGTTTCATAATTATTGCACAACATATTTTTCAACAGTTATGTTGCAGAATAATTTCCCAGCTTTAAAAATATATAAATGGCCTTCAAAAAACAAAATTAAACCTTTTGACTAGAGTAAGAACCCTGTTATTTATTAGATACTTTAGTAACTGTAACTATTAAAAATATCTGTGCTTATCTGTGTTGACTAAATTAACATTCATGTATTACTTATTCTCTTATGAAAATTACTAAATTAAACTTTAATGTATTGATATATTTGCAGTTAACAGCTTGCATACCTGCGTATATTTTATAAAGTAAAAAGATTAAGACTTTTTCAAAATTTATTCAAAGGGTGTCACAAATGGTCTCTTATGGAGAGAAGAAACAGATCTAAAAAGAGCATTGTATGCATCACTTCAGGAAAACAAAAGGAAAAATTGGGATGATGATGATGATGGTGAGGAACCTATTGAGGAAAAAGATAATCAATTGCCAGAAGAAACAATGGAAAATGGTGAAGATAGTCCTAAAAAGTAAGTTTTTGGTAAATTTGAAAATTTATTGTAACACAAGTGGCATGACAGCATTGTTGATCCTTCCCTAATTCCTTCCTTCTGGTCACATTTGTTTCTCTGTGTTTAATCATTATGTAATTTATGGAAGCCTCCTAAATGCTGTGTGTTTCTTTTATGCATTTCAATTATTTGTGTCGTATAAAATTTAAAATACTTGTTTTTATGAAAGCTAAAGTTGAAATAATAAAAAAAGCCTCTTTATTTTTTTCCAGTTGTTTTGTTTACTGGATTAAAAAGTCAGTTGTAATACTGGGACTATTTTTCTCTCTGCTTGTTTCTTGTACTGTAATTTCGAGATGAAATACTGCAGTATTTTCTTGTGCAAATGTGTAAGCTTTGACACCTATGACATTGTAATGGTGCAACATTTAGATACAATTTTTGTTTTCCAAAATTGGGCCTAATTCTCCTGTTTCACTATTTTTTTTTTTTTTTTTATTGGCAGGCACTTGCTGTCAATACATTGGCCACTACAAAGAATAAAAGCTTTGTGTTTGGTATTATGAGGGTATCCAATTAGTAGGCCAACATTAACCCTTACAGGTCTCCAGTTCCAAATGAGGAACCTGCATTTGGATAAAACCCCCTGATATATTGTTTGTTTCACATTTTCAGTGTAGTAAAATTAATACTCGTTATTTTGTGGCAGATCGATATGTTTACAGCTGAATTGGAATGTATTATGTATGTCTATGGACAGGTGAAATCAGATTGCATGTCATCCCAGTGAATCACTGGACCAAGCTATTTATTTCCAAATTTATCTGAACTATTCTGCAAAATATTATTCACAAAAACCTAAAATTGTGTCAAAATGAACAATGAACTGAGAAAAATAAAGAAGCCAGGGTTCTCGCTGCATGTAGATAAGGTAACATTGCAAGAAAAGATAACATTGAAAAGCAATCATATGCATTATTTTTAATTACCGTAAAAACCGGGAAAACGGCCGCACAGGCATAAGGGCCGCACCAGTAAAAATGTAAACAAGTGCAAAAATATACTCACAGAAGGGCCGCACTGATGTATGAGCCGCATTCGTAAAAATGTAAACAAATGTAAAAATATACCCGCAGAAAGTCCGATCATCGTAATTTATTGAAAATTAATATATACATGCAGCATCCATAATCTGGGAACCTATAATCTGGCACTAGTCTCTTTTTTTTTTTTTTTTTTCCCCTCCCCAAAGGTATCCGGAATCTCAAAATCCGGAACTTTGAACGCTGATTTTAATTGATATATGGCTATCTTCATTTTTTTTTCTTTTTCAATAGATAGTTTTTCTTTTTGTTTCGTATTTCGGCCCTAACATGTCTTTGCCGATCACCATTACTCCTGCATATATTTGAATCAATGCATTTTCTAATACCGAGACAAAAATATAAGTAAATACAGCTTGGCTCGCTTATTACATTTAAATTAATTGCAGTCAAAGGTGCAGTTTAGCTGAATGAAGAATTCAAAGATAATGCGAGTGCTTTCATAGAACATTAATATGTATGAGTTTTTAAAACGAGACAGCATGTTTACGCATCATCGTAAACACGTGGCTTCGGCTCCTTCCAGACACATTGCCTTATTTCTAGACATCCTGTCACCGTGCGAAATTGTCAACTATCGCGGGAAGGAATTCGCCTGTGCTTTGAAAAGCAAGAGGGAAAGGAGGGGGGAATTGGTATGTTTCGACGTAATTAAGAAGCTGTGAAGAGACTGAAGAGAGTAAAATTGGGAATAATTCAGCTTGCAAAATAAAACTCTAGGGTACAAACTACGGAGAGATTTAATAAATTCAATTTTATATCCGAGAGCCAACTGATGAATGTGCATATGTTAATTAACCAATTAAATACCGAAAAAAAAATGAAGCAAGTTGAATTAACCGATGTATTTAATGTAAATACAAAAGCTAATTAGATTCTAACAATAATTTAATACACTTATTTTAAATTAGTATTTACATAAATTTCAGTTACTATTTGTGTTATATTTTATGAAAATGTTCCAAAATCATCTTCTCTGCTTTATAGTTTTTAGTTTGAATTAAACACTAAATTACATTTGTTCCAGTGTAGGTTAGTATTATTATTTATTATTTTTTTTTTGGCGGTTTATACAGGGATCGTATGCATATTTTAAGACTACTTTTCATTGATAAATAATATACTGGTCAATAGCACGTGATCGATGATGGTTTCAATGGAAATTTTCAACACATCTGTAATTCGGAAAAATCGGTAATCCGGCACTGCGTCATTGCAGCCGATGCTGGATTATCGGTGCTGCACTGTAATTAAATAAGCAGTACAGTTGGAGGGGAAAATAATATCAGATGGGCCGCACCCTGAAAAAGTTTAACTTTTCTTTCGTATGAGCCGTGGCCCTTCTCCCAATTTTTACGGTAGTAACTTCTCTTTTCAGTGTATAAAATTTTTAATAGAACAGGTTCCTTTTAGAGATTGTGCATTATTTTTAATTCACACTCAACAATTAACAATGCATTTAATAATATTTATTGTAAAAAGTTTTATTTTTTATTTATTTATTTTTTTTTTTAAACTAGTATATGTTGTAGAATAAGAAAATTGTAAACTACTTTATATATGAAAATTATTTCTTTACTTTAACTGTACATGAAGAATAACATTTTGAAAGCGATCTAAAAACTGCCAATTTGTGTCAACTTGAATCAAGTTGACCTCAAGATAGCTTGATAAAGGATTCCATCACATTGAAAGCATTTAATTATAAACATTTTTAATTCCAGCTAGGAAAACTTAAGGGAATAGTACAGGGTGGCCACAATTAAAGTAGAGGTATTCAGAATCCAATTGTGAGAAGACTGCTGTGCTTAAACCAAACTGAACCAAATTTGCAGTAAATACTAATTAGACCACGAGGTTTTGGTTTAAAAATAATAATAGTTCAGTTTTCTCCACCAGGGGTCAAAGAGGTGCTGCAAGGTCTATTTTTTGAGTAAAATAGGTGTAGAAAGTACAGAAAGTTAACATTTTACTAGCATTTGATATTAGCACCACACTTTACATCCATCTTTGCATTTTACGATTTATCAAAGATTTTAGCAACAACTCATGCGCAGTAAAGTATTGTAGTGAATATGCAGATTTTCTCAGAGAAAAGAGGTGGTCATGCAAAACCATGCTAGTTTTAGTCAACTGATGCTACAGTATTGCTACTTAGTTCAAGATTTGAGGATATAAGGAAACACAAAATGAATTATGCGCTACATTTCAACGATAGTGCTTTGCTGTTAAAAGTTTGCTTTGCTAACTTTACTTGGCTTTACTATGCTAATGTTATGTCTGGTGATGCTGTTCTCTGAGCATCTTAAAAGAAAGAAAAAAAAAAAAAATTATGTAAATATGCATTGGTTATTTCTAACCTTGTTAAAGGAAAATTTAGTTTATTGGAAATTTAGTAACTGGCTAACTAATCTCTTGTATGGAAAACCTGTCACATAGCATCCTAGAATGTCAATTGTTGTTGAAAAATTGTTTTTTGTGTGTGTTTACAATTCTGCCTTAAATTCATTTGATGTTCCACCTCACTCAATTTAGTGTTAATTGATACATCTTGAAAGCCATGAAAGGTAAAAAATAGTAAAATTAGCATCTAAATTCCCAAATAGTGTTTTCAGACACCAGTTTAAATAAATTATGTGTAAGTTTAACTTTTGCCATCAGAAATTTTAGATACTAATTTGAAATTATTTTGAATCTGGTGTTTGAATAAATCTAAATATTCAAACACTAGATTATATAACATTTTATATAGTATTGTTATATGATCCCTTTGTTGCTTTTCTTTTAACCATATCACAATCAAATATTTGATGTTTTTTTCCAATATGGTGGTTGCCAAGTTCGGATTCTAGTTTATTTATCTAGTTTTTTAATGAATTGAAGTGTTGATTAAAATAAAGTTTGCTTTGTGCCTAAGACTCAGCTCATTCCTAATAAACTTACTGGATGCTGTAAGCTCTTGTCGAATTCGTAACTATATAAATCCATTGCCATTTTGTCAGCTTGGTAAAAAGCAGCAGCAGCAATTTTTTAAATTAAGTTTTCGTAGCTCATCTCTTCAATTCAACTTATGCTGATGTTTATGTTAGAGTGAAGGGACTTTGCTAAGTTTTAGAATTGTGTTGTGTTACAGCTTGGCAACTTATCAATTTACATGCAAATTTATAAAACTTTATTTTCTTAAGAGCCATTTAAAATCTATATTTATATAAAATTGCATCAGTGAATGTTTAAAAGTCAAGGAATTAGAATTGGAAATTTATACACTGCCAAATATTCATACATAGTAAAATTTTTATTTGTTTTTTTAGAGCTAAAGTCCATGCCCAAAGAAAATTTGCCCAAGGTTCTACACCTAATAGTCCTGTCTTAACACCCCAGAAAATACCTTCTGTAAACAATTCAAGTACTCAGCTTTTGCCTTACAAGAGACCAAAAACAGAAGACTTTCTAACTTTTTTATGTTTGAGAGGTCTGTGTTTATTTTATTATTATTTAATAATTTTTGTACATTTGTGTATTCCTTGAAAATTGTTTATTTTTTTCTGTTTCTATGAAACTGTTCTTTTAACAAATGAATTTATAAATGTTTCAGGAACATCAATTTTGCCTCCATCTTTAGATTTTTTAAATTCTTGCTCAAAGAGTGATACCAGTTCAGATTGCAGAAGTTTGAGTCCAGAACTTGAAGAATATTCTGGAAAAGATACAAACTCAAAACATATTGATACACGAGAAAAGAGTAGCATAAAACACGATGGGGTTGAGAATGGCTTATCCCGCAAAATTGGAGCATGCAAAGCCTCTTCTAAGCGTTATTTGGAAACATCTTCATCCGTGAAGAAAAATGTACTTTCATCAAAAATAAATAAAGAAGTATGTTCATTTTTCCCACCATCATCCATAAAAATTCTTTATATATCAAACTATTGAGAACAGTTTGTAATTTTTCAGTTTTGGAGTTTTGCACTTAAAGCTAAATGGAACATTTGCTTTTATAAAACTAGTTTGCTACCCATTCTTCACCGAGAGAAAGCACACATTTTTTCTAACAAATTGAGCTAATTTGAATGGAGCTGAATTTTCAAAACTGAGAAATTGCTTCACTCATAACATAACATTTAATTAACAATAACTAATCTAAACTCAAATGGTCTGAATTGCTTTGTAGATTTCTGTTGCTGTGATTTTAGCTTTGAACTTTGAAAATCAGATTTCAGGCTTTTTTTTATTTGGAGACTTTGTATGCTTGCAATTGTTTCTGTAGCTGCTGTTGAAGGAACATTTTCCACTTATGGCTTAGTTCAATAACACTTACAAATACTGGAAAATAAAAAATGCTTCTAAGCAAAGTTAAATGCAGTTGCATTTTTCACAAAATATAGAAAATACTCTTCAAAATATGGAGATACAAAAGTTTATTTATTTTCATTATTTGTTAAAACAAATTATTTTTTTCTAAAAACATCGTAATTTTTGCTCTCTGCAATGGTTTACTTTTTTTTTTTCTGTCCTCCTTTCACAAAATTAATTTTTTTTTTTAATGGATTTTAATCATCTCTCTTGTTTATGCCCTTCTGCAACCCCTCTTTTTTCCTCCCACACTTATTATTCATTTAAATACTAGTACTTTACAAGCTGTTTTTATTAATAGTAATTACATTTGTAAATAATGAAAGAAAATGTGAAAAGCCTGATAGAATTAAAAAAAAAATTTGATTTAAAGTGAAATAAAGGTAATTATCTGCTTGTTGAAAATAATTACATGTTGTATTTTAGATATACATAATCTGTGGCCCACAAGAATTAAACTTGTGGTCTTCCAAGAACTCTAACACATTGCTTGGAACCATTTTTTATTAGTTTAAAGTGTCATAATTTGTCAGATCAGCTATTGTTCTTAAGAAGAGAAGGAGAAGAAACCATGAAAAAGAATTTTTTCATTTCTCTGTCGTTTAATTCTTTCTGTCCTGTCTGAGCTGGAAAGAACGTTTTGAAAAAGGACTGGATAGCACCAAAACAAATAGGCTTCTTCATATGTACTAGTAAGCGGGTAGAAAAAATACTTTCATTCGAAATGTGACATGTATGTTAAATGAAACTAGTCTATATTCACCTTTTGCATGGCTGAGGAATTTCAATTTTCTTTAATTGAAGTAAAAATTAATAACTTTGTTTAGAACACTATATCTAAAAATAGAACAGTATGCACTTTCTGTTTGGTAGTAAAACTTTGGCCTCCGGGGGCAAAAAAATTGTATCCTCTACACAGGCAGAAGAATGAGAACTTTTAAATGTGAAGTTGAAACTTTTTTACACCTGTAGAAGGGGATTTGGACTTTTTGTACCACTCAAAACATACATATTATGCTTTTTAAAAATGCATACTGTATGTGTTCTAAGCAAAGTTTTTCTATTTATTTTGATATTAACACCAGCTTTTTTTAGTGTTTTTAGAAATATTAATTTAGTGCTTCTGAGGGGAGGTGGAATTTTTTTCATTTTTTATAGGTTCTTATACACTATTATTAAAAGCTTATTTTTATGCAAGTATTTTACTCCCCCCCCCCCCCCTATAAAAAATCACATTCCAAAACAAGCATTTGTGCTGTACAAAATTGTTGATTCAGGTTTATGCTGAAGCTGTTTCACTTTCAAACTGATTATGTGTATTGTATTTTAGACAAACCTGCATATGGGATATCTACCTTTGTGGGGGGTGCGTTTTAAGGGGTTTAAATAATATCCCCGTTACATCTCAAGGAAACTGCCCAAAACTCCACACTGTTTGATTGACAGCCATACACTCTGCCAGAACCCTGGTTTTTCATACTTCAGCAATATTCAGTCAGTTATCCACTCAACCATGGCAGAGCTCCACTTTAAAACTAAGCTGAAGGTGTGGCACTCAGCAGTCCAGTCATTTCTGTGAGTGGCCCTTCTGCTATAAAGATTGTGCACCACTAGTAGTTGCTGTCATGTATAAATGAGTGTTCAGATAAATATTTGGTTGCATTTTTTCCATCTTTAATAACACTAGTTTGCTTTTTAAAAAATAAGATATTTGTTTTAATTAAATTGATGCTAAAAACTTTGATTTATTTTATCTTTAAAAAGTATTTTCAACAATACACTTCTGCTATAAAGATTGTGCACCACTAGTAGTTGCTGTCATGTATAAATGAGTGTTCAGATAAATATTTGGTTGCATTTTTTCCATCTTTAATAACACTAGTTTGCTTTTTAAAAAATAAGATATTTGTTTTAATTAAATTGATGCTAAAAACTTTGATTTATTTTATCTTTAAAAAGTATTTTCAACAATACATTTTGATTCACTTGAGGTGTTACTTAAGTACTCTTTAACAAGAACACTCAACAAAAAGCTTTTGTTAAAAGATAGAATAACTAATATTTTATACAGCAGTATACATAAAAAGGTACTTAACAAGACTATCATTTTGGGTGGCACAAAACGGTCCACCCTTCTTCACCTGCATGAAAGATCCTCTGCCTTTGTGCTCGTGTGGGTGGTGGGTCTTTTATGCAGCTGATGAAGTGTGGACCTTTTTGTACTTTACAAAATGATTGTCTTGTCAATAAGCACATTTTTATGTGTGTGTTTTTACAAAGTTTAAATTATTTTATCTAAATACTTATTTTTGTTTGACATGATTTACATATTTAGGTTCTAAAACAAAATTAATGAATATAAACTCGAAATTAATCATTTGAAAGTCTTATTTTACAAGTAATCAGGGGTGAAATTCAAGAGTCTTTCAGAAACACTGTTTCAATGAACTTTTTGAATATTTCTCACACTTTGCTAAAATAGTTAAAAGCAATGTTAAAAAATGCAACTTTCATATGTACACCTTTGAGATCATATTAAGAATTGAAAATATTTACTGGTGCTTACAAATTATTTCTATATTTCCTCATTGTATAAATTACTAAAAAAGGGGATTTGACACTAATTGAGAACTTTTAAATTTAAAGTATGGCAAAATTAATTAATTAAAGAAACAACACAACAACATTTGTTGAAATTGAAAGGTACTATTTAGAACCCACATATACTTACAGTATTACATTTCTAATAAGAAAAAGCAGAAATCACTAACAGATTCAGTAATGCAGAAAAAACACATAAAATGATACTTAAAAGATGTCTTTTAAGTACCATTTTATGTGTGTTTTTTTATACAGTTTTTATTTATTTTAGATTCAGTAATGGTTGTGTCACCTACAGAAATAATGTAAAAGAATAAAAATTAGTTTCTGAACTCTTCAAATATTTTTAAATAAGAATTATTGCTTTGTTATGGTTAGTATTTCTATTTTAAGGCAGCAAATACACTTTTCAATAATTTACATCAAGAATTAAAAATTATTCATATTAAATGCTTTGAAGCATTCCTAGTTTTTGAAAATATTGAGAACGGTACATTATGCATGTATAAATAAATAAGAAAATATTGTACTTCTCACATGTGTTATGCAGTTTCAAAACAGAACATTTTTAAAATTTATTTTCTGTTAACTAAAGTTTCAGTTTAGAAAATAATAGTTCTCTGGCTTTGTTGTGAGCCATTGATATGTGCCTAATATCCACTGTAGAGTTGCTAGTTTATAATGATTATTTAAAAAAAGATTATTAATTTAATGATTATTTAAAAGCAAATAGTTAGTAAAAATTAAGAAATTGATACATTTTTCATACTTCAAATGTTTACTTTATAGCATTTACTTATAAAACTACTTTTGTTTTTATAGGCAGTGACTGTAAAGAAAAGGAAAATACGAGATGAAAATGAGGATCCTTCAAAGTTTAAAACTTCTAATTCTAAAGCAAAATCAACAGGCCTAAATGCTTTGCGAGAAAAATATAAAAAGCAAAGATTAGCTGCTGACAAGAAAAAACTTATTCCTGGCAAAAGTTCTAATACTTCAAGTTCAAAGAAAGTTAATGTTGTTCAAAAGTCTGACACAAGTGGGAAAACATTAGTACTTTCTCCAAAAAATGTATCTCAGAAAAAGCCAATTAAAACTAATGCTACTGTTTTACAAAAAACTAAGCAATCAAAACTGCAGAAGAAGCTTGCTGTTGAAAAACGAAAATCTTTACGTTCTGCAGATGTAAGACCAAAACGACTAGTGGCTCTTAGGAAAAAAACACCTTGGATTCGGAGAGCTAAATTAGTTCCTCCAATTGTTGATGTAGAGTCAGATAGTAGTGAACCTGAAATCATTCATACAACGCCAGTTAAAAAAGTGCCAGTTTCAACCACTTTGAAGAAATTTACAAAGCCAGAAAATGTTTGTGATCGTCTTCGCAGCAAGCAACTTACTCCCAAAGTTAAAAGTCGTTTGACAGCTAGACAAATGTTATTAAGGAAACATATGCAAAATCGACTAAAATCAAAGAAGCCTATTTTACATTCCAAAAATGTTAAATCTAGAACTATTGTAAAAAGAACAGCTAAAGAAAGTATACTGAAAAAGGCTAAAAAAAATCTTGTTATGAAAACTATGTCATTGCGAAAAGATTTACAAAATAAGCGAGTTACTCGAAGTGCCAAACATCAGATTGAAGAAATGTTATGGTCTAACCCAGAAAAAAAATCTAAAGCTCAAAACCAAAAGTCATTTACAAAAGTTGAGAAAAAGAAGTTGTTTACTGAAAGCAATAACTCAGTAAGTAAAAAGCAGAAAGCAACTAAAGGAAAAGAGGCAGTAAATACTACAAAAAATTACAAAGATGGCTTAAAAAGAAAATCAAGTTCTTCTCCACTTAATGATAGCAAAAATATCAAACAACGTGCAACTTCTAAAACCACTGAAATTTCCACAAATCCTGCAAAAATTTCTAAAATGTCACTCTCTAAGGAAGAAAAGCCAGGTCCATCTGGATTGAGGTCTTCTCTCGAAGATAATTTATCTAATTCTGAAGTTAAACCTTCTACACAGAATGATTTGAAGAAAAGTGATTTGAAAAAAAATGATTTAAAACTGAATGAATCGAAGAAAAGTGATTTGAAATTGAATGAATCAAAGAAAAATGATCCAAAATTGAATGAATCAAAGAAAAATGATTTGAAATTAAGTGAAACAAAGAAAAATGACCCAAAGTTGAATGATTCGAAGAAAAATGATTTGAAATTGAATGATGCAAAGAAAGCTGATTCAAAAATTGTCCTAAATAATGTAGAAAAGCAAATAAAAATATCTGCATCACCAAGTCAACAAACTTCTAGCTTTACCATTAAAAATACTAAAGATGCTGAGCATGTTAAATCTGACGAGCAAAAAAATAGCACATTAGATTTAAGTGTGAAAGGTGATCATAGTGGTTCATCAGATTCAATTGAAGTGACAAATGAGAGTAATGTTCAGAATAATTTGAATCTATTACTTCCAGAAAAAGCAAGTAATAAAGATATATCAAATTTGATGGAACTGAACGTAAACATTGAAGAGACAATTTCTGAAAGTGATGATCCATGTTGCAGTTCAGCTAATCTTGTTATCAAAGATAAAGCTTTAAATAAAGCTAAAGATTCAAAATCAGAAACTATTAAAGACATTAATATAAATGAGGATCAAATTAATTCTAAAAAACAGCATGATAAAAAGTCTTTGAAGCAAAGTAATGCTCGAGAAGAAAGTAAATCATCAAAAAAGAATTCAGAAAGAGAAAAATTAAGTAAAAAAGATAAAAATGATATCAAATCTCCTAAAAAACATTCCTCCAAAGAAAGACGATCAAGTAAAGATTCTGATATAAATTCAGACAGTAAAAAAAGTTCCCATAAGAAAGATGCTTCTAGATTTAAAATTGAAAATAAAGTAAATTCATCTGAAACAAAACAAAATAAACTTGATCACAAAAAAAGTAACAAAACTGAAAAGTCAAGCCAATCTAATGATCAAGATACAAAAAATTCTGATAAATCTCGCAAAAAAGACAAAGAAAAAAGTCTGTGCATCAAAAGTACTGTTCAAAATAGTGACAATAGTGCCATAGTTCATAAAAAAGATCCATATTGCAGTGGCGATATCAACAAAGCAAGTGATGATGTATTTCTTGTTAAGAATAATAATGCATCATTACCTGCAGATAATGAAAAGAAAGACTGTAATATTCAACAACCAAGTTTCAATAAGGATCACTCTAGAAACAATATGAATAGTAGTTCAAGTAGTTCTACAAACAGGGAAACTGATGATGATTCAGATTATGATTTAACTCTGGACCAATTTATAAAGTTGCAAGCTTTAAGAAATGCTCAGAAATCTAACATCACTGTTGCAAACTCTTCTAAAGAGGAAAGTAGTCTTAAAACATCAGTAAAAGAAAGCAAAGATTTGAAAGTCACTAATAAGGATGCTGATAAAAAGTCAAAAAAAGATGGAGAATCATCTAAGCACAAAAAAGACAAAGATAGTTCAAAATCCAAGGGTCATGATAAAGATCAAAAGACTCCTAAGAAAGAAGATAAATTAAGCAAAAAAGATCCCAAAGCTTTAGCAAAACTTTTAAAAAAGGAAAGAGAAAAATCTAAGTCAAAGAAGGAAGAAAAATCAAAGCATAAAAAGGATGGATCAAGCAGTAGTAAATCAAAGAAAGATGGAGACAAAGATGGTTCAAAATCCAATAAAAAAGAATCTGAAGACTCTGCAGTTTTGTCAAATGACTTAAATGTAGAACCATTTGAGGGTAAAAAAGATAAAACTAAAAAGGAATCAAAACTTTCAAGGTCAAGCAGTTGTGATGAAACTAAGTCACCTAAAAAGAAAAAGAAGCACAGTGAATTTAAAGATATTGAAAAGATAAAGAATCTAATAAGTAAATCTAGTATTTTGAGTGAGTTTTCAGGATTTAAAGAATTCAAGCGTAGAAGCTCATCTGATAAATCTGAGCTTAAAAAATCAAAGAAAAAGAAAAAACTAGCTTTATTGAAAGAGAAGAAATTATCTAAAAAACTGTCTGCAAAATTGCTGAGAAAATACTCAAAGAAAAAAGGACTGAAATCTAAGAAAAAATTGAAGAAAAAGGAACTTAAAGAAATGAAAATTGCTGATTTAGAAAGCAAAATTTTATCAAAAAGTAAAAAACAGAAACATAAATTGAAAGGTGAATATCATGGAAAAGATAGTGGAGATAAATCAAAAAATATTGAAGCATCTGTGTCTCTGACTACTTATAAATCTCTGAACATTACTTCTTCTCATGATACTGCTCAATTTGTTGCTAAAGTAACTGAGTCATTTACAGCTTCCACGTCTAACTCATTGTCTAATGTGATAAGTAACTCTCAAACTGTTAGTAGTGTTACAAGCACAGTTCCAACGTACATTATTGAAAGTATTCCAGATGTTATTCCCCCTATGGAAGCCATATCAAACACAATTTCACAACCTATTGCTACTCCAACAGAGCAATATGTATTTAGTTCTCCTGATGAATTGCAAGGCATTGTGACGTCTGATTTTACTGGTGTTTTTGAAGAAACCTTTCCTACTGGGGCGATATTATTGGCAACAAGAGATACTATTTCTCAAGTTCCACTTCATTTCATTCAAGACATACCAGCCCCAAAAACAATGGCTGATGCTGCAACTAATACTGGAGAAGATGACATTGAGGAAAATGTAGAAATTTCTGAAAGTTTGAAAAGTGACGAAATGTCTGTAGGTACACAAACAATGACTCCCGTTGGCTCTCCTTTACCTACTGTTGAGATACAACCATTAGTACTTTCTCAAACTGTTGAACCCTGTGAAAATGAAATGACTGAAGCAACTTGTTTAGTACCTTCTGTGACTCCATTGGAAACTGTGCCAACCCTATTAACAGATGCTACAGCCATTGTTTCATCAAGTACTACTACTCCATTGACGACTTCATCAAATACAATGCCATTAAGTACTGTCACTCCATCAACAACTCCATTAAATACTGTCATTTTGTCAACAACTCCATTAAATACTGCCACTCCATCAACAACTCCATTAAAGTTGCCATCATTAGAAGTGCCTCCAAAGCCATATTTAACAACTCCAGTGAAATCAGCTCAACCAGAAACTCCCATGGAAACCACATCATCAGAGACTCCAATGAAAACTGCATCATCTAAGACTCCAATAAAGACCACATCATCTGAGTCTATAATAAAGACTACATTATCTGAGTCTCTGATAAAGACTACATCATCTGAGACTGTAATAAAGACTGCATCATCTGACATAGGAAAAATTTTTTCATCTGATATTCCATTAAAGACTGCTGCTCCAGTAACTCCACAGAAAATGCCTATATCCACAACTCCCACAAAAACTGCTTCAACAGTAACCTTAGTAAAGAATACATTACCATCAGTTACACCTTCAAAGTCTTTTACATTAAATTCTTCCAATGATACTGCATCTACTTCACCCAAACCAAAGAGACGATCTTCTTTTGTGAAAAAGTCAAAAACCCAAAGCATTATGCTGCCAGAAGGACAACCTTTCCCTCTAGACACTGCGAGAATGGTGGCTGCTCCTGTTTATTATCCTACTATTGAAGAATTTCGTGATCCTATGGAATATATTTTTAAAATTCAAGACGACGCTGCACAATTTGGTATTTGTAAAATTGTCCCTCCACCATCTTTTAAGGTAAGAATTTTTTATTTTACCTTACACATACACTCAGATGGAACTAATTTTAGCAAAAAGAAAAAAGAACATTATTCTGGTTAATAACATTGCAACTAAAAGGAAAAAAAAAACGTAGATAGTTTGTTTCTTTGAAACTTCTAAAAATCTTATCAGTTAAAAAGTCTACCTCCCCTCCCTCCATAAAAATTGCACTGACTCTTTGGCAAATTATAGTGTCATTGGTGTGAGTTCCTTTCTCTGGTGCTAAAACCCTGCCCACAATCCAATTAAACTTGGCTGTCCTTTTTTACAAACCTTATGCTTTAATTTTTTTTTTTTTTCTTCACTGCCCATGTGCTGCACTACCTTGTCCCCCTCTAGGATCATCCCTGAGAATATAGAATGCTAATTATATGAAAAAAAGAAAAAATCACTTAAACAGCATGGAATTAATATATACTTTTAGGGTAAGTTTGTATATATTCTCTGTGCTAAGCATTCGTTGCCACTTGCTTAGCCATAAATCAAATACATATCCAAATATTCCTTGTTCATGTTGTTCTGGAAAGAAATTAAAAGAATTCTCAATTAAAAGAACACTTGTACAAAACTCAAGGTTTTCAAGAAGATTAAAAAAAAAAAAAAATTCCTTGCTGGAATAGTACTTTAATAGAAACATCAAATCCTTCTCATGTCATAATAAAACTGTGTTTCAGTTTACAGTGAATCAGTTTTAGGATTGACTCTGAGATCTTCAAGATTGCACTATTTTTCTATTTTTAGAAATTTTGGACAGTTATTTTGTAAAAAGCCCCACAATTTAACATCCACAAATTCTGCAATGTCTTCTAATGAATATTTGCTTGCTGCTTTATTTTCTCTACATAAATGGGAAATTTGCATATTATTAGGTTTTTTGTTAGGTTAGAAGTTTGACTGCAGCACTCATAATTTGCAAATTCATTTGACCATTCTAATTCTGTGATTTTCATTGACTAAATGCAGTTTGTTACCCTATCATCAGCAACACCATTTATGATGCAACAGCACAGTTCCATTGCCTTTTGGATTAGACATCTCTAACCACCTTAATATTGGGAAGTAAATGATCTTCCTCTACTAAATCTATCCATCAAAGTTTAGGTCTTCCTCTTCTTTTGTTATGATACCTTTGTATTGTAATTATTTGCGTTAAAATTAAGAAATTTTAAATGAATAGGAACTCCCGAATATTTTATTTAGTTAATTTACCTGTTGTGCAATATCCGCTATTCTCTATTTTATCCCACAAACTGTGGTAAACTTTTTATCCTCCTGATATCTATTACCATCCCACTGAATTTGTCAGGCCTCTGCCATGGCAAAGTGGATAAGATATTAAACATAGATGGTTGAAGTGTGAAGGTGGGCATTTGGGCCTACCACCTGACTATCGATCTAAAGGTCTGAAGTTTTTAGCGGCTTTCTCCAGATGTAATTGAATATGCGTTAAAACCCCTGAAAAAATCCTCTGCCCCCAAACCCCTACACCTTGTAGGTAGATGCCTCTCATGTGGGCTTGCCATAACACCCCCCCCCCCCCCAGAATTTGTCAGACAAATTTGCCAACACCCTGTATAAATACCTTTTTATTTTTTATTAACAATGAATATATATATTTTACAAGTATTAGTTTTTATTACTTACACTATTACTTATTCCCTCTCTTTTTTAATAGCCTGAATGCAAAGTAAATGATGATATGAGGTTTACAGCACATAATCAGTATCTTCACAAAATGCTGAATAGGTAACAGCTGATTTTACTTTATACATATATGATGCATACAAATTATATTTAAAATTTGTTACACTTCCTTTTTGAAAATCTGTTTTCTTTTCAGATCTTCCTTTTCTACAACAGTTCAGTTATAAATATCTCTTAACTTTTTTGTTTTTTTAGATGGGGCCCAAATGTTCAGCATACTGCTTGTATAAAAAAACATTTGAAATCTCAGAAGGTGAAATTGGACCAAGCACCTCTGGTAAAATCTTTTCCATATATTTTTTAAAACTACCTAAACTATAATTCTAATTGTAAAAATAAATTCTGTAATTTTTCTATCTAAAAACTTCTACCAATTATGGCATTTTTTTTTTTTTTTTTTAAGTGTGAAATATAGACTTTTGAGATTCTGTTACTTAACAAAATTCTCAACCAAAAACTGTTGTTTAGAGCTAGCATTAATTAAAATCTTGCGAGAATCGTTTTATTAAAAACTTATGTAAAATATCACATGAAAAAGATATTTGTTGATGTGTCCGATTCCTTTTTTTTTTTTCAACATTTAAAAGTTGATACTGAGGCATAAAAGTAGGTTCTTAAGTGTCCCTGCAGTTCGAAAAAGAGTGAGTATAATGCACTTCAATGCATCAGTGTAATCCGAAGGTATATCCTCAGTGCAAAACTAAAAAAATCACATCACATAAATTTTCTGATTTAAAAGGATATAGTATCTCATAATATTTAACCAGAATTTGCTGTAATTAATTGAGATATTTTTAAAATGTAGATTGATTTCCGTGGGTAAATATAAAAAAAAGGAGGGGGTTTCAGCCTTTTTTTCCCCTTTTATTTATTTACTTATTAAAATGAAGACAATTTTGTTAGTCATACTAAACATAAAAACAATCCCCCCCCTCCCTTGATTTTCCCATGTCCTTTTTTTTTATTGTAATGTTAGGAAAAAAAAAAAAAAAAAAAACTTGTCGGTTAAAGCATAGGAATATAAAAGTGAATTCTCAAGTACACCTAATGTTTAAAAAAGTATTTTCTGTAGACCCAGTAATTTGAAAGAAAAGGGGTCTTGTTTTGAGAAAATAGGTCTAAATATGTGTTATAACTATTCAGCATGATCCGTCGCAAGTATTTATGTTTTATATTGTATTCTCTTGTCTCGTACACTTTTTTTTTTTTTTTTACTACTACAAAATTTCAAAACAGCATGGTTTAAAAATTTTTACGCAGTCTTTACAGTGTAACAGTAATACTACTTATTTTTAAAGAATTTTTAGACAATTGGATAGATATATTTACTAATCAGTTCAGGTAGTATATTGGAGAAGGAAAATTTATACAATGAAATCTGTCCACCATTATTCTTTATTTAAGTATACTTTTTTACATTGTGTGTATACACAGAGTATTACGGTGTATTTTTTCCTATGTTGATTTGACACATGTTGCACAGTTGAACCTTCATAGTAAAATTATGCGCAAATTCTCCTCTCCCTCTCTTTTTTCATCTTTGTGTATTCCTATCCCTGATATTAACAACAGTAACTAAATCTTTGAAATCAAAATTTTCTAAACTGTTTGAAATATTTTAATCATTTTACAGATTGGAGGCATAGAGCTTGACATTTCTAGGTTTTATCATACAGTGCAGCAGTATGGAGGCTTACAGCAGGTGATAGAGAAAAAAAAGTGGCAGAGAGTTGCTGATGCCTTGCGTGTGCCAAAAACTGTAAGAAAAAAATAATTTTTTTATTTTTGTTAAAACTTGACACACATGTAATTATTGTTCATGTTTTTGTGAACTTTATCACTATTACAGTTATTTTATTGAACATTTTATTAGTTTCACTTATTGAACCACATCTTAAATGGACCTTTTATTAAGTAAAATCTTTCTTTGAATGAATGTACTCCCTGGTTTGTTGAATTACATTTCCACTCAATGGAAATCTGTTTATTGTAGATAAAAGAAACAAGACAACTAATTTTACCTGGGTATATTCATTATTGTCTCATTAGTCTAGCAATAGGAAAAGAAGTTCTAATTTTTCAAAATAATCAGGTTTTATTTATTATATTCAACTTTCTTAAAATAGGCATAGCAAACACAGAATGTCTGCTCATCCTACTTAAATAGAAAATGTTTGTTCCTTATAGTTCCATTTAAGATGGATTTTAATGCATCTTATTTATTTTGACGAGCAAAATTTTTATTTAAATACTAGCTGCGTGCCCGTTCTTCGCACGGTAGGAAAAATTTCCTCACATGTGTAATTCGAATAATTCCAGTGATGTGGAATCTAGAAAAAGCAAAATTATTTCACTCTTGACTTAAAATTTGCGTCATATATGTAATTACCTGAGATTATTGCAATATAATGACACACACACGCACACAAAAAAAAAAAAAAAAAAAAAAACTATGTCAGCGTCATTCGGTATCAAAAAAGTGAAAATGGACTGTTTGCAGTGAACTTCTCACTTTCAAAATGTCTTATTTCCTCAGACATGCTGTCTTTTAGGTTCACGTTTTAGCGTTAAATACCTCAGACACTACATGAAATGGACATTTTTTTTTTAATTTTAAAAATACGTCACCCTCTCTTGCAACCCTTTACAAAAAGAAAAGAGATACGAAATAAGACTGCGCTATTTATAAGGGCTTTAAAATTGTTTTTCTAGATTATGCCGTTTAATTTTCTTCTCACAAATAAATCCAGTATTTATAAAAGGAAATCGAGCCAAGCAAAGAAATCGTCTGCTAGCGGGACCCGTTTTTATTTATTTTTTTCAACTGGCAATTTTAATCATTGTTACTGTATCCAGGACAACCAAACCGCAAGATATCAAACCGAAATGTAAGCAGCTGCTACTGAAATGAAAATCCTTCTTTACTTAAAAATTCGTAAAAATTCTCCTAATTTATATTTTTCATCCGTTCTTCTTTTAAAAGTAGGCGAATTGTGTGCTCCGTCTTTTGCCGAAATATAAAAAAGTTATGAATGATAGAATTCAAGATGCAGCAGTTTTAAAAATATTTTACGAAAGTCAGCGTCAAATTTAATTTTATTTGAAAAATTCCCAAAAATCTGCAAATTATGTTACACAGTCCGAACAAACAGTTTTTAAAAGAAAATTTTCTCCTCTATACGATGATGTAAATATCGTTTTCTTGCGAGTGCAATTACCGGCGTTATTATGTATTACGCAAGAAAAATCGCTAAAAATCGGACAAAACATAAAATAAAACATTTTCTAATTCGAATTTCGAAAAAATCGCTTCGAGGTGTGTCGAGACCCGTCTTGGAGAATTTCCGTACAAAATTTGGTAGGTCTACGATCACCCGTTTCGGAGCTACGCGAGACACAGACAGACAGACAGACAGACAAATGGACAGTTTACACTCTGTTTTATTTATATAGATATTTATTTTTTAATTTTATCAAATTACATATATTTTTTAAGTTTGAATATTATATTTTTAAAAAAATCTGGGTAAATGGCTTTTTGATTTATAATATAGCTGTCTTTAAACAATAATAACAATAAAAAAAAATGTTTGAAAAGATAAATTTTTTAAAAATGTATAAAATTGTTGTACCTTTCATAGCATGTCATTTGAAGAACTGTAAATATTTATGTTATTATGCTAAAGTGATGCATATGCTTTAAGGATTTGAGATTAAAAAATTTTTTTTGCTCCACCACTGAAATGACTTAAAAGTCAGTCTTAAGGATCACACATGACTGCTTAAGGATCAGTATTTAACAGATAAGTTTTTCATAATTTAGTAATTAACCTGTAACATCTTTTAAATATTTTTCTGTATTAATTTAAAACTCTAAATGTCAGTTCTCTAAATCACACCTGAACATATATGCACAAATTATAATTTGCTGGAAATTATGCTTAGAGATGTTGATTCCATTATATTTAAGTATTAACTCATGGTTTTTTTACTCTAAATCATGCTTGGAAAGGCAAAAGACTGCAATTTTCAGTCTTAACTCGGTCTAGTCTCTCTCTAGTTTCAGTTTACAGTTCTTGCATGCATATTGTCTAAATAAGAGGGACTTTTTTAGTGTAAATCATATTATCTTTTTGATTTACCAAAGTATTTTCATGTTTTCTTACATTATTAATATATGTATATTCTCTTATTTCTAATGTTAAAATGTATTTTAAATTTCCTGCTTTCTTATTTATTGAAAGAAATCATCTGCTGTAAGTACTTTGTGTTTAAAATTTGTTTGTTATAAATCATTATTAGAAAGTAGTTTTTGTTTCTGACTATGTTTTTAAACTTTTTTTTTTGGCTTGTAGCTTTTTATAATAAGCTCATCCTTAGTGTGTATAAATAGTTATTTGCAATAAAAAGGACTAAATACTGTTACAACATAAAGTTCTGTAAGAAAAAAAAAAAAAAAAATGTGGTTTTCTTTTTACTTTTTTGAAATCACTAACATGCAAGATATTTGAAATTTTTTGCTTTTATTATATGTAATACTAGCTGAAGTACCCGTTCTTCGCACGGGAATGAATGGACTTTTTGACATTAATATTTGTTGTGATTACTATTTATTGTAATAAAGAGATATAGCAAAATGGATATCGCGTTATATTGTGTTCAATAATCATGCATACTGAATTTCAAGGCAATCGATTTTATGGTGCAGAAGGCGATGCGGCGTAGCGCAATCTAGTGGCGAGTTTTAGCAAAACGGATACGGCGAAAATATTCTTCGCATTCAGATATCGATGCATACGAATTTTCATGACGATCGGCTGAATAGTCCTGAAGTTCATGTGTTGACGCGACATCTAGTGTCAAGTTATAGGAAAATGGATCGTGCCAAACTCTTCCCCGTGTTCAAATATCTATGTATACCTATTTCCATGGCGATCATTCGCACAGTCAAGAAGTGATACACTGCAGGGCCATCTAGTGGTTAATTAAAGAAATGATTTGCTACAGCGCCGTCATGTGGCGAGTTATAGGAAAATGGATAACGCCAAAATATTCTCATTGTTCAAATAGCTATGAGTACTGATTTTCATAGCCACCGTTTGAATGGTCAAAAATTTGGCCTGCTGCAGCGTCATCTAGTGGCGAGTTAAAATAATAATGCATTGCAGTGCCACCTAGTGGTGAGTAACATCAAAAGTAACACAGTTAGAATATATTCTTCGTGCTCAAATGTGTAAGTATAAAAAATTTTATGCCGATCGGTCGAACGGTATAGAAGTTGATGCGTTGCAGCGCTATTTAGCGGTAAGTTACAGCAAATGGATAGTGAAAAATATTCTCCGTGTTCTAATATCCGCGTGTACCAAATTTCATAGAAATTGGTTGGACGATATTCGCATAGCAAACGGCTAAACGGAATAGAATTCGACGTTCTGCTGCGCCAGCTAGTGGCAAGTTAGAGGAAAACGGATAGCATAAAAACCTTCTCCATGATAAAAGACTTAGGTGAACCAAATTTCATGGTGATCGGTGAAACGGTGCTGAGTTTTTCAACCTCCTACACACATACCAACATTCATTTTTATCTATAACCAGTCTTATTATATATACCAGTCTCAAGTAAAATCCAGTTTCAAATCTAAGCCTCGCCAAAGTGCCAGCATACGCCATTTTGCAAGAGTTTTTTCAGGGAATCATTCGAAGCATTGACTTAGCAGCAATCAAAGTGGGAAATAGTTCGACCGCCAGGCATTTTTTTGAAAAGTGGAATCCCTTAATACAGCCTCATTTTTTAAATTATCAACTATAACATGTTTTATTTATCGTTACCTCGATGTACTAAATGCGAAGATTTCAATTTTCTGAAATTTGGCGGATTTCCCCCAAGTTAAATCAATGTACTCAATTGGCGAGAATTCTGAAGCTACATCGCTTGAAATGCCCTAATAACTGCATTATTTCTGCACGGATAGTTAAAATTTCATGCTGTATTCTAAGAAAACCTATACACTTGTTTTCAAAAATGCTATTCCCTTAAGTTCTCAGTAAATTGCGCCAAAAAGCCTAAAACTGTGCAAACCTCTAGAACTCACTTTCTAAAAATCGGCCTATCAGCCATTTTATTTTTCGCCAAACTAAAAAAATTTACATATTAGTCTCGGAAATCTTCGATCCTCATTGTTTTGCGTATAAAACATTTCATTCCTGCTCTCATTTCTTATGCGCACACGATATTATAATTAAAAAAATAACCTTACAAATATAAACTAAAAAAATCATTATTATTCTTTTCTTTTCACTTTAAGAATTTAAAACATTTTATTCGGCAAAATCGCCACACATGGCAACCAAGATGCTTATTTCACACACTTTTTTCACTACAGGGGTTACAATTACATAAAGCTTTCTGCGTGGAGAACATAAAAAATCTCTTAAATTCCGGGAACGGATGGACTTTCAAAGTTTTAAAGTGGACTATCATTTATTCTATATTATTTTACATATATCTGTGTAAAATTTCAGGCTGACAGGTCCATTTTTATGGAATTGTATACTACCCAAATCAACAAATTGACAAACAGAATTTGATTTTTATTTATAAGATTACCTACGCTTGTTTTTAAAAATACCCTCTCATTAAATTGCGCCAAGCCCTAGAATCATAGAAAATCTGACACACTTTCAGATTTTAAATACGCACTAAAGTGCTATATATAAAAAGTGTTATAATCCATGGGTCTTCCCTATTTTCGTTCCTTCTTTTATTAATTTGGAAAGTGTATCATTATTCATGAGTGTGATTAAACAAAATTAAAATTGATATTTCTAACATCCTTTTTTCTGGATGTAATATATTAGAAATAGATGCAGAAAAGCTGCTCAGAAAAATGCACAATTCCAACTGAATGAAAATTTCAAAAACTTATACGCAGGTGTATTCATAACCCAAATAGCAGACGATTAAATTACGATAAATAGCGCCAAGCGTTAGAATCCTCCACAAAATCGGACATCAACCCCTTTTATTTTTCGCCCAATTAAAAAGTTGCACATTTATTTTCAGAAAATTTCCAAATTCTATATTTCTTTTGAGTATAAATCATTTCATTCCCGCTCTGATTTCACATGCACACGATATTTTAATTTAAAAACAACCTTACAAATAATCTAGTCAAAATAAAAAAAAATCGTTATTCTTTTAATTTTACTTCAAGAGTCTGTCATTTAATGAACTGCCGAATGTGGCAACCTATATAAGCTTAATTGTCGCTTAATGCACTGTGGGGTTACAATTACGAAATGGCGGAAAGCAAAAATTAGCCTTTTGCGATACGTTTTTATCGATATTTCCTAAAATAGTTCGAATTTTGAAAAAATCGCTTCGAGGTGCGTCGGGACCTGTCATGGAGAATTTCCGTTCAAAACTTGGTAGGTCTACGATCACCCGTTTGCGAGTTACGCGAGACACAGACAAACAAACAGTTTACACACATTGTTTTATTAATATAGATACCAGTCTCAAATAAAATCCAGTTTCAAATCTAAGCCTCACCAAAGTGCCAACATACGCCATTTTGCAAGAGTTTTTTCAGGGAATCATTCGAAGCATTGACTTAGCAGCAATCAAAATGGGAAATGGTTCGACCGCCAGGCATTTTTTTGAAAAGTGGAATCCCTTAATACAGCCTCATTTTTTAAATTATCAACTATAACATGTTTCATTCATCGTTACCTCGATGTACTAAATGCGAAGATTTCAATTTTCTGAAATTTGGCGGATTTCCCCCAACTAAAATCAATGCACTCAATTGGCGAGAATGCTGAAGATAGATCGCTTGAAATCTCTTAATAACTGCATTATTTCCGCACGGATAATTAAAATTTAACACTGTATTCTAATAAAACCTTTGCACTTGTTTTCAAAAATTCGTTTCCTTAAGCTCTCAGTAAATTTCGCCAAGCCGAAAACAGTGTAAACCGCTAGAACTCACTTTCTCGGCATTTGAGCCATTTTATTTTTTCGCCAAACTAAAAAATTTTAACATATTAGCCTCGGAAATCTTCAATTCTTATTGTTTTGCGTATAAAACATTTCATTCCTGCTCCGATTTCCTATGCACACGATATTATAATTTAAAAAAAATAACATTACGAATATAAACTAACAAAAAAAAATCATTATTATTCTTTTATTTTTACTTTGAGAATTTAAAACATTTTATTCGGCAAAATCGCCAAACATGGCAACCACGATCCTTATTTCACACTTTTTTGACTACAGGGGTTACAATTTCGGAAAGCTTTTTGCGTGGAGAACATAAAAAATCTCTTAAATTCCGGGAACGGGTGGACTTTCAAAGTTTTAAAGTGGACTATCTTTTATTCTATATTATTTTACACATCTGTGCCCAATTTCAGGCTGATAGGTCCATTTTTGTGGATTTGTATACGAATCAAATCCACAAACAAACAAACAAACAAACAAACAAATAAACAAACAAACAAACAAACAGAATTTCATTTTTATTTATAAGGATATGTTGATGTAGTATATCTCGCGATATAACACACACTTTTAAAACAAAATACAAGATCAAAATTTACGGGTCACGTTATACAACCCCGTAAATATTTAAAAGATAGAAAAAGTTAGCATAAAGAAATTAGATTTCTAATTCTATCTGCAATGCTGTTTGCTTAAAAGAAATGACATATCTTATGAACTTATATTTCCATTTTTGGACAGCACACAATATTCCTCTGATGTTATATTTTCTGACCCATCATCATTCAGTTTCATCTTGGCCATCATTGTTACTCTGATTCATAATTGGAACTCCTGTTATATTACTAATGATTCATAATCATCTTCCATACCATCTGCATTGTTCATTGTATTGCATTTTTAAAATGACTTATGATTTATTTCAGATCAATTTCATTCTGTGCTTTTATTATCCATTCAGACTTTTTAAATTAGCATGACGCATTTGACCTTTTTAAAATGTTTTTTCACTTTCTGCCATCCCTGTCTTTCAATGCAATTTTAAAATTCCATTGAATGATTCATTGATATGCACATCTAAAGGTTGGACTAATGATATTAATCCACCTGCTATATCTGTATTGCACTCTTTCATAGATTTCTTAAATGGGTAATTTGTAAATAAAAGGGTACACATCATAAACCAGGATATATGGTAATTAAAATTGCTTGTAGATAATGAATGTGTTGCTAAATATTTATCTCAATTTTAAAATATTAAATATAGATCATTTTCATGATCAGTAATTCTTCTTCCTGTATTAATTGTTATCAAATTGAAGCATCAAAAGTGTTTTGCATAACTATTTTTGTTGTTGTTCATACACTGATTGTTTATTGTCATAGGTACAATCACACACTTTTTAATACACATATATACATACAACATGAAATTTTTGGGAAATTTTGATGAAGTTTATCAATAATGAAGCATCTGTTAAGTGAATCATATTAAATTTTGTGTCCACTTTTCACTAATTACTGTGGGCCATCTAGACCAGCTCTCAGCAAGATGATTATTTGTTCTTTACAACAGTCTGCACCTCTTACTTACATTTCCATTATTCATTACATCTTCTGCATACTTTTCAACAATTTGGCTGTGAATTTCTTCAAGTCAGTTTTATTTTTTGCATATAAAAACCAAATGACAGAACACACATTACAGTCTACATATTTGTTAATTGGCATAATGTCAAATAATGCAGCATGATCACACAATCAATACAGAGTTGAAATGCACTCTGGGTCGAGAATGGCTGACCTTGAATCAATGTTATCTGACATGCTTGAATACAACTGACTGTTAATTAAAAAATTTCTCTCGTACATGTGTAATTCACTTAATTTTCATTTATTTATTTATAGAGCTGGGATAGATACTTTTCTAAAACTTCTCTTGAGATTACTTTGTCTACATGGAAAAAAGCTCCACCATTCTATTATTTATGTATGTAAGGCATGTAATTTTTGTAACTGGCTGCATAGAAAGTTTCTGTATTGATTCCCTTCTTAAAAAGTTAAAAGTACACTAAAATACTTTTAAATATTACTTTCGGTGGCCACCTCACAACCATCCTGAGTTTTGCTGTGTGGCATAACAGCAAAACTTAGAATGTTGGTTAGGTAGCCACAGAAAGTGCTATTTAAAAGGATTTTAGTGTACTTTTTAACTTTTTAATAAGATTTTATCTCCTTTTATGCTTTTATCAATTGATTGACTTCTATATGCTTTATTAATACATTTTCATGATTCATATATTTTCATTTCATTAGGCCCAAGATAGAGTTACAAAGCTTTATGATGCATACTGTAAATACTTAGTTTCATATGATACTTTGCCAAAAGATGAGAAACAAAAACTTGAGAAAGATGTTATAGCAGATCATGAAAGGCGTGTTAAACTTAGAAATTCTCCTAAAGACTTAGAAAAGGATGAGGAAGATTTTGATGATGAAGAAAACACTGACTGTGTGTCAAAGGTAATAAAAATTATTTCTATGCCTATAGTAAATGAAATGTATGTTTAGAATTGTGATTTTTAATTTGCTTCTTTTTGGAGAGCATTGCAAAACATTATTCACTGAGACATATAGTAAAAAATGTATTACTTTTATTATTATTTATTTATTTTTTTTTTTTTCAGGGCCGTTCAATGTCCTTGAGCAATTTTTTTAGAATTGCAAGAAACATTATGAGCATGTGGTATAAAAATGTGCCATCACCAGAGGAAGTTGAGGTATGATTTTAATTATAAAAGAAAAATACTTTTTTTCTTTACTAGCATATAAAATTGTTGCTAAAGAATTATACATAATACAATAGTTATCCATAAGTTTTTTATTTTATTTTTTGAAGCATGAGTACTGGAAAGTGGTTACAGAAAGCCAACAACATGTTGTAGTTCATGCTGGAAACATAGATAGCAGTGTGTATCAAAGTGGTTTTGCTTGCAGTAGAAATAGTCCATTTGCAAAGTAAGATTATTTATTTATTATTTTCTTTAACATTATTGTGCACTCTTCTTACTTAAAAAATATTAGCTATAAAAGCATATCTTACCATACATATTATTTGTCTTTTATATTTTTACTAATTTTGTTAGAAATATGTGTGAATTATTTATTTTGTGAGCTTTCTGTTTAATTTTTAGGCATCCATGGAATTTGAAAATTTTAACAAATAATAGTAGTTCCATTCTAAGGTGCATGGGACCAGTATCAGGTACTCCTTTTATGAACTTAAATTTTATGAACAGTGGTATTGTGTGTTTTCCAAATGAATATATCCTATAAGGCAATGGCCTGTCATTAGGGACCAGAGGGGCCTGGCACAACTTTGTAATCCAAAAAATGTTTATGTTGCATAACATATTTTAATCGTTTGATTTTATTTAAAAACTGCATGAATTTTATACTACTTGAAAACTATCATATGAAAAATTTCCTGAAAGAACTCCTGATATGTTTTACCCCTATTTCAAGTTCATAAGGACGAACTCATCGCTGGCTCAAAGTTTGGCACATTTGTCCTTGTATGGAGTTGGAATATTTGTCAATTTAGCATGAAAGCTATGTTGAAGTGTGGTTGGCTTGGCTTCACAGTAGTTTACTTGGCACTGTCTTTAGGGTTAACCACATACGTCTCACAAATAGTGTTCTTCACTAGAACAGGGTGGATTTCACCTATGCCATAATTATTGGCAAAATTAGCCTCTTCAGTAAGACATCATTTTTCGTTCACATGATTTACTAGTTTAATTTAATGTGTAAGTGTATTTTATTTAATAAGACATTTTAAAATAATGAATACTTTTTAAAATTATGAATGAATATAAGTAGTAAAGAAAAACCATAAGTATCAGGGAAAAAGAATTTTTGGTTAATGTTTTATTGTGGGATTAAGGCCAATTATCTGCACGAGGGATCTAGGCCTATGGATGGGGGTCTTTCTAAGGGGTCCTAACCCTTATTTAAACTAAGTTTAGGAGAAAACCATAGAAAACTCCGAATGGTTAGGTCGAAGGATGTGTGATGGGACCCAAACCCGGGACCTTAACACTTCGTCCGTCTACCATTTCCAGTGACATAACCACTCTGACTCTGCCATGGTGAGGCATTTGGTTAATAGTAGAAGAAATATTTCTAAAAGTCACATAGTAAAATTACCGAAAAAAGTTGTCTGATGTCTTTGATAATCATTTCCCATTTGAAAAAATTTCAATACTTTAAGCTGTGCACATAAGAAATAAAGTACTCAATGTACACATATCTTTTACCAATTAAATTCTATTTTCTCTGGCCCCCTCCACTGATAGTTATAGTGTTTTTATAGTTAAATATTATAAGATGTATTCTATCAAAATTTTTATAGTTTCATTTATTTTTAAATATGCTATGAGACTTTTTTTTGCAAGGGGGGAGGGGCAAAAGGTTTTGTTTCTTTGAGCTGTAATTTTCATAAATATATAAAGTTTATTATTCATGAAAAAGCTAAATTTTTAAAAACAGTGACTTCTCATTTAAGTGACTTTCAGGGGATTATAGAATATAGTCACATAACTGACAGAGTCGTATAAATAAGAGACAGTTTAATCATGCAAGTTTAAAATACTACATGCATTAATTATTTTACCTTATATTAAAAAACTATTTGACTGCTAATAATATATTTTAACAGAATTTTTATAAAATACATTAAAAAATAACACATAAAATAATTTTAAACTGTTCATAAAATACAAAGTTGTAGTTTATTTATCCCTATGTTTATTTTAAGATCTACAGATAAGATTTTTTCAAAAAATGAAGTGATATTACTCTGTCTCTGTAGTCAACAAAAAGAGAAAATGTCTTTTTCTAAGTCTAATAAAACTTTTACGCTATTTTGAGAATAATTATTTTGATATGCATACAACTACCCTCCCGATATAGATTTTATCATTAATATCACAGAAATTTAGAAAAGAAATGTTATTCATTATTTTATACACTGTTACAGTAATGAAAGGATAAATATAGGAAAACGTTCATGGTTTGCACTTTTCATTTTTCACCTAAGAATTTATTCTTAAGTGAGAAATGAAAAATTGCCTGAACTGCTTAAAACATACAAGTAAGAGAAGAGTCATATAATTGAGAGAAATTCAGCATTATTTCAAATAAGAAGTAGATCAGACCAAGTGAATTCAGTGTATAAACTGAATCGTATAAGTGAGAGGTTACTGAACCAGTAATGTAGTATATTTATTTGATGGGATATCGGTATATTATGCAGTTCTGTAGTGCTTTGTGTATATGAGTGATGTATGTCGAATATTTACTTATTGTAATGTTATTTTACGTTGACTCCAGGTGTCACAATTCCAACCTTACATGTGGGTATGTTATTTACAACTGGCTGCTGGTACAGAGATCCTCATTCTTTGCCATGGATTGAATATTTGCACACTGGGGCTAGTAAAATATGGTAAGTACATTAATTGTCATTACCTTTCAAAATCCTAGAGAGTCTTCTAAGCATAAAATATAATTATTTTTAGGATTAATACATGGTTCTTTCTTGAAAGTTTTGTCAGGCGGGTGGCAATACAGAGCAGCAGGGTTGACATCCGGAAAAAATGATACAGTCAACTCCAGATATAGTGAAGCTTCGGTGATAGTGAATGCAAACCATTAGTCCCGATTCACATACAGTATCTCTGTTCACCTTGGGGACACTTCAGTTTTAGTGAACTTCGGATATAGTGGACAAAATTTGATGGTCCCCAGAGGTTCACTTTGAACGGAGTTGACTGTATTTGGTGTGCCACAATTCCCTCCTGGGTTTGGAAGGCTTATAAAAAATAATATATTGCCAATATAGCAACAAAGTTAACTTTAGTGGAGAAAGAAACAATACAACTTTTGTTTTACAAATAACGAGCTTCCTGTATGTATATATATACAGGGTGTCCCAAAAATGGGGTTACAGGTACAGAGATTTGACTTTATCTATTAGGTGGGCAATGTAAATTCAAAAAATGCTCAAACTAAGGTCGTAAATAACACTCCATTAAAAAAAATATCCTTTTGTTCATTTACAAAAAGTGACACTTCTTAAATTTGTATATGACCGCCGTATAAAAACATTCCCAATCAGTAAAATGTTCCCCATACTCTAATGAGGTGATGTACCAAGTTTCGGCATTTCTTCATACAATGTCGCAGAGATATCTTTAAAGAAAGATTGGGGGCTACACATGATTTTGGATATAAACGTTTATTGCTTAGAGTAGAAAATAAGATTTTCTTTTGTAATTTCTGCACAACTCCTAAAATGCGATCATTCAACATGATTTTTTGCCATCGAGAGCTTTGAAAAAGTGGTTTAAGTCAGCATTATATTTATCTTCATATCTCTGTTACTGTTTGAGGTATAATTCTCAAATTTTGTATATCATTTTATTAGTGCATGGGGCACATTTTACTAATTGCGAATCATTTTGTACAATGGTCATACAAAAATTTAAAAAGTGTAACTTTTTGAAAATTAACAAGTAGAATTTTTCTTAACAGAGTTTTATTTCCGACCTTATTTTGAACATTTTTTCAATTTACCTGCCCACTTATCTCTAATAAATAAAGAATTAAAGCCAGTTACCACCTTTTTGGGACATCCTGTATGTGCGTACGTGTGTGCCTGCCTTCTGTGTCTCATGGTTAAGATTTACACAAAAGGACCACTACTGCATTTGCTACCATTGATCGCCATATGTTAAAGTGAGTGTGGGTAGGGAAGAATTTGATATTAGACTTGATATCTCCTGCGTCACATAATGTTCATCCATTGAACATTTACGAAACAAAACTTGTAACATTTCTTAGTAGTTACGTATTATCCCAGCAGTCCGCCTACACAAGTGATTTTCCACCAAGATAAATGCCAGACATCTGAAATTATTAATGGTTTGGAATACGTTTAGCAACAATTTGCCAACACATTTGACGAAAAAATAGTTTGGTGGAAATGTCCACCAGGATAATACCTAAGTACCCATTTCATTATCCAATAAAGTCAACTTTGTTGATGTATTGGTAATTTCTTTTTTTTTAATAAGCTTTCCAAACCCGAGAGGGAATTGTGACTAACCCTATATTTTTACTTAGCATCATTTACAATGTATTGTTTGTTACAGTTACTTAAACTATTTTGAAGTTTATCACATTAATTTCAAGCAGTATTTTATTTGATTATCAAACAGTATTTAATAAATTTTACAACATAGTGCATATGCAGCTTATTTAAAAGAGTAGTAATCAATACTTATGCAGTCAATATCTAAGCTGAATTTTGCTATCAATAATGGTTTTCTGAATTGAAAATTGACCTTATGAAGGATTTTCACATTTTAAAAATTATCAAAATTTGTTTGATAGAAAAGTCTTGATATAAAGTAAATGCATAGGCTTAACAACTAAAGTATTTCTTAAAGTGTCACGCAATTTTTATTTTTAAATTACAATCACAAAACAAATCAATTAATTACTTTTATTTCGAGCAAAGTAATATCTAAGCACTCATGTAGGAATAAATGTTTAATAGTCAGTTTTAGATAGAGAGCACTCAATAAAGAAAAATGGGCAATCATTATTTAAAATGAGGATTTCAAGCAATTTCATAAAATCCAAGTCAAGACAAATCAAGTTTCATATCTATCTTCCAGACCGTTTTATCTAAAAATAAAATGACCAAAAAAAGTTGATTTTGGGCTCTTCCAATCTTATTACTTTCCGAACATGTACCATGTAAGGAAAGTATTGTAATCATGAAAAAATTCGAATTCGAGATTTTGGTGTTTTTACATGTTTTGAGGGCTTCTGAATCCATTTATGCTATTTTTACGAGATGTATGTGTGTATGTGTGTGTGTGTGTGTGTATGTGAGTGAACACAATAGCTCCTAAACGAGGCATTCGATTGAGCTCAAATTGGGTGTATATGTTATAAACCACCGTCGCAAGACCGGTATTGATTTTGGTGTGTTTAGGACTTAGTTTTTCTACAGGGCTACGACAAAGATTTCTTTTACATTATGGCCTATGGGAGGAAATTCTTGAAAGTGCGCTAGCATTTAAACGGTAGATCCGATTGAGCTCAAATTGGGTATATATGTTATAAACCACCGTCGCAAGACCGGTATTGATTTTGGTGTGTATAGGACTTATAGTTTTTCTACAGGGCTACGACAAAGATTTCTTTTACATTATGGCCTATGGGAGGAAATTCTTGAAAGTGCGCTAGCGTTTAAACGGTAGATCCGATTGAGCTCAAATTGGGTATACATGTTATAAACCACTATCGTAAGACCGGTATTGATTTTGGTGTGTATAGGACTTAGTTTTTCTACAGGGCTACGACAAAGATTTCTTTTACATTATGGCCTATGGGGGGGGAATTATTAAAGTGCGCTAGTGTTTAAACGGCGCATTCAATTGAGCTTCAGTTTGGTATATATGTTTGAATTATTCATCGATTAAAATTTATTAAAATGCTTGGTAATGATCTTAATTGTAAGTGTTCGGAAAGTAGAGTGGAGTCACTCCAGATTTTTTTAATTTGAGAAACACATTGAAAATTACACACGTGCATAATTTTTCTTTGTTTCGTATTTAGAAAAATAAGTATGAAAATGGTCAGGATAAAATTTCCTTGTTTAACTAGGAAATGTGTAATTATTTCATAAATGTGTAAATATTTTTCCTGTTAAAATTTTGGAATCTGCCTAGTCTTAACTACCTTGATCTATAGAAGTGGAAACAAGACAGAAACACATATTCCTGCCTTATTACCCGAAAACTGCCCCCCAATTTCTTTTTTCTTTTTAATGGGTAGGCACTTGCCGATTGGCATTGTCCACCACAACAGTCCAAAGGTATTGCGACCATTTTATTATGGGGACACCCAGTGGGCAGCCAGTGTTACCCCCTATAAAGAGACGGGCAAGTTAACATCCATACCTAAGAACGGGATTTGAACTCAGACGTGAGGCTTTATAAAATAAATCAGAAAATAGGAAACTTTTTTTTTTTTTTTTTTTTTTTTTAAGTTAAAAAAAATATTTAAGTAAATGCAGCATCTTCTATTTTTTAAAATTGCGTGGAGAAAAAAAAACTCATTTAGTCAAATTACCAATTTAATTTAAAAATAAATATTAAAAGCAGCATTTATTTTCACTTAAAATAAAGGGAGGTGAACCCTTTTTTTCCCATTAATCATGCAAAATCAGTCTCAAGAAATTCATACATCTTTTTAAATTACAGAATAGTATGTCTTAGCTTTGCATATAAAGTTTCAAATGCATTAAAAGTTTTAAAGAGCCAAAAATAATTAAAATGCAGAATTTCTAGACCATAGATAAACTATGGACAAATTTAAAATTAGGGATTAATTTACAAAAGGAACTTGGCACTGCCCTCCAAAAAAATACGTAATTAAAAATAAATGAATGAATAAATTTGCTTCTAAAAATAAATTTGTATGGCTACAAAAAAAAAAAATTCCCAGTTAGTAAAATGTGCCCCATACACTACTGAGGTGACATATGAAATTTGAGAATTATATCCTAACATGTGTCAGATGTATGAAGATAAATACATGCTGACTTAATCCACTTTTCAATGGCTCCCAAAGGGGGAAAATCGGGTCAGATGATCGTATTTAGGGATGGTAATTTATTTCATTCATATCGTAAATCACTAAGTAATGCTAGCAGTAGCATAATCCACTGATAGACTTTCAGTTTAAACCTCAACAAGGCTGTCATGATTTTTAAAAGATTTGGTGATTGCAATTTAAGGTTATTTTTTTGTCAGTCTTGATAAACGGATACCGTTTAGCACAGCTATTTCAAAAATCCTTCAAAATCATTTTATTTCTTAACAAATAGCTCTAAAATTAAGTGGATTAAGGGTTTGTTTCCTACTGTTCTGTTTTTAAATTGAAAGATTGTACTTTTATTCATTCTTTGAAACCATTGTATATATTTTTCTCTTCTCATACTATAAAACTTACACAATATGTTAATATTAATGTATGCAATATTAATTATAGGTACAGTATTCCTGCTAAAGGATGTGAAAAATTCAGGGAAAGCATGAAGAAAATTATGCCTGAGTACTGTACAAATAATCCAATATGGCTTCCATCAGATACAGCTATGGTATCATATTTGTTCTTCCTGATATCTATTTTAAATGTGTTGTAGATTTCTTTTTTTTTTTTTTCCCTTAACAACTTTTTTTTTCCGTAACATTTTTTTCTTAACATCCTTACGACCTCTGTATGTAGAACAACTTGTGAAAATGTCAATATTTAGGCTTCTGAACACAGCAAAACTTAATCAGTTGTTAAACTTTATAAAGGAAAATTACTGGGGAGCAAGGGGGAAAATATTTAGTTTTAAGCTTTTAGAAAAAAGTGTGTATTTGTGTGTGTGTGTACACACACAAACATACAGTCGGACTTCGTTATCCCAAGACTCGTGGGACCATAAAAAAGTGTCATCATAAGCAGTGTCGCGATAAACAGAGTTACATATGTACAAAATTGGCTGTTTGCATGAATAGGGACTTTGAAAAACTGTCATAATTGGGTGTTGGGATAACAAGGTCCAACTATATAACACTGATTAGGGGTTTAACATTGATCAGCCCTCTCCATCTTTGCCGCTGCCGGACTCATCTTTAACAGATGCTCCTAGCTCACCAGACAGTCAATCAGAAGCGATGAGAGGGAGAAGGGTGAGCCTCCTCAGCACTGCTCTTTATAGCCGATCCACCATAGAACAGCCAGGACCTTCGCTCCAAAGTAGTACTATGTTGTAAGAAATTTCACCTTCATGTGCAAACTGCGTGTAGTAAATGTTGGGTTTGTAGAGTATTGAACAGTAGAAATAAATCCAGGAAAAATATAAAAATGTTGCATGTGAGCACTTGCAGTATCTGTGTTCATCCACCGATATTGATGTCATCCCATATCGAATCTGGTACAATCGATTCAGAAAATTATTGGAGTGAAAGAATATTTTTAAAAAAATGTAGGAAAAATTAATGTTAGCATAAAAAAACTTTTGAACCACAATCCAAAGGTTTTCACATAATTCCAAATCGCAATATGATGTCTACTCATTAAAAAAAATATATATTTTTTTTTTTTTTAATTGTCGGCATTGAGAAAAATGAAAAGTTGGCTCTGTTCCCATAAAAACACATGTAAAAAATGATTAACTTTAATTAATTCACAAACATAATGATATTATTAAATTATTTTAATTACAGAAGTTTTGTTTTTCCCATCTGACAACATGCATCGGCGGCCACGTGCAATGCCTACTCAGCCATGTAAACAGATCGGGAAAATTGTGTGTGTCATGCAGAGAAATAGTCCCCAAAAAGAGTTACTCAGTTAAAACATCAAATTAATTATACAAAATATTCATATGGAAGTTTGACTTTTACTTAAACATATATCGCTTGCACAATTTTATTTGTTACCAAAACTTAGTTAGGCCAAAGAGGTTAATTTTACATCAAATCATAGCCAATTGACATCCATTTATTTTCATGTCTTTGACACTTCATAAAAGGTTCAAATTTCGTATATCACCTTATTTATTTATCTATTTGCCAGGAGAGGACAGCTCGCGTCACAGAATGTGCCGCTTAGAGCTACATATACGTCCTTCCTGGAATTTCCTGCCACAATTTGGAACCTCATCAGAAGGTGGGGGACTTCTGAATATTGGCACCCCTTGGAAACATCTAGTGACCGCCGAGAGGACTTTCAGAACCACGTATTTAATGTGCATGTACACGGTGGTCTTTAGTGGTATGCCGGTATCGAACCCACAACCTTCTGGTTACGAGTCCAACGCCTTAACCACTGGGCTACCACGGCCCGATATCACCTTATTAATGTATGTGGCATCATATTACATTAATTGGGAATTGTCTTTAACATTTTATTAATTGGGAACATGTGTACGTGAAAAAAATTCATTGCCATACACTTTATCATAAATTATAATTTTCGGTAGCAGTTTCTCCAAGTTTTATGGGAAATTTCACAATTTGTAGCCCCGTTGTTACAGTTAACATTTTTTAATGACACCCCCCCTCCCCCCCCAAAAAAAAGAAAACTCTCTAAAGCGGATAAAGGATATGTCGGTATGAATTCATTTACAGAAATGAGAAGTACTGCTTTCGAAAGAGAAAGCTTCACAATGAACAGCTGTTGGTTGCCAGTGTTTGGCGCATGCACATTGCTGTAGCTGCAACAGTTTCATTATATAATACCATACCTCATATATATATATATATATACACATATATAGGGTGTCCCAAAAACACCTACAGGGTGGCCACGCATCCTGGAAAACCTGGAATGTCCTTGAATTTACAAAAAAAAAAAAAGTTCAAGGCCTGGAATGTGCTTAAATTTTGAATGGATGTCTGGAATGTCCTTAAATTTTGAAAGGAAGTCTGGAATATCCTTAAATTTTACTATCCAATTGCTGAATTTTTGTTGTTTTATCGGTTATTCCCAGCCCCTACGATAATAAAACCACGTAGCATGGAGCTGTTATGTACAAACGCACTGCAATCACAGTTGTGTGTGCATATATCTTTCCTTGCTGTAATATGCATTTTTATTGACCTAACTCATTTGTAGTTATTAAAAATATTAATTATTATGTGAAATTTCATAATTATGAGCCATAAGTGCCATTTTAACAATCTTTGGTTACAAGATCCAAATTTTTTGCCACGTGGATCGGAAAATTTATCGGTGATAGTCACGCAAGATGTTTGATATGCTCAACAAACATCAACATTTCATCAATGGGAAAGTCTGCCCTAAGGAGCCATATGCAAGGTAAGAAGCACATGTCACTTTCCGAAAATAAAAGGAACACCTTAACCCTGGATGGACTGCTATCCAAAGTACCGTCATCACAATCTTCATCATCCACCAGTAAAGCATCATTTAATGATTCCGCATTGGTATTACAAGAACAGCCCTCGTCAGTAGCATGTTTTCAGAAAGCAGAATCAATGACGGCTGAAGTATTTTGGGCATTGAAAGTGATGCAAAGCCACTTGTCCTACAGATTGTGCAATGGAATCAATGGCTTATTTTGATCCATGTTTCTGGACAGCCAAATCTTAGCTTTTGGAATGAAGGCAAAGTGATGTCACACTATTTAACGAGTGTTTTTAGGGCACACAAATGCTGAAGTGTTGCTTGAAAGCATTAAGCAGTCTTTGAAAGATTTGCCGTTAAAAAATGTCTTTCAGCTATCAATGGATGATGGAGTTATGAAATAGTATTAAGTGTTTTTGGGGAATTTTCAATATATGTGTGTTCATGAAACCATGAGATTAAATTAGGTTATAAGAAAATAGAAAGAATGACAAAAAAATCTCAAAAATATGTATGCTCATTGTGTCCTTAAATGTCCTTGAATTTTTTCTCTAAGAAAGAGTGGCCACCCTGCACCAACCAATTGTTTTATTCCTTAAATATTGATGATAGACATATACAACAAACTAATTTACGTAAAAAAAAAGAAGGATAAAAAAAATTTATGGTGTCAAGTAAAATTTTTAGGAGATTAAATCTAAAAAAAAAACGAAACTTAAATTTTTATATGGCCCCCATATAAGACAATTCCCAATTAATAAAATGTACCACATACATTAATAAGATGATATACAAAATTTGAACCTTTTATTAAAGAATATCGAAAAAAAATTATATTGAAAATACTGTTTTTATATAAAACAAAAAAAAATGTTTTGAATATTTATGGAGAATCTAATACAGTGGGCACCCATTCTCTCTGACCTTAGTTGCAAAAAACATAGTTAAAAGTGAATAAAACAATTAGGATACAAAAAATAGCATATGATCACAGCATCACACAAATAAACTCAATAAATAAATAAAAATCATTCCTTGTATGCAGAAGTTGGAGCCATGTAATTATCCAATTACTGCATATGCAGAGGTAGGCTCTAGTATTTATGCATCATACAGTAAACAGCTACTGACATATAAACAAAAGCAACCAAATGTGTTTAAGCATATTTATATTATTTTGTTGGGTTTAAACATTTTTCCTAATTGTCTTGTATAGAAGTTACTGAAATTATTGAAAATCCATACTGCTGTATTCAATTCTACATCGATATTTAAAACATTTTTTTGGAGGGGGGGGGGGATAAAAGTAGTATTTTTAATATAATTTTTTATTGATATTCAAAATGTATATTCTTTGACTTTTGTATTTCTTGACAATAAAAAAAGGGAACTTTCCATGGGTATTCAATAATTAAACTTATGTACAGCACACCCTCTCTAGTCCGCAATCCAATTATCTGCAAATGCCTATAATCTGCCATACTTTTTCATGTAAACAAATAATTTCACATTTCAGTTTTTCTACACAGACTCTGAAAGACTGATGAAACTTTCACTTTTCGTGAAAATAAAAAGAGGTTCCCATAAATATAAGGCTGTTTATATTAATAACTAGAATAATCATTTGTGGAAACTCACAATTTGTACTGATACATGGAAAGGCATAGGATTAGATTTTCATTCAGTAGAATTTTGCATTACTCTTGAGAAATATGTGTTGTGGGGAGAAACAAACTGATTAATAAAATTAAATACTCTTAATAAACACACATAAATAAATAAACTAGTGTCTCCAAGCACAAAAGAATACCTATTAATAAGCTGCTAGACAAAATTGTCAAGTGCAATTTCAAATGTTACTAATAACTAAAAGATGTAGAATTTAAAAAAAGTTTTATATTATTTCAAAATAACTTACGGCACGTTTGGTTTCAGTTCTGTCTAATTATATGCATACTGTTGCCAATATTTTTTTTAGTAAAATAAACATTTTTTCATATGTTAACCAAATACCTATAATCTGCAAAATTCTATAATCCGCACAACCCTTAGTCCCAAACTGTGCAGATTAGAGGGAGTGTCCTGTATATTTAAACCAAAAAACTTGCTTTGTTATTCATTAACATCATTTGAGATGCTGCAATATAGAGAGTGTGTTGTAACGTACCTGATAACTTTCAATAAATACTGTAACTTTTGCTCTCTTTAACCTTTTCTTTTCTCTGACATTTTAATTCTTTGAAATGAATAGTTGTCTTTGTAGTTCTAATATTGGTTGAATTAATGCATTTTAATCATTGTGTTTCATTGCATGACTCAAAAAATGTTTATTATAATTTAAATTATAGGTGCCTCCTGAATTGTTGGTTAAACACGGAGCTTCATTAAGCCGAACCATTCAAAATAGTGGGCAATTTGTTGTAATATTCCCTGAATCATTTACCTCAACGATATGCTGTGGGTATTGTGTTTCCGAGTCTGTGTACTTTGCTCCAACATCTTGGTTGGATTTAGCAGTAAAAGCATTCAAAGTAAGATTATTTTAAAATTTTTTGTCTTTTGCATATTTATAGTGGAGTAAAATGGAAGGACTGTGTAGACGTAAAAAAAAAAAACCCTGAGAAATTCAGAAAATTTTAATTTGTTCCAGATTTTAGTTGTAAATCGTACATTCTTCTGCTTTTTAACTGGATATCTGAAACAAAGTCTTTGATTCACCATTCATTAAAATATCATGATTTCACTAAATATATTGTTTTAAAATATGGAAATAATTGAAATATAGATGTTGGTCGGGGGGATGTATTATGGGGACACCTATTAAGCAGACCATCTTTGCCCCTTATGAGTGGTCTCCTAATTTTGAAGCTATTCCAGATGAGAGACCTGGCATCTGAAATCAGCATCCCCAGAGGCATTGTTTGAATATGGAGAACATTGTAGCCATGAGCAGATTTTACATGCACCAACTCCAATTAGCACATCAGTGTAAACTGCTCCACAGCAGCTCAGCTAATATAGGTTTTCACCCTCCTAAGCACTGACCAAGTTGGTGCTGCTTCACTTTCCATGCTCTGATGGTACAGAGCTTAACGAAAAAGCCACTGCGGGACTAAATCCAGAATGTTGAGAGACAGCTTTCTCAATGTGATGTAAATGTTAATAATTTAAACTTATATTGTTTGTAATGCCCCCCGCCCAGCTAACCATAGAATGTCATAATATCCTTCATATAGGATGGTAATGGACAAAAATGGACAGCCCCTATTTGGGGAAAACTGACTTAGCTCAGGGTCTCGTAATTTTGAACCAATTCCAGATGAGAAACCAACACCTGTATTGGCACCCCCAGAGTGCTTCAACAAGGAGGACTCTGAAACCAGAAACAGATTTTACATGCACCAGCTAAATTTGCTATGCATGACATTAGTATATTGACTATGCAAAGACATTAGTATAATGTTGAATTTAAAATTACTTACCGGATATACCATATGATTAAAATACAATATAAAAATTACTGTACAAGACCAGTTCATCTAAGGCACTTTGGGGGTCAGAGCATCCTGGCCTCACCAGCTAACCACCATCAGTCAAAATCTCTTCCTGTCATATAGTGCAATTCTTTCAATATTTTACCTTTACTAAAAAAATGTGCACATTTTATTCTGTTTTAATGCTATTCATTTAAAAAAGCACTTGAAAAAAAAAAAAAAAAAAAAAAAAAAAAAAAAAAAAAAAACGATAGTTATATTTCCCCCTTATCTAAAGCATGCATGGGCCCTGAGCTTAAGTGGCTTGAACTTAGCCTTTCTCTGTGTTCACCGGGTCGGCATATTTGGTATTTAGCACGAAAGCCATTCTGACACGGCAGTAACTTGGCTTCAAAATGGCTTATTTGGCATTGTGACACAAATCTTCAGGCTCTGGCATTGTGTTCTCTACTGAGAGGGGAAATTTCGCCAATCGGTAGCTATTGGTAAAATTTTCTGCTTAGTAGGAAATCAATTTTTATTTGAGCTATCTTACATTCTTTCTAATAGATGTTTTTCTACTTTCTTGATTTATGAAATGCAATGTGTAAATATACTTTATATGTTAATATTGATTTTAAAATAAAGAGATCATTTAAAAATTATGAATGAGCAGCTGTAGAAAACAAGTACTAAACAAAAAAATAAACCAATTCGATTGGTATTAGTGATTTTTTTTTATATTAACATAATTAGGTTTTTAATACTAATGTAATTTGGTTAAAAACATCAAAAGTTGCATAGTAATTTTCATAATCATGCTGTTTGAAAAATTTTAATTTTAAGTACTTATGCTGTATGTACGGGAAATAAGTTGCTCTATATGGATATATTTTTTTCTGATTTAAACTGGCTCTCTCTCTCTTTTTTTTGGGGGGGGGGGCATTGAAGGAGGTAACAAGGCAGCACTGCAGTGCACTTAATAATGTAAAATGCCATTCATGTGCTTTTAATGTGAAATTCTTTGACAATATTATTCATGTGTTACACTTTTGGATTTTTTGAATGTCGGATACATGTTTGTATATTGCTTTGATTATTTTAACTGTTTTATATTAATGTATTTTATTAGAGTGGATAAATTAAAAGTTTTTTCTGCAATAGTAGTATTTAGCATTTATTTATAAGCTTCACCTTAAATATTTAGTCAATCTTTTACTTTTATTTAGGACATTCAAAGCAGCAGTGAACCTCCTTCATTTTCTCTTGAAAGGTTGTTATTTAGCATAGCAACGGATCCTAAGACTCAACCAGAAACATTGCAAAAAATATTACCTTTGATTCAAAATATAAGGTAAGCATAGTTTTAAAAAAAATGAAATGGAAAAGTTCAAATACAGGTGTACCTTTGATTTTATGTACTGTTTATTTATAACTAGCCGCCTCCGGCGACCAGTTGGCTCGCCATCTTAATAAATCTTGTTCGGAGAGAAGCCTGTTTCTCACTGGCTTCCTTCGGCACTGAAATCTCTGATTCTGAATGGAACTTAAAATTAAGATGGTTACAAACAGGAGTGGCCCTAGGGTAAGTGGCGCCCCTGCTAACGTTGAAAGGCTCATTATAATCCATGGGTCATCCCCATTTTCTTTCCTTATTCCACTAAGTTGTAAAGTATATCATTATTTTTGAGTGTGATTCAACTCAATTAAAATTGATATTTCTAACATCCTTTTACTGGATGAAATACATTAGAAATAGATGAGAAAAAGCTGTAAAGAAAAATGCACAATTCAAACTGAATGAAAGTTTCAAAAACTTATTCTGGTGTATTCATAATCCAAGTAGCAAACAATAAAAAATTATTTTCGCATCATTTAACGATGATAGAGCATCAGTTACATGATACACTGGGTTTCTTGCAAATTTATGTTAAATTAAAGATACGCTCTCATTAAATTGCACCAAACGCTGGAATCATTGTCTCAAAATTGCATATCAACTATTTTATTTTTCGCCAAATTAAAAAGTTGCTCATTTTAGTCTCGGAAAATTACCAAATTCTATTTTCCTTTTGAGTATAAAACATATCATTCCTGCTGTGATTTCACATGTACGCAATATTTTAATTAAAAAATAACCTTACAAATAATCTAAGCAACAACAACAAATCGTTATTCTTTTATTTTTTGAATCATTTAATAAACTTGCCAAATATGGCAACCTAGATATGCTTAATCCTCACTTTTTCCACTTGGGGGGTTACAATTGCGAAATGGCGGAGAGCAAAAATTAGCCTTTTGCAACATGTTTTTTTATCAATATCTCCTAAAATAATTTAAATTTTGAAAAAATCGCTTTGAGGTATGTCAGGATCTGTCCTGGAGAATTTCCATACAAAATTTGGTATGTCTACGATCACCCTACACAAAGAAGCTACACAAGACACAGACAAACTGACATTTTACACTTTGTTTTATTTATATAGATGTTATATGCTCACTTAATTGCATTAACATTTTTGAACAGTGGAACTGGAAGCTTTTATTATTATTATTATTATTATTTTACAATAACAGTACCAGACAATTCTTCTTTTTTCTTGTTGAAGAATTTAGTATTTTATATATATATATACTAGCTGAAGTACCTGTTCTTTGCACGGGAATGAATGGACTTTTTGATATTACGATTTGTGGTGATTACTATTTATTGTAATAAAGAGATATAGCAAAATGGATATTGCATTATATTGTGTTCAATAACCATGCATACCGAATTTCAAGGCAATCGTTTGTACAGTGCAGAAGGCCATGCGGCGTAGCTCAATCTAGTGGCAAGTTTTAGCAAAACGGATAAGGCGAAAATATTCTTCGCATTCAGATATCGATGAATACGAAATTTCAGGACGATCGGCTGGACAGCCCTGAAGTTCATGTGTTGACGCGACATCTAACGCGAAACTCTTCCCCGTGTTCAAATATCTATGTATACCTATTTTCATAGCGATCAGTTGCACAGTCAAGAAGTGATACACTGCAGCGCGATCTAGTGGTTAATTAAAGTAATGATTTGCTACAGTGCCGTCAAGTGGCGAGTTATAGCAAAATGGATAAAGCCAAAATATTCTCATTGTTCAAATAGCTATGTATACTGATTTTCATAGCGACCATTTGAATGGTCAAGAATTTGGCCTGCTGCATCGTCATCTAGTGGCGAGTTAAAATAATAATGCATTGCAGTGCCATCTAGTGGTGAGTAACATCAAAACGAACACAGTTAGAATATATTCTTCGTGCTGAAATATGTAAGTATAAGAAATTTTATGCCAAACGGTATAGAAGTTGATGCGTTGCAGCACCATTTAGCGGCAAGTTACAGCAAAATGGATACTGAAAAATATTCTCAGTGTTCTAATATCCGCGTGTACCAAATTTCATCGAAATCGGTTGGACGATATTCGCATAGTAAACGGCTAAACTGAATAGAATTCGACGTTCTGCTGCACCACCTGGTGGCAAGTTAGAGGAAAACGGATAGCATAAAAAGCTTCTCCATGATAAAAGACTTAGGTGAACCAATCTGTGCAAACCGCTGATCTCACTTCCTCAAAATCTGCATTTGAGCCATTTTATTTTTTCACCAAACTAAAAAAAATTACCCATTAACCTCGGAAATCTTTAATTCTTATTGTTTTGCGTATAAAACATTTCATTCCTGCTCCGATTTCCCATGCACACGATATTATAATAAAAAAATAATAATCTTACAAATATAAACTAACAAAAAAAATCATTATTATTCTTTTATTTTTACTTTGAGAATTTAAAACATTTTATTCGGCAAAATCGCTACACATGGCAACCACGATCCTTATTTCACACTTTTTTGACTACAGGGGTTACAATTACGGAATGCTTTTTGCGTGGAGAACATAAAAAAATCTCTTAAATTCTGGGAACGGGTGGACTTTCAAATTTTTAAAGTGGACTATGATTTATTCTATATTATTTTACATATCTGTGCAAAATGTCAGGCTGATTGGTCCATTTTTGTGGATTTGTATACGAATCAAATCCACAAACAAACAGAATTTCATTTTTATTTATAAGGATTAGACAATTAAACATTTATTTGGTAGCACCATCACATACAGTGTTTGAAGAATTGCACACATATGCAAACTAATGTTTTTGAAATTCATATTCACTTTATTCATTAATGGTTTTAAAAATAAGCCACTGGAATATATTAGTGAACATGAGCGATTTTTTTTTTTTTTTTTTTTTTTTTTCCCTAAGTTATACCTTAACACCTAATGCTCCCAAGCTATGCAGCTAGTATTGGGTTACATATAGGGTGCCAAAAAACACTAATATAGGCTTTTATTCCCTAAATATTGATCATAGACATATACAATAAGTAACATAAAGTTATGTAAAAGGTACAGAATTTTATAGTATTAATAACAATTTTCAGGAGATTAAATCTAAATAAATATAAAATTCAAATTTTTGTGTGCTCCCTGTACAAAAAATTGCTACTTAGTAAAATTCACTCCATACATTAATTGGGTGGTGTGTGAAACTTGATGATTTCATTCCAAAAATGTCAATATGAAAATAAATATATACTGATCGCTTTCCACTGGCTTTAAAAGATAAAACATCTCAACTTATAATTGTGTTTCAGGAGTACTAAATAAATTACAAAAGAAGAAATTATTTTATGAATACATAATACATTTTCTATTACTCATATCTACCGGAAAGCTCTTACTGACTTTTTTAAAAATATAGCTCTGATCCTTTTTATTGTGAAATCCTGAAATGTAGTGCATCACCTAATTAATGTATAGAGCACATTTTATTGGGAATTTTTTTGTACGGGGGCCGTATAAAAATTTAAATTATGTATTTATTTAGATTTAATCTCCTGAAAATTTTAATTGATACCATAAAATTCGTGCCTTTCATTATGTAACTTTGTAATTTGTTGTATATATATCTGATACTAGTAGATACTAGTAGATTACTAGTAGATCTGATACTAGTAGATTTTTAAAGAAATGAAACCATTCTGTAGTGTAAAAATGAGGTAAATTATATATTTAAAGAATAATTTGCCTAGGTCAGGGTTTTTAGAACAACCTGCATATATATTTGTGCATGGGTGTGCCTACAGAATCCTTGATGTGCAATCCATCTCAATTGCACAAAAACCTTCGCATACATCATATGAGGGTTTCTTGATTTATAAGCATTTTTTTTTTTTTTTTTTTTTTTTTTTACACATTTTTCCCTCGTGAAGCATAACATATGAAATGGCTCTATATTCTCTCTAAACAATACAACTGTTTCCTCTCAGGAAAAGATTGAGATTGTTATTGGTGCTAGAAAAATTTCATCAAATTTGACAGAAAAACTGTTGGCTAGCGAGGGTTGCTCAAGTTTAGTCTCAAACATCATTTCTCTTTTTGAAAAAATCCACTGTTGGAGCAAAAAATATATCCTGCAATGGATACTTGCCTGTGTGGATTTAAAATGTAGCAAAATTGTCGATTCTTTTGCAAATGAATGTCAGAGGTTTGGATCAGACAACTAATTATACTTCCCTTGTAGGTGCTAATGCCTTGACAAAATCCAAGCTTTTAATTCCATCCAAGATAAAAGCTATGATGTTGTGATGATCATGCACTTTTTGGATTAACCTTTTTTTTTTTTTTTTTTCCCCGCATGAAGAACATAAAATATTTTGAATATAAATGTGGCCTGCCACCTAAAATTTTCTGCATACTCCACTTTGGAAACCTCTGGTCTAGAGGACATATTTTAATTCAAGACTCATTGAAATTTGTTGTGAGACTATGGATATATCCTAACTTCGTACTTCTTCAGCTGTGATTAAGCTGACTATGTGCGATTGTATCAAATACTAGTATTTAAAATATTTGTGTAGAAGGCACTCTAGAAATTAACTAATGTAGGAATAGAAAATTCTTTTGACAAAACTGCTGGATAAATTATAATTTTTGTAGTGAGTAACTTTTATGCACTAATTTCCTCATTGTTAAGATATTACTTGTGTATAACATTTTCTTTTAATAATATTTAGATTAAAAGATATGCATTTGAGAGCACAACTAGGTGAGTTAGGATTAAAACAATGGGAGAGACTGCCAGTCCTAGATGTGAAAGATAGAAAGAAGAAGTCAAGAATTGATGAAGAATTTGAGCAAGAATGTGAAATTTGTCGTACTCATTGCTATGTATCTATGGTAAGAATTTATTTGTTGTTTCAGGTTAATTTCATGCTTGCTAACTCTCCCAAATTTCAATGGAGACTTTCATTCTTATGTTTCAGTATCAATTCTGTTTTTCATTCAAATTTTGCTTTACTTTTTTCCCCCTTCAAAATTTACTGATATTTACTTCTGCAATAAGAAATTTGTTCATCCGATCCTCAATAGATGTATTCAAAGGTTTCTTGATTTAATACTTTCTTGGTCATGGATTCAAAATTTAATAAATAAATGAAACAAAAAATAACATTAAAAAATCACGAATAGAGTTTAATGCCAATAATATAGATTTTATTTATTACTATCAACACAAAGTGTAAATGAAATACTGAATAAAGTCTTGACAATTTTTTTGAAATCACCCTGTACCCTTACTATAAAACTCTAGAGCTTTTGAGAAGAAATTAAATTAATATATATGCATTAGATTAATCCATTTTTAAACAAATCACTTTAATAACCATGTATTTTTTTCTTATTTGACATCATTTAAAATCTTTTTTTTTTTTCCTTTCTTCTTCTTCTTTGAAACTTTGGGCCAGTCTTCCGTTTTTTCTTTTTGTAAAGTTGGCAGCTCTGTTTTTTGTGTTTATTGTTGTTGCATTGCACTACATTTTATTTGTGAATTTGCAATAAAGTAGGTAATTTTATAGTTAAATAAATGTAACACAATAAAAAGATCATGTTCTTTATTTCAAGTATAAAGGTGTAAAGGGCACATGAAGCTTAATTAATACATTTAACCAGGTATGAGATTCTTCAGCTTTTTGACTGATTTTCAGCTTCTTGTGATTTTGGACAATAAGGGGAAATGTTATGAAGGATTTAACAATGTTAAATGAATCAATCATTGTAATTGTAAATGTAAAATTTTCTAGCCCCTCTTGCTGTATGAGTTGCAAAATCATTGTGCATTGAATCTGTTGGGTGAATGTAGTAACACTGTGATGTACTGGTGGCAAATCAGTACATCACAGTATACATCAGTACACATCGGCATAAATCAGTTTTAATATCTAATTTTGTGTTTTCCGATGCTCATCGGCTGCCCAATTTAAAAACACAGTAAGGGATAAGTTTTTCAAAATGGATTTTTTAGCATTTTTCGTTCTAAGAGAGTCGTGTGAGCATGATTTACTTGGTACTTTTCAATAATTAAAATTTTTTGTACAGATATCAAAATGGATAAACCTAGTAAGTGCTTTTTTTTTTTCAATTTGACAAATTTAAAACAAAGTAACACTTTCAACAATTTTAAAAACCTTTTGGGAATCCCTGAAAGTAAATGATAAGTCTAAAGACTTAATTGATAATAACGAATCAATAGAAAGTTTTGAAGAATAGATTCATTGGTAAGAATGTTGTAAGTTTTCATAATTGTTTATAATTTTTCACATCATTTGTTAAGTTAAAATATATTTTTAAAATGCGTAAAATGGCAAAGTAATTTTATCTGGTCATGTTATCAGAAAGTCATGATTTTATTTACTTTGCGCTTATAGATTTCACTGTGAAAAAAAGCCAAAGTATATATTAATTGTATTTATTATTTAATGTTAATAGCCGTTATTACATAAATATTTATTGTAATGTATTAAGATTTAATACAGTGTGGGACACATTTCATTGAAAAAAATTAAATTAGAAATACACACTAGCTTTGAATTAATTTGTTTTTTTATTTTCTGTTCATTGTTTAATTGTTATTAATTATTAATAGCCAGATGTTTTCAATAAATAAAATTAAAAACTGTCCCTAATATTGTTTTTTTATCTACAAAGTTTATTCTACTGATTTATTGCACAAATCTCTAATTAATAACTAAGTAAGTGCACTTACTTTGTTTTTGAATTGGTCAAATATAAAAATTTTCACGGTCCAACACCTTTTTAGCCTAGTAAGTGCAATAAATATCACAACACAGGTAAAAATGATTTTTTTTTTTTTTCTACATGTTGTCATCCTAATCTGTGACAATAATCAATGGTTAATTTGTTGTGCAAAAGTACCATTTTGTGCAGCTAAAAGAAAATAGGTTTTTCTGGGTTCTGGAAAATTTTTAATTTGTCCCTTACTGTGTTTTAAAATTGGGCAGCTGTCATTATCACATGTTAAAGTTTAACTAAATTTTTAATGTAAATGATTCAATAAGAATTTAATGTTCTTTTTCTTATTTATATTTACTGAATAAAAAATAAGTTATTAATTAACTGTATTTTTATCATGTTCGATGTTCTGATGTTTTACTTTTTAAAACATCTTTCAGGTATATATATTATATACAAATATTATACACAAATTTCTTGACTGCATATGATTCTATAACAGAGTACTGCTTTGAATATTGTAACTATAACAGAACATTATCACCCATCAGTTATTCTTACCAGGAATAAAGAAAGTTAAAAAATTGTAACTTGATAATTATTCATCCCTTTCAGATTTATTTTCTATATTTGTCTTTTCTTCCCCTCTCTCTTGAGGAAGAAAGGAAAAAAACTAATATATGTACAAAGGCAAAAATTATCAAAAAGTTTAATTTTTAGTAATATTTTACTTCTATAATTAAAACCACCCTACTTTAAAAGACCTGTTAGTACTTCTAATTCTTGTATATTGGCAACATACATTATGGCTTATCTTACAAAGACTAGGCAAAATTGGCAATTTTGGAAAATAATGAACTTAATAAGGAGTATAACATATCGCTTTTCGAAGCAATCATTTTGCTGAAGAAATCTTGGAGACAAGTAACAGCTACAACAATTCGTAACTGTTTTTGAAACGCATGTCTTTCCAAAAATATTTTGGATCAAAGAGAAAGAATTAGAGATGAAGTCGAAGATGAAAATCTACCACTTGCTGTATGGCTGAACAGCATAGCATTAAGACCTTTTCTAGAGATGGAATTGTACACTTTAAATCATGTGATAATGAGGTCTGTACTTCAGATATTCCTACTGATGATGACATCGTATCCGAAGTAAAGCAAAAAAATACTATTGAAGATGAAGCTTCCTTACCTTCAGGCAAAGAAAGTGTAATGTCAGCATCCTTGATCACTGAAGCAGAAGCTGCTGCAAATATTCTAAATACATTTTTTTCTATTTAAAATGTAGACATAAAAACTATGGACTGTTTCTTAATTGTTGATAAGAAAATTGATGAATTTTACTTGAAATCAAAATGTATACAATTTAAAATAACGAATTATTTCCACCGAGTGTAAAAATGAAAGTGAGTACTTAAAATTATTCTTTTTAATTTTTTATTGTTGTCTATTTAATAATTTATTAGGAATAATTTCAGGGTTTCCACAGACCTGGAAAGTCAGGGAAATGAGTTTTGGTCAGGGAAAGTCAGGGATTTGGGAAAAAAGTCAGGGAAATTAGCAGAAATCGAAGAAAGATCAGGGAAATGCAAGAAAAATTGAATTTTGCGGCAAAATCAAGAAAATATTTGCTGTTTGAATATAAGTATAGAAATTGTTTTATTTTCATTTTTTCATTTAACCTTATAAATAATTTTAAAATGCGTTCTTTATGAGCCTATCTTGTGCAGTTGAAATATGCTTAATTTTATCCTAAATTATTATCAAACATGGTTTTTATTAGAATCCAGTGATGTCAAATAAGATTCTTGTACATATTAATTTTATTATTATTTGTAAAAAAAGGGGCAAAATATATAAAAAGTTATTAATTAAAGGATGTAATGTTAAAAATAGAAATAACAAATGGGGGATTTCCCATTCGTTATTTCGGGAAAGCACGCTAGATAAAGTCAGGGAAGAGCATGATAGATGTCAGGGAAGTAAAATCTGTAGAAACCCTGAATTTATAATTTATTAGTTAATTAATTTATAAGTAAATCATGTATTATACCAGTAAATGTTTCTAACAAAACTGCCATCAAATTCTAAGAAAAAATCAATATTTTAACAAGTTTGGATATAATGAACCTCCAGTTACAGTGAACTATTTATCGGGTCTGCAGGGGTTCACTATAGCGGGGTTCAACTGTATTATTTTTAACCTTGCTTCCTGCCTGACCAGGGGCCAGGCGCATAGCCCTTGATTGAAATTGTGCAAATTTTAGTTCATACTTCACATAAAAATGACTCCAGTAAATAAAATGAAATTTGAGTAGATTTTACAAAAATTGTCAGTTTCAACTGTGCCAAATTTTACAATTTTTGCAAGCATATTGCAGAATTTGATAGGCAACGATACTTTGGCATATTATTTAAAAGGAACTGAACAGTACATAAAACAGTGCACAGCTTTACTATTTTAAGCATAGAATATAGCCCCTAGTCTAAGTTACAGTTTATAAAAGCAGTTATTTCCAGTTTCATCTTACCCCTTCCAAGCACTATGCATTCAGGATAGCAGAAGAAGTGACATTTACATTAATACTTATTTCTTACTTCCTAATAGATTCCACTCATGCCAACTGAAAAACATTAACACAGATTTTTAGTGTTTAATCCAGATGCCTTTTGTTTCTTCTGGATGTCTCATATTTCTGTGCTTTTTGTATGTGAAGAAAAAAGAAAGAAATATTCTTCCTGTATAAAGAATGGGCATTCAGCTGATTAGTTTATAATATTACATCTTTCTGATTATTATTATTTTCCTTCTTTTCAGGTTGTTAATATTTTAGAAGATACTATATATTGTCTTCCTCATGCCCTTGAACATATTCCAAAGAAGAATTTAAAGCTGTGTAAATTAAAATATACATATGATGAAGTAAGTGATAATACTATGTGGTGTTTTTCTTGAATTGCATATTTCCATTGTTGGTGAAACTGTCTCGTATCAAAGCAATTCAAAAATTCTGTAATGCTATTTTTTGTCAGCTTAGTGAAATGTTTATAAATGTCGCAGAAATATCTTTTCATGTGAAACTGCTCTGTGTGTGAATACTTGGAGAAACTCGTGTTTTTATAATCTCAATCATAAGTACTCATTTTAAAAAACAGTGTCTATAGCATATTTTTTATAAGTATCAAACCTGAATCGTCTTGTCTGCATGCCTCTGCTGACATACCCTAAAGCATAAAACATCCTGCTAGACAGATTTTAAGTTATTGAATTTGTGAACTAATGTTTGCTTGAAAAACATTTTCCACAATACTACACTATTAACATAAGACATCCTACCCAAATATTTAATCTTATTTTCATGCTGGAACTGAAAAGCAAGTAGCTTTCCCAAATTTCCCATTGACAGTTGATTAATGAATTATTACTTTGCATTTTGATGCTTTGTGGAACTGACACTCTTATCTTCTGTTCAAAAAGATGTTCTATCAAGTTTCCCTTATCAGACTGATTTTATATTAAAATTATATTTATTAGCGTCTGACCAAAATAAAATGCTATAATTCTTAGGGAGGGGGGGGGGGGTGGTTCTGCTTTACTGTCTGCTTACATGAGTTTTCGGAAGTGTTAATGGTTACAATGCATAATCTACCAGATACATGCTGTAGTTGTTCTTGCCAAAACATTATAAAAGTCTGTAATCTTAAGTTAAAACATAACACTTTATTTTAAAGAGTGAACCCTTTATGCCACCTGTATACAACAATATTTATTTCACATTATCATTCAATACAGTCAGAGAGGTTCCCAACATGCCCTATAATGGCCATTTTAAAAATATAATTATAATAATCAACAGAACCTATTAACCTACCTCCTAAAATGCATTTTCATGCTGTTAAATAATTTTTCTTTCAAAAAATCATAATCACATTCATTATCCACATTGTATCAAAATCTCTTTATTCTAAAGAAAAGTAACCCCAACTGCAGCCACCACTTTCAAAAGCTTGTTCTGCTATCTCCTTCGAAAACCATGGGGATTTGAGTTTTGACAAAGGTAATCCACGGATTTGGAAAATACTGGGTAAGCTGGTAAGCTGACTTAAATTTTGAAATTTCAGTTATTTTAGAAGGCATATAAAAATAGGCATATGGTTGCCAGATTTGGCAATATTCGCTAGCATAAAATTATTCATGCCTTTGCAATAAAGCAATTCCAAGTATGTACAATCATGTGAAATTAACAAACATGAAGTATAATTGCACAAATTTTATGCCAAATTATCAAGTAAGTGATATAAATAAGTCAGTGTGTTACACACAAAGTTCACACTTTTCATATAGTAAGTTCTTAAATAACAGGAGTTTAAAGTTGTTGATTATTTGTTTTTCTAATACAGAATAACTAATTGTAACTGATTTAAAAAGTGAAATTTTGGCATTAGTCAGGCAAATACTACATGTGTACCAAAATGTTAGCACCCTGTATTTTGAAAATGAAAAATAATTCAAATGCATATTATAGTAATGCCTGTTAGGTTCAGCTTGGTTATTTGCCAGCATGGCGAGATGATATATTTCACCGTGCTAAATAAGCCAATCTGCAAAGGATTATATATATATATATATATATATATGAATGTATGGATAACTGTTTTCACGGCAACCTTACATGAGCAATAATTATTCGTTATGAGCATGTGTAAAATGCCAAATAATGAAAAGCCGCCATATTAAAAAGAACATGTGAAGAACTGTTTTCTTAGAAATAATTATTAAATATACATATGTAAGTCGCCGTATTATGAAAAACTGCCATGGATGCCATAGGTGTTCCAAGGTTTTACATCATTAAAAAATGTGTGAAGTTTACATTTTTATGTTATAAGGAACACGCAAGGGTACTTATGTATTATCCCGCCAGTCTGTTAAGACGAGCGATTTTTCACCAAGGTTTGGAATATGATTGGCAACAATTTGCGAGTACATTTGACTAAAAGTTTGACAAGAATGACTGCCGAGATGATATGCAAAAACCAAGCAAGGTGTAGCTTGGAAACATTCTATCTGATCCAATCTTTGGGTTTTGTCTGGAAATAATGCTTTTTTTACAAATAAGACTTAGTAGGGGCAGAATGCCTCATATGAAAAGCGAGTCTAGAGGCCTTGTCCCCTAGTGCTAAAAAAAAAATAGTATTAGTAAATACTATTAGTAACTTGATAATGAAACAGCGAATTGTCATCAAACTCATGAAAATTCTGTTAGAACTCAGTATATAAAAAAAAAAGTTGTGAATTCTTAAATTAATCAACTGTCAGTACCAGTTAACTCTTAAAAGAAAAAGGAGTGTGATATTTGATGTTTAAAACACTAGTCATAATAATGCTACGTCATTTCTTTTCTTTTCTTTTTCTTTCTTTTTTTTTTTTTTTTTTTTTTTTTTTTTTTTTTTTGTCATTTGTTTCATGCTTATACATTGTGCCATTAAAAAATTTTACTATCATATTCTGCATGGTTTGAGAGGGAAAAAAAAAAAAAAAAAAAGTTTGACATTTAGTTTGTTTTATTAAAGAATTTTTGAGTTATTCTTACAGCTGTTATCTGTTTGTATATTTTCAAGTTCCTTAAAATTTCGATTGACTTTCAGAACTATTTATAAGTTGTTGTTTTTTTGTGTGTGTCTGTAAAAATATTTAATTTCCTTCCTGTTTGAAGCCTTTAATTCATAAATGTATGAACCTTGGAGTAAAGGCAATCACACTCAGCAGTAGAGTATTAAGTAGCTAGTATTACTACTATGTAAGGAAATGCAGTAATTAATTTGTATAGCTGTTATGAAAAATGATGCCTTATGGAAGTGCTGTTTTGACAGCTGATTTAGAATATATGACAGTTTGTAAATGAACCCCAGTATAATTACATTTTCTTATCTCTATTACAGAAAGAGCTGAAAGATTTAGAAGGAAAAGTTACTGAGAATATAACAGTGCATTTAGCAAAACTTTCAAAGAAGAAATCACCCAAAAAGAAACTTGCTGCTGCATCTGAAAATTAAAATGATTTTTTTTTAGCATAAATATGATGGCCAGTTACTATAATAATTAATTTTAATCTCATTTATTTATAGTCATTTTTTTTTATTTTTTAGTACTTAGTGCCATTGTATTTGTTTCTTCCTTTGTATTATAATTGTAAAAATAATTTTTATCATGATTTGTTAGATTATTAGATATATACATGTTATCACTTACAATGTTTGATATACCTCAGTAAAGCACAGACTGCCAAAATTTTATATTTATCATACCTTGAATTTTGTGCTTTTACACATAATCAGTATTTTCAAAAGATTTCCTTTGGCCAAATAATTTTTTTTCTTCTGCATTTAATAACAATAGACTTTCAAAATACGTTTTCGAAAATTGATTGCAAAGGTTTGGGTTGGGAGGGGACAATAAAAATAAAGTACATTAGTTATGGAAGTGTTTTTATTCTTTCGTTGAAACCTTCTTAACATGTGGTATTGTCATGCAACTGTTAAGTTATGTATGGGTTTACATAATTTGTATTGCATTTTTTAAAAGAATATTTTACTGGGATGCCTAAATTCTGTACTTGGAACTGTTCAACATGCAAATATTGTATTATAATTATCACTACAAAACAAAATAATATAACAACAGAAATATCTCACACTTAAATGCATTTCAATTTCATAGGACTTTTCTTTTGTATTTAAAAGAATGAAGGCATTTACTGTGCCAAGAGATAGTAAAAGAAAAGTCTCTAAGGATTTTCCTTTTTTGGGTTTTTGCATATTTGCAAGTGTTCCATAACTTTCTCTAATGTGAAGTTAAGAAAATTACTGCAGTTCTGTTTTGTGTTCTTTGCTTACTATTTTTTAAATGTGTAATTGATTGATTCATAGAATTATGATAAATATAAATAATTTTTAACTTTTGATATAAGTAGTTATTTATTATTCTAATAAAGTAAAAAAAAAAAATTTCATGTGTTATCTTTTATTATTTTGTGTACCATATGAACTAGTCATTGTTTTATTTTACTTGTACAGATTTTTTTTCTCTCCTATATTAAAAAAAAATGTGTTAAATTATTTATGATTTATAAAAATACCCAGTTTCATGAAAATTTATGCCATTTTCATTATCCATTTTAAAGATTAATGTAATTCTCACTAGATCTTCATATTGCAGTCAAAATATTTAATTGTGTATTAAAGGTTTGACTACTAAAATGATGATTAATATGACACAAAAAGCACAATTCAATTAACTGAAATACCAATATATTTTTCAACATGATGGGTTAGTTGCTCACAAGGTTTTATTGATGTGGTTTTCAGATTGTTACCCAATTACTGTGAAATATAAAAAAGTGATTCAATTACTCAGAGGATCGTAAAAATCTGTTTCAACTGGTATAGAAATCTGTAATTTAGTCTTTGAAAAGGTTTTGTTTCATTGCTAAATCAATTTGCATCACTATTTAAATCACACAGATTTATCAGATTTCTTAATTCCTTGATTAATAAAAAAATGAAAATAAATAAATTTAAATGCTGACATTGGAATTTTTACCTTTATTAATTTTTCATTGTCATTTAAGTTATTTAAGCACTGGGTGATATTGTATGCTCTCAAGTAACTGCAAAAGTTAGTTCTTACTGATTATGAAAAATGCCCAAAAAATCAAAGCAAAATTTTCATTTTAAGTACTAACTAAAAGATATTGATTACTTTTATTTTTTTCGCAAAATCAGTAACTGTTTTAAATAATTGTGTAAAACTGAAAGATAATCAAGTTTCAAGACTGCAGAATGGAGATTTGAAAAATATATTTTGATAAATCGAAAACAAATTCAACGCCCCTTTTTGTTTTTTTCCAATGTGAGTAATATATATTATTTATTCTTTAGTGTTGTACTTGTATATAACCACTATAAATGCATTATTTGATCATATTTCTACTCTGTTCATGCGATTTTTATTCAAGTTGTGTTTATGTTGTAGTTTAAACTTAAACTATTTCATATATGTTAAATGTTGCCTAGTTATGCTGCACTGTATTGTACTTATTACTAAAGCATATTGTAATCCAAGTTATTATATTTTACATTCCTCATAAAATATATGGATATACCAAAGGAGAGATTCCTACTCTCTACTTCTTTTTTACATACATATATAAACATTTTTTATTTTAAGACAATAAATGTCAAATCTCTTAAGAAATTTTGCATGCTTGCTGAGACATAGTTTTATTATTTTTCAGATTATTTTTAAGTACATGTTTTAAAATGTAAAATTGGTACATTTTTTCATTTTCTCATGCAATGTTTTAGTTAAAAAATGATTAATTGACACTTTGCTACAAACAAGGGGTATAATTATTTCTTTTCCTCTGTAACACATTGCTTTTGTTGATATGAAAACAAAAATGTCATTAGCTGTCAGTTCTCTCATGCAGTATTTTAAACTGCCTCTACCCTAAGTAGCAGAAACCAAGGATGTGTCCAGGGGGGTCCGTATCCGAAATTTTAGTTTTTGTTAACAAAATAATAACCATAAAGTCTTTTTGTAAAAAATTCTGCCATTTTCACCGTTTGGACCCCCTCTGGAATTTTTTTCTGGGTACGTCCCTGGCAGAAATGCTGCAGCACAACAGAATATGCTGCAGATTATTGTAAGGTCTGCAGAAAATTGAAGATTAAGGGGGGCTGGGAATTGCTTAATTATTTTAAGTTTTGATGTAAGGTAAAATAAGCTTGTTATTTTGTAACATTAAACATTTTAAAACACCAAAATTTGTTTTTTGCTATGAGACAATTTTGTTAATGCAACTTACAAAAAAGTATTTTCCCCCATAGTATGTTTATTGATCTGTTTTTTAAAAATAAAAGAAATTGTTGCATCTAAATTTCATTTTATTCTTATGTACAGTTTTTTTCTGCAAAGAATCACTTTTTTTTTTTTTACTTAAAAAAAAATTACTTTTTTCCCCGTGCAGTTTGAAGCTAATATGACAGGAGGAGCATTTGTTCCTAGCTTGTTTACACCTCTATGCATCAAAGTACTCTAGGAGCAGAAATTTAAAAAAATTTTATTGGAAAAATATTTAAGGACAGCAGAATTAAAAATGAATACCATTAAATAATTAAAACAAAATTCCAAATGGAAGCACCTTTCATTCACCGCTCATGATCGTACCTGTTGTGAGACTGCTCTCTGTGCTTTCGTCAGGTCTAAAATTGATTATTAAATATTTATTTTTACATGAGTGCTGGGTATTATTTTGTCTTAAATAAATTAATTGATTTGCTTAGTCATTGAAATTTAATGGTAAAATTTGCTTAAAATTTATGACATAATAAAACACGCAGAGAGTTATTCCACATCATTATGATGCCATGAGTTTAAAATGGCAGTAGAAACTCCATGGAGTTTAAAACTCATGACACCAAAATTATGTATTCTTTCTGCATTCTGATTGGCAGAAAATACTCTATGTATGTAAAAAATCAAATAATTTTTATTAACTAGGTGGCATTATGAAGAAATAATGTTAATTGAGTCAAATTAAAGCATAAAGAGTGATATTCTTATGTGGTATTTGTGGATGCATTTACTTACATTGGAGTGAAAGGATCCCCATAAGAAATGTCTGTCCCAAGACTAAAGCTAGCTTAGTTAAACTCTTAACTCTACTATGGTTCCACTTCTATGCATTAAGTTTTTGTGAGGAAGAAGCTTTTAAAACTTTGCCTAGAACATTTAGAGGCATTTGTAAAAGAATTACTAATTTCTCAATTAACAAGAAAGCTTTTATTTTATTCTAGTCATTTGAATTCTTATTTTTGAAACTGAGTATGGGATAGAGAAATCCTGATGCTAATTATTTTCATTCTGTTTCTGATCAAGATTTGTCAGAAGAAAGAGAAAAGTAATTCTGCCCTAATATGAGTTTTTTGCAAAACCTTCCCTGTGTGGGTGCCCAAGTTAAAAAATTATAAAAATCTTAACAAGAAATCCAAGATGATTCCTGATAAAACTTTTTTCATGAAAAACTCTACATAACTCCTAAATGAGAAATTCACAATGAATCTTCATAAAGCTTATTTTCATCCTACATTAATCCTGCATTTTAAAATCAGAAATTGAGTGTGAACCCTATTGTAGATCTAGAATTGCTATTAAATTAGAATGTACCTGTATTTCGGAAATACCTAACTGCAGTAAAAGATATTTTACATCAAAATTTTTATTTTGCATCAAAATGCGTTATACTTGATTTTGAAAAATTCTGCATTATTTTACCGAGCTTTGTATGTGTTTATTTTGATTTTTGTAAGTGCATTAAATTAACTGTAATTATGACTTACCAAATAATATTTCTTAGGCATTACCAAATAATATTTCTTAGGCATTGTTTTTTTACATAAATCTAGTATTTGATAATGCAAATTTTATTTATGAGTAATTATGCTTTCCTGTTATAGTAGGCTTCATCGAATATAATTGGGGTTGCAAATAAACTTTAATTTATGGTGCTGTTGCTGCAGGTTTACTGAAACTTCTTTACTTATATATATATATATATATATATAACACTCAATTTATAAATTTAAGAGTATAAAATTGTATCATTGATGCAATTTTCTAGATTTGATGAATGCCTTTATAAAACTTTTAAGAATTACTTGCTGTCTATTTATTATGTTCATACATATTTTATAGATTACTGTAAATTCCATTATTCTGAAAATAAAATGCCATCACTAACCCATTTCAGTGCCATACAGCATGATAGCCCTTCATGTTCCAAGTAATTCAGTGCAATGCGAAAAACATTCAGCATTTAAACAGTTAATGAAACTAGGAATATTGCAGGATTAGTATGCTGAACAAATTTATCTGACTACTGTATGATATTTGTTATTATATAGATTTTATGGCAAAGTTAATAAATACAGCTATAAAATAAACTATAAGAAGTGGACATTAGTGTTTTAATTCAGCTTTAAATATATATTTGCAAATTGTCTTATAAGTGATATCTTGTTGATGTTGTTTATAAAAATCTGTGTATACATTTTTTTTTCCCCCATTTCAAAAGTGTTTACTTAACAATGCATTAGAAAATATTTACTTCTAAGATTTAAAAATATATGCTGTGTGTTCAGTATATATTTCTGAAATATCAACTTATCACCTGTCAGTTATAAGTATTGTATATAAATTTGTCTCTATAGAAAGCTAGAAATTTTTAATTTAAAATTTGTGTACTAAATTTTGAAAATGAGTCAAAAAGTGTTCAAAGAGTTATTTACAGATTTTACGAATAGGCTTACCAAATGTCCGGGATTAGCCCAGAGTATCCTGGTTTTGTAGTGCAGTCCAGGGTTATTGCAATTCGAGCTGTATGGCTGTCATCCCATTTTTAAATCCATGTGATGTCACTGAGTGACTAATAAATAACGTTTAATGTTCCAGTAAGGTAGGATTTTTAAAGTAATTTAAAAAATACTCTAAAATCTTCTAAAATGAACTAAACTTTAATGATTTTTTTCAGGTTAAAGAATAAAATATTTTTAGTAAAGGAAATCATTAGAATATCAGTGAAAAATGAATTGAATCAGTGAACTAATTAAATCAGTAAAGTTTCACTTTAACAAATTTTTCAGAATTACAAGTTCAACTTTTCCCTTGAAACTCATTGTAACAAAATTCTACTGGAGTCCTGGGTTCACCCTGCAAAAATATGATTCTGACGTGAGTTGAACTTAAAAAAATAGGGTAAGCCTATGTAAGATTATGTTTTGTATTCCTCTGACTTGGTACTCCTGAAAAACTTGTGATATTTTATAGGAACTTTCTTCTTGTGCTACACGAACACTGCCAAACTCATCTGAATGCTTCAACACAATAATTGACAAGTAAAATTTTAATGTTATTTAGTTTGAGTAAAATTACACACAAATAAGTAATCTACATTGCCAATTCTTAGAGAACAGCCCTTAGCCATTTCATAAGTCCTTATTAACAAGTTAGGCACATTGCTAACAAAGAAAGAATTTTAGAATATCTCTATAAAACACACTATCTCAGAGGCTCCTAAACTGTGTGCTACGGCACTCTAGGGCATATATGCCAGGGATGCTGAGGAGATAATCAAGAAAAGTGTTTTGGTGGAGTATAATCAATTTCCTCTGAACCAGTATCCCACAAAAAAGTTAGCCAAGCCAATGACCAAGTGGGCTCAAACAAAAATATTTCAGTCAAGTTTAAGAGAGTAGTTGTGCCCAATAGTCTCTCTTTTACATGAACACCCTCAAATAGGGGGGAGGGGGTGACAAAGTTCTATATCCTTTTCCCAAGAGAGTACTTTCTTGTTAGTTAGCCCTACAAACAAAATTTTAAAAAAGTTCAAGTAAAATGCATCCAAACTGCTTCATTCTAACCTTCATATTCATATTGCTTTAAAGGAAACCTGCTGCAAAATATTTTTAGCCTGACAAGGGTGCTGCAGTGGGAAAAATTTTGGGAACCCCTGCCCTAGCTATATTTTGCTAGTTGTATGTTTGCTTGGAGATAAATTTCTCCGACTTCAGTTTTTTTTTTTTTTTTTTTTTTTTTTTAAGGGCATTAAATATATATACATATATATATTTAGAAAGAAATTTAAAAGTTGCGTTGTGGGTCGAGGACACACAAGATTAATATTTACCATCCCTTACTGAATTTTTTAAGTCCTTTTCAGGAACATTAGAAAATAATGAAAACACTAATTACAAACAGATCTAAAACTGAATTCTCAAGAATGTCTAAAGTCATTTTAAAAGGTTGTGGAGACAATTGTGAAGGGTTGTAGACACAATTTGAAAGGAAATGAGTCCATTTTGGAAAAGTGTGTCAAACATATTGAGCACACTAACATAATCCTGAAATATATGAAACTTAACAAACAAAATTTGCTTAATTCTACCTATGCAAAATTTACTTGTTGAAAATAATTAAAAATAAATCCAGATCTCTGCAGAAATTGGTAAATTTTTGGGAAAAACTGAAATGTTTTTATCACTCTTTTTATAAACATTAACTAATTAAGGAAAGTAAGTTTAAAAGTTAAAGTTATATCAGTATATCAGACCTATTTTATTCATATGGATAGAAAAATTAACTAACAAAACTTGTAGTCAAAGGGTTATGTAAATGTTATCAGTAATTCTTGATAGTAAAAAAAAAATTGTTTTTCTTCCTTTATTAAAAAAACAAAACAATAGTAACTTGGAATTATAATAGTATTCTTAACTACACTATTATTCAAATGAGCTAGTGTACTCATTCTGCTTTGTGAAAGCATGGTGCTTTATTATCATTAAGATTTTACATTATAATGCCATAAAAACAAATTTCAAGTTCTCATAAATAGCTCTGTGTTGTAAATTAAATATTTATTCACTTTGATACTCAACAATTCTGGTGACTTATTTTTGTCATTATATCAGCAAAATTAGATGTTATTAAAAATCAGGATGAGCTTAAGAAATCTATTTATATTATGTAAAAAAAATATTAAAATTATATACTTTTTTGTTTGTTTTTTGTAAATAAATTAGTAAAGCAAATGTTTCTTTTGTACTTCTCATTGTGCATCCTATTTGTATACCTTTGTCTTAGTATATCTGCTATATTTTTGTGAAGTTTTATTTTTAAGTTGTGCATCTTGTGTGTTACCTCAGATGAATATCATTAAATTTTATGTGATTAATATCATTTTGTACATATGTTTTCATTAGAAAAAATAAAAATATGTAACATGTTTTAAAATGTTTTTATTAATTTACATTGTACATTTGTGTCTAATAAAAAAAGTAGCATTGAAGTTTCATATGGACATCACAGATTTAAAACATATTTTTGAATCTATCGCAACACACATTACTTTATATATATATATATATATCTTTCAGTTAAGCAAAATTTACTAGTGAGGGAAACCATAAAAAAGCCAAAATGTGGCTCCTTTCATGGAGAATAAAAGTAAGCAATTTTTAAGAAATGCAGTTGAATTCTGATTAAACAAATCTTGTAGTAGAACTTGTTGAGTTGGTGTTTATTCATTCAGTTGAGAAGAACTAAAATTGACTACACAATAAATGCTTCATTCAAATTTACTATTAAAAGATTATCTTAAGCTATTATAAAATAAGCAATAAATAAAGAAAAATGTTTATATATTTTAAGAAAAATTATCTAAGCATCTGTTTCAATTTAATTCAAAGGTGGTGTGAATGAGGGAATGGAACCTTCAAATAACCAACTTTGTAAAAATGGATTTTTTTTTTTTTTCAATTTGGTGAAAAAATGCTGATTTAGTGAAAATAAAGGTCATATATGTTAGCATTGAAGCAAAATGTAAGACCCATAGACATACCATCAAGGGGGTATTCCCCCCCCCCCCCCCCCACACACACACACAAAAAAAAAAAAAAAAAAATGTATGCTTATGGTAAAGATAAGTATAATCAGGAAATCATGTGTTAAGCATTCTTGCTATTTTTTTTTTTATGAAAAGAATCTGGATTGAATCCGTTCAACTTTCCAAACACTTGATCTTTACTAAATGTTTAAATAAATTTCATTAAATTCAATCAGATGTAGAGTTCAGACACTAGTACACTTGAAATAATTTATGTATAATGTATATATGTCGAAATATATAAGAATACTTTTTTGTAGCTCTGTGAAAAATTGTAAGCCCTAAACACACCAAATTCTACACAGTATGTAAAGCAGTGACTCTGTCACCACCCTGGGCTGTAATGTAAAAGAATTCTTTTTTACAGGCCTGTACAAAAACTAAGCCCTACCACACCAAAATTTTTACAGGTTGTGCAACTGTGACTTATAATATGCATACCTAATTTGAGCTCAATCTAATGCACCACATAATGTGAACTTTCAAGAATTTCCATCTGTAAGCTGCAGGGTGGCTACAGAAATTTTTAAAAAAAGTTCCCTGGTCGTCACACACCCGACAACGATCAAAATTACTGTGACAGTAGGAAATTCTAGAATGGAATTAAGGGGATAGGGGTCACTATGACCACGAAATTCCACACTTTTGGGGTAAAGTGCAATCGCCAGTTAACCACTAGGGGTTACAAATCATTACTTTTCAATATGACTCAATACTGGATTGCCCAGATGCAGAAGTATTGATCAAAAAAGGGTGTTTAGTATTCACATTCATATGTCTGATTCAGGGTTTCTACAGACAATGAAAGTCAGGGAAATGAGTTTTAGTCAGGGATTTGGGATAAAAGTCAGGGAAATTTGAAGAAAGGTCAGGGAAATGCAAGAATATTTGAATTTTGCAGCAAAATCAAGAAAATACTTCCTGTTTGAACCTAATTGTAGAAATTTTTTTATTTTCATTTTCTTATTTAACCTTATAAATAATTTTTAAAATGAGTCCTTTATTAACATATCGTGTTCAGTTGAAATATTCTTAATTTTATCCTAAATTGTTATCAAACATGGTTTTTATTAGAATCCAGTGATGTCAAATAATACTTTTGTGTACATTGATTTTATTATTATTGATAAAAAAGGGGCATAATATATAAAAAGTTATTAATTAAAGGATGTAATATTAAAAATAAAAATTCAGGAAAGCAAGCTAGATAAAAAGTCAGGGAAGAGCATGATAGATGTCAGGTAAGAAAAAGCTGTGAAATCTGTAGAAACCCTGTGATTGATCCACATGTTTATATGTATGGGTGCAAACTGGCATGTAATGGGAGGGGTAAAATGTTTCCTATTGTAGAGAATATTTTCAAATAGATTCTACCTGAATTTTATTGAATTTTAGAGGGGCAGTTGCACCTTCTTGCTCTTAGTAAATTATGCCTATGTCTGTATGATTCATATGTCCATCGTATGATCCATATCTTAGTAGGTCTGAATACGTGCGGTTTTGGATTCATCATTTGATTCGTGAAGTGTTTGCATCACTCAAGTATTGTATGATCCAGAATGAATTGGGAGCTAGACGCTTATCCGCAACTAAAAATGGTCTTGTTCACTTGGCTGTTCCCTGATTTTTGGATATTTTTATCAAATTCCCTGATCTGTCACCACCCTGGGCTGTAATGTAAAAGAATTCTTTTTTACAGCCCTGTACAAAAACTAAGTCCTACCACACCAAAATTTTTACAGGTTGTGCGACGGTGACCTATAATATAATATTCTATTTGCATTCAGTTGAATGCACTATTTGAACGCTACTGCACTTTCAAGAATTTCTCTTCGTACATTATAATGTAAAAGAAATTTTTGAGCCCTGTAAAAAAAAAACTGGAGTTTTCCATAATTTGGGGATTTATGCATGCGTATAGTTGATCATTATTTCCCATTAAAGTTGCATATTAAACAGAGCTCCTTTTTTTTTTTTTTTTTTTTTTTTGCTAAAAATTGTGGGACAGCTAGGATATTTGACATCAATGGTGACCTTTGCTTATATGGTGATTTACTACTATGCACATCAATGATAGCTATTTCACATTAGGTCGCTATTGAAACAGCTCTCGATCAGGGTGTCTACTGGTCATGAAAATGTCAAGAATTTCATGAAAATGTCTCGAATTTTTATAGGATGTCATGAATTTTTTTTTTTTTTTTTCCTACAGCCCAGTCTCCTGTTGTAGGGAAGGGAAAAGGACTGTCTTTCGATCTCACTGCCGTGTGGCAGTTTATCTTGCTGATTAGGATAGTTAAATTTAATTTACTTTTGACCATTTAATTAATTAGTGACTATTAGGAGTAATTAATATTATAATTATATGTATATATATACAGGGTGATTTACTACCAGGTTGACAAACTTACAGGGGGTGTAGGGTACAGAGTTGGTTCAGAATCACTGAGCAATGTGGGGTCGAAAACGTCGTCTTGATGTACCTGTTAATAATCACTTTGGAAGAAGTGTTGAAGTGTGCATCTAATTTTTTAATCAAGTTTCATAAACAATGGGCTTTCCTCCAACAATTTCATAAATGTAACGAAAGAAGCAATTCTGGAATAACTGTTTTTATCAAGTGCAATCGATGAAAGAGGGATTAGTTTTTGAAAAACCATGGCTGGAAAGTTTACTATCACTTGAACACTTTTTCTAAAGTGTACAGGTACATGAAGATGACGTTTCCAACCCTGTATGTGATTCTGAACCGCCCTGTACCCCCTGCAAGTTTGTCCGTCTAGTAGCGAATCAACCTGTATATGTATATTTATATATATATATGTACAAGGTGATCCAAAAATAGCTCCCAAACTCTGCAGGGTCAGATTCCTCGTTGGAAGTACATAAAAATTTCCCAGAGCACTGTACCTGTACAATCCATAGTTTACAAGAAAAGTGCAAGGAAAAAGCCGAAATGCCACATCCAATGTACCGAAAGAGCCTTTATTGGAAGCATGTACATGGTTTTTTTTGCATATGCTTTCATACAATGATGAAAATTCCACCGTGACTATCGAGGCTTGGGTACAGCGTGTAATGGCTAACTGCTCGCTCTGCATCCATCTGGTGCCCATATAAATGCACACAGAATGAAGGGGAGGGACTGAATCACTTTTTACTGTAATTAGATCAATCCTTTCAAACGTTTTCATTGGAAGGAATTCAAAGGTGGCAAATCTGATGAGCATAGCAGTCCCCACTTATCCAGTCCAGTGTCCAATTTAATGTTTCTGATTGATTTTCCTTGCACTGGATGTGATGTCATAATTTGATTTTCCTATTTTTCTCGAAAACTATGGGTCGTACAGGTACAGTTCTTTGGGCAATTTTTATGTGTTTCCAACGAGGAATCGGGCTGTGCAGAGTTTAGACGTTATTTTGGGGACACCCTGTATATATATATATATATATATATATATAATTAAAATATGACTAAAATTAGTTACATTTCTAAAGCAACAAAATGGCGGTATGTCATGAAAATTCCCCTGTGGTCATTAATTTTTTTTTTTCTGCACTCCAGTAGACACCCTGTCCATGTATTGTTATGCATATTCTTAGTACCACCATGTTCAAACTTGCCATGGTGGCAAATATCCAAGATGAACCACAACTGCTATAATGGCATATTTTATCCATATACATGCCAGATACCTCTACTCGAAAACGGCTGGCAAATAGCCAAGCTGAATCAAAAAGGCATTACCGCAGTTAATTATAATTTCGAAATTTAAGTTTGTTTATATGTTAATTCAAGGTATAAACTATCTCCATTCAAAACTTCACCCAAATTCTTCCTGCCATTTCAGTGTGAAAGAGTAACAAACATACAAACTAACTTTTTTAATTGTTTCATCTGTTCTATCTGTGGTTTGCAGAGGAAGATGATAAATGCCAACGGCTCTAATGCGAGAAATTTCATCTGGGAATCATCCCAGAGTAGCTCAGTAGTAGAGCACCCGCACGTTATGCGGCAGTCCTGGGTTCGATTTCCAGCTCTGGAATTTTTCGCATAGTTGCTAAAAAATAAAATTAATCAGCCTATACACTCCAACTTGCCTAATAACTTGAAAGGTTGATGGAATCACTTTCTAAAAATGTATAATATCCGCGGCGTAATGGAGTTGTCGCGAATTAATTGTTTCATCTGTTCTATCTGTGGTTTGCAGAGGAAGATGATAAATGCCAACGGCTCTAATGCGAGAAATTTCATCTGGGAATCATCCCAGAGTAGCTCAGTAGTAGAGCACCCGCACGTTATGCGGCAGTCCTGGGTTCGATTTCCAGCTCTGGAATTTTTCGCATAGTTGCTAAAAAATAAAATTAATCAGCCTATACACTCCAACTTGCCTAATAACTTGAAAGGTTGATGGAATCACTTTCTAAAAATGTATAATATCCGCGGCGTAATGGAGTTGTCGCGAATTAATTGTTTCATCTGTTCTATCTGTGGTTTGCAGAGGAAGATGATAAATGCCAACGGCTCTAATGCGAGAAATTTCATCTGGGAATCATCCCAGAGTATCTCAGTAGTAGAGCACCTGCACGTTATGCGGCAGTCCTGGGTTCGATTTCCAGCTCTGGAATTTTTCGCATAGTTGCTAAAAAATAAAATTAATCAGCCTATACACTCCAACTTGCCTAATAACTTGAAAGGTTGATGGAATCACTTTCTAAAAATGTATAATATCCGCGGCGTAATGGAGTTGTCGCGAATTAATTGTTTCATCTGTTCTATCTGTGGTTTGCAGAGGAAGATGATAAATGCCAACGGCTCTAATGCGAGAAATTTCATCTGGGAATCATCCCAGAGTAGCTCAGTAGTAGAGCACCCGCACGTTATGCGGCAGTCCTGGGTTCGATTTCCAGCTCTGGAATTTTTCGCATAGTTGCTAAAAAATAAAATTAATCAGCCTATACACTCCAACTTGCCTAATAACTTGAAAGGTTGATGGAATCACTTTCTAAAAATGTATAATATCCGCGGCGTAATGGAGTTGTCGCGAATTAATTGTTTCATCTGTTCTATCTGTGGTTTGCAGAGGAAGATGATAAATGCCAACGGCTCTAATGCGAGAAATTTCATCTGGGAATCATCCCAGAGTAGCTCAGTAGTAGAGCACCCGCACGTTATGCGGCAGTCCTGGGTTCGATTTCCAGCTCTGGGATTTTTCGCATAGTTGGTAAAAAATAAAATTAATCAGCCTATACACTCCAACTTGCCTAATAACTTGAAAGGTTGATGGAATCACTTTCCAAAAATGTATAATATCCGCGGCGTAATGGAGTTGTCGCGAATTAATTGTTTCATCTGTTCTATCTGTGGTTTGCAGAGGAAGATGATAAATGCCAACGGCTCTAATGCGAGAAATTTCATCTGGGAATCATCCCAGAGTAGCTCAGTAGTAGAGCACCCGCACGTTATGCGGCAGTCCTGGGTTCGATTTCCAGCTCTGGAATTTTTCGCATAGTTGCTAAAAAATAAAATTAATCAGCCTATACACTCCAACTTGCCTAATAACTTGAAAGGTTGATGGAATCACTTTCTAAAAATGTATAATATCCGCGGCGTAATGGAGTTGTCGCGAATTAATTGTTTCATCTGTTCTATCTGTGGTTTGCAGAGGAAGATGATAAATGCCAACGGCTCTAATGCGAGAAATTTCATCTGGGAATCATCCCAGAGTAGCTCAGTAGTAGAGCACCTGCACGTTACGCGGCAGTCCTGGGTTCGATTCCCAGCTCTGGAATTTTTCGCATAGTTGGTAAAAAATAAAATTAATCAGCCTATGCACTCCAACTTGCCTAATAACTTGAAAGGTTGATGGAATCACTTTCTAAAAATGCATACAAACTAACTTTTACATTTATAATACTAGCCACCTCTGGCAACCAGTTGGTTCGCCATCTTAGTAAATCTTGTTTGGAGAAACTGTTTCTCACCGGCTTCCTTGGCACTGAAATCTCTCAGATTCTGAATGGAATTTAAAATTAAGATGGTTGCAAAGGGGGGCGGCCCTAGGGTAAGCGGCGCCCCCTGCTAATGTGAAAAAGACACCCCCCTTTTATGCTCTTAGTTTTTGAGTTCGAAATGACGCTCCTTCAAAGCCAGGGCTCCAATGCGATGCTTATTTTGCTTATCGTGTAGGGCCACCCCTGATTACAAATATAAGAGGGTTTAGTGATAAGAACCTACAAAAAGGTACAAATTGATTTCATCGTATATTAATTCTGAATATATTGGCCGTTATCAAACGGAAAGAAAAAAAAGAAAAATCTGAAACACTTTCAGATTTTAAATATGCTCTAAAGTGCTATGCATTAAAAGCGTATCATAATCCATTCGTCTTCCCTATTTTCTTTCCTTATTCCATTACGTTGGAAAGTGTATCATTATTCATGGGCGTGATTAACCAAATTAAAATTGATATTTCTAACATCCTTTTCCGGGATGTAATACAATAGAAATAGAATGGGAAAAAGCTGTGCAGAAAAATTCGCAATTCGAACTGAATGAAAGTTTTAAAAACTTAGTCCTTATTCCAAATCCGTGAAACCGTTTCAGCATGAAAGCGTAATAAACATACATACAAACATTGACATTTACATATTAGTAGCAGGGGCGTAGCCTAGGGGGGTCATAACCCCCCTCCCCCAATGAGAAATTTTTTGCCATAAAAAAGGCATGTTCTTCACTACATTATCACACACACGTATACAAATATATGAGTTGTAGTAGTCGTAACCCCCCCCCCCATGAAAAATTTCTGGCTATGCCCCTGATTAGTAGGATAATCTATGCTTAATAAATTTTCTTAACGAAATAATACTCATGTTTTTATAGAATAATTTATTAGAATTTCAAACGTTTTTTCGCTGCTAGTAAATTTCGTTTTTTAGCTAGTAAGAATTTTAAATGTTGTAAAAAAAAAAAATGCCCGCATCTAAGTATTTTCCTTGCTCTATATGTAAAAATTTATAATATCATATTTGTGTGTGTGGGGGAGGGGATATTTCATCTGCCACGGGCGGCAGAAACCAGTGCCGGTCCTAGCTATTTTTCTAAGGGGTGCAAAATAGAAAAATGTGCGCCCGAGGCAAGTAGTAAGCAGGGCTTCATTAAAAATATATGTTTTAAACACTAAATGAGAATTTTAGTGAACTTACGTGGTAGAATAAATAAATATTTATAAAGTTTTCTTTGAACATAAGTAAAAAAAGTGAGCTAAGATTGCACAATGCATATCACAAATACCCGTCTATTCGAGTACTGCTGCCCAATATTTAAAAATAAACTATTTCCAAACTAAGTTAAAAATAGTCTTGCATTGTCATCTGTTGTGTAAAATGAAATATTTTTTTTTTTAATCCGTGCGTAAGAATTGAAATGCTCTCATCTTTCTGGCCTCATAACATTGGAACACTATTGCCCGAAAATATCGCGGGCACGAGAGTCCGTGATTTTGACGGGAACAAGGCTTAAGAGGTTAAAGCAGTTTTTCCCATCACTGGGCCGGGTCAGCGGCCTACTGGAGGCATCACCGCAACGAGGGACGGAGATGTTTATTATTTCATAATAAAGTTAATGAGAGTTTGATAAATATTTACATACAGTGGTAGATTCCAATTGAAGGGGGAAAAGTTGGTGACTTCCATTTTTCTTCTTTTTTCCCCCCCCCTTCTTTATTGAATACTACAAGAATTATTTTAGAACATTTGTAAACAGTTTACATTTAATTTTATTGATAAAACTATGTTTTTATATGAAGAGTCGTACTCATAAATCCAAGAAAATCATATTGAACATGACTGTTTTCACGCATTCTAAGCTTAAAATGTTTTGAAATCCATTAATGCGTGGTGTTAGACATGGTTCATTTTGACAGCAAAGTCCAGGGGTGGCGAACCAATGGCCCGCGACACAATATTTTGGGCACGCCTCCGATCAAAACAGTTTGCATTTTAATTAAAAATAACGAAGTTCACTATGAAATATCACGATCGAACGGTCACTAAGTGCCGTCAAAATTATTTGACGGCACGTCTATGACCTCATTTAACATTTCTTTAGAAAGAAATGGCACGTTGTGCACAACCATCTCTAGGACTCAGCTCCACAAACTTTTCTTGGAGATTCTGTCACGAATTTTATGCATCTTAACAACATCTTGTGAGTGAACTGAGAAGTCTCGAATATAATATCTTGCACACTTTGAATCCCTTTGGATTTGTAAATGTAAAAATTGAAATTCTTTGTTAGAAACACGCATAAATTAATTTTCACACTTCGAATTTAATAGAATAATAAGGCACTAAAGTTTTTTTTTTTTTTTAATTTTTTATTACTGGACTTACAATTTGTAAATATTTTTATACAGATATTTTATTTTTAATGCTCAGATAATTTAACATATATACTAAAATTTTGCTTGTTACTGCATACACACACACAAACATACGTACAGTTAGAACGTGTGTATTAATTGAATCAAGGGTAATTTTTTAGATTTCTCAGTTTTATGTGAAGACCCGAAAGAACAGTATTTTAAGGCCCTGTTGAAGGCGTAATGAAAAGCAACATGTAAGAAGATAACGATAGAAAAAAAATAATGTCCGAGTTAAATAAGAGGTTTCCGTCCAAAAATGTCATATTTAAGCAAGATTTGGCTCCTTATAACATATAAAATTAAACATCCTCTCAAAATTCAAAATTTCCGTTAGCTTCCTTCAAAATTCTATAGGAGCGTAGCAATTTTCATTTTCGAACAAAGGATTTGTCTCGGGGTCTAAATTTAATAAAAACGTTATTGATATATTTCCCCTCGTTCTATCATACCTCGTAGTCACCAAACGTCGCAAGAATTTTCCTGGACTATGAGACCCGGGCATTTTGCTGACCAATGAATGCACCTTTATTGGAACATGTGATTACTGTATAAACCACGTAACCTGCACCTACATAATTCGAAACACATCACGGAGGAGCTTTTTCGTGTCTGCTATTGCCACGAAAATATGTCTTAAATCATTGTGGTGTAATTTAAGTCAACAGTTACAGCCTCAACCTCAGGACTTCCTTTCTTATCGTCGACTACAAATACCAGCGGCGCGCCAACTTGTTACTTGTAGTTTGTTAAAACCCATGTAAACCATTCAAAATCCTATATAAGCTCTTATACGGCCCGAGACTCCGCTAATATTCTGAAATTGACCCGCGATTTTGCAAACATCCTAAAGTTTGGCCCGCAACTTTTCAAAGGCTGTTTATACCTGAAATATGCTACAGAACTGAATAAACCGTCAAAATTTGTAAAAGCCTTGTGGAATCTATGCCACAATGTTTAAAATCTGATTCTGGAAGGGAGGGCATATTCAAAACTGATTATGATTAAAATGTTTTAATTTTTCTAATTAACTTGTTTTAAAACCAAATATGTGTATGATACAATGAATATGCACAGTACTGTATAAGTATTTGTAATATTTATCAGTCTCACACACTAAACAAAAGCAAATATGACTGTTAATAAAGATGAGACAGTATTGGCTGCATAGGAAGCTGCCATACATAAGTATCTTAAGATTACTAAACTATACAAAATAAAACCAGAGGGAAATCATATTTACTTAGGAAATAAAAACAATGCATTTAGTACAATGATTTTTTTAATTTTGCTTATACAATAATTATTGCAATAATTCGTTTCTTGTTATGGTGGCATGCCATGCCATATACACTTTTGGTTACATAAATATGTGTCCAAGAATCTTTCACAGCAGCATTTGTCACTGAAAATTGCAGATTTGGTTTCAACAGGATTTAATTCAGCGGCAATTTCTTCATCTATAATGTGATGTTCTCTTTGTACGTCGTACATTTCAGATTGTGGATAAGACCAATTTGTGTAGTTATTGTCTGTCTCACTGCTGTAGAAAACAGTAGAATCTTTTTTCTCTGGAATTTTGTTTATTGAAACATTATTCACGTCACAGTTTACAGTCTCCTCCTTAAAGTCAGAATTTTTTATTTTTCCCTTCCGTTTAGTAATTGCTTGTACATTATCGCCTGGATTAGCTTGATGCAATGTGTTATCTAAAACAAAACCAGAAAATAAAGGCCAAAATTAGTGGTTGCCACTAAATTACAAAGAGTTGTGATTAAAAATTATTTGTTGATAGTCATTTTTCTTATAAAATTATCCAATTTTTTTATAGAATTTATTGCTTTTCATATACAGTATGCCCACTAAAGTCCCTTTGAACTTCGGAAAAGCTGCTGCTATATTCAAGAAGGTGATTTCTAGGCATAGTAAAGTAACTATACGCTACTAAATAAAACCGCTTACGGTGTCCAAACTGCGGAGTTAGGATTCCTGTCTCGAAAACGGTAAGAGATGGGGGGGGGGGGGTGTTATGAAATTGCCAGCTAAAGTTCAATTGTAAGCTAAATATCAAACTGTAAGCTAAGTGAAGGGTCCCATTTTGGGGCGGCTGCAGCCCCTCAGGCTACGCCCCTGTTGCAGAGCATCATGGATTTAGTACGAAAAGACACCTTGTGGAAATTAACGCGAAGAAAAGAACGATTAAAACGCGCAATTGTTTCTTCGTGATTTCATACTTTAAGACGTGACAAAACGATCTGAGAAAGAAAAATAAACTGTTTATAACATTAATATACCTTTATTTCCTTGATTTAACAAATTTCTCACCGTCAGCTGCAATGCACATTTGGATCCTAGTTTGACTATCTCATTGCACACGTTGGAACATAGAGCGTGATACGTTGGCACAAGCATTCGTAATGGGCCGTTTACGGTTGTGCAATGTTAGAGGAGAAGTCGTCGCATACGGCTGATTTTTCAGGTATCCCCCACACTGAAAAGTCCAGTGGAGTCTGATGAGGGGAACGTGGAGGCCAGTCTTCGAAACCACGATACTCAATTATTTGGTTCTCGAATTTTTTGGTGAAGCACTGTTTCACTGGAGATGTCTTGTAAGCAGGCGAGCTGTCATGTTGAAGCCATAGATTCCTAAAATTAAACAACGGCAGGTTCTCCACAAAATCGGTTATTAAGTTCTGTTAGCAATAGTAAATATTTTGCACTTGTTGACGTGCCATGATAAAACATTGGACCGGTCAACTTGTTATTGTAAATTGCACACCAAACATTAAAAGCAAACCACATTTAATGTCGAAGGTCGGTAAAACATCTAGAGGATTTTCCAGCGCCCAGTAATGGGTGGTTTGCCTATTGTACAAGCCATTCTGTGAAAAACATGCCTCATCCGTCCACACTACACTCTTAAAAATTCTGTGCAAGATTTCACCAAAACATGGTACTAAAAAGTTGGCTCCATAAGATGATGAAACCTTGTACACTCGATGCTCAGCTTTAACCATACTTTGATGAAGCATCAAATGCTGGAACAAGGTTTCACCATCTTATGGAGCCAACTTTTCTAGTACCATTTTTTGGTGAAATGCTGCACTAAATTTTTAAGAGTGCATATCTGCCATGAACATTTGCTAACCCTGTACCTGATTGATGACGAAGTTGCACCATGCATAGCGTTGCTTGGCATCCCATCCTATAAACCTGTTGTGGCGTTGATCGGTAAGGAAGAGAGACTATTCGCTTAGGATTTAAAAAACCTGAGTTTTGGAGAGACCACAGTGTTCACTAATCTATCGTGTGATGTATTTCAAATATGCGAGGGCGTATGCTTATACCTCATCCGACTGAGCTTATCGGCATACTTTAGCTGGTCTGACACATCGAGCTCGACTAGTCGAGCAGCCTGTCTCCCTTAAATGTTTTACAACAGTTAGGATGGTTTGATGAGAAGGATGCGGGCCTGCAGGGAAACGTTTCCCGTACAATCTTGCTGCTGATCGTGCCTTGTGTCCATTCAGCGTACAGTAAAACTGTCTCATAAAATTCAGCTTTGGAAAATCGCTCGATGACCATGAGCATCGACATACTACAAATCCAAGGAAATGTCTCTTTTATAGCTGCCAAGTGAACAGGCGTGACGTTTCTTACATATTTGCATGCTTCAAAAACGATGAACACTTAGCGCAAATTGCGTTGAGTTGCTGCAACATTAGTTTACACGCTCTGCGTATTGTCTACTCTGTTTATAAAGATAATCAGTGCAAAGATGCAACCCTCGGGATTTGAACCGCTGTCTTCTTATTGGGGATCACAAGCGATACCCTGTTCCACATTGCGGTGTCATGTTTTGTCCGTAAGATAATCATTTCTCCTTCCGTTCAAGTTTCATAAGTCACAGTGTAGGAAATCATGAAAAAACAAATGTGCGTTTTAACCGTTCTATTCTTCGCATTAATGTCCACAGGATGTCTTTTCGCACTAAACTGATGATGCTCTAGTAACTTAGTAAATCATTCCCCCCCCCCCCAAACTCGTTCCACTTTCGAGAAAGGAATGCTAACTCTGCAGTTTTCCACCAGGTGGCACCGTAAACAGTTTCATTCAGTAGTGCATGGCTACTTTACTATCCTAGATCGTTTCTCTTCAAGGTTCAGTTTTAAAAGTAGATAAAATAAAATCTGAAGTAATTTGCTCTAGTGTAAAAAGCAATACAATAAACCTGAGAATGTACTTTAACTGGAAAGACTGGTTTCATTTACAAACAAAAATTCACTCTTCTGTACTTTCCAACAGCTACTTTACCTGAAATTTCTGGATGAACTATTCTGAATCGGTAAAATGTTGTTTCTTTCCTCAGCATCTCAATTTCCGGATTTCGTCGTAATGCCGTAATAAGGCGATGTTTGGCTTTGGTGATTCTTTTGGGATCACTCGCTTTCCAATGATTCTTTTTCAAGGACCATGCCTTCAAAAGAACGTAAAAAGTAATGATTTTAAGCTTTAGCTTTGTGATGTGGAGTATAACTACAACGATAGGCATATCTAGTCAAAATCAAATTAAGGCAACATAAGCGTCCATATAGAGGGGAGACGCTGGATCGACACCCACCCAGGCCCGGACTGGCTCCTTTGGGGGCCCTCGGCTGGATATTGGAAAGGGGGGCCTTTAATGGGGAATTTAGAGGATATATAATATAACAATATGTAACACTTGAAAATTAGTCTTACGTGCCTTAACTACGTTTAACTATTTTACGGGGTCTTAGGAGGATTAAGAATTGAAACAATCGATTTTTCAATTTTCATTCCATTTGAAACTTTAGTTACTTCTGAGCCTTTTGACCCCAATTTCATGCAATAATGCAATAAATCCAACTAGAAGCGGAGATACACATAAAAACGTTTTATGAAAGCTTCATATTTGAACGCAATAAGGTCACTTTAAACTGCGCGTTTTCTTAAAACGCATTTTTATGAACTATTCGCAAGTTAACAAAATTTCTATGTTTCGTATCTTCACGAAATTTTGTATAGTTATAACTGGTATCAGTATCTGTAGAATGAATTCATATTTAAGAAAAATTTAAATTAAGAATGTTAAAATTGTATTTGAAATTGAAATTTGAAAAAAATTTCAAAAGAATGAATTGATATTAAAAATGAGAGAGAAAAACTTTTTCTCTAGAGTTCTGTGCGGTCCTCTACTACGCCACTGTGTGAAGGGTAAGATTATTGGGCAATAAATAATAAAATTATACTGGTATATATCATTGAAATTGAAATTTTTTTTCAAATTTCAATTTCAAATACAATTTTAACATTCTTAATTTAAATTTTTTTCTTAAATATGAATTCATTCTATAGATACTGATACCAGTTAGAACTATACAAAATTTCGTGAAGATACGAAACATAGAAATTTTGTTATCTTGCCGATAGTTCATAAAAATGCGTTTTAAGAAAACACGCAGTTTAAAGTGACCTTATTGCGTTCAAATATGAAGCTTTCATAAAACGTTTTTATGTGTATCTCCGCTTCTAGTTGGATTTATTGCATTATTGCATGAAATTGGGGTCAAAAGGCTCAGAAGTAACTAAAGTTTCAAATGGAATGAAAATTGAAAAATCGATTGTTTGAATTCTTAATCCTCCTAAGACCCCTTAAAGCTGTTGGGGCCGCTGACTCTGCCCCTCGCCCGGTCGCACCTCGAGTTCTGTGCGGTCCTCTACTACGCCACTGTGTGAAGGGTAAGATTATTGGGCAATAAATAATAAAATTATACTGGTATATATCAAATTACTCTAATTATAAAATGGATATCTATTTTTAGGGGGCCTCGACGGGTCCCCCTGGGGACGGGGGCCCTCGGCTATCGCCGACTTGGCTAGACCGTTCCTGCGCCCACCCCTGTAGTTATCAGTAGAAGGAAACATTTTCATTTTCAAAGCATAACTGAACATTTTTGCATTATTTTAATACACAAATGTTTGATAGACGGGATGCCTTCTCCCTCCTCCCCGTAAAATTAATCGTAATCGTAAAGTCGCTCATGTTAATCTGCCTGTCAGAACGAATCTGAGAAATCCCATGTTATCAATGGAAAAAAACAGAATGGTATTTTGTAATAGTTATTTCTCCTCCGTCTGGCTACTGGCACGCGCTGCATGCTTTTTCAGAAATCTGATTTCTTTTCCCCCTAATATTTTTAAAAAATATTCAACAGATTATTGTAAAAAAGGGTATTCAAATTCTATCAGAATTTTAAAATATTAGCAGACAAAATATCCTCATTTCATAAGAGTCATATTATGAATCGTGCCGGTAACTAGACGGTGAAGGAAAAAAAAAAATTAAATTATCAATAATTGTGTATGATGTAAGTAAAATAGTTTTACACTCTGCTTGTTTCCTGGGTTCGTCGTTCTAAAGTCCACGTCAGGATGGAAAACAAACTTTATTGCTTCTAGAACTCAGTCGAACAATCAGCTGTACAAAATTCACAAGCACAATCGGCCAGTAACGTGCTTTTAACAATCCGCTTTGTACAGAAGCTTTATTATGCATAGTAATGCAGAAAAACTAACTTAACAAGCCCCATTGGGAAAATCTCGCCAAATGACCAAAATGCCGCCAAGTTTGGCGACTTTTGACGAAATATCGCCAAATTTGAATCGAAATCAAATATCGCCAAATTTGAATGGCGATCGAAATATCGCCAATATGGTCTACTACCAATATTTCTCGAGATTTCTAGAATTTAATATAGAAATCAATGGGAAAGCCCAATCGTCCGTATCTCCGGTTCTAGTGAACCGATTTTGATGCAACAAAAAGCAAAATTTAACTATTTGACGTGTAGAATTCGCATTTTTAACTATTTTAAACCCAAAACAGCTGGCTGCCCCGAAAATTCGTAACAATTGTTTTTCGCTCAAGATAACATGCGGATGTAGACTTAAGGCAGAGGCAAGCGGAACTTTATATTAGAGAGCAGGGGCGGCTCGACACGGTAAGCATCGCATCCCGGCACCCTCTTTGAAGGGGCGCCATTTCTATGATTCGCACTGATTTAGAGCATAAAAAGGGTCGCCTTTTTATCTTTGAAGGGGCGCCATTTCTATGATTCGCACTGATTTAAAGCATAAAAAGGGTCGCCTTTTTATATTTGAAGGGGCGCCATTTCTATGATTCGCACTAATTTAGAGCATAAAAAGGGTCGCCTTTTTCAAGTTTGCAAGGGTCGTCACGTACCCGTTAGAGAGTCCCTAAATCAAATAACGTTACTATTGTGGGTAATTATAAAAGAATAACTTTTTTTTCGAGAATATGGTCTCCTGAATGGGGATAAAGCTTCCCCCACCCGGTAGAAATATTCAAAAAGCGTACCCAGTTAAGCCTATGTCTATATGTGCCATAAATCGAAAGAAACCTGAGATGCTATAAATTACCTTGTAAACCTCAATGCATTGCTCATTCCACATGTCGCTACTCTGATGTATTCTTGATATCTTGAAACTACCATCTCTCTTATTTTCCCAGTGCAGATGTTCCCCATAGGTTGATCGATTCAAACTGGGAATGATGAAATCCGGAACCAGCCGAACGGTGGGTCGCATGAGACGTCGACTAACAAGGAATGGGCCTGCGTATAAAAAAAACAAACAGTTCAACACTTTCCAATCAAACAGAAAAACACTTGTCTTTTTCAAGGCCGCAACTAGAAGAGGAGTTAAACGGGGCACGTGCCGCGGTCACTTTGCTGAGTGGGGAGGGGGTGGGGGTGCTAAAGTTACCCAGACAGCACATAAGCTTAAATCAAGCTTGACATTTCTTTGAATTTCACGCATTAATGCAAGCTTGACAGTTCAACTCATTCTAAGCTGGCAGCAAACTTGCAGGAGTCAAGTTGAATTGTCAAGCTTAAATACAGCTTGATTTAAGCTTGGCAATTGCTACTCGCTTGATTTTTCCTTTTTAAAGGAGCGTTAATGGAGCCATCTGTGAAAGAGAATGGACATTAATTGTCTAGCGACCTCAAATTTGCTGAAAGTTCGTAAAAGATGTGTTTATTTTATTACTAGTGCCTTATTACCGGCAAGGCAAACGGGGCAACTGCCCAGGGCCTACAGATTTTAGAGCCCAAAAATCTTACATCTTACACTTTTGTAAATTTAAAATAAAATTACAAAGGATAAAAAAAAATTCAGAAGTTAAATAATTTTTTTAATTATAAAGTATGAACAATGAAAATAATTCAAATTTACATTTGTATAAATTAATTTAAACTTATTTTTAATTCTTCGAAATGCTCTATATCGATATAGCATACCAATATGTAGGAAAATAACTAACCACATTTGTAAAGAGAATTTTTAGCGTTAAAAAATAGCAAAAATTTTCAATTATTTGTTATTATAAGAAATATTTACAAAAATGACTAAAGTGTTTGTATTTTATACATGTTATGTTAGCAACTGTGATATAGCATTTCGAAGTAACGTTTAACTACCTGTTTCTTTGATTTCAGATTACTTAACACAAAATTTGTGTTAAGTAAGTAAACCCCTTCTATATTTCCAAATATGGAAATTCTTCAAAATGAAATACAATTATACTACGAAATTGATTTCAAAAGCAGTCGTTTGTCTCGATTTTGGCCAGCGGTAGTATTGCTCATGAGTGTTGCGAAAGTTTTAAAACATGTGTTGCTCTTAAGTTTATATTATGCTTATTTCCCTATTAGTAGAGTCTCTAAATCACACATAAAATTATTTTAATTGTGATGCATCCCATGGAAAAAAAAACAAAAAAAAACAAATAACATATCTCCCACTTATCAATCTGGCCAGAAAACCGCTTAATAATTCACTTCAAACTTTAGTCATAGCTGCACAAGGCTCCGGTGGCTGAATGGATAACGCGCTCGGCTACGAATCGAAAGGTCCCGGGTTCTATTCTAGCCACGGACACTAGATGGAAACAGATTAAAATTACAGCATAGAGGGGGAAAATGCGCGGAAAAATAAAGTATGTTGGGCGCGTTCGCCAGCGGAAATTTTTTAAGCTTGAGATTACAAGCTTGATTCAAGCTTGAAATGTCAAGCTTAATGCAAGCTGGGCAAGTGTAAACTAGAACACTTGATTCAAGCTTGCATCAAGCTTACACGACTGGAATTTTCAAGTTTAATTCAAGCTTATTGACTTGATAAATCAAGCTTGCTGCAAGTTTGATGCAAGTTTGCTGTGCTGTCTGGGTAAGGTTACTGTGAATTTCAGTTGCGGCACTGTTTTTTTTTTTTTTTTTTTTTTTTACTTCATATCGCAGTGCACACATAGGGACGATGAGTGTCACTTTTTTCGCTCAGCGGGACCCTTTTTGTCGCCCAGTAACGAAACAACATGTTGACAAATGATGAAAATTAGAAGTCATAAAATCAGTGAACTGGTCAGACAGCCTTTCGCAGTCATTTAAATGTGTTCCACGATATGAATAAATCCACGTCTCGTCCCAGTAACTCATTTGGTAACGCGCTCGCGGCCCTACCAATGCGAGCGTCTTCATTTCGAATCTGGGTTAGGATCCGGATCTTTTTTCTTTGTTTTTTTAAATTAAAAATAGGTTCAGAAGAACCTAAAAGCTGATGTTGGTGTGAAGATTACAGTAATAATTATTTCCCACTCAAACTCGACACTTTATTCTTAACAAAGAATTTTTAAGTATTAAATTAAGTAATCTCGGAGTTTAATACCGGGCCCAAGTCCAGGTTTTTTATTTCTTCCTAGCTTCTTACCGATTTTTTTTTCTATTTTTCTTTTTCTTTGATTAAAATAGCGATTACGACACTCAAAATAATTCTAATATATTACGCTCTACGGGCATTTTGTAGCTACTTAACAAATTCTAGAACTTTTTTCACTGATTGAAAGTTAGATCATTCCTGAGTATTATTGTTTGTGGATTAAGGCCGATTGACTGCACTAGAGTCCTAGGCCTGTAATGGGAATGCCCTCTGTGGGGGACTTTCTAAGGCATCCTAGCCCGTATTTACGCGAGGTTTCAGAGAAAACCACGGAAAAGTCCGAACGGCTAGGTCGAAAAGCGCGACCGGGGTTTGAACCTGGCGCCTACCACCTCCCAGTTTCGAGAGCAGAGCCTCTCAGCCACTGGTGGGTCCCTGAGTATTATAGGCTACCTTTTATACATGAATCACAAATAGTTCTTTTACAGGGATACTCATAAGAATTCCATTACGCTCTATGAGTATCTCTCTAACGACAGAACCGATTCTAAAACTTTTCACTAATAATAGAAAGCTGCACTATTCCTAATTAACATAGGCTAAAATTCATGCAAATAGCATAAATATTTCTTTTACAAGAACACTCAAAATGGTTCGCAAATATTGTCGAAGTCTCTATTCGGCAAGTGCGTTGAAAAAAAAAAAAAAAAATCTAAATTTAGCAGCTCTCTTATTTTAAATGAAGCATACTACCATGTATTGTATCAGGGGCATACCAAGGGGGGGAGGGGGTTAGGGGGGTCATAACCCCCCATAAGGAATTTTTTGCCTTACAAAATGTGTATTCTTCACACCCATGTATGCATATATGTGAGTTGCAGTAGTCGTAACCCCCCCCCCTCCATGAAATATTTATGGCTACGCCCCTGATTGTACTTCCTTTAAAATAAGTAAAAAATCTGATGTGTCCAACACATGACTTCCTTGCACGTCTATTAAATCAAAAATATTTTCTACGCACTTCCTCTAAACTTATTTGTTTGAAAGAGATAAAATATCAATAAAGTTTAGCGATTTCTAGCCAAATACTTCGATATCGCCAAGCTGAGTTCAATTTGAAAGATTTCCTTCTGACACTTTATTTCGCAATATTTCACCAAAAGCCGACAAACTTGAGATAGTTTGCGAGATTTTGGGGATAGCCAAAGTAGTCATTGACCACAGACTTTCAATGAATTGAATGCATCCATACACCTTAATGTATTTAAAGTCATTTGGCTCTGTAAATAAATTCCCAGTCGATTGCTGTCAAAAAAGATATTGAAAACAGTTAGATATTATAATATAGCTCTAAATACAAAAGTTCAAAATTCTACGGGTTAAAGTTTTAGAGTTATACAAAATACGAAATAATTTTTGGCGCCAAATTTGGCGATATTTCGGCGAAACGCGTCAATGTCGACGACATTTGGCGAGATTTTAAGCATGGGCCAACGACAGATTATCGCCAAATTTGGCGATATTTCGCCAACACTCGCCAAGAACGATGACAAATGGCGATACTTTGGGCATGGACCAAATGACTGACTATCGCCAAATTTGGCGACATTTCGGAAAAACTCGCCAAGGTAGAGGACAGACGGCGAGATTTTGGGCATGGACCAAACAATGACTGTCAACAATTGTATTATATTGAAGATGTCCATAGCATTAAAAGTACTGAAATTCTTTTCGGTGGTCCAGTAAATAAACTCTCCAGTAGATTGGAACCAAAAATCGAGATGCACAAGTAGATGTTACAACAATCTTATATATGAAATTTCATAATAGTTTTTGAGATTTGAGAGTTAAATATGCACACACGTACACCAAAAGTCGCCAAGCTTGGCGACTTTTGGCATAGTTCTTGAGGGAGGCACGTGACCGTGGTCGGGCCATTACCTAACTTATGTGGTAGGACGGTATTGTGCTTGAAATGGATGAATGCCCCTAAAATTGCCATTGACCGTAATGTATTGGAAATCTTTTGAGTGTTCCTGTAGCAGAACTGTAAATGATAAAGAAACTTTTTTAAATGGAGAAATTCATTTTCTAACTCTTTACAGCATATATCACTTCTGAGTCGTTTGAAATAGCCCAATACCTCTAAAAAACGCTTTGATGAATTTCGGCCCATAGAGCGTAATGTATTTCGAATCTTTTGGGCGGTTCTGTAGATAAACTATACAGTCGAATGAACCGAAAGGGGAGGGAGGTGCACAACTAGATGTTACAACAATCCTAAATATAAAGTTTCAACATTCTACGCCTAATAGTTTTTGAGATATGCGAGTTTAATGAATTTCGGACCATTGAGCGTAATGTATTTCGAATGTTTTGGGCGGTCCTGTAGATTAACTATCCAGTCGAATGGAACCAAAAGGGGAGGTGCACAACTAGATGTTACAACTATCCAAAATATGAAGTTTCGACATTCTACGCCTAATAGTTTTTGAGATATGCGAGTTTAATGAATTTCGGCCCATTGAGCGTAATGTATTTCGAATGTTTTGGGCGGTCCTGTAGATAAACTATCCAGTCGAATGGAACCAAAAGGGGAGGTGCACAACTAGATGTTACAACTATCCAAAATATGAAGTTTCGACATTCTACGCCTAATAGTTTTTGATTTAGGCGAGTTCAATGAATTTCGGCCCATAGAGCGTAATGTATTTCGAATCTTTTGGGCGGTCCTGTACATAAGCTATACATTCGATTGCGACCAAAAGGGGAGGTGCACAACTAGATCATAGAACAATCCTAAATATCAAATCTCAACTTTCTACGACCAATAGTTTTTGAGATATGCGAGTTACATACATACGTACGTACGTACGTACAGACGGCATGGAAAAACTGACCACAATAGACCCGCCGCTGGTCAAAATGAGTTGCAGACGCCTTAATATGATCGTGCATGCTAGCCTACGATGAGATGCATCGAAAAAATTCTTAAAATTAAATTTAGAGGTACTCAAAATCGGTTTTTTTGTCGAAATTTGGCCCCCAAAATTTTTCGGGATCACATTACTTCCTTATACTACGTACAAGGAAGTAAAAATAAATAGTATTTAAATACAGTCACTTTTGTGTCTATAGTGCAAACATATTTCTTATTCACACACGCTTCATTTCTCTCTGGACTTTAATTATAAAGCCGACGCGGACGAAATCCCGGGTAGCAGCTAGTTGTTAAATAAACTTAAAAGCTTAAAATTGGATTATTTGTACCCAAATGTTTGCGTAGCCATCAGGCTATTCTGTACTCGTTCCAGTGTCAGTGGCTGGAACTGAGGGATCTTTTAGTGTTTAAAAAAAAAAAAAAAAAATTATGTCAGATCAACCATGGGGCAAGAAAGACTTTGTGGACTAACCACTCTTGCTATGGAGACAGATCTTGTTCGCTCTTTGATGACGTAATTAATTGTCGACTTTGCATCTAAAAGAGCCAAAGAGGCTATTTCATTAGAAACATTCATAAGCAACTAAATTTGCCGACTAAAGTGCTTATTATTTCCTATTTTTCAAATTTTCTTATAAATTGGAGTTTTGTAAACTAATAGCTAATTTGATAAAGGTAACGCTGCTTTAACACAGGAAAAAAAAAAAAAACATCGTTAGCAAACACCAATGAGATTTAATGCCACAAACCCGTTTCGGTAAATATAACTTACCATCATCAGTGCGAGAATACAGTCTCGCATTGATGTTGATTAAGTCAAATTTACTGAAATCGGTCTACAGCATTCACTCTCATTGGTGTTTGCAAACGTTTTTCTTTCTGCATTATTCATTTGGTATGAATTTTATAACTGCTTTAGTTTTCAAATAGAGAGTACTCAGCATTTAAAGCAGTCTTAGATTTAATTGTAGTATATCGAATGATTCTCTGTATACAGTAAGAAAGAATTGCAGAATGCATTACTTTAAAATAATGTAACATTACTTTAATTGTTAAGTACATTACTTTAAAATAATTCAGATAAAATACTTGCAAGTTTTATCATGTACAAGGTTTTGTACATATGGACCGTAAAGTTTGCTAATTCTAAGGTGTTTAAAAAGTTTTTCTGGATTAAAAAAATGGAAGCTATTTCTTTAGTTTTTTCTTGGGGGGGGGGTCGTAAATACCTGCCCTGGGGCCCAAAAATCCTGTGGGCTGCCCTGATTTATGCATATTTTATCTATAGTAAATTATAAAGTGTACGTTATTCGTAAACGATAGGCATATGTAAATTTTGCTGTGTACAACGAACGACGGCAGAATAAAGTACAAGTGGGCCTTTTTTTTTTTTCCGGAGCTTATAACACAAAGCGTTGATGAGGAAATCAGTAGTGTTAAAAGCCAAACGTTTTCAGATAAATTATCGAGTTCCTATTTTTATTTTTTGATAAAATATAATTTGGAAACTGACGTAAAATGACAATCGATAACTAAATGCGATAAGAAAGAAATATGAACTCGGAATGCGATTTACTTTACCTGCTATCGATAGAATGATTGGAACAAAAACGCCACATTACTCATGTTTATCTAAGTATAAATATTGCTAAAATTCAGTAATCTAACTCGTTTTTATAACGAAGCAGCCGAATAAAATTTTATCTCGCAAAGTAAATCCTTCCATGACACCGTTTCCCGATTTCTCTATTTCTTATGAATTCTTGCTGCATTGCCCGTTTCATTCGGTATTAAGACATTACATGAAAAAAAAAAAAAAAAAAACTGCTAGCCCACTGATGTCAGCTAATCTAGTGCCGTGCTGTATTTTTACAGCCAAATGCATTAAATGAAAATGAATTCTAAATCTAATACACTCGATAAGAATGACATTACTTGCGTTGCTGTCTGGGATAGGAAAAAAAGGGGCGGGGGTGGGGTCAAAATAAAATGAAATAAAATACACAAAAAATGTTTAAAAAAAGTGGACAAAACATAAAATAATAATAACCTTTTTTTTCAGTAATAGCTGCCTTTTACGGCCTGACTTTTAACGAAAAACGCCCGGTTTCAAGCATCGTTTGGGGCCCCAAAACATTCACTAACGAATAAAAGTGCGATACCCCATAGTATGATTTTTTTTTTTTTTTAAGTGTGGGGTAGGGGCGTTACGAAATAAAAATGCTAAACTCGTAGTAAAACATAAAGGTGTTCTTTTTTTTTTTCCCAGTGATTAATCCGTCATGCAGTCATCCAATGATTCTGTTTACTTTTTGAAGAAATAAACCGAAAAACGTCGTTGACAATGCCTTAGTCCAGTGAATAGAGACTGAAAAGAGGAGGAGGGGGGTATCCTACTAAAAGTCGGGCAGTTTTAAATTTTTGATAGGCCGCAAAGCAGGGGTGACCTGCCAAATCGTGGCACACGCACCAAAGTTAGCGCATTGGATGATTTGAAATGGCATGTTGCATGCTTGTGCCCAGTGCCGATCCTAGCGGGGGGCAAGATGGTGCACCGCACGTGGGCGGCCAAACTTAAGGGGCGGCGAAATGATTATCAACCAACATAAAAAAATAATGACCTTATATAATTTTTTTCTAAGATCTAACTCTACTAATTTGACAGAATGCAAAGATGTTCGCCACGACAGCAGTGCAAAAATACAAGCAACAGAAGAACCAAACGACAGTTTGGATTCACCTCCCGATAACGTAATTTTTTCTTCGAATGAGACCGTGGTTTTGGAGAATGTAGACATAGCAGAATCTGATCTCGCAGAGGCTCATCCTGGAACATCCAAAGAAAACACAACCTCTGGTTTTACTGTCAGTGATGCTGGTACTTGGCCTTCCAAATTAACTTTTAGAACTATTGAACTTTTAATTGAGACGGAATTTATGTCTGAAAGTGAAAATTTTAAATTTCTTACAAGTGAAACTAGTAGACTATTTAGTTATTCGTATGTTTACAACTCATTGAAAAATGGTGAAAAAGTTAAACGAACTTAGCTTTTATATTCTGTTTCATTAGATGCCGCATTTTGCTTTCCATGCAAAATATTTGGAGGGTCCGAAGGAGAAAATATTCAGCTTATTAGTCTTGGTTATAGGGATTGGCAACATTGTTCTGACTATTTTTCTAGACACGAGAATAGTGCAAAACATATGAAATGTGTTAAGACTTTTTGGGAGCTCAAAACACGGCTAAGCCACAATAGATACAGAACAACAAAACTTCTTTTCTTTGGAAAAGAAACGATGGAGAGCAATTATCGAACGAATGATTGCTCTTGTGCAATATTTGGCTAGCCAGAACTTAGCTTTTAGAGGTAGTAGTTCAAACCTATACGGAAAAAAACAATGGAAACTTTTAAAAAGCGGTGGAAATGATAGCCAAATCGATCCTGTTTTACTTGAACCTATAAATAACGTCCAAAACTCTAACGATAAAAATACCCGCATGCCCTATTATTTAGGTCGACATTTTCAAAATGAAATTATTGCATTTTTAGCTGATTCTACAAAAAACAGATTATAAAAATAATACAGAAGTCCAGATATTTTTCTGTTATATTGGACAGCACACCGGACATTAGCCACACTGAACAAATCACCTTTATAATTCGTTGCGTGAACATGTCAGATAGCAAATCAGTCATTTCCGAATATTTTGTTGGATTTTACCCAATTAAGGATACTGCAGGGGAAGGTTTGTTCAATTTTGTGTTAGATGATGTACTTCCTAGTTTAAAATCTAGATGTTCAAAACATTCGGGGACAAGGATACGATAATTACGCCAACATGCGCGGAAAAAAATATAGGTCTGCAAAAAAGACTATTAGGTATTAATCCTAGGGCATTTTTTACACCATGCGCGGCACATTGTCTGAACTTAGTAATTAACGACGCTGCTAAATCAAGTGGAGATATTACAATTTTTTTAATGTTATTCAAGAATTATACAACTATTTTTCAGCTTCGATATACAGATGGGATATTTTAAAGAATACAATTACAAACTTTTATTTAAAGCCGCTAAACGATATTCGCTGGGAGAGTCGAATACTTGCATTACGACCATTGCAAACAGATCTTAAAAATATCCTCGTTGCGTTGAATCAACTTTCACATGAAGCAAAAGATCGTGTAGCAAAGCTAAAAGCTAAATCTCTAACGGAAACAATTTGTACATTCAAATTTATATGTTCAGTAATGATTTGGCACGATTGCTAGAAAGAATAAATATTGTTTCAAAAATGTTGCAGCAATCGAACATAGATTTAACAGAATGTGTCGAAGCATTAAGAAATTTAAAAACATATTTAATTTCGAAAAGAAATGACGAAAGCTTTGGCAATCAATCGTCTATTATTGCACAGGAAATTAATGTAGAGCCCGATTTTCCTGAAATTCGTGAAAGAAAAAAACCTCATATGTTTCCCTACGAATCACATGATGAAGATTTTACAGACTATGAAAAAAAGTTTAAGATTCATTTTTATTTTCAAATTTTGGATATTTCCATCCATTCCGTAGGTGAACGTTTCGATTTGGTGGAAAGCTGTTTCTCAATATTCAGTTTCTTACTAACGTTTAACTCTGAAGATAGTGACAATTTGAAAAAAAGTTGTATGGATTTGGACATTAAACTACAAATAAATAAAGATGGAAAAATAGATAAGGACTTAGTATAGAATTGCACAGTGCAATGCAGTTGCAATTCTATGTTTTCGAGATCTGTTTCCAAATACTTGACGGTTAAAGCCATTAGAAATTTTGGAATCCTATATTAAGTCAAGATTCAACATCCTATTTTCCCAATTTATCTATAACACTCAGACTATTTTTGACTATACCAATCAGTGTTGCTTCAGGTGAAAGCAGCTTTTCAAAATTAAGTTTGATTAAAAATGACTTAAGATCTACAATCTCACAAGAAAGGCTTACGAATTTGGCTACTCTTTCAATTGAAAGTGACATCTGTGAGGCGATAGACATTTCAAGTGTTATAGATGAATTTGCCTGTAAGAAAGCTCGAAAAATATTGTTATAATTTTTTGAAAGATCAGAAATACTTATTAAAGTTGTGATTGTATTTTTCTGAAAATAAAATACAAACTTTAACTTGATTTTCATCCATTCCATACTTTTTACACTTCCATACATTTTTTAAAAAGTGTTTGATAGTAATTTATTTAAACATTTTGTTGGTTTGTAAGAAAGGGGGCGGCCAATTTAAATTTGCACGTGGGCGGCCGAAGGTCTATTATCGGCACTGCTTGTGCCTTCTTATTGTGTTGAGACAGATTGAAGACTGAAATAATATTTTATTTCTCATAATTTAAGCCACAAAGAAGCACTGTACACCGCAAAAGACATGGTCATCCAAAAGCGAACCATCTCTGATCCTCTACTAAATATCCGAAAAATTAATTCTAGATTCCTCTTCCCCAGAACAATTACACGTTGCTCGGGTTATTACTTTTCCTCCCCTGAACTAAAGCCAACCAGCATCTGCCATGCCATTCTCACACAAGATTTGTCATGCCGAGGCATTTTTCAAATGTCTTAACACGGTGAGGAAGCGGGGCTTTAATCTATTGTTGCAATATTTCGTAAGCTGTAGAATAGGCATCCCATGTATTTTTTACATATATTTAAATACTATTCGTTCACAAAAGCTTTAATCTATTGTTAAAATATTTCGTAAGCTGTAGAATATGCATCCCATGTATTTTTTACTACATTTTAAATACTATTAGTTCACAACAGCTTTAATCTATCGTTACAATATTCCGTAAGCTGTAGAATAGGCTTCCCCAGTGGCGCCGACTACGTGGGTGCTCCGGGGCTCAAGCACCCACTGAAAAAATTCTGTGGGTGCTCAGCACCCACAGAAATTTTAGTGCCAAGTCATACTTTGAAGTTCGCAGAAAGGGCTAGGAAAAGACGTTTATGTGGGTGCTTCGGGCTTGTAAAAAAATTACGTTGGATGCTGAGCACTAGCAATCGTCTGATAACCCCTAACACAGTGATGTACACTCAAGGAGGGTTTAACCCCCCCCCCCGCCCCAATTATGCCATTACGTAATATGAATATTTGTAAAGCATACTGAACTTTTTGCATTATTTCAGTACAAAAATGCTTTATTTGCTTATTAGTTGTGTGATATTTTAAAAGTTTAAAAGAAAATCTTTAATGAGGCCAAATGTATGTGGGTGCTTCGGCATGGACGTCCATATGAGTACTTTAAGACGTGGAGGGAGGGGGGAGGGGTTATTTATTACATTTGTAAGGTCATCGGCAATCGCGCTTTCAAACATTTTAGTACTGAAATAGTGAAAAAAAGGTTAGCTAATATAAAAAGTTCACTATACCGACGGCTAGAGGGAGGGACCCGAGCCCCCACCTACTTCCTTATATGAGCACCATGTCCTTTATAATTCAGATGCGCATGAGGAACTTCGATGAGACAATCACTGGAGTAACTATAGGGCGGTAGAACGGGCAAAAGCCACTGTCCCCCGGCCGGAAGGGGAGCCTTTCCCAAATAGAAAGCTAGAAAAAGTGAACTGCAACATGTTGGTTGAGATTCTGTACAATGAGGAAGGACCCTATCCAATGAATTCATTACGGGTCCTAACGGTATAGTCACGCCATTGATGACGACGAGTGCTTTGCAACTGCATAGTTCGAAAATAAAATTTTAGTGAGGGACGGTTTTTTTTTTTTTTTTTATGTAGTACGTCAGATCTCAAGCACCCACAGAAAAGTTTTCGTGGGTGCTAAATACTTGCATGTATTTAAAGGAAGTGCTTATTTGCATGGAGCTCCGCTCCACTACTTTTTTCTCGGTGAAATTTTACACTAAATTTAAAATTTTAATTACCATCGTAATTGTTTCTGTTGATATTAATTTTATTACATCGCAAACTAATACATAGGTAACAAAAATTCACTTAATACCTTAAATTAGGTAATTAATAAGTGGATTTTTGTTAATTGCAATACAAAAAAAAAAAAAAAAAAAAAAAAAAAAAAAAATAGGGCTCTCGCACTTCTTTGGATAGAAAATAAACCCTGTTTAAAGGCTACTTTCAGCTTATCGCTGTAGTTCGGAAAAAAAAAAAACCCATGAAATTTTGGTATACAAATACAAAAAAATTAATTAAGTCAAGTATTTCAAATTTTTAGGATGTATGTTTTAGAAACTCCACTATACACTGAAATAAACAATAAACCTGTATCATTTACGAAACTTTTAGAAAAAATACTTTAAAATCGAAAATTTTAAAGAACGTGTTATTCTTTATTTCGGTATGTAGTGCAGCTTATAAAGAATCATCCTAAATTTTTTCGAATCCTTGGTGCGATAGTTTACTTGAATTTGTGTACTAAGACCGTTATGCAGATTTTGTTTCTCCGGCATACACCCTTATGTGCCTCGGAACTGGAGTAATTATAATAAAATTCCAATAAGTAGTAACTTAGCACATACTCTAAAATTTTAAAAAGTGCATGAAAAAAAAAGAAAAAGGAATCCAAACAGGTAATATTTTTGTCTACATAAAATAATAATTATAATAGTTTCTCATATGAGGACTACTTTAGAGGTGTATGGGGGTCATCTTAACTTTCAGACATTTTAGCACGAAAATAATACTTAGAAGTTCAGTATGCTGTAAAAATGTTTACTATACCAATGAGTAGGCGGGCTCAAATCTCAATCCCCCACTGCCACTTGCCTTCCTATCTGGCGCCCATGGAAACAATGTCTTTCTAAAATTCAAAGCTTTTTCACAATGTGATGTGCGACTTCCCGCAGCCCCACAGGCAATGCCTTTGACCATTGCAGCCGAAGTCCTAAGTGCCCCCCCCCTTTCTGATCCACAGACCTCATCCCAGAATCTTCGTCCTCCATGGGAAAATGTATGAATACAATGAGACCGTGTTAGCCCAAGAGTACCGAAAAACGGAGAATTTGAGACAAAGCCGCTGGCTACAATCAGAAGAAAGTTCACGCGGGAAAGATAACACAGGAGTTAGGTGAAAGACTCATTCCCATTATGGAAATGTTTTGAGATAGTTCTAATAATATTACTGCAGTATTCCGAAGTGAGTAGGTTTAATTGTTTTTATTGTAAATAGAGAACATCAAGGTCTGTCTGTTTACAAGCACCTAATATACAACACTTTGTATGTCTCTGGAACAAAAAAAGATGCCCATTCATCAAAAAGTGTCGGTGCTTTGGTGTTAATTGAATGAGACCAAAGCGAGGCTTCTAAGGTATAAAGGTTTGTGTCACTTTCTTCTAAAGTCTCAATTTCCTTTTCTTATTTTTGAATGATTTTAGTGCTCATTTATTTATTGAAAAGGATGGAACAGACTGTGGTCCACAACTAACATTTCGAGATGCCTTCAGTTTCATTTTCTGCGAATATTTTGTTCAGTTTTTGTTCTTGTTTGACAAGCGGAATTAGCTACTATTTGCTTTGATCTAGTCCAATGCTGTTTTTTAAAATTATACTGAAATCATGGGCGCATGAACACACATTACTGAAATGTATGTCTCTCGTAATTTTGCAAATTTGACCACTTAATGGTAGAGGGTAAAATATTTCTACTTCAGGAGGATGCTCAAAATCATGCCTGGAGGTTATATGGCCAGCAATTCAAAATATTTTTTGAATAATTATTAACTCTAAGATAAACAACTTTTTTGTTCTGCTTTATTTTTCTGTTTGCATTAAATAGTTACCAATCTTTTTTATGTGGTCCTACACACATTTCAACATAGAAAACGTTGCATTAATTCATTCTGAGAAAACTATCTAGTTTTATTTTAAAGGTATAATTTTTGTAATTTTTGTAATTTGTTGGGGAAAAAAAAGAAAAGAAAATAGGCAAGGCTTAGCTGCAGCTGTTTATAGGGGCACAAAAATGTAAAAAAATAAAAAAATAAATAATAATAATAATTAAAAAAAACAGGAAATGAATGAGCTGAGAAACAATACTATGAATAACATATTTTGAAAAATGTATCAGGGATGAGATAGATTAAGTCTGAGGATTTCAGACAGGGATGAGATAGATTAAACAAGAATAAAATTGATCATGAATTGTTACATTCGAAAACTGAATCACTTTTTATACAAAATTTCCATTTACATGACAAGAAATGTGACTGATTGTGATAATATTGTTGCATGTTTTTTTTTTCCAATAAACGTAGTAATACACTTTTCTTTTGCTTTGAAATTTATAATGATTAGTTAAAACCAATCAAAATTCTATCGCTAAAAGTAAAAAAAAAAAAGTGAAATAGTGTAATACACCTCTTTCAGTTCTGATTTATTAGAAGGGCAAAGGGGGTGTGCGCCCAGGAATCCTCGAATTTTGACAGAGAATTCGCCTAAGGCAAACAAATTTAAGGTGACTCCAGCACAAGCAGATTTTTCTAAAAGAAGGGCATTTCATCAGAAATACTTCATTACTTTAAAAAGAATGTTGATTTTAACTGGTTTGCTGTTATCGTTACTAAGACACAACGGTGGAAACTTTCATTCTATGCCCAGCGTTGCTTCACCGTAGTACAAATAATCGGATGCCAAAATTCACACTATTCACTTAAATTAAACTTTGAATGTCGCCTTCAGCGCTGGGAAAAAAACACGCATTTTGGTGTATAAATACAAAAAAGAAAACTAATTATCTTAAGCACTTCACAATTTTTAGGATGTATGTTCACAAGCTGTACTAGACACCGGAATAAACAAAAAATTTTGCAGAATGGCCACTCTTAGAAATACTTTGCTGAGCAGTTCCACGTTTAAGATTTTTTTCTGAAAGTTTCATGAAAGTTTTCGAATTTATTGCAGTGTGTAGTGCAGCTTGTAAAGAATCATCCTGAATTTTTTCGAATCCTTGGTGCAGTTAGTTTATTTTAATTTGTGTACCAAACCCGTGAGGCAGATATCGTTTCTTCGATCCATACCCTCAGATATTGGATATTTTATGTGGAGCTAAAATGATTATTTGTATTACCCATTTCCCACTGGTAAAAATGTGCACGAAAAGTCAAATGATTGAGTAGTTACGAGCAAGGAAGCAAATAATAATAGGAAAAGATTGAAGGGTAGTTGGAAAAGATTCCATAAAGTTGGAATGTGTATCGTTATTCATGAGTGTGCGTATTTTTTTTTTCCTTGTTCCATAAAAACCCATCTCCGGAATCAAAATCCATCTTAAAATCACCTACTAAAACTATTTTATAATCTTATAGCCAAGTACATTCCAACTATACTCCCCTTTAAAATAAATTGTCGCGTTTTGGCACCAAATTTAGCGATCCTTTATCAAAAATTACAAACCTTGTGCGACTTTCAACATTCTATTAACCCCCCCCCCCTCCACGGACTTTTAGGGCACCCACAGAAATTTTGTAAAGTCGGCGCCTCTGGGCTTCCCATGTATTTTTCTATAAACAGAGGGTTTTAGGTTACAATCCTAAAAATTTCAACATAGTGTTACCAGGCGAAATACACGAAAGATGAGAGATAAAATGACATAGTCCATTAATATCGTTTTAATATGGCAATCATGAAACTAAAAATTTAGGGGGTTTCAGGAGGGGGAGGGGTCTACCCCTGAGGAGGCTCGAACAGCCGAGTTATATATGTGTGTGTGTGTGTGCTTTTAGAAATTGGCTTCTGTAGGTAATAAATTGTGAAAGCGTGGGCTATTTTTACTTTGAAAGACCTTGGCGTGAGAAAGTTTTCAAGTTTTCATTCACTTAGGAAAGGATATCCTTTTGTATACTACACTGTTTACTCGCATAATAGTCGTACTTTATTTGCAATTTTTCCTGGTGAAAATCTATGTGCGACTATTATGCGAATAAAATCTACTACATAATATTGTAACTCTAAAGCTATTTTTTCTGCTTCAAAGAGGGGCTGCGACTATTATGCGGGGGCGACTATTACGCGAGTAAACACGATATTTAACCAGTATTAGCGATAGATTTTGAGGACGTGTTGGTCACTTTTTCCGCCTGGGGGGAGGGGGCTGTCAACTTCACCCCGACGGGGTGACGTTGAGCTATTATTTAGCCCGGGGCTAAATAATAACTCAACTTCAAATGTAGAATTTTAAATTTTGATGCATGTACTTGTATTACATGACTATTTTATCATTTTACATTATCATCATTTAGAATACTAGAATTAATTTAAGGTAGCAGTTAATATTAATAGCTTCGCTTAAAATAAAAGGCCTGAAAAATATTAATTTATCGGTCTATTGAGTCGTCTTTATACTTTTTAAATTTTCTGGGAGTTCCGAATTATTATTTGGCAATTATGGGCTCGTACGGGCAGGGCCAGGGGGTGATGTTTGCTTCGAATCTGTTAGGGGCTCTGGCCGAGCGTACAAGTTCAATAATCGTCGGGCTTGGGCCAGGCCGAAATTCAAATTTCAGGCCCGTGCAAGTCTCTAGTCTCAATCTGTATTTTAACCCTTTGAGGTGCAACCCTTACCCAATGCTGAAAAAAGGGCAGCCGTTGCCATCGCTCGACTTAACTACCAGCAAGAGGGCGGACGATCGAAACGTTCATTGCGTGCCACAGAGCTAGAGACCCTTTTTTGACGACAGCTGGCTGTGCATCTTGCTGGTAGTTTAGTCGAGCGATGGCAACGGCTGCCCTTTTTTCAGCATGGGGCCATCTATCCAGCTGTTCAAGCATTCTTCGATTTTTCAGCAGATGTCAGTGCTGTTAAAAAGAATCGCGACACATTTTTTTGCGGTAAAGGACGTGCTAAAAAGTAAAGGATTCTCGTGGAGCTAGGTCACCCGCAACTATTTTTATAGAAATCCAATCTATTCTTCGTGACTGGCAACAGTCAAAACGTCCGAGTTGGGTGTTCCCAGAGCGGGAACACTGCGCGTTAAAGGGTTAAAACGTTCTATAAAGCTCATTTCAATTTTAATCATTATGAAGGTAGTTTTATAAATGGGAGATTTTATTCAGCATACAATATACATAGCCTCTCCCCTCCCTTGCACATGTCGCGTCGCAGCATTGCAGATGGCTGCCGTGTTTAGGCCCTCTACAGCACCGGCCCATGCGGCCCTGAGTAAGTTTGGCTAGAAACTGGCAAAGGCGACAGTTTAATACAAGGGAGAAGTATAGTTAGAACGTGCCTGGCGAAGATTGTAAAATAATTTTAGTACGCGATTTTAGTATAGATTTCAATTCCGAAGAAGTGTTTTATGGAATAAAGGAAGACAAATACTGCACACTCATGGATTATGATACACTTTCCAAACAGTATTTGTAAAAGTGAAGTATAGTTAGAATATGCCTGACGAAGACCATTAAACAATTTTGTAGGTGATTTTAACGTAGATTTCAGTCCTGAAAAAGTGTTTTGTGAAAGAAGAGAAGACAAACACGCCACACTCATGCATTGTGACGCACATTCCAAACAGCATTTATTATGGTTAAGTGTAGTTAGAATATGCTTTGAAGATTCTAAAACAGTTTTAGTAGGCGATTTTAATACAGATTTCGATTCCAAAGAAGTGTTGGATAGAACAAGGAAGAAAAATACGGCACACTCATGAATAATGATACACTTTCCGACTTAATGGAAAGAAGAAGAAAAAACAGTTACGACGCATGGATTATGATACGTTTTTAATATATAGCACGTAGTGCGTATTTAGAATATGAAGGTGTTTCAGATTTTAATTTACTTTTTTTTTTAAATCAAAGATCGGATACTTACTCATCGAGCATTCGCCACTACTAAAAGCCCGAACTACTTGGCAGTTTTCACTATGAGAGCAACCAATGGACAGCCAGCATTACCCCCTATAAAGGAATGAAGGGACGGAAAAGTTCCCCAAGCCCAAGCCGGGAATCAAACCCAGACCCAAGGTGTGCTAGAATGGTTCTTTAGCTACTACACTACCTGGATGGCTCGCGAAGTGAATTTAGTTTAAGAAAATAAAAAAATCTGGAGTGACTCCACTCGACTTTCCGAACACTTACGATTAAGATCATTACCAAACATTTAAATAAATTTTAATCGATGAATAATTCAAATATATATACCAAATTGAAGCTCAATCGATTTCGCTGTTTAAACGCTAGCGCACTTTCAAGAATTTCCCCCCATTGGCCATAATGTAAAAGAAATCTTTGTCGTAGCCTTGTAGAAAAACTGTAAGTCCTATACACACCAAAATCAGTACGGTGGTTTATAACATATATACCGAATTTGAGCTCAGTCGAATGCCCCGTTTAGAAGCTATCGTGTTCACTCACATACACACAAACACAAACACACACACACATCTCGTAAAAATAGCATAAATGAATTCAGAAGATCTCAAAACGTGTCAATAGACCAAAATCTCGAAGTCGAATTTTTTCATGATTACAATACTTTCCTTACATGGTACATGTTCGGAAAGATATGGGGTATACAGGGACGGCCCAAGGAGTGTGCTGCCGAAATGAGAGAAAATTAAAAAAATAATACGGTAGAAATTTAAACTTTTCTGTAATTTTGAGTGCAAATTACCCATTTGAATATGCTAATAATTTTTGTTCAGCAAATAAAATGTTGCTTGAAAGTACAGTAAAGAGACTGGCTGAGAGAGTTGCTTTCTAAACACTCCAGATAATAGCAGTATCTCTGAGCTATTTTGCTGCGAGAAAAGCCGTTGTTTCGTCTATTTTTCGAGGCTTTCTTTTGAAAAGCTGTCTGTGAATAAAATAATTGGATTTCTTCTGGTGCTGATGAAGATCGAAACACGTGTTCACTTTGATGAGTACTTGTATGCGTGTTATTTTAAAGCACTTTAATTATTTTATCTTTTATTAAACACCTGCTTCTTTTGAATGTTTTTTGCTGTTTATGAATAGTTTATGGCTGTATGCTGAGAAGCAGTTCAGGGTTCTGCTCGAGTATTCCACTGAGTTTTTAGCCTGTGGAATGGTTTTATGGTATGCTAATTACAGTATTTGAGAGTCTCTGTGATCGCATAACTGATTTAAATTGAGGTCCTTATTGTAATTTCTTTTGAATTGAGTATAGAAGATTGCTCATCGAATTCTAAGTACGAAACATATAAATATTATGTTTTGTTCTTAAAACTAGACTAGCTACTGGAACTTTCTATTCATGTCGTCGGACGAAACCGACAATATTGCAGAGTTCCAACAGCAATATATTTTAAGACATTCACGTGGCACTCCAGTGGTTATCAATGCCAGTAATGTAATTTTTATCAAAAATTAATTACTAACAGTTCTCGTAACGGGCACGAGTGTAACTGTTAGGTAAACCTACATATTTCATATCTTATCTGAGTGTTCTTTCCAACAAAAACGCATTGTAACAGCTCTAGCAGTAATATTTCATGATAAAATTTTTATCGCAAAATTCCCGATGTTTTTAATTATATCAGTAATTGAAAAAAAAAAAAAAAGACTTTTTGATAGATTGTGGATTTTCCCCACAGATTCACCAGGATTTTTACACTTCAAAGTGTTTTTTAGAAGGGGGAGAACAGTTTCAGGGTTGGAAAAAAATCATGATTTTTAATTTAAAAAATCGATTTTTTAAAATTTAAATCCGATTTTTTATTTAAATAAAAAAGGTCAAATTTAAATACATTACTAAATGTTTTTACTTAAAACAAAGTAAATAAAACAGAATTGTTATTTTTAAGTCATACTAGTATTTTTGCATTACTATTTTACTTATTAATGATAGTCTATTACTATATTATCCAGTTGAACCCCGTTTTAGCGGAGTCTGCTTCAGCGAAACTCTGGTTATATCGAAGATTTTGGTAATCCCCAAATTAAATTCCATAGAAGTTAATATATCAAATTTTCTGATATTAGGAACGACGGAATACGTTACAATGAATCCGGAAAAGGGGAGCAAAATGCTGTCCCGAGCAGGGCCCGATTAACCTTTGAAGTGAGGGGAAGCTCAGTCTCATTTTGGGCTCCCCCCCCTCCTCGGATTTTTGTTTGGGAAAAGTAAAGTTTTTCTAAATCTATGTACATTGTAACAAAACTCACTAATGCATTAAATGACATCACGAAAAGGGGCCCAGCAGAATTCAGATGAGTGTTCATCCCCCCCCCCCCCACACACACACACTGACATTTAAAATTATTGTATACAATAATTGCATCAAAATTTTACGGTTGTTATTTGTTGAATTAGTATTATCATGGTCTTACAATGCAATAAAGAGTATTAATTAAATATTACAAATTGTAGTCAATTTAGGCCCAATCTTAAGTTGTACTAAAGTAACGTGTACTTTATCTTGCTTGCGCAAATTTTCAAAACAAAAGAATCGTTACAATAACTTAATAGATGCATTTAAAAACACAATTTTTAATTTTTGCAGTTTTTCAGTCATTTTTGGGCCCCCCTTCAAAATCTGAGGGTAAGCTCAAGCTTCCCAAGCCTTTTCGGTAATCAGGCCCTGGTCCCGAGCATACATATAATTAGCATTGGATGATGATGAGAGCGGAAATAACCTAACCATAGACTTGCAATCTCTGTGAGAACACATGGGATGTCATTCTGGATTATTTCCTTTCTGCTGGTGGTAATATCGTAAATTTCGAACCTTTGACGGATAACTGATGATAGTATTCTTAGGATTCAAGGAAAAAAATGAAGAGAATCCCTTCAGGCGCGAAAAGGAATGTTTGGACGAGAACCTCACTACCTACAACTAGACTTTAAAACGTATATTTATTGTCCCAAATCATGTTAATGCCAGCCTGTTTGATTGAAAATGTATTTCATTTTTAAAATTTTGTAGTAATCTCTTCTGCGAACACAATGTTTGAACAAAAAAAAAAAAAAAATTACATCTCCCCTTCAAGGAAGCGAAAAATTTGAGTAGATTCGATGTTTGATTTAAATTGTTGGGTGTGTGGAAAATACTGTGTATTAAGGATTACAGCGGTAGTAAATGTATTTATTAAGCAAAACATGATCCAGTAGTTAGATGCAGCATCAATATGCTGTATACAGCTTTACAGTGCTATGGCTTGTCACTTTTTTTGTAAATGCACATTTTTAGCCCAGACAGCAGAGCAAATTTGCATCAAAATTGCAGCAAGCTTGATTTATTAAGTCAATAAACTTGAATTAAGCTTGAAAATTTCAAGCGTGTAAGCTTAATGCAAGCTTGAATCAAGTGTTCAAGTTTACACTTGCCCAACTTGCATTAAGCTTGGCATAGCAAGCTTGAATCGAGCTTCACATAGCAAACTTAATTCATACTTTAAAAATTGTTCCTAAAAAATAAATTTCCTTAATACATGGGGCGCCGGTCGGCGAACTCGCCCCATATATTTTATTTTTCCATGCATTTCCCCCCCTCTACGCTGAAACCTCAAGTTATTTTAATCTGCTTCCGTCTAGCGTCCGCGACTGGGATCGATCTCGGTTTGCACACGTTTGTAATTTTTGATATGAAATCAAAGCGATCGATCTGGGATCGATCGCTTTGATTTCCAAGGAGGAGCGCCGATCTGAAGCACGACGCGTCACGTGACCGAAACGCCGAAATTGAGAGCGCACAGCGCTCATCTGGTTTCCTAGAAAAGAGCGAAGGCGCGGACCTCGGCGCGCGGATATTGAATGGGAAATTTTTGTAATACCTTTTTGATTCCTGTGACGTGCAGTTATGTTCGTTTGCATGTGCCTTGTGGATGTAAAGCCCCGTAGGAATCAATAGTTAAATAAAAGAAATAAAGAGTTTCAGGAGCATTTTTACATTTATGAGGCTTTTTTAAACGAATTTGTGTAAAATTCTGTTAGATTTCTTTATGTTTATCCTCCTAAAAAAAAAAAAAATCTCAGATAATTTTACTGTATTTATGGGATAACTGACTACTACATGGAAATTATAAACAAAGTAAATTAAATATAAGCAGAAAATATTTTCTGTAATAATTTTCAGAAATCTGTGGTTCATAGGAAGCTACAATAATTTTCGAACTCGGACGTTTGATAAATTTCGAATCATTTATATTTAGTTTAGATTATACTCTTTAAGTTCAATGTAACACTATTAAATTCATTTTATACCTGATTGCAAGGCAGATTATATGGATATGCAACCTAGCATGTAGGGGAAGTTGGGGTACAATGAAACATGCTATCTAAAATCAATAGGATTTATCGCAGAAAATTATAACTCTCACACCTATTATACAAATGTATCTTCCAGATACTGGTGTGATTTGGAGACAATAGTATTTTTTACAACAAGAGATATAGAAATTTATTGGATTCTCACCATTGAAAGTAAATTTCGTTGCTAAAAGTAACTTTATTAAATCTCCATGTTCTCATCTCTTCTCTCTACTTATTATAAAAGAATTTAATGCAGCCTAATGTTTAGAATTTAATAGCATCAACACGATATTACGCCATTCATTACATTGCCTTCGCGGCACGAGAACTTATGTTCGGTTGTTGCCACAGAAAGGATTACAAAAAAGGGTTTTTTCAACCAATCGAGCTTTGAAATGGGATATCAGAATTTCAATTCGCAAGTGAGGATCTATGACGTCAAATGCTTTAAGATACGTAAAAATTACGCCATAATTTTAACTCATTTATTCCAGCTCTATTTTCAACACAGGGAGACGATATTTTGATTAAAATTTACTGTAGAAATAAACTAATTAATTCACGATTATTATTATTAGAAGTGGTATTTTAATCCGGTGCTTATTTAAAAATTGAAATGTCTTCACGGTGCTGAAAATGTTCATTTTAAAAGTTACAAAGCTCGTTTCAAAGCGCGATATATTAAAATTTTTCTATTTACTATTTTTATTTTTGGCATTTAATTATGGCGCAGGCGTTGCCTAGCGTATGCATGCAGGTTGCGAGTATAGTTTTATTTTAACGTTGTATTACGTTCCTCCATAAAGGAGAGCTTACGGGATTACATTAATTGATCATGGCACGTGATAATTTAATTGCGTTGCCACAAAAAGGATTAGAAAAAAATGTTCTTTTTCCAACCAATCGATTTTTTAAATGGGATATCGGAATTTCAATGCGCAAGTGAGGATCTATGACGTCAAATGCTTTAAAATACGTAAAAATTACGCCACAAATTTAACTCATTTATCCCTGCTCTTTTTTTAACACAAGGAGGCGATATTTTGATTAAAACTTACTTTAGAAATAAACTGAGAAATTCATGATGCCAACCGGGGTATCTTTCACGGTAGTTAAACAGTGACGTCATAAATTTTTAAAAATGCGTGAAATTTGTAAACTCTGCAACTCTAACGTCCTGTCACAGTTATAGCGATTCTAAATAGCTCCTCGAGATGGCACAGTTTGATGTTTTCAGTAGACAGAACTATGGAGGATTTATAAGATATCTTTATATTGGATACATTGATAGTTAAGTTGGCACCGCTTGAATATTTTTCACCACGGTGAGATTAAATGTTTTGCGGTGCTAAATACGCCAATCCTACAAAACTATGCATAAATTAAATTTGTATGGAGAGCTTCCTTAATAGCAACTATTATGGGAAATGAATAATGTTTATGGTAATGCGTGAATTGCTAAAGAATCGCCATAGAATATAAAGGTCCCATTTGTGCCAAATAATATAAGCTATTTCGTTAAATTGAGCATTAAAGAGGGAGAAGCGAAGATAGATAATATTAATATGCGTAATAGGTAGTATTGGTAGATTTGTAAGGATGATATGAATAAATCCCATTATACAACGTTAATAAATATTTCATGAAATTAAAAGTGTTCTGTTTATCCTTTTTCAAGGGTTGTTTTACAACCAACTGAACGATAAGTAATTCTAATTTGCGTTGATATATACCGCAGTAATTTCGACAGAGGAGATTACTTGAACTTTTTAAAAATGAAATTCGCAGCTATTTAAAAATAAATAGTTGTTCATTTCATGTAGTGTCTGAGGTATTTAATGCTACAACTTGAACCTCAAAACAGTATGATATAGAAATAACACATTTTGAAAGTCAGGAGTTCTCTGCAAACCGCTAAGCTTTTCATTTTTCTGATCGCGAATGACACTGATGTAGTTTTTTGAGTCATGATATTGCAATGATGCCACGTTAGTACTCATGACGCAAACTTTACATTATAAGTCAAATAATTTTGCTTTTATTTTAGATTTCACATCACTGGAATTAAGTGGAATTACACATGTATGGAACATTTTCGTTTCCTACCGTGCGAAGAACGGGCACGCAGCTAGTATATATATATATGTATATAATTATTTATTTTTCAAATATCGTGATCACTATGGTATAGTCTTCATACTCCCAAAGCCATAATTTAAAAAAAAATTAGGAATTAGTAAAAATTCATTCAGTTTGTAGCCTCAGTTTGGGGTACTATTAAACACTTGTAGATGGGGTCACACATGATGACGACAATCCAGAGTGTCTTTCAACTAACTATCCGAACAGTACAGCTATTCTCTTGTAGCATGTATGACACAGCGGTATCGCTCTAAATAGTTATGTTTTAATCAATTAAGATCAACTTAAATGTAAGGAAATGTACTCTGTTGAGGGATATAATAAACTTAAATCAAACGGAATGCGAAGTTCTGTGCGTCAAACGACTGAGTCTAAACTTCAAATCTGTACGTTCTTTGGAAACATGCATTTTTGAAAAACTCAAATTGTATCGGAACGACCACCTCCTGTTCCTCCAGGTGAAATTCTAATTTTTGAAATGGATTCAAATAAATTTAATATAAAATGAAAAACTGTAGGCTAACCTCTAATAAAAGTATTATGTTTTCATCTTAAGCTTTAAGAGTTTGATTAAATTTGTTTTTTCCATTTAAATTTCATGTTTATGTCTTACTAATGTTTATTATAAATGTACATAAAACATACATGCTCAAATTTGAATTTTGACTCATATTATTTGAGTGTTTGTGAAGTGTTATTAAGTGTTTCATTGTACTTTGGTATTTGGGATACAGTGAAACACTGACAGATATTTAACTTTTGTAATTTTTTAAAGATGAAAAATCTATTTACTAAGTCATAGAAATTCATTTAGATGGGGGAAAGAGTAGACTAAAAGTGCCCATGTGTTTCATTTTTGTACATACAAATTTGTGAACAGGAAATAAATAAATAAATTTTGTTTCATTGTACCCCAACTTCCCATACACATTTTGAGTAAATCCGCATTATATTTCTCTTTTTAAAAATTTCCAGAAAAACTAATTTAAGAAAAGAAACCCAAATTTGGAACACTAATTTAGGAATATTGTACCTAGCATTGTTTCAGAAAAATTCAAAAATATAAACTGAAATATAAATACTACATAAATAATAAATATTTTAAATTTTTAAAAGGATTTCACTTTTATGGAATGCTAAATCTCTAATTGTTCATATTAATTTTACACGTGTATAATACGTTTTAGCTGAATGGTAAGCTTAAGTAGTAAATGTATTAGTCAAAATGAAGGCAGAAGCTGTTCTATTTGGATCATCCTTCGCGAGGGTTTACACAGTGGCGGATTTAGCTCTTGAGAGGCCCGAGGCGCAACTCAATTTTGAGCTCCCCCCCCCCTCCTAAAAAAATACTTTTCACTAGAGTTATTACCTTTACATTGCGCGTTCTAAGCACACGTTTTTTACAGTAATTAATGATTTACTTAATCACTTTGATTAACCAATATTAAATTACAACTGTCTGTTGGCTGTATTTAAAAGGTTGCTAATGTTCCGATTGAAGTAAAAGTATTAAAACGACCTGATAATTCTTGGGTAGAAAAAAAATAAAAAATACACTTTATATTAAATTTACTACTTATGTGTATTTTTAATACACTCGAGCCTTTCTTTGTGCGGTATATGAAAACTTCAATCAAATTGGAAGATAATTGAGGAAGTTATATAAAAAAAAAAAAAAAAAAAAAAAAAAAAAAATTAGTAGGCTTGATCGGCCATTTAGTTTTTTCGATTTTTGACATGCATTTCATCCTATTACATAAGTATTGCATCAGTTAATTACATTACGTATGCATTGAATTCTATAATCGCTTAATTTAAGTTGCTCTTTTATGCGGTCCCTATCCACCGCACAAAAACAGGTTTGAGTGTAATCTAGTAATCTCTGAATAATAAAATAATATTTGTAAATTATTATATTAAATTTCACTATCATTAGCTAATAATAACAGGGGACATTTTGAACAGCAGTTGAACATTTCATATTGGTGTACCTTGATTTTATCGAATCTGGTATTTGCCTCTTGTTTCAATCGTGAAAATTTAGTGTACTTAACAGGAACTTTTGGGGGCCAGAACTGGGGAAACTTGACCAGAAACATGATTTAGACCTCACAAAGTTTAGAAAAAATTTTTACTTGGATAAAATGAATCAAAACTTTAACATTTCTGTAAAAACATATTTATAAATATTTAAATATATTCATAAATTTCCCGCTTGAAACTGCAAAACCGTAAGCAGTTTAATAGTGAAAGTAAACTTTCTGCTTAGTCTAATTATTGTGTCTATTCAAAAACTGGCAATAAGTTTAGGATTATTGTATGAAGTACTATGAGTACGAATTAAATAAATAAATAAATATATATATATATATATATATAATGTTACGAATTTTCGGGGCGACCCGCTGCTCTGGGGCTTAAAATGTTTTAAAATTCGTATTCTACGCTTCAAATCGATAAATTTTGCTTTTTGTTACATCAAAATCGGCCAATTAGAACCGGAGATACGGAGGTTTCAGTTTTCCTATTCTTTTTCTATGGGTTTCTAGAAATATCGAGAAATAGTGGTCCTAGGGCTTAGATCTCTTCACTTTAGGGGACTTATTTTTGGTGCCAAATTTGGCGATATTTCGCCAAAAAGTCGTTTGGGCGCGATTTTCCCTATGGGGCCTATAAAGCTGCTTTTGCTGCATTAAAAACACTTAATAACCTAGCATTTCTCTTCTATGACGTAATCAATATTCTCGCTTTATCTAGAATCTTCGTGAAATAGGCTTTTCTGGAGGCTTCTTGTACCTCCTGCGTCGGCTATAAATAGAAGTGCCTTTAAAGCCCCAGTTGAGTGCGAGTTGAACGCCCAGTGGGAGAGAGCGCTCGCTCAAGCGTACTAATTAGAACCGCATTAGAACATTCAAGCGAACTCGCTCTCTGAGCGAGTACGCTTGAATGTTGCAGAACTACTCTGCTTGTTTCCGGGGTTCGTCGTTCTAAAGTCCAGTTGGTGTAAAAATTTCTAGTAAAAAGTCACTTGTCAGGATGGAACACAAACTTTATTGCTTCTAGAACTTCGTAGAACAATCAGCTGTACACAATTCACAAGCACAATCTAACAGTAACGTGCTTTTAACAATCCGCTAAGATCAGAAGCTTTCATAAATACTGTCATTCTCACATAAAATAAAACACATCCACAGGTAAAACTTCAGTGGAAATTTTCGAGGGATAATACTAACAGTCCCTCAAAACTCAGCAGTTGGCATTGATGATAGTTGGCAAAATTTCTTCATCGTCCCATAATGAGTGATTACAGACATAATATGTGGATGTCCATAGACCCTAATGTACTGAAATTCTTTTAGGTGCCCCTGTAAATAAACTATCCAGTAGATTGGAACTAAAAAGGGGGTACGCAACTAGGTGTTACAATACAACAATCCTAAATTAAAAATTTCAACGTTTTACGACTAATAGTTTTTCAGAGGGGTGGCGATCCGGTTTTTTAAAGTTTATCGTTACTAGAATTGATATGAATGTTTTAAAATTGCTGTTTTTTATATGAATGTTTTAAAATAGCTCGTTTTTATACTTGCTTCCCGGGGCACTCGCCCCCCTCCTTAAATACGCCCTTGGTACGTATGTAAGACGTCAGGAAAAAACTAGTAAAATGGACTAGTCGTGGGTCAAGATGGATTGTCCTTGCATTTATACGCACATATACATACATGCATCCGTTGAGAGATCTCGTAAAAACTCTTCAGAGTAAATTTAGAGATAGTCATATCGATTTTCTTCATCAAAATCTGTATACCGATTTTTTTTATTTTTTTATTTTTATTTTAATTTATTTTATTTATTTTTTGCCGTCTCTATACTTCCATTTTACTTCGCACACGGAAGTAATAATGACTATAACAGTTTAATATCTTTAAAATATTGCGTTAATAATTAAGTATAATTGCGTTTCTCGAATCGCACGTGCGATCGAGGAAAAGACCTGATGTTTTATGCTGCAGTAACCTAAAATACAGTGCGTTAGCTATGATAAACGTATATAACAATAGAGGGGGAGAAGAGAAAAACATTTTAAATTCACAAAAATCTATAAGTTAAAATTTTAATTTGTTAATGAGGGTATTTTTTTTTCGTTTCGGGGTTCACGTGCTCATTATGTTCAAATAGAGAGACGCCACTGCTCCTACACTTCACTGCAATACATTTGCTTTTTATTTTATTTACTATTTACTTATTTATTGATTACCAAAGCACGGCATATCATTTTTGAAGCATAAAAATTGAAAGTTGTATTTAAAACGTATTTTTTTCTGCATTGCTTCACGCATAGCTACACTTATTCCTGAATCAACGCTACATCCCAGTCAATTATCAATAATAAAGATAGCCATATCAGTTACACAAAATTCACCCATTTAAATCATGATTTGAATGACTTAAAAAAGATCAAGAGATTCAATAAAATGAGTGGATTTTTTTTTTAATCAAAGGTGATTCAAATCCACTGATTTAATCGCAGTTGAAATAACTCGATTTTTTAAATAGTAATATCACATGTAAATGCAAAAATCATTTTTTTTTGGTTAAATGTAATAAATTTTTAAGCAAGCGTTTTTTTTTTTTTAATTAGAAAAAATCGGCACATGTGCCTTCCTCCTCCCAAACTGTTAATCCTCAAACCGACTGTATGCAGTCTATAAAAAAGGTACGTTTTTAATAAATAACGTCATTGTTGGTGACAAAAAAATAGGCATATAGTTCATAATTATGTGTATAAATGCATAAATGTATTTTGTTTTCAAATAAATTAATACTCTGCATGGTAAATCACACGTCACTACTGTGTTTAAGCTCGTACAAATACTAACACTACAACTAACATAATATTGGGTTAAGGGATTGTAATGTCGTTTTCTTACTTTAAATTCAAACAAATAAGTGTTTAGAAGATTTTTAATAATAAAGCAGTTGTGCTTAAACAATGGATTCATATTTGTCGCATTTTAAAGCAGGAATTTCACAGATAACTGTTTGTTTCTCTCGAGGAAGATATGTGAAAAAAACGCGGTAGAGCGATTTTCTAAATGTCCGGAAATTGATTTTTAGATCTTCGCAAATGTTGAATTTTTCAGGAAGAATTTAATGGATACCTATTTTCTTTCTTTTAGATACAGACTGTTGTATGAAGAAAACGTTTTGGCCTTCTATTCACCATTAGGTTATGAATTATGGGAAATCCTGTCCCAGCAAGCTCCTATTTTACAAACCTCACATACATGCCAAATTTCGCATTGTTAGCTTTAGTAGTTTCGGCTAGGCGGAATATGGGCGAATGTAATAAAGACAATACTTTCCGGTAACCTCCCCCCCCCCCCCGAGAACCAACATGGGTGCGAGACGACTTTTTGCGAGACGAGACAGAGATTTACAGCTTTTTGCGGGACGAGAAAAACATTTTTAACCCATTTGTGCCTGGATATTTTTGCGACTTTTTTCGATTTTTACTGATAACAGAAATAATAGATAAATTTCTGATGTCAACTTCTTGAACAAGGGATGATTTCTTTTAAAATCATTATGCATAAAAATCGAAATATCAACATCCTACTTGGTCATGTTAAAATATTTTGTAGAGTTGAGGTTCGATACTCGTGAATAAAGGCTAGGAAAAATAAATAACGTTTTCGACTAATAGGGAAAATGCCGTCCCAAAAAAGGGACACTAGTCATAAAGGGGTTAACATTGCGATATAGAGATTTGCGAGACGAGACAAAGCTTTTAGGCTGTCTTGCGAGACGCCAATTTTTCGTCTCGCGGCCATCCCTAAACAAAAATAATAGTTTGATTTAAAAAATTTAAAAAAATCTGAAATATTTAGAAAAAAAATTTCAATATTTCAATATTTGAACATCTGTAGTAAAAGAATGTAAAAATTATCTTTAAAAAATGAATTGAAAAAGGGAGGAAAACGCTTTCACTAACCTTTAAAATCGTTCGGAAAATGTACCTTTTTTTAAAGGGCAGCTGTGAAAACAAACAACGAATCCGACAGACTGTTCGGTTTCATGAGTCGATTTTCGGCCTGGCGGCGAATGCTTGTTCACTGGCCGAGATCTATGCGACACTGTTTGAAAACGGAACCACTGAGTGAAGGTCGTCGTAAGAATAAAAAACAAGAACACAGTAAAATGTTGATATGGTAACCATGTGACAGCCGTTGCATCTCTTTGGTGCAAAAGCAATATTATCGAAACTAGTTTTGATTGGCGTATGGAGTCTGAATCAGCGGAAACGGGATTTATTTATTTATTTTTTCCAAAATTCAAACGCGGGATCACTTGATTTAGAAAACGAAAGTAAGTTTGGATGGGGTAGAAACTGAAGTGTTAAGAGTCGATATTTTCTTCCAAGCAGTTCGGTTCATCGGCTCGTCTTTCTACCCCCCCCCCCTCACCCATCTCTTCTTCGCTTAAGGCAGGGACGTAGCCAGGGAGTGGGGGAGTGGGCCATGAGTAGGGTTGTCAACCTTTCCGCGTGAGCCGGGACGTCCCTTTTCTTCGGCTATGGAGGAGACGTCCCGCGAATGATGTATGCGAGACGCCGATTGTCCCATTTTTTTTTTTTAATAGAATAAGTAATTTAATAATTTGATAAGTTATGATTATCTATCATAATGAAATTTTAAACATTAAGTTCCTTTTATAAAAAAAATATGATTTCAGCAGAAGTGAATGTATACTTTAAGTTTCTTTTCCAAATAGGTAATATGATTTCAGTGAAAGTGGTTCCATATATATCTTATGTTATATATATATATTTTTTCCCCAAATAAATAACTATCATTATGATGGTAGAAAATGCAATTTAAGACTTGGAGTTTCTTTTATAGAGGTATATTATTGACACCTACTTATAGGTTGTTTTAATTATTTCTCCTTACAAAGGAAAAAGGTTTTGCTTTTGTTTGTGAAAGGAATTAAAAAGCTCATTTATTTTAATGCCTAATGATAGTACTCAGGGCGTAGCCAAGGGGGGGGGGTTATGGGGGTCATAACCCCCCCCCCATGAAAAATTTTTGGCTGCGTCCCTGATAGTACTATTTGCTATGATTATAAAGAGAGATAGGCAGGGCCGTACCCAGAAAAAAATTTTCGGGGGTGGGGTGGGGGGACCAAACGGTGAAAAAGGCTAATTTTTCACGAAAAGGCTTCATCATTATTGTTTTGTTAACAAATATTAAATTTCGGGGGGGTGCGGCCCCCCTGGGTACGACCTTGGAGACGGGACTCTAATGATTAATGTTAATTTTTCATTAGTTTCCCTGATTGTTTTATCTTTTGTTAACTAAGTTGAATGCAATTTTGTCGAAGTAAAATATGATATTCAATAAAACTATTTAAAATGTAAACCTTTTATCTGGTTTTATATGTTTTTCTCGCCTTCCTGTAATTAACTTTTTTTAGTCACGCCCCAAATTTTAATCGCGAAGGTCCCGCAAATTCATGAATGAAATTTGGCAAGCCTAGCCACGGGGTGCCTGTACATTCCCCGAGTTTTTTTTATTTTTGTTAATTGGATCTCAATAAGTCAAGCATTTTTGTGAGACATTCTACCTTTTTTCACCATT